>JAWDJD010000018.1:5866307-6466307 GCA_035047305.1 Bradypodion pumilum
CTGTATGGCATTCCAATCACATTTTCAACCATGTTGAGTCCAAGATAATAGAAGATAGATGTTATTACATGTCAAGATTTACTAGAAAAAGTAATAGTGCGGGGAAAAGCTGAAGGCAGCATGAAAATAGGGGGACCAAATATAAAATAGATGGACTCTATAAAGGATGTCATGTCTTTGAGTCTGCAAGGGCTAAGCAGGGCTGTTGAGGACATGGTATTTTGGAGATTTGACAAACATACAACACATGTTGCATTTATACTATATCTACAAACTGCTTCATACTGACTTAATATAGCAAGAGACTTCATACTGACTTAATATAGCAAGTAACATAGAGACTGTGTTTTAGAGTGTGATAATTATGCATGACAATATGTAGTGTAAACTGTTCTAAACTTTTAAAACTGTGATATGATGTATGATGCGAGGAAAAAAATGGCGTAGAAACCGGCAAACCACGCCACAAAGCTTGCCAAGAGAACCCTATGGACCAAAACAAAAGGCAAAACAAAAGGGCAGGCTAGGTGATACAGGATGCTTAACACCTCAGAGGGGAGAAAGGGGATGGACAGGAAAGGGGGAGGGGAAATGCAATGTTGTAAGGAGCAATACTGTATAGGGACATGGAATGTGAGATCAATGAACCAAGGTAAACTGGAAGTGGTAAAAAATGAGATGGAAAGAATAAGCATTGACATCTTGGGCATCAGTGAGCTCAAATGGACAGGGATGGGCGAATTCAGCTCTGGAAACCATCACATCTACTACTGTGGACAAGAAAACTTTAGAAGACATGGAGTAGCCATAATTGTCAATAAAAGAGTGAGAAGAGCAGTAATGGGATACAACCTCAAAAATGACAGAATGATGTCAGTAAGAATTCAGGGCAAACCCTTCAATGTTACTGTGATCCAAATATACGCACCAACCACGGGTGCAGATGAAGCCACAGTGGACCAGTTCTATGAGGACTTACAACACCTCATAGAACAAACACCAAGAAATGATGTTCAAATTATTCTAGGAGACTGGAATGCCAAAGTAGGCAATCAAAAAGTGGAGGGAATAACAGGCAGGTTCGGTCTTGGAACACAGAATGAAGCAGGACAAAGATTGATAGAGTTCTGCCAAGAGAACGCACTGGTCATAGCAAACACCCTCTTCCAGCAACACAAGAGGCGACTTTACACATGGACATCACCAGATGGCCAACACCGAAACCAGATTGACTACATACTCTGCAGCCAAAGATGGAGAACCTCCATACAGTCAGCAAAAACAAGACCTGGAGCAGATTGTGGCTCAGATCACAACCTACTGATTGCAAAATTCAGGCTTAGACTAAAGAAAATAGGGAAAACAAAGAGACCAGACAGATATCACCTAGACAGCATCCCTAAAGAATACACGGTGGAGGTGATGAACAGATTCAATGGCTTAGACTCAATAGATAGAGTGCCAGAAGAATTATGGACAGAGATGAGGGACATCATGCAGGAAGCAGCAAAGAAAACCATACCAAAAGAAAAGAAGAGTAAGAAAGCAAAGTGGTTGTCTGATGAGGCTCTTAAAATAGCAGAGGAAAGAAGGAACGCAAAAGTCAAAGGAGAAAGGAAAAAATACAATCATCTGAACACAGAATTTCAAAGAAAAGCAAGGAGAGATAAGGAAAACTATCTAAAAGAACAGTGCAAAGAAATGGAAGAAAACAACAAAAAAGGCAGAACCAGAGATCTTTTCAAAAAAATCCGGGAAATCAAGGGAACATTTAAAGCAAAAATGACCATGATAAGGGACAAAGACGGAAAGGAGCTAGCTGATGCAGAAGAGATTAAGAAAAGATGGAAAGAGTACACAGAGGAACTCTACAAAAAGGAACTCAACACTCCTGATAGTCACAATGATGAAGAAATTGAACCTGAGCCAGACATCCTGGAGAGTGAAGTCAGAAAGGCCCTAAAGAGCACTGCAAACAACAAAGCTAGTGGAGATGATGGTATCCCAGTTGAATTTTTCAAAGCTCTAAAAGATGATGGCATCAAATTACTGCATTCAATATGCCAGCAGATTTGGAAAACAAAACAGTGGCCACAGGACTGGAAAAGATCAGTATATGTTCCAATCCCAAAAAAGGGCAATGCCAAAGAATGTTCAAACTATCGAACAATCGCGCTCATCCCACACGCCAGCAAGGTGATGCTCAAGATAATACAGGATAGACTTCAGCAGCATGTGGAAAGAGAATTACCAGAGGTGCAGGCTGGTTTCAGAAGAGGCAGGGGGACTAGAGACCACATTGCCAACATACGTTGGATCATGGAGAAAACAAAGGAATACCAGAAACAAGTTTATTTTTGCTTTATTGACTACACTAAGGCATTTGATTGTGTGGATCACAACAAGATGTGGCAAGTGATTAAAGAGATGGGAATACCAGAACACCTCATATGCCTCCTGAGAAATCTGTACATGAACCAAGAAGCAACAGTTAGGACAGAACACGGAATGACCGAGTGGTTTGGAATAGGAAAAGGAGTAAGACAAGGCTGCATTTTGTCACCCTGCTTATTCAACTTATACACAGAGCACATAATGCGCAATGCAGGGATGGAGGAATCACAATATGGGATCAAAATTGCTGGGAGAAACATCAACAATCTGAGATATGCAGACGACACCACCCTAATGGCAGAAAGTGAGGAAGACCTAAAGAATCTCTTGATCGGTTTGAAGGAAGAGAGTGCAAAAGCTGGCTTGAGACTCAATATCAAGAAAACCAAGATAATGGCAACAGGCCCGATCAGTTCCTGGAAAATAGACGGGGAAGAAGTAGAAGCAGTGACAGATTTCACTTTCTTAGGATCTAAGATCACTGCAGATGGAGATTGCAGCCATGAAATAAAGAGGCGGCTGATTCTAGGGAGACAAGCCATGAGAAACCTGGGGAACATAGTGAAAAGCAGAGACATCACCTTGAAAACAAAAATTAGAATAGTCAAAGCAATGGTATTCCCAGTGGTAATGTACGGATGTGAGAGCTGGACAATTAGGAAAGCTGAACGCAGAAGAATAGGTGCCTTTGAAATGTGGTGTTGGAGGAGAGTTTTGAGGGTACCTTGGACAGCGAGGAGAACAAATAGGTCAATCTTAGAAGAAATCAACACTGACTGCTCATTGGAAGGTCAAATAGTAAAGATGAGGCTAAAGTACTTTGGGCATCAAATGAGAAGGGAGGATTCACTTGAGAAGGCCGTGATGTTGGGAAAGGTGGAGGGCAAAAGAAGAAGGGGGAGGCCAAGGATGAGATGGATAGATGGTATTGTAGACACAATGGGCACAAAACTGGGAGGACTGAGGGGGATGGTGGAGGACAGAGGCGCCTGGAGAACGATGGTCCATAGGGTCGCAAAGGGTCGGAATCGACTGTGCGACTGAACAACAACAACAAAAACAAACTGCTTACAATCAGCAGAAACAGTAACAAAGAACTAAAACCAAATTGATTAGTTTGTAAAATTAAAATAAAATAAATTAGATAGATAGATATGGTGATAGAGCGATAGATTGCTTGATAGATCGAGTGATGATAGATAGATGTATATAATAGTAATACCCAGTATGTTGAGGGTAAAATGCTAATACTAATTACCTGTAAACCATCCAGAGAGTGCACTAAGTACTAAAGGTCGGTATATAAATGTGATTGCTTTGCTTAAAGTATTGGGAGATCTAGATTCTATACTGCAACGAGCATAAAACTCGCTGACTCACCTTGTGCCCATTTCTCTGTTTTTCTCTCTCTCCCTCCCTCCCTTTTATCTATCTCTTTCGTCTGCTTCAGGGATAATGTGGGAAGGGAAAAATACATTTACTCTGCCTTGAACTTGTATTATAAAAATACTGGGCTTAAATGTAACATATGACTAAGCTACAACACGGTCCAGTCTTCCTCTATTGCTTTGATCTAGTTTTGGGATGTTAAATATCAGATACCATTTGTTGTTCCTCTAGACCACATGAGAAAGTTGGGATGGATCCTAAGTGAATTTGGTGGTTGGGATGATAGGAAATGTGACTATGTGGGTCTGCTCTACCCAAAACCAACCATGAAGCAATCGTATCTGCTTTGATTTGGATTCCTGCATTGAGCTGGGAGTTGGACTTGGTGGCCTAAAAGTCCCCTTCCAACCCAGTTATTCCATGATTCTATGAATTCTACAGTATTTTTAAGTTTAACAAAGCCAAAATCCTACTGGGAAAGACCACCATGCCAAGCGTTTTCCCCATTTTGCTGGCTCTCTGCTGTGCAATCAGTCACACAATCAATCACACAACCAAGGAATAAATAGAATAAATGCCAAAATAAGGAAAGTCATTTGCGATTAGAATTAGTTTTTAGACCAATACACCCCATAAAACTTTTTAATATTTTAACTTCTACCTGTACTATGGACATTTTAGCTGGTAGAAGGTGCCCTACATTAAAGCAACACAATGAAAAGTCCAACAGGTTCCTTCTGTGGCTTGGATCCATTCCATTCAGGACTCTTCCAAGCTTACAAGCTCTTTTGCTTCCACCCACATCTAGCCATGCCCCAAAAATCAAAGCAACTCTTTCCGCAACCTGCCTAGCCAGTCTCTTTTAAATGCTGACATTAAACCTGGTGTAATGAAGGTTGCCTCAGGAACGCTCGTCACACCCTGCTCCCTATGCTATAATTTTGGAAAAATCACTTTGGAAACTGCCTTAGTACCTGTGACAAAGCAGAGTCCTGATTTTGACTGGAATAACTGCTTAAGCATTAGTCAGTAGACTCTTTCCCCCATCTCTTGTGCTTGGATTTGGAAAATAGGAAAATAGTGTCAGCCAAACTCTGAAAAATGCTGAGCAAACTGACTTCATTTCATTGATTCGATATTATATTGTCCCGGGTCAAAGTGGAATTATCAAAAAATGTTTCCAGGGCAAAAAGAAGTGAATTTATACATTGATTCGGAACCGAGGCGTGAATCAAATACAGTGGGGCTCATATTGCTTTAGCCTAATGGTTATTTATTTTAAAAACAAATGTAAACATGTCAAATATTCATTCCCTATGAAAGTTTTCTCCTAACTCTATGAGCCATCATACTGCCATATTCCCCACACAACCGTTGAATAATGAAAATGTTACTGCCATTTTGATTTGTCCAGTGCAGGGAGGAGATCTAGGACATCGATGCAATTGAATTTGGGACCAATTGCTCCAGATTGAATTGGGATCCATTTTGACAGCTTTAACTGGCCTCTAAAGTGGAGAACTCATGCAAAACATGTTCTCAAAACCAGCTTGAGAGGAAAAGTCCAAGTCTTATCTTCTTCCAATGAAGGAATTCTGTGTAGACCTTGAAGAATAACCACTATTAGATATCAGAGCACCTTGTTAGAAGGTTGAAGGCTACAAGGAGGGTCTGTACTAATTCCAGTTTTAACAGATCAGGTTAGCAGAGAAACCACTGAAACCTAAAATAGACCAGGAAGGATGATTTTTAAAAAGAATCCAATTGTCCTTCAAAGCTGTGGAGACTGTAGCTTCTGAAATCATAGGTGGTGTGTATCCATAGTTTCTTGGATAGCTTCAGGAAATCTTGAACCAAAACAAAACATGGGGTCACCATCCTACGCACTTCAAAGCTTCTAACCTCCACTGTCTCAAAGGTAAACTTGCAGAGATTGTGCACTTGAGATGGACATAGCCAAAGCAAGTACCAGATATGGCCAAAAACCTTAGTTGGTGGGTTATCCTTACTTTCTCTCCTCCTTTATTTCATTCATCCAGGTATACTCTTTGTCTTTCTTCCCACCCTCACCTTCTCTATCTGCTAGGCTTCTGAAATGGGCCCACTCTAAGATCACGTTTTTAAAGGAGCTATGGCTCTTCGCTTGCAAGTGGGGCTAATCCAAAGCATTTTCATGCCTGAAGAAAAGAGAGCTCCTTTTCAGCCATGTACCGAAAACTACTGTACTGGGGTCTGAGTTGCACATGAGCACTGCAAAGGGATATGTCTTCTGTTGTGCCTAGTTTTGATTAGAGGCAAGCATTCCTCTGAGGGTTCAGAAGGGGCTTTTGATCACACCAGTGGTGGGATTCATATTTTTTTACTACCACTCTATGGGTGTGGTATGTTGTGCGTGATCACGGGGAAAGCCCTGCGTTGCACCCGGATTAGGACTACTTTATTTCAAAGCCTGGATGGGTGGGGCCATCTGGTTCTGGCGAACGGGTGCAGACCTGTTGAATTCCACCACTGCATCACACTCAGATCTAGGCAGGTCCCCTAAATCCCAAAAGAATAGCCTTTAAATGGCAATGCCCTTTTTGGGGTTTGGAGGGGTATCATCCCCTGTCCTACATAAGCAAATATAAGGCAAAATGGGCGTGCAGTCTGACCTGCTCCAAAACATCTTGAGATGTTCCCATCTCTGAAATTTGTCCAGAATTAATATATTAACGTGCAGGGATTCTTTTGCTTTGTTATCTGCAGATGAGACACAGAGGCTAATTTCTTTTGATTCTAAATTGCGACGGCTGGGGATCTTTGGAGCCATGGGCTGCATCTGGCCCATGGGTCACACGTTGAGAATCCCTGCTTAAAGCCACAGTCGTTGGAATTCATAATTATCTGGAGGGGCTCAGATTTGTTTTTTCTCCAGCTCCTTTGCTCATCGTTCTTCTGCAGGTTGGAATATGCAAACTATGATTGCTCACTTCTCCTTCTGTCTGACTGGTTTTCTTCACTGAAAAAAAATCAGCGAGTCGTAAATGATATTCTGCTCCTAACCGGTCTAGCCTTGCGGTCTATGATACATCTTGGGGCATAGACACCCCAAGCACATCTCCTGCTCGTATTCCCAAGACCTCATTAGCAATCCTGAGAGGAAGAGAAGAAAGTAGGGAGTGCCTGAGTAACCATGAGAGCTATAAAGCTGGAGAAATAGCTGTATGTTCCACATGGGCGTGAAGTTTCCTAGTGACAAGCCAGAGTGAAAGAGGTATGTAGCCAAGTGAACAAAATCCCTTCTAGACTTTGACTCAAACAAGGACAGAAGTATTCAGAAGAAGAAATGGGGTGTGACGAAGGAAAGTGTGGGTGAGGACATTTTTTAGCACATGGAAGGAATGTTTGCTCTGTGGAACAGGCGAGCGTTTGGTAATGTAGCTTCTTCTTCTGTGTCTAGGTCCGGCACAGAGAAACAGACCTTTTGTGAGACGTGTGAGGTTAAATGAAAATAATAGAGCAACTGTCATAATGATAGGCCTTGCAAAGTTTGTGGGTGGTGGAAGGAAGTTAAACAGGTCATTAGGAATGACCTGAAGAATTCAAGAAAGAATCAGGGCCAAATTGGACTCACAAGCAGGCCTTCTAATGAACGCTTGTGAACAGAAATAAATTTAAAAAGAGGTCAAGGGGATACGACCCATCCTCAGAGGGGGTGATTTGACCCCTTTTTGGATTATCCTCAGTGATGGTGAACCTTGGCACTCCAGGTGTTCTTAGACATCAAATCCCAGAAGCCCAAGCCAACACTCCTGCTGAGCAAGGCTTCTGGGAATTGAAGTTCAAGAACACCTGGAGTGCCAAGGTTCACCATCACTGTTCTACGTCCTCCTCATTTATGGGGTTCGGCATTTGAGTGGCCTGCCAAACTAAAATAAATTTTGTTGACTTTGTCTGAATGAGGTCAACAAGACTAGGTGTAAGGGTGCTGGTCTTGTTGACCCCATCCAGATGAAGACAAACAACATTTTATTTTTATTTTCACCTTGATGTTTATTTACAGTGTCCATGTTTTACACAATGAGTATAATTTGTGCAAGATTTAAAAGGTAAAGCATTGGATGGGTTGTTTGAACAGTCAACTAGCTCCTTCAGTGCTTGCTGAGTGTCAATGTGTATGGTATGTGTTCACTTTCCTTCTTAAAAGGGAAGGACACTAATAACATTTTGCTTGAATTACAGAAATCCTAAGGGAGGTAAAACCACATGTGCCTCTTTCATGTGCAAAGCTTCAGCATGTCTCATCTAGGTGTCTTGTGTGTTGAGACAGCTGGAATCCAAAAGGTTGGGAGATTCTTCATGACTTACTTAGAAGAGCATGACTGGGCAAGACACCCTAGAGCCGTGATGGTGAATCTTGGCACTCCAGATGTTCTTGGAATTCAATTCCCAGAAGCCCAAGCACCTTGTGAATCCACACAAATGGATTTACTGTGATTCATCTGGCCCGCACTGCCCTTGTCACTCCCAGAAGCGGAAGTAAAATGCCCTTAAGGCCCTCCGGGTTAACCCTTCCTCTGTATGGGCACATTTTACTTCCGCTTCTGGGAGCGATGAAGGCAGTGTGAGCCAGATGAATTGCAGTAAACCCATTTGTGTGGAATCACAGAGTGCTTGGGCTTCTGGGAATTGAAGTCCAAGAACATCTGGAGTGCCAAGGTTCACCATCACAGCCCTAGAGCAGTAATGGTGAACCTTTCAGACACTGAGTGCCTAAACTCAACAGGCTGCCATCTGCTCCACAGAGGGGAGGAGCAAACTCTGTGCTGGGGGGAGGGAGAAAGCGCCTCCATTGGGCTGGTGGACAGAAGGGCAGGGTGAACTCTGTGCTGGATGATGGCACACATGCCCAGAGAGAGGGCTGTGAGTGCCCCTTCTGGAGCACATGCTATAGGTTCATCACCATTGCCCTAGAGGGAAAGGGAAGGTTTTGATCAGAGTATTGGAAATTTTCAAAAACAGGAGTGGAGTTTCATAACATCCCTGTTGAATGCAGACTATCAACATGAGCTTCCTTCTACCCTCTGAATGATATGTTGACTGATATATCTGTCTTGTCCCTATTTTTCCCCCAGGCTCCATTCTACTTCATCTTAGTAGAATGTCTGGCTCAGGTGTAAAGTGTGTCACAGAACCATGCACCACCGCATGCCCAGATATCAACGTGGTGATCCACCCCCCACCTCTTTGCCTCACACTACCAGGAGTGTCTCTCACGATGGCTCCCAACCAATGCCTTGTGGAAATGAGGACTTCCTGTCTCACCAATGGCTCTGATGGATGTGCTACTAGATCTTCAGGGGTGTGTGCCATTTCTGGAGGAGACACTCCATGCTGCACAACTACTTGTCCAGACTCACAACTGATGATCCAGCCCCCACCTGTGTGCATTAGAATCCCAGGGGCGATCCTCGCCAGCCACCCTAATGAATGCCTCATTAAAACATCAACCCCCTGCATTCCCAGCGGCTCCCACCCAAGTGACCTGGTGAGGTCGGTGTCTGCTTCCGAGTGTTCTCTGACATCACACCGCATGTCTCGTTCAGCCTCGGTCCCGTGTGGGCTCAACAGTGAACCCCCGTGTGTGACACAGGGAGCCAGTCACAAAGTGACCATATGCCCACCTCCGATTGAGGTCACTATCCCTGGCCCTGTCCTTGAAGTGGCAGCTGAAGAATGTGCGGTAGAAGTCTACAATGCATGTGAAAGTACCAGTGCCATCACAGGTGTAGAACAATGCGCCATCACCAGTGGTGAAGAAGGAGGAGTCCGGACTCTGAGATCCTGTGCTCAGACCTGCACCACTGTTAATGGAATCATCGGCAACCCTTCGTGTGTGTCCCAAGGACCAGATCTGAAGATATTGCTCCATCCCCCTCCAATAGAAATCAATCTTCCAGGACCAATTCTTAAAGTCTTCCCAGAATCATGCAAAGTGGAAACTATTAGCCCGTGCACTTCACAACCTGTGGCACTAGCTGGCTGTGAACCCAAAGCCTTGCGCGGCTCTGAGACGACAACCCTTGCCACCACAAACTCCTCGCAGTTTGTCTTGAAGCGTCCTCTGCCTGATGTCAGAAGGTCCGCCCGTCCCTGGGCTGAAATGTATAGCCGGTCCGTAACGCCATCTTATTTCTCAAAATATCGCGGTAGCTATCAGTCAACATGTTGAGCCACCTGTGCAGGAGGGGCACAAGGGGTGGTTGGGGTAAGAGCATGACTACACAGCTTATTTGATAAGAAGGCAACTTCATCTGTAATAGACAGTCCACCATTACAAGTTCTTACCTGTATCTGTTACTCTGGGGGCCTTGTTACCTTTAGTAATATCATACGGGGCCGTACGAATTCAGAAGACAACATCTCTCCAAATCATGTTGGGAACCCAACTGAACCTAACAGAATAACTTTTGTGTACCAGTCCATCCAGGAGCCTTCTGTACACTTCCCAACAATGGTGATTTCTGTGACTCTAAGACAACAAAGTGACCCTGAGGACAGTTGTATGTGTCACAAAAGCCAACTCAATGAATCCCCGTGATTTTGTCCACACCTTAGCAGGTGGTCATCAGTACATAACATAGCAACCTGCACCACCCTTAGACTACAGTTGTGTGAATAAATGCCTCTTTTGATTGACCATGAACCTACATGCCATCTCAACTTGAAATTGTGTCATTATATATGTTTGGGGCCATGTATGTGTGTCACGGAAGAGGATGTGGATTTGTGTGAACGAGTCTATGAAATATCTTGGAAACCCTCTAAGAACTAGACAGAGCTTCTTCTCCACCAGAATGAAACGGATCCAGCTTTAGTTTCATTCTATGTTGTGTGTAGACTAAATGGCCCTATAAACTAATGCAAAATCAAGAGAAACTCTGCAATTAGTGAATCTGTCTGAAATAGACATTGGAATATAATGAACCTAACAGTAGTTACTCCTGAGTACACAATAGAGAGCCCACATAAAAGGTAAAGGTAAATGTTTTCCTTGCTCGAAAGCCAGTCGTATCCGACTCTAGGGTTCAGTGCTCATCTCAAAGCTGAAGAGCCAGCGCTGTCTGCTTCTGCAGATGTTTCCATGGTCATGTGGCAGGCATGACTAGACAGCGCACAGAACGCTGTTTACCTTTCCACCAAAGTGGTCCCTATTTATCTACTTGCAATTTTTTGCTTTCAAACTGCTAGGTTGGCAGAAGCTGGGACAAAGGCGAGAGCTCATTCCATCCTGCAGTACTCGGGAACCGTACTGCTGACCTCCTGCCTTCCAGTCAGCATCTTAGCCACTTGAGCCACTGCAGTCCCCTAGAGCCTCAATAGTACAGTGGTTAAGCTGTATTGCTGTAGCCAAAACTCTGCTCACAATCTGAGTTTGAATCAGATAGGCTCAAAGTTGTCTCAGCCTTCCATCTTTTCCAGGTCAGTAAAATGAGTGCCCAGCTTGTTGGGGACAAAATGCTAAATACCTTGTGAACTATTCAAAGAGTGGTCTAATTGCTGTAAATTGGTATATAATTTTAATTGCTATTGCTAAATGCCTAGGAACTCGGACTTTAGACTGAGGTCGTCAACTGTATGCCCAAGGATGAAAACCCATTCAGTTCTCTGGTCTGTTCTTCACAGTAGATTTGCATAGAACTCAATCCTGCATGTTTTGAAGAGGAAGGGAGAGCACAGGAAAAATATATCTTCTTCTCACACACTTTGGTTATATGTTGAGTTGTTAGTTGTGTAGATATTTATACATGATGCCCATCACAATTTAAATAAAGGGAAGATATTTAGGTACGAAAGGGAGAGTGCGTGTGAAATAAAAGTCCTAATTGTAAAATTATATGTTTGACAAATAATAAATTAAATTTCAATTGATCACACAAATGTTTCAGATTGCTTTTGTAAGTCTCAGTTGTTTGAACCCAGTCCTGGAATAAATAATTGGGGGAGTTTGAGAAGATCAGTTTGGGGGAACCACAGAATGAAAAGGCAGAAGGAAGAAAAGCTGGTGGAGAAAGAACTGAAGAAACAATTGCTAAATTCCTGTTGTATAACTATGCAAAAGGCATAGCTTTTAGCCACAAATTGCTGCAAGTTATCTCCGTAAGTGATATCTGTTCCATTCTGGAGTGGCTGGGGATGCACTTTGGGCTGAAACAGAGCCCAGGAAAAGCCTT
This sequence comes from Bradypodion pumilum, assembly GCA_035047305.1. NCBI lineage: Eukaryota > Metazoa > Chordata > Lepidosauria > Squamata > Chamaeleonidae > Bradypodion > Bradypodion pumilum. Next base: position 5,878,304 of record JAWDJD010000018.1, read on the forward strand.
TAATGAAGGAGAAAATGGAGCCAGTCCCCTCCAAAGCCTCTTCTAGGAGGAGGAGGAGGTGGGTGGGGCCAGCCATTTTTCCTACCGGTACGCGCATACTGGTGCAAACCTGCTGATGCCCACCACTGCGCATGCCCCATAATCAAACCATGGCCAGGTTCTGGAGAATGACTTGAAATGATGTAGGTCGATCCTTGGCTATCAAAGTCCCCTGGCACCCTCTAGAGGGCAAAAGGGGGAATTTTGTCATGTTTCCAGCAGAGATCAAACTGAAAAAGATCAAGAGCTACCTCCCATACATTTGGGATATAACCCTTTCCAAAGGCTAAGCCCATGATGGCTAACCTTGACACTCCAGGTGTTCTTGAACTTCAATTCCCAGAAGCTCTGATCATCAGGAGTACTGACTTGGGCTTCTGGTAATTGAAGTCCAAGAACACCTGGAGTGCCAAGCTTCACCATCACTAGGTTAAGCCAAGAAACCCAGAAAGCTAATGAGCAAACAGATATTAATGATTTTGATGCAATTTAGTTTCCATTCATTATATTTATGCAACTGAAGGAAGAAAATGGACAGCCGCCTTTTTTTGTTCACCTGAAACTTTATGGAACAATCTGTTAAGATGAAGTGATGACAGCTAATTGGTCTTCTGGGAAGATGATGTATTGTTCAATCACTGGTGTTATTATGTTTATTTAGCAACACAAGATATATAGCTGTAGTGACACATAATAAAGCTTCAAAAATCGGCATCCCTAGAGAAAGAATAAGGTAAATTAAGCAGAAAAATCTGACTTTACTCCAGAGGAGATATTTCTGTGTCCTGATTTTGACCCAACCACATAATTGTGAATTGAATCAATTGCATTTGAAACTAGGCATTTGACAGAATCACTAAGCCACTAGAGTTCTCAACCTTTTAAAGCCAGGGGCCGGGTCACGCTCCCTCAGACAGCTTCGGTGGCCGGATGGCCATTTTGCCCTTCCTCAACCACATGGCACTTCCTGCTGTGGTGGAGGTAGTGGGGGGGGGGGACATGAAGTGGTGCTGCAGGCTACATCCAGCCCATGGGCCGTAGGTTAAGAATCCCTGCATTAGAGCTACTGACACCACCCATTATATGTTTTGATGCCTGTGTCTTGATGCCTGAATCTTGATTCAGTCTGAACCAATCTGAATCTACGATTGTGTGCCGTCAAGTCAGTTCCGACCTACGGCGAGCTTTTCCATAGTTTTCTAGGTAGGGAATACACAAAAGTGGCTTCCTATTTCCTTCTTCTGGGAGCATCTTGGGATTGTGTCTCAAGGGCTACACAGGCTGGCTCTTCTCCCAGGAGGCACTGAGGAGAACTGAACCAATCTCTGGCTTTGCAACCTGCCTCCTGATTTGGGAGTCCAGAACAGGGCTCCTCAAACTTGGTTCTCCAGGTGTTCTTGGACTTCAGTTACCAGAAGTCCATGTCAGCATACCTGCTGATCAGGGCTTCTGGGAACTAGATCCAGACCTTTCTACTTGCATTGGGAAAGTAAAACAGCTACAGCTTTTTTTCTACTGTATATACTTCTCAAGCAACTACAGAAAAAGTTGCAGCTCTACTAGACAACCAAATGTGTATTCCATGTGTCAGATTTAAGATTCAGAGAATAGAGGAGGGATCTAAGGATCTGTAGCAAGTCTGTCATTGTTAATCTCACCACTTCAGTTGCCTGGCTATTGGTCCTTAAATAATCATGACACTCTTGCTTGACAGAGCAACCTATATCAAAGAACCCCCAAACTCTCAAAATCTAAGACAGGGGTTCCCCTTACCACACCATGGGCCGGACAACTCCTCAGATCGTGTTGTGGGCTGGATATGTGGTTCCCCCTGCCACCAACGCTACTGTAAATTGCCGCCGGCACATTTGCGCATACATTGGCATGTTTACGGCTGTTGTTAATGCATTTGCTTCTGCTTCTGGGGTCATCACCATGGGCTGGATGGAATGGCATTGGGGGCCAGGGCCGGCCCATGGGCCATAGGTTGTGAACCCCTGATCTAAGGCATCAATAGCTAATGTCCTATGTTGCTATTCCATAGTGTGGAAACATCAACATAAACCAGGCCCTCCCTTTCTCCCTTGTCATTTTCTGAATCCAGAGTACAGAGAAGGACCCCCTGCTTATGCGTAGACTTTTCCTGTGTGGTCCTCCACCACACCAGGAAGTGCCATGTGGTAGAGTAAGGGCAAAATGGCCATCCAGCCCCCAAAGCTGTCAGAGGGAGCATGGCCCAGCCCCTGGCTTTAAAAGGTTGAGAACTCCTGAAGTAGATAAATAGGTACCACTTCGGTGGGAAAGTAAACAGTGTTCTGTGCACTCCGCTGTCTAGGCATGCCTGCTACATGCCCATGGAAACATCTGCAGATGCAGACAATGCTGGCAATTTGGCCTTAAACAGATGAGCACTGAACCCTTGAGTTGGATGCGGCTGGCTTTCAAGCAAGGGCAACCTTTACCTTACGAACAGTTAATCTTTTGCGTAATTATGAAACAGGATCTCGGCCATTGAGAAAATCCTGAGTTTGGATTGCATTGTAGAGTTTGCTTAACAGAAAAGACCACAAAGACATGGACACATGAATCTACTCAACCACAATAATGGGTCACTCTGAAACATCAGTACTGTATTATCTTCTCTTCTAATTGTCCTACCCATGGCTCATAAGATATTTTTGTCTCCAAATAACAAGTTACTTGTACCCTTATCCTTTTATAGTTTTACAAGGAATTGGCTGATTCACCTGACCTCCTTAGGGTGTTAATATGGATGACTCTGCTTCTTTTCTTCTGGTTTTGTTTTGTGAAGAAGCCTAAATCTATAAATATGTGCTCACCATCTTCCAATTAGGATAACTTTACAGAAACACACCAGCTTAAACACCACTTCATTAGTAGCTAGTGTACAAACAAGCATTTACTTGTTTTATGACGGCCCTATTTTGGCCTGGAAGGTCAACTGAAGTAGAATATACATTGGATTAATTTATCCAATTGAATGGTGCTGTGCCCTAATTTCTTTAATATTCAGTTTGAGATTAAATAGAGATAAAGGTAAAAGTCATCCTTACTCAAAAGCCAGTCATATTTGACTCTAGGGTTCGGCGCTCATCTCTGTTTAGAGCCGAAGAGTCTGTGTCTGCAGATGTTTCCGTAGACATGTGGCAGGCATGACTAAACACTGGAGTGCCCGGAATGCTGTTTACCTTTCGACCAAAGTGGTACCAATTTATCTACTTGCAATATCTTGCTTTTGAACTGCTTGTTTGCCAGGAGCTTGGACAGAGATGGGAGCTCACTCCACCATGAGACTCAGGTCTCAAACTGATGGCCTGCTGACTTTCCCAGTCATCAAGTTCAGCATCTTAACCACTAAGCCAATGCAGTCCCTTATCACCATAATTAGACTTTCCTCCACTCACTCCATCCTCTTCCCACATCTCTTACCTGCATGATTTAAATTTTATGGAGAAAAAACATCCTCTTCATCGAAGCTACAAAACCAAAAGGGGAAATAAAAGCATTGGCGCATCACCAAAATTTCGTGGCTTCCTGGTCTCTACACCGCTTCTCTAACATCATCATGTCTTGCTTTCTGTCCTAGAAAGGAAACAGTGTTACACAACTTGGTGTAAAATGACTTATGTATACACAGATAGATTAAATTCGAACAGTTCATAGATTAAATTTAGACTAGTTAGGTTATGCCTGTATGTGTAACTTGTAAGATTCTGGCTAGCTTTTACATACTATATCTCTAAAGTGATCCATGCTCAAAGATTATATTTGCCAAAAAATACACACACACACCCTTTCATATTGATCTCTGGCCAGAAATCCTGCTACGGTAATGGAGTAATCGGTACAGCCAGTGAGTCAACGTCAAGCGTTGGGAAGCGGTAAATAACCTGACTCTCTAAAGGGGCCAATGGCTATGGGCGGATGAGCCCCTTTAGGTGGGGAGATGGCACCCTCAGTGGAGGAAATGCCACTGGAAACCATCCTATTGGGCCTAATAGCAAAATGAACAGAGGAGGAACTCTGATTCCCAACAGTCATGAAGGTTGAAGAGGCCATGCCAGATAAGACTGGCAGTGAAGGTGCATTTTGATAACATCCTCAAGGCTGTGGCAGTCCATTGCATTCCTGGTGTTAAATCCTGCATGTCTCATTTCATATGTGCTGCAGGAGATGGCTCCAGGATCATAGTATGTGGGTCACTTCATTGCAAGCTGGGATCCACCATAAGCAAATTCACGGCAATGACATTTTTCCTAAATGTGGATAAATCTATACTGTACTTGGATCAGAGTTCCAACCAACAATAAATGAGCAACTCTTCAATTTCCTAGACTATGTTTTCAAAAGAACTGGCAACTCAATTGCAAAATTCAAAGCATTACAAATTGCATGTTGAATTGAAACAATGGAAATCAATATGTCCTCTTGACGACCAAATCAAAAGAGATTTCTCTCCCTCACTTAGCATTATTACTTGTCATCTAAAGTACTTTAAAGGGCATCCCAAAATACATGAAGCCATATTAAATTTTTCATTGCTAACTGACAATTAGTCTCATGAGCATATAAAAAGAAAGGAATCTGTGCTATGTGACTTGGAAGCTTGAAGAAATAGGCTTTGGAAAAGAACCAAAGCGAAGCCATGAGTAAAAGAAGCCATTTCTGTTGCTCTATATGGGCATCAAAGCCAAGTGTTGCCCATAATTGGCAAATGACACAGGATGAAGTCATCTCAACCTGTCCAGCTTGGTATAAAAGGACCAAGAACTCAACCACGTCTCATCAGCTTCTTCAACTCCTACACAACAGATTCTTCTGAACATCTCTCCGAGGAGAGCCAGGTAACCATCCGTGTTAGGTTTCCTTCATGGTAGTATGGACTTCTTAGCCAAATGGTGAGGTGAAACAGCAGGAAGTGAATTGCTTGGGTTACTAGAGAAAATCTGGTTGACCAAATTAGGATATTGGTCTAGCTCTGGAGTCAGGAAACATGGCTCTCCTGATGTTCTTGGACTTCAGTTTCCAGAAGCCCTGATCAGCAGATGTACTGATTTGGGCTTCCGGGAATTGAAGTCCAAAAATACCTGGAGAGCCAAGTTTTCTGACCACTGGTCTAGCTGATGATGAGAGGGGAGTTTGAGAAGAATTTCACTATGTATTCCTATCATTGATGGGAAGAACATGAGGTTTCAACAACAATGAACATGGAGAAAACACCTGCGGTCCCTATCCTATCTTACTGAGTTAGGGAGAAGGATCAAGTTGGAGAGTTGGGCCAAAGACAGCTGCAAAGGACAGCCAAGTATCAGGAGCTATGATTAAGGAATTGAAAATATTTGGGACCAGACATTGACAACCATCACAGAGATATGAATCAGGTGTCCAAAGATTGGTCTGCTTTGCAGAAATGATCACTGGTACAGGGAAGATTCAAACCTGCATCACTGGTTGGTTATAACACAAACAACTGGCTTTAGACCTGGAGGCCCCTGGGCAAGGGATGAAGACAACAGTTGAGGGCAAGTGATGAAGACAACAGTTGAGGGCAAGTGATGAAGACAACAGTTGAGGGCAAGTGATGAAGACAACAGTTTGCTATTCTGCTGCATGGTTGATGGAGTTATATCTCTCTATATATACTCCAGAGATACATTTTGTACTTGTTTTAATGGTGCATTCTTTTTTATCTGAGACGTTTCTGCAGAAGAATCCAAAGAAAACAATATGGCACCATATTTTCTATCACCCATTAACTAGATGATTCTTCAAGAAGTCCTCTAAGTCTACTCCTCATGTTTATTTCAGATTCCACTCCGTCAGTCAAAATGGCCTGTTGTAACACTTGCATCGGTGGTCTCGACAATGGTACCTCAAACAACCCAGGAGAAGTGGTTGGCGTTGGAAGTTCCACCAACATCCGTGTCGACTCTGGCCCTGCCATGCTGATCGTCCCACCACCCAGCCTCGCCACTGAAGGCAACGTCCGTGTCACCTGTCAAACCTTGTGTGGCCCTGAATGCTACTGCCCACCGGCCTATTGCTGTGAAAGCACTAATGGTGGTAGAGCTTTGGTGGTAAAAATGCATAGCCCAAGCCAAGTAGTCTGTTTCCCAGGTGGCTGGCTGAAGAGCAATATCACCAACAGTAGAGTCTCTACATCATGTGGGGAACCATGCGCTGGACCCTGTGCCTAAGACTCAAGTTGAACATCCTCTCCTCTGGCTGAAATGATGAGATAGCCTGGGATTTTAGCCTTGGTTTCTGTTTGCCTTCCTCTCTCTACAGCTCTGTCTTGCCTTTGCCATCATTCCAGAAGTTCCAGAAGTATTTTAATCTCTTTGACATTCATCCCAAGATAATGTATGTTCAAAACATGCCCATAATGTATTATTTCTCTCTTGACAATTGTATCTTTCATTTACTTCTCCTATTAAATCTCTAATGCATTGCATCACTGCGTACTTTTGGTTCATGTTGCCCTTGCAGGCGCACCCCCCCAATAACGGACACAGACAACATTGAAAGTGGATAACAGCAAAGGGCCACATTTATTGATTCAATGCCCTAGTCCGAATTATAAATTTGTATTGGTAAAACGACCAATCATAATTCCTAAGGCAAGCAGGCCGAAGTAACACTGGTAAGGTACCACCCCAAAATTGCCAACGGCAATTGGTTACAATGTATCAAATTGTATCAATTTGTTTGTTAACAACAAACAAATTGTTGACCGTAGTCAATAACTAACTCATGACCCCACCCTCTGACGCGTATCCGTGAAATCACAGGGGTGATGCATGCTGGTTAGCAATCATCATCACCCCATCGCCTGATTCGTCGTTGACCGGACAACGTTTAACTACTTTATTCCTGTCTAGTGTTGTCCAGTCAATTGCGAACCTGCCGGATACTTGTGGGTCATACTGTTTACCTTACCAGTGCTACCCGCCCATGTGACCAAAGTCAACAGTAGGAACGAAGAAAGACCCCTATATCAAACCATAGCAACAGTGTGGGGTGGGCAAAAAAGCCAGGACCCGAAGCCAATATGGGTCCCAACCAAAAATTCCCACCCGGCCCCGAAGCGACCATAATCACACTGTTAACTAGGGAGGGGGTGGAGGGGAAAAAACTTCTCCGCTCCGTCGCTGAGGCAAAATGGCAGCGCGGCTGCCTCGTGGCCACCCCTTTTATAAGGGAGCTGGCCACGCCCCTAACTACCTGGATTCTCTGTCCTGTGGGGGGGGGCCCGCAAAGGGCGCGGCGGCCATTTTGGCGCCGCGCTTGCATTGCAGGCGCACCCCCCCAATAACGGACACAGACAACATTGAAAGTGGATAACAGCAAAGGGCCACATTTATTGATTCAATGCCCTAGTCCGAATTATAAATTTGTATTGGTAAAACGACCAATCATAATTCCTAAGGCAAGCAGGCCGAAGTAACACTGGTAAGGTACCACCCCAAAATTGCCAACGGCAATTGGTTACAATGTATCAAATTGTATCAATTTGTTTGTTAACAACAAACAAATTGTTGACCGTAGTCAATAACTAACTCATGACCCCACCCTCTGACGCGTATCCGTGAAATCACAGGGGTGATGCATGCTGGTTAGCAATCATCATCACCCCATCGCCTGATTCGTCGTTGACCGGACAACGTTTAACTACTTTATTCCTGTCTAGTGTTGTCCAGTCAATTGCGAACCTGCCGGATACTTGTGGGTCATACTGTTTACCTTACCAGTGCTACCCGCCACACGGAGGGGCTTCACAGAAGACCTGACGCCCCCCCCCCAGACCGTCAGCTCGGTCAACAGGCCTGCTCGCCAGTCACCCAACAGGAGGTCCATACCTCCTCGCGACAGATGGACCCCATCCCCTGCATACAAGTCACAATTTTGTAGACTAATATCGGGGTGATGACTAACCCGTCCCCAAGCCCTGGTGGTGAGAAACCGCGCCACTGCCTTAGTGACCGCGCGCCTAGCTCGGTCAAGGGCCAGGAGGTTAACGCCCCCTCTGTAAGAGTGGCGCGGAACAATGTCCGACCAAACCAGGGCTGTGGCAGGCCAGACATAATGCAAGTAGGCGAGGTCCTCGCAAATCGCATGCTTGAGCGATAAGCCGGTGACCTGGCCCAAATCATTGCCCCCCAAGTGGATGATTAGAATGTCAGGCGGGTCAGCCCCCAGGCCAGAAAAAAGGAAAGGCCGCAGCTCCCGCCATAACATCCCAGGCTTACCGTGCCATGAGAGACTGGCGTGGTCACCCAGTCCCAGTCGGGGTCCCCACTCTGTCGCCGCAGCGTAACGCGCTGCCCTGAGCACATAGCTGTGGCCCACCAGCCATACTGTCACCGGTGTAATACGACACCCAGGGTCTGTAAGAAAATTGAGAAAAAGGAAGGTAAGGTGACTGGATTGGTACTCATGGTGGGAGTGGGCGCACATAAAACTGAAAACATTGTGAGCCCCACCTCCCCATGCTGCGTATGTCAGCCCCAGAGTACCCAAAAGCAGCTGCTGTCGAGGCTGCGCCAATACGGAACGAATGTGTGCCATAACGGGCACCTGGTAGTCCCACCCTGGTGAGGGCTCTGGCTGTCACCTTCCAAAACTGAAATTTAGTAAGGGGAGACCCATCTTGGTGACAGAAAAACGGGCCATGGTGCCAGCCACGCAGTGCCAGGTATTCCTGTAGGGCACCAACCGGACAGATGTCTGCCAAAGAACACCGTAGCAGTCTTACTCCACTGCCTACGCCGTGCTGATCTGTTTTGGAGGAGCGAATCCTCAACTGGGCCCAGTCTTTGGCAACATATACATCTCCGAGTTCCAGTGCCCTACCACTTGCATCCGCCTTAGACAGCATCACGAGTTCGCTGATGCGGAGCGCTCCAAAAAATGCCACCGTTGTGGCTGCATGAAAAAGGGCTGCCTCATAATGATCAAAACAGAGGCCTGGCCAGCCCCGGGCCAACTGGGTAAGAACCCCTGGGGAAATAGGGTGCCGGTCATCCGGGCAACGCCCGCGCTCGCGCACCCACCCCTCCAAAACGTGTCTCACACGGAAGTCAGAGGTGGTATCCACATGACCCCCTACTTTGGCCATAAAAGCCAACGCCGAGAGCTTGGATGCTATGGTACGAGGTGCAAGGCCCTGTGCATGCAGGTGAACCATGAACCGCAGAACATGGTCCACCGGGATGGGCCAGGTCTCTGGCCATTGAAATCGAGTAGCAAAAGCCTTATACAAATTGAATGCTTGTTGATACGCCTTATGCGTGCGTGGCGCTAGTGACAGGCCAATCGCCCGGTTCACCTCTCCTTGCCAATAGTCCACATCTCGTCCGGGAGTGGCGAGGGAAATTCCTCCGCATCCGGGGCCAAGGCGCGGAACCGGGAGATCTGCAGGCGGGACAAAGCGTCAGCAATATCGTTATTAACCCCTGGGACATGCCTGGCCCTGAACAAGACGTTGAGGCGCAGGCAGCGCAGCACAAAATGGCGCACTAGATCCATGACCCTGGGCGATTTAGAAGTCTGTGCATTGACAATGTGCACCACGGCAGCATTGTCGCACCAGAAATGCACCACCGAATTAGCCCACTGTTCGCCCCATAGCATCAAAGCCCCCAGAATGGGAAAAAATTCCAGGTATGTGAGATCCCGCAGGCGACCTGTGCCTGCCCATGCCGGTGGCCACCCACTATAGGCCCACTTCCCATTGAAGTACATCCCATAACCCAGGGATCCTGAGGCATCAGACTGTATCTGGAAATTGGGGGATGCCAGGAGGTCAGACCTCCAAAATGAGACCCCATTAAACTCCCTCAGGAATTGCAACCAGACAAACATGTCCGCCCTGATACCCCGGGTAAGCCTGACTCTGTGGTGGGGCCTGGATAACCCTGCCATGGCGTCGCATAAGCGCCGGGCAAAAGCCCTGCCCGGTGCGACCACCCTGCAGGCAAAATTGAGGTGCCCATGTAGCACCTGCAGTTCCCTCAGGGATGCCTTACGCTTGGCCAGCAATTCCGAGATAAGGGTCACTATCCTAGACACCTTATCACCCGGTAACCTAGAAGCCTGTAGTACTGTATCAATCTCAACCCCCAGGAACACTAGTTTGGTCGACGGGCCCTCGGTCTTTTCGGGCGCTAAAGGGACACCCAGTTCCTGCATTAGCGTCTGAAATGTATTGAGGAGACGTGCACACGTGTCCCAGCCCCGTTCACCCCCGAATAAAAAGTCATCCAGGTAATGGGCTACAGACCGGGACCCTGACCTGCGGACGAAAGCCCACTCCAGGAAGGTACTAAAACGCTCGAAAGCCGAGCATGATATGGAGCAGCCAAAAGGCATGGCCTTATCAAAATAATACTCCCCTTTAAATTTAAAACCCAGCAATTCAAAGTCGCCCGGGTGCACCGGCAAGAGGCGAAAAGCTGACTTAATGTCGCACTTGGCCAGCAAGGCACCCGGGCCACACGAGCGCACCATGCGCATCGCATGGTCGAACGATGTATACCTGACCGAACAAAGGTCATCAGGTATCGCATCGTTAACCGATCGGCCGGCTGGGTAGGACAAATGATGAATAAGGCGAAACTCACCTAGGGACTTTTTAGGAACCAAACCCAATGGTGAAACCTTCAGGTTGGGAAAAGGGGGTACGGGAAAAGGTCCGGCGACCCTGCCCGCGTCTAACTCCTTTTTAATGCTGGCCTCGGCTACCTCCTCCCTTCCTCTGAGGGATAAAAGGTTGGGAGCATCCTGAGGGGATCTATCACCCATAAAAGGGATACGAAATCCCTGCTGAAAACCTTGGAGAAGGTACTCCCTGTCCTCTCCCCTTGGGTACGATGCGAGCCAGCGCTCCAGCATGTCCACCTTAATTGGGGAGGGGGCCTTTCGGAGAACTAGTTCCATCCGTGGCAGGCTTGCCAGCCCACTGTCCACCCTTCCCTCTGCCTCGCACCCCCCCAGGCTTGGGACAAGCAGAGGCTGCATGGGGACCAGAACATGTGGGACACTCGTGCTTATATCTGCAGTTCTTCCGACTGCAGGAACCATTGGACGAGAAAGTCCAGCACAGCAGGCGGGCTGGAACCCCCTGCCCCGCCATTTGGCGGGTAACCTGCGCTGGAGCTGCTCGCTGGACCGCATGCCCACAATGGTATCTATCCCCCGGGGCAGGACGTGTGGGCGTCATATACAAGAGCCACAGTCTCTGGCACGGCTCATCCCATCTCATCTCGGGGTGCAGGGGAATCCTCATACGGAATTCCTCATCATATGCTAGCCATGAGGGGCCCGGGAAATCTACCATTGCCCTGTATATGTTGTCCAAATATTGGACCATGGGAATAGCCAGATCCGGCCGCGCCCTCAAATACACCGCCATGTATATCAAATAAGCGGGGAGCCAGTTAGCCCAGGTACGCGGCGGCTTACGGCGGCGTGCCTGCTCCTTGTCCTTCTCATCCTGACCCTCCCTTTCTTCCTTAGTGGGCTCCCTGTTCAGGAGTGAGAAGATATCCACGTACTCCCCTCGCCATATCTTTTCTCTGGTAGCCTGCGCCAAGTGATCACCCAATGGCAGGGAATACCCTGCTGTCGGCAAAGCCGAAAAGGGGATAACTGGCCTACCCAAAGGGACATGAGTTAACCCTGCCACCCCAAGTACGTTCCCAGCAGTGTAAGAACCAATGCCCACCCCAGCGGGCATGGTGGCAGTAGTTGTCGCCGGGTGGGTCGCCAGCGGCGTAGCCCCCGCACCACCCGCGCGAGGCCAAGGCCACTGAAAGGTCCCCCCTATATTGGGAATGTGTGTGGATGTACTTGTTTGGACCATATACTCACATGCTGCACCCCCGCGGGCCGCCCCCAACGGGGGTTCCGGCCCGCTGGGGGCGTCGGAGCTCACGACCGATGTAGAGCTCATCACCGGGGCTTGACCCGCGCCAGGTTGCTGGCTGGGGAGCTGCGAGGCAGTGGCCGGAGCCGCGCCACCCGCCTGCAGCAGCTCAACCCTCCCCGCCGGCCGTTGTCCTGCTGCCGATAGCGCCTCCAAAGGTACCCCGAAAGGGGCACCTGCCTGACTGGCACGAGCCAAAGACTCCTCTAAGGCCGCAATACGGGCCAGTAAGGTGTCTACAGTAACCATGGGCAAAGAGCCGGCCGGCCCACCTGATCCTTGCATGGGGACAGTTCCCTGCACCCCATGGCCCAGATATGGCCATTGGCCAGGGCCAAAGCCCGGTAGGGCTGGTGAGGAAACCTGCCAAGGCAGGGCACCGGGCCACCCCCCGAGGCTAGAGGGCCCCGGGAGAGGCTGCGGCCCAGAAGTAGTCGGCCCAACGGGTTGGGCGGAAGGAGGAGCGGTGTCCACCGCTCGCGGGCCGCGGGCCGGAGCGCCCTCCGCGCCCGCACTCTGAACGGGCCAAGGTGCGATAGACTCCAAGCCACTAGCCCCGGCCGGGGATGGCAAAGGTGGCTGTTGAGGAGGCGGCACCACGGTCCTCCGACCTGGGTTGCGCCTCCTAACAGCCCGAGCTGAATTCGCAGCAGCCTTCTTTTTGGAAGGCATCTCTAGCAAAAAGGGAAGCTAGCTAAGCAAAATCGACCCAAAAGGCTTCCCGGCAATACCAACGAGCGACGGAGGCGCAGGGGAAAAAACTTCTCCGCTCCGTCGCTGAGGCAAAATGGCAGCGCGGCTGCCTCGTGGCCACCCCTTTTATAAGGGAGCTGGCCACGCCCCTAACTACCCGGATTCTCTGTCCTGTGGGGGGGGGCCCGCAAAGGGCGCGGCGGCCATTTTGGCGCCGCGCTTGCATTGCCTTCCTTTATCACACAACAGAGATCTCCTTCTTGATTTTACCATGCATCTCTCCATGTTCAGGGCATGTTCCAAAAAGTTAGAGGAAATCACAAGGTTTCTGGAAGAATAAGACAATACAGCTATCACAGAAATCTTAAGAATCCCCCAGGGAGAAAAGGTGGCAATACAATCATGAAGTTGGGATTGTGTTTCCGTGTCAGAGATTACTCTGGATTGAAAGGATTTTTGCAGGGGACGCCCAAATGCAAGCGCGGCGCCAAAATGGCCGCCGCGCCCTTTGCGGGGCCCCCCCCCACAGGACAGAGAATCCGGGTAGTTAGGGGCGTGGCCAGCTCCCTTATAAAAGGGGTGGCCACGAGGCAGCCGCGCTGCCATTTTGCCTCAGCGACGGAGCGGAGAAGTTTTTCCCCTGCGCCTCCGTCGCTCGTTGGTATTGCCGGGAAGCCTTTTGGGTCGATTTTGCTTAGCTAGCTTCCCTTTTTTGCGCGAGATGCCTTCCAAAAAGAAGGCTCCTGCGAATTCAGCTCGGGCTGTTAGGAGGCGCAACCCAGGTCGGAGGACCGTGGTGCCGCCTCCTCAACAGCCACCTTTGCCATCCCCGGCCGGGGCTAGTGGCTTGGGGTCTATCGCACCTTGGCCCGTTCAGAGTGCGGGCGCGGAGGGCGCTCCGGCCCGCGGCCCGCGAGCGGTGGACACCGCTCCTCCTTCCGCCCAACCCGTTGGGCCGACTACTTCTGGGCCGCAGCCTCTCCCGGGGCCCTCTAGCCTCGGGGGGTGGCCCGGTGCCCCGCCTTGGCAGGTTTCCTCACCAGCCCTACCGGGCTTTGGCCCTGGCCAATGGCCATATCTGGGCCATGGGGTGCAGGGAACTGTCCCCATGCAAGGGTCAGGTGGGCCGGCCGGCTCTTTACCCATGGTTACTGTAGACACCTTACTGGCCCGTATTGCGGCCTTAGAGGAGTCTTTGGCCCGGGCCAGTCAGGCAGGTGCCCCTTTCGGGGTACCTTTGGAGGCGCTATCGGCAGCAGGACAACGGCCGGCGGGGAGGGTTGAGCTGCTGCAGGCGGGTGGCGCGGCTCCGGCCACTGCCTCGCAGCTCCCCAGCCAGCAACCTGGCGCGGGTCAAGCCCCGGTACTGAGCTCTACATCGGTCGTGAGCTCCGACGCCCCCAGTGGGCCGGAACCCCCGTTGGGGGCGGCCCGCGGGGGTGCAGCATGTGAGTATATGGTGCAAACGAGTACATCCACACACATTCCCAATATAGGGGGGACCTTTCAGTGGCCTTGGCCTCGCGCGGGTGGTGCAGGGGCTACGCCGCTGGCGACCCACCCGGCGACAACTACTGCCACCATGCCCGCTGGGGTGGGCATTGGTTCTTACACTGCTGGGAACGTACTTGGGGTGGCAGGGTTAACTCATGCCCCTTTGGGTAGGCCAGCTATCCCCTTTTCGGCTTTGCCGACGGCAGGGTATTCCCTGCCATTGGGTGATCACTTGGCTCAGGCTACCAGAGAAAAGATATGGCGAGGGGAGTACGTGGATATCTTCTCACTCCTGAACAGAGAGCCCACTAAGGAAGAAAGGGAGGGTCAGGATGAGAAGGACAAGGAGCAGGCACGCCGCCGTAAGCCGCCGCGTACCTGGGCTAACTGGCTCCCCGCTTATTTGATATACATGGCGGTGTATTTGAGGGCGCGGCCGGATCTAGCTATTCCCATGGTCCAATATTTGGACAACATATACAGGGCGATGGTAGATTTCCCGGGCCCCTCATGGCTAGCATATGATGAGGAATTCCGTATGAGGATTCCCCTGCACCCCGAGATGAGATGGGATGAGCCGTGCCAGAGACTGTGGCTCTTGTATATGACACCCACACGTCCTGCCCCGGGGGATAGATACCATTGTGGACATGTGGTCCAGCGAGCAGCTCCAGCGCAGGTTACCCGCCAAATGGCGGGGCAGGGGGTTCCAGCCCGCCTGCTGTGCTGGACTTTCTCGTCCAATGGTTCCTGCAGTCGGAAGAACTGCAGGTATAAGCACGAGTGTCCCACATGTTCTGGTCCCCATGCAGCCTCTGCTTGTCCCAAGCCTGGGGGGGTGCGAGGCGGAGGGAGGGGTGGACAGTGGGCTGGCAAGCCTGCCACGGATGGAACTAGTTCTCCGAAAGGCCCCCTCCCCAATTAAGGTGGACATGCTGGAGCGCTGGCTCGCATCGTACCCAAGGGGAGAGGACAGGGAGTACCTTATCCAAGGTTTTAAGCAGGGATTTCGTATCCCTTTTATGGGTGATAGATCTCCTCAGGATGCTCCCAACCTTTTATCCCTCAGAGGAAGGGAGGAGGTAGCCGAGGCCAGCATTAAAAAGGAGTTAGACGCGGGCAGGGTCGCCGGACCTTTTCCCGCACCCCCTTTTCCCAACCTTAAGGTTTCACCATTGGGTTTGGTTCCTAAAAAGTCCCTAGGTGAGTTTCGCCTTATTCATCATTTGTCCTACCCAGCCGGCCGATCGGTCAACGATGCGATACCTGATGACCTTTGTTCGGTCAGGTATACATCGTTCGACCATGCGCTCCGCATGGTGCGCTCGTGTGGCCCGGGTGCCTTGCTGGCCAAGTGCGACATTAAGTCAGCTTTTCGCCTCTTGCCGGTGCACCCGGGCGACTTTGAATTGCTGGGTTTTAAATTTAAAGGGCAGTATTATTTTGATAAGGCCATGCCTTTTGGCTGCTCCATATCATGCTCGGCTTTCGAGCGTTTTAGTACCTTCCTAGAGTGGGCTTTCGTCCGCAGGTCAGGGTCCCGGTCTGTAGCCCATTACCTGGATGACTTTTTATTCGGGGGTGAACGGGGCTGGGACACGTGTGCACGTCTCCTCAATACATTTCAGACGCTAATGCAGGAACTGGGTGTCCCTTTAGCGCCCGAAAAGACCGAGGGCCCGTCGACCAAACTAGTATTCCTGGGGGTTGAGATTGATACAGTAGTACAGGCTTCTAGGTTACCGGGTGATAAGGTGTCCAGGATAGTGACCCTTATCTCGGAATTGCTGGCCAAGCGTAAGGCATCCCTGAGGGAACTGCAGGTGCTA
Source organism: Bradypodion pumilum (assembly GCA_035047305.1). Taxonomy (NCBI): domain Eukaryota; kingdom Metazoa; phylum Chordata; class Lepidosauria; order Squamata; family Chamaeleonidae; genus Bradypodion; species Bradypodion pumilum. Next base: position 5,894,306 of record JAWDJD010000018.1, read on the forward strand.
CATGGGCACCTCAATTTTGCCTGCAGGGTGGTCGCACCGGGCAGGGCTTTCGCCCGGCGCTTATGCGACGCCATGGCAGGGTTATCCAGGCCCCACCACAGAGTCAGGCTTACCCGGGGTATCAGGGCAGACATGTTTGTCTGGTTGCAATTCCTGAGGGAGTTTAATGGGGTCTCATTTTGGAGGTCTGACCTCCTGGCATCCCCCAATTTCCAGATCCAGTCTGATGCCTCAGGATCCCTGGGTTATGGGATGTACTTCAATGGGAAGTGGGCCTATGGTGGGTGGCCACCGGCATGGGCAGGCACAGGTCGCCTGCGGGATCTCACATACCTGGAATTTTTTCCCATTCTGGGGGCTTTGATGCTATGGGGCGAACAGTGGGCTAATTCGGTGGTGCAATTCTGGTGCGACAATGCTGCCGTGGTGCACATTGTCAATGCACAGACTTTTAAATCGCCCAGGGTCATGGATCTAGTGCGCCATTTTGTGCTGCGCTGCCTGCGCCTCAACGTCTTGTTCAGGGCCAGGCATGTCCCAGGGGTTAATAACGATATTGCTGACGCTTTGTCCCGCCTGCAGATCTCCCGGTTCCGCGCCTTGGCCCCGGATGCGGAGGAATTTCCCTCGCCACTCCCGGACGAGATGTGGACTATTGGCAAGGAGAGGTGAACCGGGCGATTGGCCTGTCACTAGCGCCACGCATGCGTAAGGCGTATCAACAAGCATTCAATTTGTATAGGGCTTTTGCTACTCGATTTCAATGGCCAGAGACCTGGCCCATCCCGGTGGACCATGTTCTGCGGTTCATGGTTCACCTGCATGCACAGGGCCTTGCACCTCGCACCATAGCATCCAAGCTCTAGGCGTTGGCTTTTATGGCCAAAGTAGGGGGTCATGTGGATACCACCTCTGACTTCCGTGTGAGACACGTTTTGGAGGGGTGGGTGCGCGAGCGCGGGCGTTGCCCGGACGACCGGCACCCTATTTCCCCAGGGGTTCTTACCCAGTTGGCCCGGGGCTGGCCAGGCCTCTGTTTTGATCATTATGAGGCAGCCTAATCGCATGCAGCCACAACGGTGGCATTTTTTGGAGCGCTCCGCATCAGCGAACTCGTGATGCTGTCTAAGGCGGATGCAAGAGGTAGGGCACTGGAACGCGGAGATGTATATGTTGCCAAAGACTGGGCCCAGTTGAGGATTCGCTCCTCTAAAACAGATCAGCATGGCGTAGGCAGTGGAGTAAGACTGCTACGGTGTTCTTTGGCAGACATCTGTCCGGTTGGTGCCCTACAGGAATACCTGGCACTGCGTGGCATGCACCACGGCCCGTTTTTCTGTCACCAAGATGGGTCTCCCCTTACTAAATTTCAGTTTTGGTAGGTGACTGCCAGAGCCCTCACCAGGGTGGGACTACCGGGTGCCCGTTCTGGCACACATTCGTTCCGTATTGGCGCAGCCTCTACAGCGGCTGCTTTTGGGTACTCTGGGGCTGACATACGTAGCAGGGGGAGGTGGGGCTCACAATGTTTTCAGTTTTATGTGCGCCCACTCCCGCCATGAGTACCAATCCAGTCACCTTACCTTCCTTTTTCTCAATTTTCTTACAGACCCTGGGTGTCGTATTACACCGGTGATAGTATGGCTGGTGGGCCACAGCTATGTGCTCAGGGCAGCGCGTTACGCTGCGGCGACAGAGTGGGGACCCCGACTGGGACTGGGTGACCACGCCAGTCTCTCATGGCACGGTAAGCCTGGGATGTTATGGCGGGAGCTGCGGCCTTTCCTTTTTTCTGGCCTGGGGGCTGACCCGCCTGACATTCTAATCATCCACTTGGGGGGCAATGATTTGGGCCAGGTCACCGGCTTATCGCTCAAGCATGCGATTTGCGGGGACCTCGCCTACTTGCATTATGTCTGGCCTGCCACAGCCCTGGTTTGGTCGGACATTGTTCCGCGCCACTCTTACAGAGGGGGCGTTAACCTCCTGGCCCTTGACCGAGCTAGGTGCGCGGTCAATAGGGCAGTGGCGCGGTTTCTCACCACCAGGGCTTGGGGACGGGTTAGTCATCACCCCGATATTAGTCTACAAAATTGTGACTTGTATGCAGGGGATGGGGTCCATCTGTCGCGAGGAGGTATGGACCTCCTGTTGGGTGACTGGCGAGCAGGCCTGTTGACCGAGCTGACGGTCTGGGGGGGGCGTCAGGTCTTCTGTGAAGCCCCTCCGTGTGGCGGGTAGCACTGGTAAGGTAAACAGTATGACCCACAAGTATCCGGCAGGTTCGCAATTGACTGGACAACACTAGACAGGAATAAAGTAGTTAAACGTTGTCCGGTCAACGACGAATCAGGCGATGGGGTGATGATGATTGCTAACCAGCATGCATCACCCCTGTGATTTCACGGATACGCGTCAGAGGGTGGGGTCATGAGTTAGTTATTGACTACGGTCAACAATTTGTTTGTTGTTAACAAACAAATTGATACAATTTGATACATTGTAACCAATTGCCGTTGGCAATTTTGGGGTGGTACCTTACCAGTGTTACTTCGGCCTGCTTGCCTTAGGAATTATGATTGGTCGTTTTACCAATACAAATTTATAATTCGGACTAGGGCATTGAATCAATAAATGTGGCCCTTTGCTGTTATCCACTTTCAATGTTGTCTGTGTCCGTTGTTGGGGGGGTGCGCCTGCAATGCAAGCGCGGCGCCAAAATGGCCGCCGCGCCCTTTGCGGCCCCCCCCCACAGGACAGAGAATCCGGGTAGTTAGGGGCGTGGCCAGCTCCCTTATAAAAGGGGTGGCCACGAGGCAGCCGCGCTGCCATTTTGCCTCAGCGACGGAGCGGAGAAGTTTTTCCCCTCCACCCCCTCCCTAGTTAACAGTGTGATTATGGTCGCTTCGGGGCCGGGTGGGAATTTTTGGTTGGGACCCACATTGGCTTCGGGTCCTGGCTTTTTTGCCCATCCCACACTGTTGCTATGGTTTGATATAGGGGTCTTTCTTCGTTCCTACTGTTGACTTTGGTCACATGGGCGGGTAGCACTGGTAAGGTAAACAGTATGACCCACAAGTATCCGGCAGGTTCGCAATTGACTGGACAACACTAGACAGGAATAAAGTAGTTAAACGTTGTCCGGTCAACGACGAATCAGGCGATGGGGTGATGATGATTGCTAACCAGCATGCATCACCCCTGTGATTTCACGGATACGCGTCAGAGGGTGGGGTCATGAGTTAGTTATTGACTACGGTCAACAATTTGTTTGTTGTTAACAAACAAATTGATACAATTTGATACATTGTAACCAATTGCCGTTGGCAATTTTGGGGTGGTACCTTACCAGTGTTACTTCGGCCTGCTTGCCTTAGGAATTATGATTGGTCGTTTTACCAATACAAATTTATAATTCGGACTAGGGCATTGAATCAATAAATGTGGCCCTTTGCTGTTATCCACTTTCAATGTTGTCTGTGTCCGTTATTGGGGGGGTGCGCCTGCAATGAGGCTCCATTCATAGTGCAGCTCTTGGATATTGAACCTTGTCTTTCTGGTCACCAAGCTCAGCGCCTTACCCACTAAGCCACCAGATGAGCTTTAAACAGCCATTAAAATAGATAGGCCTGACTGCCTCTGTGAAATTTAACAACTAATTTGTTTTGAATGTGACATGGTATTCCTTCAGTGCATAGAATAGTTGAGAGAATGTTAGGCATGTTATGATTAGGTAAAGGTAAATGTCACCCTTGCTCAAAAGTCAGTCGTATCTGACTTTAGGGATCAGAGCTCATCGCTGCTTATAGCCAAAGAGGCATATATGTCTGCATTTGCATACGTTTCCATGGACTTGTGGCAAGCATGCCTCGACACTGGAGTGCACGGAATGCTGTTTGCCTTCCCATCGAAGTTGTACGTATTTATCTACTTGCAATTTCTTGCTTTCGAACTGCTAGGTAGACAGGAGCTTGCTCTATCATGTAGTACTCAGATATCAATCCCTGGTCTTCTAGTCTTCAAGCTCAGCATCTAAACCACTAAGCCACTGCAGTCTCTTATGTCTTGTATGTGATAAAAGGAGGCAACCTAATTTGGAGGAAAAGAGGGAGCACGTGCATTACATGAACAGCAAAGAACGGAGTCAGAATCAAATGAAAATTGAAGCCCACTTTCATAGCCCACCTTCTATGCTGTGGGACTGACCCTTTGTCTTTAATGGCTAAATTGCTCCCAAATATTGCAGAGCTGCTGGAACTTACTGGCAATGAATCCAGACCTGCCTGGTCAGATTTTGGCCCAAAAAGGCACATTCTTCCTGCTCTGAACTTTGTTTTGAAATCAATTGAGGGCACTTCCTCCACACATCAAATGAATGGTTTATAAGAGGAAAATGGAACCAGGAGATTATGACACTATCTGTGTACTTCTGTGGCCTCTGAAGAAATCCTTGTTTGGTTGTTGGTTTCCAATGTGTTATTGTTCACCCTCATGGGAGAAGGAGACTCCATGGCACTTTTGTGGAGAAAGATTATCATAGTTTTGACTAAAGCATTCCAATTTCTAATCTATATATATAAAACAGAAGTGTTTGTATGTGCTCTATAGGCTCCCACATCCCTGGACCAATCTCACTGAAATTTGGCACATACATACCTTGGGCTGGGAAGATCAGCACTGCGGGGGGCTTGAAACCCATGGGGGGGGCGTACTTTCCCCAAATTGGGATGCAATTGATCTATAAAATATGTGTGTTCCCCAGTAATGTAATTGAGCTGATGTCATAGTTCCAGGTAGGTTGAGATTGTGACATCATTTGACTAGCTCAGCTGTAGCCCTCTGAGTTCAGATGTAGTTTTCACAGTAAGTGGAAGGCAAATGGGCATGCGAGATCAGCACTGTAAGTGACCATCAACGGAGAAGCAGGACCGGTGAGGGAAGAGAGAGATGGAGGGGGGAGGCAGGAGTGACCCACATACACCCCACGTGGTTTCCAAGAGGAAAAGGATGGCCTACGTTAAAGAAAAGAAAAACCCAAGCGAAGCCAGGTAATCAGCTAATAACTACTATAAAGCATATAGCAAAAGGCTCCTCCAGGTTGTTGCTAAGTTGCCAACTCTTCCCAAGATTCACATCACCCACTACAGACTGTTAGACTCTGGAGTTAGACTCCAGAAAATGTTGAAATGTTTGTTTGTTCATTTGTTTGTTTGTTTATTAGTTCAAATTTATATTGCTGCCCACTCGCTGTAGCAACTCAGGGCGGCTTACAAACAATACATTACAATATGTTGATGGGGGCTCAGGGGGAGGGGTGGCAAAGTCCTCAACCGGCCCTGGCTTCTCCTTCCCTCTCCTCATCCTTTCTGCCATTCAGTAATCTGACACAAGAGACTTACATGGCGCCTTAGATAAGATACCTTTTTGGCCACAATGGAGACAATAGAACCAACACATTCTTTGTTGTTCTTAAGAAGGACAAAGGGTGTGGTATTCATTTTGAGTGCACACCAGTCACCTTGTTTGGTTTGAAGGCCAATCACAGCTTTAAGATGGATTCAGGTTTCCTCCAGAATGCCCATCTCAATACATCAATTCACCATCATATAGTTAGGTATCTCCTTGTCATTAATATTTCTTTCTCCATGGGTGCTCCAGACACTGAAGACACAATGAAACAGTGAAGCTAGGTTGATGCTCATCCTTTCCACAAACAAGAAGCAGCATTTTAACATAAATTGTCTTCCAAATTAATACAGTTATGGAAGTCCTATTTCCAAAGGTGTACTTTTGTCTAACACAGGGGTTCCCAACCTAACGCCATTTTATGTGTCCTCCAAGGACATTTGAGAAACAAAATGGCCACTCCTTTGCAGCTGTTGGGACCAAATGGACACACACACACACACTCACACATTGTGCAGGCAGGGCAAAATGGCCATCCAGCCCTCAAAGCTGACTGAGAGAATGTAACCCAGCCCTTAGCTTGAAAAAGTTGGGACCCCCTGCTCTAACACCTCTGCTGGTCTAATGCATGGTTGTTTGCTTCCTATCTTGGAGAAGGTCTTTACAGGATCTGCCAAAGTCAACACTTCATGGACTAAGATTAGAAACTGGGCTCAATGTTCTGTGGTTTCAACAACCCATTTCCTTCCCATATCAATCTCTCTCTTTTATTTGCAATAATATTTCAAGTGGGTTTTGCAACATGAGTACAGTTTTGACCATGGGGGGGGGGAGTTTATAGGAAGGTTTGAGGAGGTGGCCACCAGCACCCCGAGCAGGTTGTATCCCTCTCAGGAGTCTGGGGGAAATGTCCTTTTCCAGGCACCAGAAAGGCATTAAGTACAGGTATCCCACTGTACCTGCTATAGAAAAACCATGTCCTGATGCTCACCCTGGTCAACTGGAGAAGCAGCTACCAGCTGGACACCATCAGAGGCTTCTTTGCTCCTTTCAGAGTCTTCACCTTGACCAAAAGTGATGACCATCCCTGAAAGGACAATCAACCAATCCTGGACTCATTTTCCTGTCCTGTTGTTCTGTACCTGGACCAAGAATTCTGCAGGTGAAGTTCAATGTGGCCAAGCCTAGGTAGATATTATCCAGCAGGTTGGAACAGGGGACTGAAGTCCCACCACTGAAGGAACTCTTCACATGAGATTGGGCAGGGAGTAACAACATCTCTTCAGCCAAATCTTTTCTCAGTAAAACCTGTTGCTTTTGATATTAGAAACCTGGGTTTGGTGGGGTCATTCTCTGGGCACCTGTGCTTGTTGACACAACAGTGCTGAAACCAGTGGGGCTCAAGGAAAGATCCATAGGGAGGTCAATGGGCTCTTCATTGGGAAATAAACCTTTGACAACCCTCTGATTTCCTTGGAGGATGATTAGGGGGAAAGAAATCACTCTCATTATGATGTATATTTAGGGAGAGATGCAAATTGATGGGGAATGGGAAAACAGGATACAGAAAGTTCTTATTTAAGGATGGAACACCCATAATCCCTTGCTCTAAACACTTTCATCACCAACACTGTTTGTCTAAGATAGAAGGCCGACAAGTCAACAGTTTGAAACCCGGGTACTGCATGATGGTTTGAGTGCCCGTCTCTGTCCCAGGTCTTTGGGACATGAAAGGAGCCTCATTTGGGTGTTCCCTGAGCAGAGTTTCTTCTGCAAAAATCCTTTCAACCCAGAATAATTATTGCTACATTTTGTGGAACCATTAAGCTTGGTCCACTATGGTGGAGGGATACACATCGGATATTTGGGAAGTCCATATACAGTAAGAGGGGAGAAAAAGCACTCTCAGGATCAATGATGCTCCAGAATGTTAATGAATTTAATGGGGGAAAGGGCTACAAGGAGAAGGTGAACTTATCCTATTGTCCTTCAGGCTCCATTAACACCCCCCCCCCCACCACCACCACCACCAATGGTTTCTACAACCATTCAGTTTGACAACCACCTTTGCTCAGAAAAGGTTCTTCTTTCACTGTTGAGATATAGTCAACATCACTTTGATATCGCTACAGAGGAGTTACCCAGAGTTTCCTTCCACATGTTCCTGTGGAGAACATCTAAAAGGAACTCTGTCCAAGAGTGAGCATGGGTGCAGCATTGGCCGTGTTGCTCAGTGAGGAAAAAGGATGGGTCACAAATGAGTGGGACACTTTGATATGATGCATTAAAGATTTTAATGGGAGACGAAGAAAAAAAGTCTTGTACAATTGCAAGGGGAGAAAAAGTCCACCAACCTCCTTCCATTAGAAGGGAAGAAGAAATTTTATGATTCACATAGCTTTGACATACTGTACAATCATTTCAGAAAAGAATGAATGCAAGTTAAAGAACTACATGAACAGCAGACAATGCAACATAACAAGACAAGAGACATAGACAGGTAAGGGAGACAGAAAAGCTACAGTTATCCCATCATTTGAGCCAGAAGGGAGGATGTTCAGCTTCATTCCTAGGCACAGGGTCCAGCGCAGGGTTCCCCACATGATGTGGAGACTCTTCCTTCAGTGATCTTGCTCTTCAGCCAGCCACCTGGGAAACAGACCACTTGGCTTGGGCTATGCATACGAACCATCAGAGCTCTGCCACCATTGGTGCTTTCACAGCAATAGGCCGGTGGGCAGTAGCATTCGGGCCCACACAAAGTTTGGCAGGTCACACGGACATTGCCTTCGGTGGCTAGGCTGGGGGGTGGAACGATCAGCATGGCAGGACCGGAGTCGACACGGATGTTGGTGGAGCTTCCTACGCCAACCACTTCTCCTGGGTGGGAGGTGCTGGTGTCAACACCACCGACGCATGTGTTACAGCAGGCCATCTTGATTGAGAGAGTGGAATCTGAAATAGACAGGAGGAGACTTAGAGGACACCTTGGGAGGCAAATGGGATGAAGAGATTTCGCAAAGTCAATACCATTTTAGGCAGAAAGCTTAGCACTTCCCAGTTTGTCTCAAGCCTGACATTGTTGCACATTAGACTCAAGAGAGCCTTGAGGAGGCTTGAGACCAGCACGCATTTCCTTACAGAGCTCTCTTCTGCTTTAACATGAAAGATATACACTCGGAGAGATGAACTCTTTATTTTTAGCAGTCGCCCAACTTTCCAACCTGCTCCTCTTACCTCTGCCTAACTCCCTAGCATAGAATAGGAACTGCAGGTGTTTTCTCCACATTCATTGTGGAGTTTTCCATCAGTGATAGGAAAACGCAGAGAAATTCTTCTCCACCAGCTAGACTAAAGTCCTCCTTTGGTCAATGTTCAGCAAGATCTCTCTAGCAGCCAAAGCAATTCTCCTCTTGCTGTTTCTCCTCACTATCTGGCTGAGAAGACCAACCTACCTAGAGGGAGACCAAATACGGATGGTTACCTGGCTCTCCTTGGAGAAGACTTCAGAAGAACTGTCGTGTAGGAGTTGAAGAAGCTGATGAAAAGGGTTTGAGCTCCTGGTCCTTTTATACCAAGCTGGACAGTTTGAGGAGATGACACCATCCCGTGTCAGTTGCCAATTATGGGCGCCTCTTGGCTTGGGTATGTATTAATATTTAGCTCGCAGAATAGCCTTCTAATTTGTTTACTGACTTTTAATTTGTTTATGGTCCTCCTTCAGGCCCATTTCATAAGCATCATTATTACACACCTCAGAAGCCTTTCTTTTTATAACTTTTTATAACTTTGTGGGGGCTAATGGTCAGCCAGTCAACCTTTCATTTGCTTTGGAATACACCTGAAACTCAGTCACATTAGAAAATGATTCTAATAATGGGAGAGAAATCTCTTTCTTCCATATCTTCATACAAATCTACCAAATTTCAGATTTCCCATACCATTGCAGTGTCTCTCCCATTGGAATCTTGCAGCTACCTAAGATTTGCTGGACCTTTCTTTGATGAAGCTGACAAACATGACACATGTAGCACAAAGCCAATGTAGCACGGCCAATGCCTGTGGTCATACTTCTTCTTCTGGTGCCGTATCCGTTCAGAATATTGCCTGTCATCATGGCAATAGATAGTCTTCCTGTTCTTAACTCATCGAAACAGTTCTCCCGGGACCTTCCACACCAGTCTCTCAGGTTCTTCACCATGAAATCCATCTACACCCAGGGTCTTTCTCCCTAAGAATCTTTCCTTCCAGAGCGAGTTGTAGTACTCTATATTTCATGTTGTTCCTAATGCTATGCCCAATGTATTGGGGTTTTCTTTGCTTAATTGTCTTAAACAGTTATTGTTATTTGTCCCCCCCTCCCCCCGGTTCAATACTTCTACATTAGACACATGGTCAACCCATGATATCCTTAGCAACTGTCTATAGATCCACATTTCAGAAGCTTTAGTCAATGTCCAAGCTTCGACTCCATATAGCAACACTGGCAATATGTAACATCTCACTATTGGGATCTTTGTAGCAAGAGTTAGATCTCTACTACATAACAAATGTCACGTTTTTATGAAGGTGGATCTTAGTTTTTCTGTTCGTATTTTAATCTCTACCTTGGGATCCCAATTTATTTAAGATATGTTTATTTGTGATATAGTGTTCAGATTGGGAGACCAGTGCTATGGTGTGCATGTGGTTGTTGGTGCCTCCAGCACCAACAGGGGTGGGAGATGAAACCTCTGTTGGCTGGGATGAAGGATGATGTTGGGTGAGAGCTGAATTGGCTGATAGCAGCAAATACCGAAGCTATAGGTTCCTCCTTGCCTTCTGAGGATGACCCAGTTGGAAATGGGGAGCTGTCTCCCCATGTCCACTATCTTACCACTATCCCTTCCACAGAAGCACAGAATTGAATCCCAGTCCTTCTCTCCACATCTTCTCATCTGACATGGTTACCAGTAACCTTTAACTCTGCCATTCCCACCTTCATATCACCCTAGAGCAGTGATGGCAAACCTTGGCACTCCAGCTGTTCTTGAACTTCCATCCCCAGAAGCCTTGATTAGCAGGAGTGCTGACTTAGTAAAGATTGCCCTTGCTTGAAAGCCAGTAGTATCTTACTCTAGGGTTCTGTGCTCATCTCTGTTTATAGCTAAGGACCCAGTGCTTTCTGCATCTGCAGATGTTTCCATGGACACATGGCAGCCATGCCTCAACACCGAAGTGCAGAGAACGCTGTTTACCTTCCCACCAAAGTGGTCACTATTTCTCTACTTGCAATTTCTTGCTTTTGAACTGCTAGGTTGGCAGGAGCTAGGAGGATGGGAGGTCACTCCATCATGCAGTACTCGGGCATCGAACTCCAACCTTCCAGTCGTTGAGTTCAGCGTCTTAACCACTTGAGCCACCAAAGTCCAAGAACACCTGGAGTGCCATCATGGCCCTAGGGTCTGTCTTCCCCAATCTAAACTGCAAATGTGTGGATAGTTATAAATTCGAATGGTATCTGCACAACCCTTGCTCAAACTTATATTCCAGGAGGAGATTTCTTTGCAAACAATGTGTGCTGAGCAATTTAATCAGGAACAGGAATACTAAGGGGAAATGTGCGGAGAACACCAGTTTTCCATGGAGTGATAAAGTCTTGCTGCTTGCAAATTCAGAGAGCTGTAAATGCTTTAAAAAGAACTGACTCTGGATGCATATGGAGTCTGAAGCGTGCCATAAAGAGACATCACATGAGCATAAATGCCAAACTTCAACTCACCATCATTATTTCTCCTTGGTTTTATTTGAAGTTGCTTGGCAAAGTAGATGAAGCCACCTCAAAATCCTCACTGCCCGATTGGCTGTTCCTCCTCATAAAATTATAAAAAGAAAGGTATCTTTAGTGTGTAATACAGAAGCCTTATGAAATCGGGTTTGGTGGAGGCCCATAAACAGATGAAAAGCCATGCACAGCCAAGAAAAGAGGTGTCCCTAATTGGCAGCTGACACAGGTCAACGTCATCATCACATCACTCCTGGGGACTATATAAAAGTTCAAGGCCATCCTGGCCACTTCATCAGCTCCCAGTAACGTCTACCTTCTGAAGACCTCTCAGCCGAGAGCCAGGTAACCATCCGTGTTCGGTCTTCTGGTAGGAGGTATGATCTTCTTGGGCAGGTGGTGGGAAGAAACAAAGGGGGAGATCTGTTATTTAGATTATAAAAAAGGTCCAGGTGGCCACTGTTAGAGCTAGGAGGTCCACCACACCCCATAGGGAGAGATGAGCATCTTAACATATAGCTGTGAGGTTGTAAGCTATACTGTTTATCTTTCTCCTACTTTAGGGAGTTTTTCTGTCTCTTTAAGACACCAAGAGACTATTTCTGAAGAAGGCCTCAGAGAAAATGAAATATTATAACATGTGTATTGATATTATAGGAGTGAGTGGTGGCTTAGGGATTAAGATGCTGAATTTGACAGCTGGAAGGTTGGCAGGTCAGCAGTTCGAGATCTGAGTGCTGCATGATGGAGTGAGTCCCCGTCTCTGTCCCAGCTCGTGTCAATCTAGCAGTTCAACAGAAAGAAATTGCACATAGATAAATAGGTACCGCTTTGGCAGAAAGGTAAACAGTGTTCCGTGCACTCTAATCATGCCTGCCACATGTTCATGGAAGCACCTGCAGATGCAGACAGCACTGGCATTTTGGCTGTAAGCAGTATGAGCACTGAACCCTAGAATTGGATATGACTGGTTTTAGAGCAACGGCGACCGTGACCTTTACTACTGATATTCTATGTGTATGACGTCCTACCAATTCCTATAAACAAAGAGTGATTTCTTTTTTCAAGTCCATTCTTGATGAAGGAAAGATTCATTCCTTGACATTTTTATTAGTCCCTCTTTTCTCTTTCAGTTAGAGTCAAATCAAGTTAGAGTGTCTATTTATGAAGTGTGGTGCCCACAGGATGCAGTCTCAGAAATTGCAGATATATGGGGTGAAACAAAATGGACTAGTAGAAGATTTAGCTTTTCCACCAGAGTTGGCTTGAAGGTCTTAGAACTTCCAAATTAGTTCCTCAACAAAGGTCACCCAAGTCTTCTCCTCATGTTTATTTCAGGTTCCACTCCCTCAATTCAAGATGGCATGCTGTAACACATGCATAGGTGGTGTTGACACCAGCACCTCCCACCCAGGAGAAGTGGTTGGCGTTGGAAGCTCCACCAACATCCGTGTTGACTCTGGCCCTGCCATGTTGATCGTCCCACCACCCAGCCTTGCCACCGAAGGCAACGTCCGTGTCACCTGCCAAACCTTGTGTGGCCCAGAATGCTACTGCCCACCGGCTTATTGCTGTGAAAGCACTAAAGGTGGCAGAGCTCTGGTGGTTCGTATGCATAGCCCAAGCCAGGTGGTCTGTTTCCCAGGTGGCTGGCTGAAGAGCAATATCACCCAAGGAAGAGTCTCCACTTCTTGTGGGGAGCCCTGCGCTGGACCCTGTGCCTAGAAAGGAAGTTGAGCATCCTCACCTCTAGCTGAAATGATGGGATATCTTTAGTTCCTCTGTCTCCCTTGTCTGCCTATGTCCACATCATGCATGGAACCATACAATGGAGTTTGTCAAAGCAAGAAGAAGAAGACTACAGACTAAGCATTGCCCGACAACAACAGCACATGGCAGAGCACCATGGCTGAAATGATAGGATACTTCTAGTTTCTCTGTCTCCCTTGCCTGTGTATGTCTCTTGTCTTGTTCTTGAGCATTACCTGCTGTTGCAATAGTTCCTTAACTTGCTTTCATCCATTTCTGCGATGAATGTATGCCAACGTTATGTGCTTGACCAGATTTCTTCTTTGCTTCAAAAAGGGTTGATGGATTTTTCTCTCTCCTTGCAATTGTAATTTTATTCTGCCAATAAAAACTCTAATGCATCACATCAAGGTGTTCTTCTGGTTCGTGTCCCCATCCTTTCCCTCACTGCACAACACAACCCACGCCAGATCCATTCTCACTCATGGACAGAGTTCCCTTTGGAAGTTCTCTATAGGGGCAAGTGGAAGGAAACTCCTTAGTGAAAATGACAAAGTGATGTTGACTGTATCTCAAACTGATGTTGACTATATCTCAAGAGTGAAAGAAGCCTTTTCTGAGCAAAGGTGATCGTAGAACTGAATGGTTGTGGAAGCCCTGTAGGGGGTAGGGTGCTTAAAGGAGCCAGAAGGAGCCAAAGACATGACTATGATAACTTCACCATCTCCCTGAACCCCTATCCCCCATTAAATTCATTAACACTCGGAAGCAGGGGTTCCCAACCTTTTCAAGGCAGAGGCCGGGTCACACTATGTCAATCAGCTTTGAGGGCTGGAGGGTCATTTTGCCCTGCCTGCACAATGGGGGTGGCCATGTTATCCCAACAGCTTCAAAGGGGTAGCCATTTTGTTTCTCGAATGCCCTTGGAGGAGTGGGACCCCCATTTGAAATGGCACCATGGGCCAGATCTGGCCCATTGGCCTTAGGTTAGGAACATCTGCTCCGGAACATCATGAATCCTGAGAGTGCCATTTGTTCCCTCCTATATGGACTTCCCAAACATCAGATGTGTATCCCTCCATCATATTGGACCAAGATTAATGGTTCCAGAAACAGTGTTGGAGATGAATGTGCTTAGAGCAAGGGATTATGAGGGTTCAATCCTCCAATGAGAACTTTCGGTATCCTGTATTCCCTATCAATTCCCTGATGAATCTCATGTGAGGAGTTTCTTCAGTGGTGGTGGTGGGGAGACTTCAGTTTCCTGTTGCAACCTCCTGGATAATGCCTGTCTAGTCTTGGCAACATTGAATTTCATCAGCAGATTTCTTGGTCCATCGTCATCTGCTACTCGTATCTGAGCATAATTTTTTTCCTGGAAGTCATTTTCTCAGTTGGTGGATGTACCTCTGGTGACTCAATAAACTGATCCTGGCATGAAACATGTGACCACACACATTATGCTGAATAGATGGTGGAAGGCATAGTTGAGTTTGACTAAGCTTCCATGCTTGTAGCTTATCCTCTTCATGTCTGTGGTGTTCTCCTTCGAAAGTGATCTTTAGTAGCAGAGATGGTTTGGTGCACAAGTGGGCAATCTACGGTCGCTGCCTCCTAGGTTTATGGGTTTATACCTGACCCCTTCATGGTTTGTTTCAGCTTGTCCTTATAACACTTCAAAAGAGCTCCACAAGGTCTTGTATTGGTGTTATTGATGACTTCTTGGTCCAAGTACAGAATAACAGGATGGGGGAACAAGTCCAGGATCGGTTGAGAGTCCTTCCAGGGATGGTCATCACTTTTGGTCAAGGTGAAGACTCTGAGAGGAGCAAAGAAGCCTCTGACGTGGTCCAGATATGGACTGCTCCTCCAGTGTACCAGGGTAGACATCAGGACATGGTCATTCTATAGCAGGTACACTGGGATACCTGTGCTCAATGCCTTTTAGGTTCCCCCAGTCTCATGGGATAGTTGATGAGGACATACAAACTGCCTGGGATGCTGGTGTCCACCTCCTCACACCTTCCTATAAACATTCACCTCTCCCAATGGTCAAAATTGTACTTGTACTGCAAAATCCACTTGAAATATTATTGCAAATAAAAGAGAGAGAATTAATATGGGAAGTAAATGGGTTGATGAAACCACAGAACTTTGAGCCCAGTTTACAATCTGAGTCCATGAAGTGTTGACCTGGAATGGACTTCTCCAATTTAGAAAACAAACAGCCATGCTTTAGACCAAGAGAGATGTTAGGGGAAAGTACACATTTGGAAATATGGCCTCCATAATTGTATTAATTTGGAAGACAACTTATGTCAAAATGTTGCTTCTTAGACAATGTTGCTTCTTAGATGACTGCTTGTGGAAAATCAATACCCAGTGCATCCCAATGTTTATGCCAAAGTTGGATAAGGATGAGCAGCAGCTTAGCTTCACTGTTTCATTGTGTCTTCAGTGTCTGGAACACCCTTTGAGAAAGGAGGATTATTTCAAGGAGATGCCTAACTATATGATGATGAAACAATGTGCCCAGGTGGGCACTCTGGAGAAAATTGGGATCCAACTGAAAGCTGTGATAGACCTTCAAACCAAACAAGGGGACTGGTGTGCACTCAAAATGAAAACCACACCCTTTGTCCTTCTTAAGAACAACAAATAATGTGTTGGTTCTATTGTCTCCATTGTGGCCAAAAGGGTATCTTTTCTAAAGTGGCATGTAAGTCTCTTGTGCCAGAAGGGCAGAAAGAAGGGATGTGGAGAGAGAACATCTCAACATTTTCTAGAGTCTAACTGAGACAGTCTGTAGTGGGAGATGTGAATCTTGGGAGAAGTTGGCAACTTAGCAACAACCTGGAGGAGCCTTTTTGCTATATGCTTTATATTAACTATTAAAAGTTGGAATTCTTTAGTCAAAACTATGATAATCTTTCTCCACCAAAGTGCCATGGAGTCTCCTTCTCCTATGAGGGTGAGCAAGAACACATTGGAAACCAACAACCAAACAAGGATTTTTTCTGAAGCCACAGAAGTACAGTAGATAGTGTCATCATCACCTGATTCCATTTCCCACTTGTACACCATTTATTTGATGTGTGGAGAAAATGCCCTCAATTGATTTCAAAACAAAGTTCAGAGCAGGAAGAATGAGCCCTTTTGGGCCAAATCTTGACCAGGCAGCTCTTGATTCAGTGCCAGTAAGTTCCAACAACTCTACAATATTTGGGAGTTATCTGGCCATCGAAGTACAGAAAAGAAACGCAGATACTCAATCCCACAACATAGAGCAGGGATTCTCAACCTGTGGCCTGTGGGCTGGATGTGGCACACAGCACCATTCCATGTGGCCCCCCAACTGCCTCCACCACACCAGGAAGTAACATGTGGTGGAGGAAGGGCAAACTGGTTATCTGGCCCCGAAACTGTATGAGGGAGTGTGACCCAGCCCACAGCTTAAAAAGGCTGAGAACTCCAAACATAGAAGGTGGACTAGAGAGATAAAAGTAAAGTTCTCCCTTGCTCAAAAGCCAGTTCTATCCAACTCTAGGCATCGGTGATCATCTCTGTTTACAGCCAAAGAACCATCTGTATCTGCTGACCTTTTCATGGACATTTAGCAGACATGACTAAATGCCTGAGCACATGGAATGCTGTTACCTTTGCCACCAATGCATTACTTTTTTATCTACTTGTAATTCCTTGCTTTCAAACTGCTTGGTTGGCAGGAACTGGGGCAGAGGCAGGAGCAAACTCTGTTGTGCAGGACTCAGGTCTTGAAATGCTGACCTGCCAACCTTCTAGTCATCAAGTTCAGGTTCTTAACCCCCTAAGGCACTGCAGTCCTCCCTGTGGGCTATAGAAGTGGTCTTCAATTTCCATTTGGTTTGATTCTGAGTCTAGTCTTGGCTGTTCTTGTAAAGCAGGCAGTCCATCTTTTCCTCTCGGCCCCCAACGTCCGCAACATTCCTAACATTCTGCCAACTATTCTAAGCATTGAAGGAATACCATGTCATATTCACAACACATTGAGTGTTAGATTTCATTGAGGCAACCAGGCCTATATCTTTTAATGGCTTTTCCATCAAGCAGTCTCAATCCAAACTTGATCATTATAATGTCACATTCCCCCCCCCAGGGGATAATTGATATTTGCATTGCAATAGATAATTGATATTTGCATTGTCTTATTCTTCCAAACACCTTGGAATTTCCTCTAACTTTTTGGAACTTGCCCTAAACAGAGGGAGAGCAACCCAAGTCACTTAGAGTTGCATCAAGGACATGGAAGAGGCTGCGGTGGCTCAGTGGTTAAGAAACTTGCCTTGTTAGCTGGAAGGCTGGCAAGTTGGCAGTTCGAGACCTAGGTACTGCATGACACATTGAGCACCTATCTCTGTCCCAGCTCTTGGGGACATGGAAGAAACCTCATTTGGATGTTCCCTGAGCAAAGTTTCTTCCGCAAAAATCCTTTCAACCCAGAATAATTTCTGACACAAAATTATTATTATCAAGGGCATATGTATGGTGAAATAAAGAAGGAGATCTTTGTTGTGGGAGGAAGGAAGTCGAGCGCAACATAAACCAAAAATCCAATTATGCGATGCATTAGAGATTTTAATAGGAATGAAAATCAGGGCTACAATTGTCAAGGAAAGAAAGAATACATTATGGACAAGATTTGATCATACATAAGTCCAAGACGAATGTAAAAGTGATCAAAATACAGTACTTCAGGAATTTCAGGAACTTCAGGAATCTCGGAGAAGACAAGATAGAGCTGTATAGAAAGGGTGACAAGACAGAAACCAAGGCTAAAATCCCAAGCTATCCCATCATTTGGGCCAGAGGAGAGGATGTTCTGCTTGATTCCTAGGCACAGGGTCCAGCGCAAGGTTCCCCACATGATGTGGAGACTCTTCCTTGGGTGATATTGCTCTTCAGCCAGCCACCTGGGAAACAGACCACTTGGCTTGGGCTATGCATTTTCACCACCAGAGCTCTGCCACCATTGGTGCTTTCACAGCAATAGGCTGGTGGGCAGTAGCATTCTGGGCCACACAAGGTTTGGCAGGTGACACGGACGTTGCCTTCGGTGGCGAGGCTGGGGGGTGGGACGATCAGCATGGCAGGGCCGGAGTCGACACGGATGTTGGTGGAGCTTCCAACACCAACCACTTCTCCTGGGTGGGAGGTGCTGGTGTCAACACCACCAATGCATGTGTTACAGCAGGCCATTTTGATTGAGTGAGTAGAACCTGAAATAGACACGAGAAGAAGACTTAGAGGACTTCTTGAGGAGTTGCCTAGTTAATGGAGGATAGAAAAATCTGGTGACACATCGTCTTGTTAGATACTTCTGCAAAAAAAAAGTCTCAAGTAAAGTAATTCACCATTAAAATTAAAATTGTATCTGTAGAATAAGTATAGATAGATATGACTCCACCAATCCACCAATCCTGCAAATAGAGAAAACATCTGGTGTTATCATCCCTTGCCCAGGAGATCCAACAGTGCAAGGAGACTCCAAGTCTGAAACCAGATGTTTATGTGATAACCAACCAGTGTTGCAGGTTGGATTCTTCCCTGGACCAGTAAGCATTTCTGCAAAGCAGACCAATTTTTGGACACACATTTTTGGACACCTGCTTCATTTCTCTGGGATGGTTGTCAATATTTTCAATTCCTCAATTGTAGCTTCAGATACTGGGCTTTCCCTTTAGCTGTCTAGGGCCCAACTCTCCAACCTGATCGGATAGGATAAGAGCCGCATATGTTTTCTCCATGTTAATTGTTGGCGAAACCTCATGTTCTTCCCATCTGTGATAGGAATACAAAAGGAAATTCTTCTCAGACTCCCCTTCCATCTCTATCTGCCAGTCCAGGATTCCTCAAACTTGGCTCTTCAGATGTTCTTGGACAGTTGCCAGAAGCCCTGATCAGTAGGTATGGTGACCTGGGCTTCTAATAATTGAAGTCCAAGAACACCAGGAGAGCAAAGTTTGAGGAACCCTGTGCTAGTCTAATGTCCTTCTTTGTTCAGTGGTCATCCCAATCTGTCTAGTTACCCAAGCAATTCACTTCATGCTCTTTCTCCTCACCATCCAGCTGAGACGTCTACCCAGAAGGAGACCAACAATGGATAGTTACCTGGCTCTCCTTAGAGAGATCTTCAGAAGAATCTGTGGTGTAGGAGTCGAAGAAGCTGATGAAGAGAGGTTGATCTCTTGGTCCTTTTATACTGAGCTGGACAGCTTGAGAAGATGACTTCATTCTGCATCAGTTGCCAATTATCGGCACCTCTTGGCTTTGATGCCCATATAGAATGACAGAAATGGCTTCTTTTATTCATGGCTTTGCTTTGGTTCTTTTCTGAAGCCTATTTCTTTAGGGTTATTATATAGCACATTCCTTTCTTTTTATAAGTTTATGGGGCTAATTGTCAGTTGGTCAAAGAGGAATCTAAATTGACCTGTAAGACAAATTAGGTGCCCTGTAATTGATTTAACTTGACTTTGTTTACTTTTCCAAACAGGTTGAAATGAGGGAGGGGAGGAGTCATGCTATTTTGGGCAAGGAAATCACTTTGTTTAATCCCTATATTGTGCGTTTAATTTTGCACATTCAGCTCATTCCACAACCTATGTCTGTTTCCTTTTGAATTTTGCAATTCTTCAAATGATTCAGCGAAGGTTTTTCTACTGACACCCATCCCTAGAAACATGTAGAACAACGCAACCAGAGACCTGAGGATGCTTAGCACATCCATTTGTGACAGTAACACACAACCAAACATTGAGTTAGGAAATTAGTTTGGAAAATGTGTATGTGGGAAAGTTGTGTACCGTATTTATAAATGTATGCATCGTAAGAAACAGGATTTACCAAACATCAGTTTCTGTGAAAATTTAGGAAAATTAACTTTCTCCGTGTGCTCAGCTGATGATCTGACATGTGTGTTTAAAAACTGCAATTTATACTGTGAAAAGGACTGTGGTGGCTTAGTAGGTAAGATGCTGAACTTGATGACTGGAAGGTCGGCAGGTCAGCAGTTTGAGACCCAAGCGCTGCACAAAAAAGTGAGCAACCATCTCTGTCCCAGCTACTGCCAACCTAGCAGTTAAAAAGCAAGAAATTGCAAGTAGATAAATAGGTACCACTTCATTGGAAAGGCAAACAGCATTCTGTGCACTCCAATGTCGAGGCATGCCAGCCACATGTCCATGGAAACATCTGAAAACACAGACAGCACTGGTTCTTTGGCTATACACAGAGATGAGCACTGAACCTTAGAGTTGGATACAACTGGCTTTCAAGCAAGGGTGACCTTTACCTTTACCTTATACTGTGAGCTGCATCGGAATATTTGGGAAGAGTGAACCCCCACCCTGATATTTTTCTGCAGGATGTACCAGAAGCTGATGTTTTCAAATGACAAATACTTTGTTATTTAAAAACATTTGTTGTTGGACAGCAGTAAATAACCTGACTCCCTAAAGGGGCCAATGGCTAAAGGTGGATGAGCACCTTTAGGTGGGGTGATGACCCCCTCGGTGGAGGAAATGCCACTGGAAACTATCATATTGGGGCCAATGCCAAAATGAATGTAGGAGGAACCACTTATTCTGATTCCCAATAGTCATGAAGGAGGACTGGCTGTGAAGGCATACCTTGTCCATATCCTCAAGGCTGTGGCAGTCCATTGCAGTCCCAGTGTTAAATCCTGCATGTCTCGTTTTATATGTGCTGCAGGAGATGGCTCCGCGATCATTGTGTGTGGGTCACTTCATGGCACGCTGGGATCCACCTTAAACAAATTTATGCTAGTAGCATTTTTCCTGCTTCAGGAAAAAAATGCATTCTTGGATAAGAGTTGCTGCTGACAATGATGATTTTGATCATCCCCTGAGCCCCTGATGGGGAGAGCTCAACCCAAAGAATGATGATAATAAAAACTGCTCAATTCTAAAAAAAATGAAGGGCCATTGGGTTAAAAAATCCAGCTCATGATTTAGCTAGGGAACAGTGATGGCTGCAAAGCACATACTCCTTTTTCTCCATCTTTAAAATATAAATGGTTTTAGTTCAAACAAAAGGCCTGTGATAAATGAAATTGATGGATTTGTCTAGCTAGTAGGCTCAGGGATTGAATTGTTAATATTTCAGAATCTGGCTTTGATCCGCTGTGCTCCAACCCATGATTCATTTCACAGTTTGCTTTGGAGTGGTTTGGCAACTTCCATGCAATTATTAGGTAAGTTAGAGAAGGAATGAGCATGGAATATACATGTGGCTCCTCTGTTTCCACCCTTGCATAAGAGAGCAACTAATCCAGAGTTCCTTGAACTTGGCTCTCCAGAAGCCAAGACCGGCATACCTTCTTGTACTGATCAGAGCTTCTGGGAACTGAAGTCCAAGAACATCTGGATAGCCAAGTTTGAGGAACCTTGGACTGGCAGATAGAGATGGAAGGGGAGTCTGAGAAGAATTTCCTTATATAGGTTTCACCAACATTGAACATGGAGGAAACATCTGCGTTTCCGATCCTATCCGATCACGTCGGAGAGTTGGGCCCTAGACAGCTAATGGGAAAGCTGGGTTACTGGAGTTATGATTGATGGATTGAAAATATGTGGAACCAGGTTAGAGGACATTGAAAAACATCCCAGAGAGATGAAGTAGGTGTCCAAAAACCTGCTGATCAGGGCTTCTGGGAATTGACGTGCAAGAACATCTGGAGAGCCAAGTTTGAGGAACCCTGACCTAACCCCTTCTGCAAGTTGTTGGAAGCTATGGGCGAAACTCAAACATGCACAGTTATAGAGCAATCCAGCCACAGAAGTCCAGAAAAACATGAAAGGTATGAGTCTTAATATCTGGGATGGGAAGAACTAGAGATCTGAAAAATCAAGGACAAAGGAGAAACAAACAACCAAGTGTATTATACTTTGTGCAAGTAACACAATCTTGTAGGCAACATCTCAGATACATTCATTATAAAGAATACCTATTGCTTTTCTTAGGAATCAAGGCTCTAGCTTAAGATCTGTTCCTACATGATTCAAGGAGGAGCATCAGGAGGACCTAATAATGTACCATGCAAGCTCACTTTGTGAGTTAGGTGTGCTATACTTGGATCATCATGTCATCTTATATTGGGCTGAAAGTAGAGACGATCACTTCATATATAGTGAATCATGCTGTAATCCCCAGCATTATGGCTTGGAAACTAGCTTCGTTGTTGAACTCGAAGGACGGCTTCATTGTGCCAGTCCTAGGCATCGTTAAAAATCATGCAGCGAAATTCTATATAAATGAGCTTGTAACCCAGTTAGTTCTTTCAGCTCCTGCAACAGCATCGACACTTTACAGGCAGAGGTAAGCTTTGCTTTGGTATGCTAACTCTCACTTTTTGCAGATTGCCATGAGGTTGTCAAGGGAAATGGCAGGCTACCACCGTCAGTCCAGCTCGGAACAAAAACACAAAATTAAGACTAAGAAAAATTATTAGCACATAGTCCAAAGGATAAGGGTTGTATAATTGCAGGGGTAGCCAACCTTGGTGCCCCAGCTCTTCTTGGACTTCAGTATCCAAAAGCCCTGATCAGCAGGTGTGCTTACTTGGGCTTCTGATAATTGGTGTCCCAGAACATCTGGGGAACCAAGGTTAGCCACCCTTGTGTTACTGATTTTGAGCAATTAGCTCCTTATTTTAACCAAACCAACTCGAATTGCATGGATATACATACAGTCTGGAGGTGCAGTCCTTCTTACCTTGGTGTCTACCAATGGTCGTTCTGGCTAGATGCCATCCAGATGGCTGTATAGACTCTCCACCCTAAGAGGAAGGATGAGGGTTGATACCAGATTCTGGATAACAAAAATGATGGACTGTTTGTGTTGTGTATTGAATGAAAGTTTGCTTCTTGGATTTCTGATAACACTCCCAGGAATTTTTGGTCAGCCATCAAAGCAAAATTGTGTGGTTGTTGTTTTAAATTCAAGTGTAGATCTGTGTTTCTGGCTATGACTCCCCAATTTGCTAAGAAGCTTGGTCTGATACTTTTATATTTGCTAAAGGAAAAGTTAAATGCAAAAAAAAGGAGTTAAAATAAGAGCAAGACTCCCAATTTGGAATATTGGGGGTGAATTGGATCTGTATTTTTTGTGTTTTGTTTTTACCCCCTCTTTATTAGTTGGAATTTACAGTATATTGTTGTTTTACCTAGTTTAATTTATCTATTTAATTTCTCTCTGTGTTTTTCTCTCTTGTGTTCCACAAGTTCTTGTCACTCCCGCAAGATGGTGTCTTGTGCTTCATCATCTAGTAGACTTTTCGGTAGCAATGATGCTCCAGATCTGATCGCTTGTGCTGGCGAGAGCAAAGTGATCGTCCACCCAGGATACTGTGACTTGACTCTTCCTCCACCCTCCATCGCCATGGCCAATAAACCCTTCAGGATAGCATGCCATGTTGTAGGTATCTCTGAAAGACAATGGAGGGTTGTTGGGGTTGGGGGAGACCAGGCTTGGTGCAAGTAGTAAAGTTATGTCTTGTTCAATAAATCTCAAACAATCAGGGATCTCATTATCACCATAGCATTTTCAGTACGTCTACTTGCATCCATTTAGAAATCAGCTGAGCTTACCTAATGAAAACATTGTATCTTTTACCCATTTCCATCCATCCACCAGTTCTAATTGAATTATCTAAATTCAAAAATATATTGACTATTGTGAGAATGAATCTTATTTTAAAAAATTGTACTTCCCGTTGTAGAGAGAAGCCGACTGTTTCGCACCTATCAGCCTGAAATCTTGCTCTACTAAAAGCTGCCAGATGTTCCCATCTTATGCCGGGGCCTATGCAGGAGCATCTGCCACAGAAAACCTTGGGATTCAAGTGAAAATGCAGCCTTCAAACTGTCAAGTAACACTCCCAGGGGGTTATCTATGTAATGACGTGCATAAGAGTCGCGTGTTTGTCTCCAAGTGTGACAGACCATGTTAAATTCTAATGGAGGATTAATGAAATGATGGGGGTAAGAAATAGTTCAACCCGCTTAATGGGGGTGTAATAGGTCATGCAGACTGATTCCTGAAAACATCTTCATTGACAAATAGCTCAACCATTCCTTTCTATGAATATATACATATATATATTGCTTATCATTCCCCTGCTGATCTTGCACCAATTTTGACTCCATTCCCCACCCAACCCAACCACTTCAAAACCGGCCCTACTTTCTTTTGAGACATTTTGCTAGACAGCAAATGAAGACAGGAACCGATCACAGCCAAGAGAGGATCATATTGCATGGAGATCACGAATACAAGATTTGAGGGTTTTGAACAGTGGTGGGATTTTTTAAAAAAATACTACCTACTCTGTGGACATGAATGGTATGGTGGGTATGGCCAGGGGGAAAGCCCTGCATCACACCTGAATTAGGTCTACTTTGTTTCAAAACTTGGATGGGTGGGACCAGTCGGAATTTCCGCTACCGGTTCTGGCAAACTGGGGCGAACCTGCTGAATCCCACCGCTAATTACAACTTACAACAATGGGGAAAACCCCACTATTTCTAAAATGAAATTTGGCTGACGTGTGTCTCCCTGCAGAAATGCATCTGGCTATATAATGCTGACTTTCTTTCGCAATGCAAAGTATGCTTGTATCTCTTGATGGAGTAACTCAACTCAACGCTTGAATAAAATTGTTTACTTTGACATTTCCTTTGCACGTCTCTTTTTATCCCACCATTTTTATCCCACCATTCTTACTAATCCCCTTTCAAATGAAATCAGAGGCATTGTTACTACACAAAAGGCCAAGAAGCGAGGCATTGGGATAGCATCTTCCCAAATGCAGACCAGAAATCTCAAATTTCTCGTCCTTCTTACTGCCCTACCCGTGCTCAAGATACAGGACAGCCCAAGTGGCCCTGTTGCCAGAAAGAAAAAGAAGCAAAATATCATAGCCACCCCCATTCCAGATGCATGGAGCAACACAACCCATTATCTAGCCCAGGGGTCCCCAACCTTTTCAAGCTGGAGGACGGGTCACACTCTCTCAATCAGCTTCAAGGGTCGGATAGCCATTTTGCCCTGACTGCACAATGGGGCAGGCTATTTTGTCCCAACAGCTTCAAAGGGGTGGCCATTTTGTTCCTTGAATGCCCTTGGAGGGGTGGGAGACCACATGAAAAGACACCATGGGATGGATCCAGCCCATAGGCCTTAGGTTGGGAACCCTTGATCTAGCCACTGAATAATAAGGAAAGAAGGAAAAGATGGTGTCAAGAAATTTAGTCATACTTAGAGCAGTCCTATATTTTGGGTTAAGGTTGGCATTAATTGCGGAGTTTAGGAAATGCCCACCTCTGGCTAGATTTTTCAGCTCGTTTCTGCATTATTGCTTTAGCTCAGTTTTAGGGATTCAACATCTGGCTGGTGTTGGACAATTGTTTCGTACCAGATGTTTCCAAAGCCAAACAACGAGTTTTGGAGGACTAGAAAGCATGCAATCTCTTATGGACTTTTTAAGTTGATCTAAATAAGAAAGTCGTATTAAAACCATGTTTTACTCAGTTAGCCTTAATCTAGAAAGTTTGGGTCGAAGCCAACAAAGAAGCAAACAATGAATAAGAGGCAACCCATAGTCTCACCAGGTGGAACAACCAAGTCCAGCAGAAATGGGAGAGATGTGGCCTCCAGCTCCCCATTTGACTTCCTAGCACCCCTCAGAAACATGATTTGGAAGTCTGGATCCCTCCTCGAAGTTAATGCTTTGCAGCTTTAACAGTTTCCCAGAAAGGAGAATAGAAGGAAATTTCAGACCTAGGACTAGGACCAGTTTGGATCTAGACCAAGTGTTTCCCAAGCATATTCCATTCCTTATAAACTCAGAAATAAAGGCTCAAATCCAAACTATGAGAGCAACCATTTAGAAGTCCTACCTCTTTCATAGGGGACACAAGCATGATTTAATCTACATAGAACCCTGGCAGTATTGCATCCATTATCTCTCACACACAGTCTTCATGGGTTTAATTGGTCGAGAGCTAATGATTAAGCCAATGTGAGAAGGAATCGTTCTGGGGGCTGAATTTTAAAAAAAGGTCAACAGTTAAGAATGAAGGCATGACTATTATGGCTTAAAATGCTGCCAAACTAGAAACTATTATCTATGACTGTTGTTGTTCAGTCGCACAGTCGATTCCGACCCTTTGCGACCCCATGGACCATTTTCCTCCAGGCGCCTCTGTCCTCTACCATCCCCCTCAACCCTCCCAGCTCTGTGCCCATTGTGTCTATAATACCATCTAGCCATCTCATCCTTGGCCTCCCCCTTCTTCTTTTGCCCTCCACCTTTCCCAACATCAATGCCTTCTCAAGTGAATCCTCCCTTCTCATTTGATGTCCAAAGTATTTTAGCTTCATCTTTACTATTTGGCCTTCCAATGAGCAGTCAGGGTTAATTTCTTCTAAGATTGACCTATTTGTTCTCCTCGCTGTCCAGGGGACTCTCAAAACCCTCCTCCAGCACCACATTTCAAAGGCATCTATTCTTCTGCGTTCAGCCTTCCTAATTGTCCAGCTCTCACATCCATACATTACTACTGGGAAAACCATTGCTTTGACTATTCTAATTTTTGTTTGCAATGTAATGTCTCTGCTTTTCACTATGTTCCCCATGTTTCTCATCGCTTGTCTCCCAAGAATCAGTCGCCTTTTTATTTCATGGCTGCAATCCCCATCTGCAGTGATCTTTGATCCTAAGAAAGTAAAATCTGTCACTGCTTCTACTTCTTCCCCGTCTATTTTCCAGGAACTGATGGGGCCTGTTGCCATTATCTTGGTTTTCTTGATATTGAGTCTCAAGCCAGCTTTTGCACTCTCCTCCTTCAGCCCAATCAAGAGATTCTTTAGGTCTTCCTCACTTTCTGCCATTAGGGTGGTATCGTCTGCATATCTCAGATTATTGATGTTTCTCCCAGCGATTTTAATCCCATATTGTGATTCCTCCATCCCTGCACTGCGCATTATGTGCTCTGTGTATAGGTTGAATAAGCATGGTGACAAAATGCAGCCTTGTCTTACTCCTTTTCCTATTCCAAACCACTCTGTTATTCCATGTTCTGTCCTAACTGTTGCTTCTTGGTTCATGTACAGATTTCTCAGGAGGCATATGAGGTGCTCTGGTATTCCCATCTCTTTAATTACTTGCCACATCTTGTTGTGGTCCACACAGTCAAATGCCTTAGTGTAGTCAATAAAACAAAAGTAAACTTGTTTCTGGTATTCCTTTGTTTTCTCCATGATCCAGCGTATGTTGGCGATGTGGTCTCTAGTCCCCCTGCCTCTTCTGAAACCAGCCTGCACCTCTGGTAATTCTCTCTCCACATGCTGCTGAAGTCTGTCCTGTATTATCTTGAGCATCACCTTGCTGGCATGTGGGATGAGCGCGATTGTTCGATAATTTGAACATTCTTTGGCAGCTCACTCAAAGTTCTGCATCCAGAAGCTGAAATATAATACTTGACTGCCCTCAAGTGCTGAATGTGAAGAATGAGCTGTAATTGGGCTTTACCAAAGCTATGCAACTGAACAACAAGGACAAGGACTACGAGAAGAAGAAGAAGATTAGGAAAACAACAACAAAACTTTTGAAAATGCTCTGCCTCAAAATACCAGGTTGACCCCGTCCTCCTCCATCTTCATTTTCAAGGAGGCATTTAAGCAAGCTGGTCTAAGGAGTCCTTAACTTTAGGAAATTTTAATTGTAATTTTTTTAAAAAAGAAAGGCTTTTGAATTTTTTTTAAAAAAATTGATTATTTTTTAATCGTGTCAGAAGCACACGAAGGTCCTTTTTGGATTGAAAGGATTTTTGCTGGACGCCTGAATGAGACTCCTTTCATGTCCCCAAGATCTTTCCCCACCGAAGTGGTCCCTGTTTATCTACTTGCAATTTCTTGCTTTCGAACTGGTAGGTTGGCAGGAGCTAGGACAGAGATGGATGCTCATTCCATCATGCAGTACCCAGGTCTTGAACAACTTTCCAGCTAACAAGGCAAGCTTCTTAACCACTGAGCCACCGCTTTCCCTTAATTTTGATTAATGTTCAGTGGTTTTTAATACAGACTTTTGCATTGTCTTTTGAACTGGTTATTTGTAGGGTTTAAATCAGGAGTTCTCAACATTTTTAAGCCAGGGGCTGGGTCATACTCCCTCAGACAGCTGCGGGGGCTGGATGGCCATTTTGCTCTTCCTCTACCACATGGCACTTCCTGGTGTGGTGGAGGCGGTGTGTGGCCACATGAAATGGTGCCAGATCCAGCCCACAGGCCACAGGTTGAGAATCCCTGGTTTAAATTGTTGCAAGCCACCTTGGGTCCCCAAAGGGGAGAAAGGCTACATAAAAATCATATAAATAAAGATACAATAAATTATTAATTCAAGGAAAAGCTTTTGACAGCCCCACATCACAGACAATTTAGAAGCCCTGGAAAAAGAATAGCAAATGTGTGGTTTCTAGACTGGAGCAGGAACGATCCTGGCCTCTTCCAGAGTGAAGAATTTACTATTCTGTTTGGGGACACAGGTCAAATTGGAACAGATGTATCTAACAATCATGATAACTGGGAGAAGATGCACCACCACAATCATTCCAGACCCAAGTCTTCTCGAATTGCCCTCAAAGTAGCCCAGGAGATCTTTGTCAATTTGACATGTATAGGGATCATAGAGGAGGCTTAATCCAAGATATTTCCCCCCACTATTTCACTTCTAAAATGATTAATTTGCAAGACAGGAAAGGTTTATTACATGGGAGGAACAAGCTACAGGGTGGCACTGTAAATATTTTAAATGCATAAGATTCATGGTGTATGTTTGTCGCAAAACAGGTTGCCTCCACCAAACCTGTCTGGCTGGGTTTCCACCTTTGCTTGCTGGGTTTCCATCTTTGCTTGCTGGGTGAAAGAATATCTATGTGCATTGTAAGATTTCCCTGTAGTTTGAAAAGAGGCAAAGTGGACAAATTCGTTCATTTTCGTGTCAGAGATTACTCTGGGTTAAAAGTCTTTTCAAAGGAGATGCCCGAATGAGGCTCCTTTCATGCCCCCCCATTGTGCAGCTCTCAGGAATCGAACCCATCTTTCCAGACTCCAAGCCTAGCGCCTTAACCACTAAGCAAGACCCTGAAGTTGCACATGGTGCTGCCTCCTGCAGGCAACAATGACAAATAACCCTCTAGAAAGCATTTGATCCAGTAAAAAGGGAAGACTCCATAGCTAGACCTATCAGATCATGGAAAATATTTTCATTTCTGAAATTCATGCCTCATGTATTGTGGAGGCTCTAACAGCCCTTTGTTGGTGGTGTGAAACTGAGGGAGGCGGGGGACACTTTTATCTTGCAGTGTGATTTCTCTGTGTTGGATTTATCATTCTCTGAAACATCACATGGGATTCCTTGTGTGATTTGTGAATTTCTCCCATGCTGAAAGAAACACCAATCTATACTTGATTATTACCATTTCTGTATGAAAGTTGTACCCATTGTGTCATAATGCAGTGGTCCCCAACCTTTGGTTTTTGGACTTCAATTCCCAGAAGCCTAAGTCAGTACATTGGCTGAACAGTGCTTTCGGGAATTGACTTAGGCTTCTGGGAACTGATGTCCAAGAACCAAAGGTTGGGGACCACTAGTGTAATGGGTAGAATGATGGATCAGGACTCTGGAGACCAGGGTTTGACTGCCTGCTTGGTCATGAAAGCTCACTAAGGGTGTGGAACTTGTAAAACAATTCCTTAAATATCTTCACCTTGAATGCCCAATTAGGGTTGATTTAAATGGTTTCCAACTTGATAGTACATCATGAACTGTGCAAAATTATCTCTTTCCTGTGCCAAGTTCCTGGAGAGAGCATATGGGATTTCTGTATGGGTATGCATGCACAAAAGAACAGGATAAAACATGAAAAGGTAAAACAAGTAAAGCTGGGATCTTATTTTTCTGAAAATGCAAGAAATCTTGCTGATATGGTGAGAATTCTTGATGAGACATAACCCAAGGAGATCAACCTACATCCCTTCCACTCAGGCTATTTGGAAACTTTGGTTGAAGACTCCAAGCTGAAATAGATCTACCATAACAGGCCACAACGTTATTACTTGCAAAGTTATAAAATTGACACATACTGGGTATTTTAAAAAGAACTAAATATAAACTCTCAGACAAAAATTATCCCTCCCCCACAAAAATAATTCCCTTGCTTTTCTGCATTTGTGATACTTTTCGGTCTCATGTTAAATAACATATTTAGGACACAATAACTGACCCAACCTAGCAGTTCGAAAGCCAGAAATTGCAAGTAGATAAATAGGGACTACTTCGGTGGGAAGATAACAGCGTTCTGTGCGCTCCGGTGTCTAGTCATGCCTGCCACATGACCACAGAAACGTCTGCAGAAGCAGACAGCGCTGGCTCTTCGGCTTAGAAACAGAGATGAGCACTGCACCCTAGAGTCGGATACGACTGGCTTTCGAGCAGGGGAAACCTTTACCTTTACTTTAACTGACCCATATGCTGACGAAGAATAAAACTCCTTTGGGAGGAAGTCTCTTTCGGTGATCTGAAGCACTTGTAAAATTTTCGAACATGCTTATTCCCTGTTTTACTAAGACAAGGGTGTTCCACAAAATTGGATTGGTTGCCTCACAGTTTGGTGTCTAAAAAGAATGTATCGTGAAATGGGTAAGGTCAGAGAAATTTGAGTTGAATCTGTGTAGCATCTCTGTGTCAGGTGGCCTCCAAAACAGGTCTAGAAACTTCTTGTTAGTTAAATATAGGGTTCTTGTAAAGAGTTTAAAAAGTGCCTATAAATCCAGGAAAAGGATTTTATAGTACACCACTGCCTTTTTGGAATCAAAGGAAGCATTGCAAAGACTGGAAATAATTGTTTTATATAGGGTGTGTGTACCAGTTTATATTGCTACCCAAGCTGGAGAAAAATACCACCCCCCAAAAGGAATGATGCTTGTAAGAAACTGTTGAGAAAGGAAACTGTGATCTTAATTATGGTCTTTGGCTTGGCGTCTAGGATGGGGAAGAAAGCATATATATAACTTGTTTGGTTTCCATGTTCTTCAGACGCTGATATACTTTGTGGCATATTCAAGGTAAGCCCTGCTCTTCTGAGGAGATTAGCTCTAATCCTAACTCAAACCCTAAACCTAACTTTAGCCAAGGACCTCTTCCTAGCCGTACTCACCCCAAATCTGATGCTAATGGTAAACCCAACTTTTATCCCAACTCCAATCTCAGCTTCAACTCTAATCCTGCTAATACTAATCCCAACTCTTATCCCAAAGCCACTCTTAACCTCAACTCAATTCCCAATGCTAACCTCAACCCTATCCCTAATCCCCACTAATCTCAACCCAAATCCAAAACCCAAACCCAACCCTTAAGGCAATCAACTAGGAGCTAGAGCAAATATCTGCATGTAGTTACGGGGAATGGGCTTTTCCATGTGGAAGCAAAGAAGAGGTGGGGTGGTGGTAGTATCTATTTGAAATTTATGTTCAGTAATTTCTCATTTTCTTGCTCTTCATTTGTGGAATGCTAGTTCATAGGCATTGCTAAAGGGAAAATTAAGACGAATGGGGTGTATTTCTATTTCTGTTGGAGATACTGTATGCCATTTTCTACTGTACAACTTTTGTTAATAATGGTGGTATGGAACCTCCAGGTTGAGTATCTAGGGAGAGAACATGGGGTAGAAAATTGGTCTTTCTGGAAATAGGAACCTGGCCAAAGTGGATCACCTGGCATGATCTGGCAAGGACATTGATATCTTCTGAGGTGAGTTTCTCCAAACGTCTTAGCCATGAGAGCCAAGTGGAACACCTGGATTCAGAGGCAGTCTAGCTGCAAATAGGAGTGGATGAGAAGAACCTTTCAAAATGTGCACATGTGTTCATTAGTGAAGATGATAAAGTTCATCTTTTTCTAAGGGGGAGAGAAAAAGAAGAGTGTAAATCAAAGAGAGACCTGTGCCTGGCTCAGAAAATTGGGACTGGCTGTGTGTATCCTACACAATTTTATTAGTTTTATACTACTTTTATTGCCAAGGATTCATGTAATTTCTTGAAATAATGAGACTTTTCTGCTCCAATTCATCAGTGTTCATTAGAGATTTCTGAGCAGAGGGTTTTTCTGGAGAACTGTTCCCCATGCTTCCGTAGAAGGGAAACTAGGCATTGAAAGTGGTATCAACTGAGGCAATTGCGTAGGGTACATGTAATCTTGGATGCTTCTGCTTTGAGGCATTGATTCTTTGCATCTCACATGTCATTTCAGTGCACCTGCCTCACCCTCTGATGTCCTGCTGCCGAATCCAGCATGGTTTCTCACCTCAAGGTCCATGCATCAACTATGGCCCTTCTCCCTCTGCCGTTAACTACTCAATGGTTCTCCCAGTGAACCAAACCTCGTTTACCACAATGGGTCCAGAGTTCTCTGGGGAACAATGTGGCATGCAAGGGGCTGTACAAATGCCAAGGGCAAACCAGATGTGCATCTACAACACCCCAACACCTTGCCAAATCCAAAATGATGAGCCTTCTGATGCCAAGACGTGTGCCCTGGTGTGTGTCAACTCAACACCTGAACCTTGCGATGTGAATGGTGTCAAGAAGCAAGTCTCACAATGTACCATCTCAACACCTGAATCTGTTTGCATCCAAAGTATTCCACCACCACCAGATGAAAAATGCAGCCTTCCGTCTTCTTCTCACTGCCTTCCATCTTCTTCTCACTGCCTTCAGCTGGAGAAGTCCAAATGCCCTTCAGGAAAAGGTCCCAAACTTGAAGAACCATGTGGGGTCCCTGCCACCTCACGGTGCTTTCCTCCCCGTGAAGTGTACCACTACACAACCTCTAAAACCATCAAGTTGCCTTATGCCAAGTAGAAGCCTACTGAGGTGTTATTGGAGGGTGGGGTTGAGAAGGAACATCTCCACATCTTCTGAATGAAAGGGTATGGAAGAACCATGAATGATCTGAGTGGCTTATACCACTCAATAATACAGTAAGTAGAAGACTAGCAAAGAAAGGAGAATGATTCTAAGGGGTATCAACTCCCTGCTTTGCTAACTCTATACTAGCATGGAAGTGAACTTCTTATTCTGGGTCAAGCTGTCATCTTTCTGGTTGGCTTGTCTCCTCTTGCTGGAAATGACTCATCAGGTTTTTCAGACAAGTTGTTCTTCTTTCCCTCCCATTTAAGCTTTGAAAGTAGATGACTAGATTTTAATCTACTAATGTTTCACTTGTAAATTGTGTGCCTTCCTCAAGGAGGGCCTCCAAAATTGTAATTTATCCCATGTTTCAAAGTGATGGAGCCTGTTTTACCAGCCTTAAAGCTCCACCATGAGAGAGAACGTATCCCAATGTTCTGCATTGAAGCCAACATCAGCTGATAGTCCAACTTCACCAACTTCTCCCCCATATAGTCCTCTGAAAAGTCCTTGTGGTTTTTAATCAACTGCCGTCCATACTGTATTTGGCGGCATATAAGACACATCAGAGTATAAGATGCACCCTGTTATTATCAAAATAGCCCACTATAGGCTACTATATACAGTACAAGATGCACTCCATTTTTCCAGTGTATTTTAAAGGGGGAAATGGGTCTTATATGCCAGCAAATAGGGTACTTTGCAGCCAGTGGTGGGCATCAAAACATTTTCCTACCACACTGTGGGTGTGGCCATGTGACTGGGTGGGCATGTCCTGTTGGCCAAGTGACTGCTCTTCACTATAGAGCTATGAAAATAGAATCCTCTTCTATTTTCATCACTCTATAGTGAACCTCTGAAGCCATTCCACCCTTGTCCAAGGCTTTTCCAGGGCTCTCTTTCACCCCGAAGTGCCCTCCCCCAGCCACTCCGGAGTGGCTGGGGATGTTCTTTGGGGTGAAACAGAGCTCAGGAAAAGCCTTTGATGAAGGGGTAAATGGGACCGGGCCACTCCGAATCCTCTTCTAGGAGGAGGTGGGCGGGGCCAGCCATTTTTACTACCGGTACGCGTGTACTGGTACGAACCTGCTGATGCCCACCACTGCTTGTAGCCCAGGAGAAGGGGGAAATGAAGAAGAAAAGGGGAGGTGAGATTAGTTTCATAACTGTATATGCAAAGGCTTGTAACAGCAACATTTACACACTTATATATATGCTATAGGATGCAGAGAATTCTTTGCTGACATATAATACTTTGATATATATGGGAATTTAAGCTGCATAAATGCTTTTGGCTAGGGAACAGGCCCTGATGAACACAGTGAGAATTAACAGATTTGAATTTATAGAATCCTGTTTCTAAACAATCTATGTTCTAATCCTTTGAAACTATTGTGGCTCATTAATTGTACTTTCTAGCACAACCACTGTGGCTTTTCTGAAAGTGGATGCCACTATTATGACCACAAACGTCTTATGAAAACAGCTCCAGGGTTTCACTGTTCCACAACTATTTTGGGTCCACCATTTTATGCATTAAAACATTATATCAACATGATGTTCCTAGTATGTTGTTGTTTTCATCCTTCCGATGTCCTTTTCTCTTTTGACAAAAATGACAAAATTTGAAGTCCCCCAAAAATCTGAAAAATCCTGTTCCCTACAGGGTGCGACAACAAGGGTTTTTGGTGTTGTGCAGAACTTCTGAAATGAAGGGGTGGGTTGTATTTCATTTGTCAGTCCTGGCAAAAGGCCAGAAAGTGTGTTCCAGCTGGGCAGGAAGTATCTAAAGTAATACAAAAGGGAGTCAACCTCTGGTAGCTTATCAGTTGATAATTAATAGGCAGAGAACTTCAAGTCAAATGGTCCACCACCCAAGTGTGTGGATGTTGTGGAGGTTTTTATGGCCCAGATGGGCATTGCAGCATACCTTCTGGATGTGCCTTTCTGCCGTGCAACTTCTCTAATTATCTCAACCCACTCCCTCCACATTCAGGTTGGTTCACCCAAGTTGTTGAGAAGATGTCAAAGCAAGCAGCTCTGTCTACCAGGCCCAAACACCTGAAGAGTTGACCTGCTTTAGAAGTCCCACAAACAAGGTCTGCTCCAACCCAAAGGCTCAAATCCTCTCTAGCTCCTACAGAAAGCCTCACTGATCCATTGAAAGACTCAAGGGATCTGGACTATGAGTCTTTCAAAGGATCACCACCAGGCATTGAAGCAAGATAGCTTCCCAAAATGTGTGAAATGATAAATCAGGGATTCTCAACCTGCAGCTCACAGACCAGATGTAGCCCATGGCACCATTTCATGTGGGGGCTCCCACTGCCTCCACCACACCAGGAAGTGTCATGTGGTGGAGGAAGGGCAAAATGGCCCCCAGCTTAAAAAGGTGACCCGGCCCCCAACTTAAAAGGCCCTCAGCTTTAAAAGGTTGAGAACTCCTGTAATAACTCCTAATCCCCTCCATGCACAGTTCCATCATCATACCAGGCAAGTTCAGGGCTTCTATCATTAATAAACTATCTCATACATAAAATTTGTTATCCTCTTAGAACCATCGTCACCCAACTCTTTATTGCTTCATTGTTTGTCTCGTCACAAAGCCTGGCTGCCAATTTCAATTACAGTACTGTACATCTCCTTCTTGAGTTGTGGCTCAACACTCAACTATCAGACCTCTTACCAACAGTTGGGTTTCCTTCTCATTGTGTCTGCTGATATAACCATGTAACAAAAGGAGAATTTGATCTATTGATTGAGCCAAGCTTCCAGCAGTTGGGCAAACAAGCTGCCCAGAGTGGATCAGAAACACAAAGCATCTTGTTGCTTCTAGATTTATTTCTGCCACTGGGAGCTCAGGTAGCCTTGGAAATCTGGCCTCCTTTTGGCCAGTTAGGGTTGGCCACCAGCTATACCTGTTCATGAACATAAACAACATAGTCAAGGTGACGAATTCCCTCCCCTATTTTATCTCAATGGTGAACTGAAGAATCATAGAATCATGGATGAATGGAATTCGAAAGAGCCTATGTGGCCATTGAATCCAGCTCCTTGCTTAATACAGGGATCCAAAACAAAGTATATCAGACAGATGGTTGCCTAATTTTCTTTTAAGTGCCTTCAGTGTTGGAGTGCTCACCACCTCCCAAAGAAACAGTATCTGTTGAGAATGTCATATCGAAACTAGAATGGTGCAATGGATGAGCTAAGTCACCTTGGAAGCCAATTGTATGCTTCAGAATGAATGTGATTTGGCCTGGAACAATTTTCATCTCTACCTGATATGAGATGTGCATCAACCGGGGACTCCTAAGGAGCACAAAATACCGTTCTAACACATCACTATCCCATCAGCCACTATGGCTGGAATCCTGTTGGAGATTGTGTAAGGTTTGCATAAATTTCCGAGGCTAATTGGTCAATAACTAAATGAACAATACTTGGCTTCCCCTGCTGCTGAAAAAGGCCTGGATGGAGACTGTGTTTGTCTACTTTGCATGCTGAGAGACAACAAGAGCCGTACTAAAGCATGAAGTACCAAAATGTATCCAACTGGAAGAGACTCAAAAAATATAGATTGCCCCAGTCTGGGAAGTTTTCTGACAAATTTAGCTTCCATCAAATGAGTAGGAAACCCAACATTTGCCTTCTGTAGAGAAGCTGGATATAGCATTACCCCCACCTTCCCCATCTTATAATACTGCCATGCCCAAGAAGTCCACCAATGAAACCAAGAGGAATTAGACTTCAGAAGTATCAAATGAAGTTCGTCCTCTCCCTTTGGTATGCAACTTAAGATGTGAGTGTTGTCACTGATTTGGGTGGTTTTGAAAGAAGATTAGGTAAATCCATGTGGGATTTCAGGAATGTGGTTCTTGCTGCCTTATTTATTGAAGGTTCTTTGGTGACCTCTAGTGATCAACATTAGTTCTGACAACTTGTCTAAGGGATCCGTTTCAACATGACAATATCCTCTATCTCTAGGGGTGGTTCGGTTCAAGTTTAGATTGATCATAAAAGATTCCTGTTAGAAAGAAGATCAAGGGTCTTTAACCTACCCATCAATGCCTAGATACCAGACTGAGCAAATAGAGTGGTCACCCAGCCTCTGTCTTCCCTATTGTAATAAGATATGCTTTTCTTCTGTTTAATATATAGCCACTACTTCAAAATTAGTATCTGAAACAGGTGTAGGTCACGAATGACCCACAGCTTCTGAGAACCCACTGATTTTTCTTTCGCAAGCCCTTTAAAAAATCTATTTCCACCCTTGAAAGACCCACAAAGTGATAGGCTTTCATTGGGACCTTTGCAGGGGGAACTCAAGTGTCTCTGACACTGCAAAATGAGACAGTAAGCTTATCTTGCATCAATTTTTAATGGCCAAAAATAACAATTTATGGAAACCCCATGGCAGAGTTTGGGGGCATGTAATAGGGGAAAGTGGAAGCAAAGTATAGGACCTTTTGACAATCTAGAGCAGGGGTTGCCAAACTATGGCCCATGGGCTGGGGCGGGCCCATGACACCATTTCATGTGGCCCACAGCTGCACCTAGAAGTGGAAGTGGGCACATTTATGATAGCCATAAAACATGCCCGCAGATGCATAAACATGGTTACGTTAGACGTAAATGCACCAGCGGCTGTCATAAACGCAGAAGCGGGCACATTTACTTCCATTTCTGGTGTGTGTGGTCTGGCTGGCAGTCATGGTCAGTCCTGTGGTGTAAAAAGATTGCGAACCCCTGATCTAGAGCCATGGTTCCCAATGTGGGGCAATTTGATTTTTATGGGGTGCAATTCAAGTTAGACCAAGTTAAGGGAATTTTATGCTTCCTCCATATGAACAGGAGTTCACTTTTTGAATAACAAGAATTATATGTCACAGGGAAGGGGCATCAGGATTTCAGAGATGCTTAGGTAGGGCATGGCCAAAAAAAAGGTTGGGAACCACTGCTCTAGAGGGTGTTTCTGTGTTTGAATGGATGAGAAGAGAGACTAAAAAGGGGACCCATCTGGGGACCCATACGGTCACACTTGCCAATTACAGGTTGCCTTTGGAGGAGATGGTTGAGTGACCTGAACCTCAACTGAAGACAGCTCAGAGAATTTTGCCATCTGGTGGCCTGGGAGGATATTTGCTTTCCCAAGAAGCATTCTCAGCATCTTGTTTCCAGCTCTTATGGCCAATGTAGCCTTACAAATCTAAATAATACTAATAAATAAATACTTCCAATTCTTTAATTCTTGTCTGCTCTCACAACCATACATTAACACCGGGAGTACCATTGCTTTGACTATGCAAATTTTTGTTTGCAAGTTGATGTCTCTACTTTCAACTATGTTCCCCAGGTTTCTCACAGCTTGCCTCTCAAGAATTAGTCGCTTTTTTATTTCATGGCTGCAATCTCCATCTGCTGTGATCTTTGCTCCTAAGAAAGTAAAATCTGTCACTGCTTCTCCTTCTTCCCCATCTATTTTCCAGGGACTGATATGGCCTGTTGCCATTATCTTGGTTTTCTTGATGTTGAGTCTCAAGCCAGCTTTTGCACTCGCCTCCTTCTATCCAATCAAGAGATTCTTTAGGTCTTCCTCACTTTCTGCCATTAGGGTGGTTTCATCTGCATATCTCAAGTTGTTGATGTTTCTCCTTTTCCTTTACCTTAAAGCTCATACTTATTTTTACACCATCAGAGTGGCCTTTATGTTCTAGGAAGGAAGGAAGGAAGAACAGGAATCTGAAAAGTGACGATTAATGAAATTAGATTCTTCTAAAATGCAATGGCCCGTCACTCAGAGTTTTTGAAAAAAACATTTGTTTCACTATACCCCTAGTCTGAAGGGACTTGTGACTGCCGTCATGTTTAGAAGTGAACTCTTCTCACTCCAGTAATTGATGGTGCTATTTACAAATTAGGAAGGAATCCACCCAAGGGGGGCTGCTATTAATAATATCACTCCCCTCCCTTCTCCTCCGTCACTAGGATCTGTGGGACTTTGACATAAGATACACTCTTTCTGACGTCTTCCCAGGTGCCGACTGGAGGCACAGCCTCTGTGGTATGTGGTAATTGCACACAGCCCACATTCTGAACCTTCCCTGCTGGCTTTCATCCTCTCACACCCAAATCCATTCCTCCCCAGCCAGAAAACACCTTGATTCATTGGACAAAAGCATTCATTAAGTGAGAAATTAATCAAAAAGAGGAAACATGGATATTCCTGCTCTAAGCGTACACAACGGAAGAGTGTGTGTGAATTATATAGTTGGGTTATATCCAAATGAGGGTCTTCCTCTGTGTGTACATGTGTGTCTGTGTACAAAAATGAGACTGTATGAGGGTATGAGAGAGGGGGAAAGGAAATTTTGGTGGGTGGGTGTTTTTTAAACCATTTTCAGCCTGGCTCCATTTACCAACTTCTATTGTAGCAGCCACCAGCCACAAGTATCTCCAACTCATGTATTATGAGAAAAAGTTCAGAATTGCCCACAGAACATTATTGCAAAATATTTACCAAGGGGTTTTGTTCTCCACTACCTATGCTGACTGGAAGGCGAAAGATCAGCAGTTCGATACCTGAAAACTGCAGGACGGAATGAACTCCCGTATCTGTCCCAGTTCCTGCCAACCTAGCAGCTCAAAAGCCAGAAATTGCAAGTAGATCAATAGGGACCACTTCGGTGGGAAGGTAAACAGTGTTCCGTGCACTCCGGTGTCTAGTCATGCCTGCCACATGACATGGAAACGTCTGCAGAAGCAGACAGTGCTGGATCTTTGACTATGAAACAGAGGTGAGCGCTGACTGAACCCTAGAGTCAAATATGACTGGCATTCAAGCAAGGGTGACCTTTACCTTTGACCATAGGAAAGAAACCAGGGAACTTAGGTTTTGGTTAATTATATACTGGTTTGTTACACTTATATCCCATAATTGGTCTGACCGGACATCCCGCTAGAGTAATGGAGTAGACTGTACAACCAGCAACTCAACGCTGAGTGTTGGGTGGTGGTAAATAACCTGACTCCCTAAAGGGGCCAACAGCTACAGGTGAATGATTTCCTTTAGGTGGGATGATGATCCCCTCAGTGGAGGAAATGCCACTAGAAACTATCATATTGGCCCCAACAGCAAAATGAGCAGAGGAGGAAATCTGATTCCCAAAGGTCATGGAGGTGGAACAGGCCATGCCGGATGGACTGGCTGTGAAGGCACACCTTGTCCATATCCTCAAGGCTATGGCAGTCCATTGCAGTCCTAGTGTTAATTCCTGCATGTCTCATTTCATATGTGGCTCCGAGATCATAGTTTGTGGGTCACTTCATGCCAATATTTTCTATACCACCCATTTGGGTGGTATCCCACTCTGGGATCCACCTTAAACAAATTCACACCAATGGCATGTTTCCTGCTTCATTAAAAAAAAATTGCATTCTCAGATACGAGTTGCAGCCGATGATGATCCCATAATTCCTAAAAGGAACACAAAGTAGAACGCATCATGTTCCTTTTCAACCACTGCAATTTCTCAACAACCCCATGAAGAAGCTTAGATCCAGAAGATGTGACCAGGATGATGGGGAGGATTACTCAAAGCATTCGTTGGCTGACTGTTGGCTGGACTGAGCCAGGGTTGAGCACATTGCAGTACAGTATTTCCAGAATAGCATCTCTTTAATTTCTTTAGGGAACTTCAAGATACGGACAGGAATGTAGAAACAATTATACCAGATGGAAGTCAACATTATTATTATTATTGGCCTCAGATGCTCTTCCTGCTCTGAAATATGCATGGAATCTAGAAGAGGAAGGGAAACAAGCAAAGGAAGAGGAAGGAGAAGAGAAAAAATGGAAACTACTCTAACCCAATGCTCTGATTCAGCAATTGGGAGATGAAAATATTAGTAATCCCCCAGGACAATAGAAGACAAGTTATTTGGATCCCATTAATAACAAGCAACCAATTTATGAAATATTCACAAACAGCATAGAAAGAATGGTGAAAGGTGTTTTTGACTGCATGTTTTATGCCAGGGGTTCTCAAATGGTTTTAGCCATGGGCCGGACCATGCCCCCTCAGACAGATGAGCAGGCCGGACTGGTGGTTCCCCAAACCATAAACACTGCCGAAAAATTTGTCCACAGCTGTCGCAAACACATTTACAATGGCTGTGTTTACAATGACGGCAGAGTCATTTATGGCCATCATAAATGTGTTTACTAGACATCCAGCAGCGGCTGGAGCGAGGTCAGCGGCGGGATTATTTGGCACCATGGGTCGGATCTGGCCCATAGGCCATAGTTTGAGATAATATAATATAAAGCAGGGATTTATTATAAAAAGGAGATGGTTGTAGAAAAAGTTCTAGTTGGGTAGAAAATTCAGACAAAGGGTTGTGTCTACCTTTAAGATGGAAGATTCCTACTTCGTTGCTGGACACACACAAAGAGAAAAGAGGATACAGACAGTGGTGGAATTCAGCAGGTTCACCCCAGTTCACCAGAACAGGTAGCAGAAATTCTGGCTGGCCCCCACCCATCAAAGTTTGGAAATAAAGTAATCCTAATTCGGGTACAACACAGGGCTTTCCCCCTGGCCATGCCCACCATACCATGCCCACTGATAGTAAAAATTATTGAATCCCACCACTGGATACAGAACATGAAAACTGAGGAGGGGCTGGTTTTGATCCCTGTCACAACAAACCATGGTTTATTATGATACTCAAACCATTGTTTGCTGTGATGTCCAAAAAAGTGCCACATGCTAAACTGATCTCCTTCCCAGCCACCTAGATCTCTAAATGGTTTCTCTGAGTAAACAAAGATTCATCACATATATCATCAGGTCTTCTGAACATGTGAACAAGATTGCATATATCTTCAGGTCTTCTGAACTTTGTTCCCTTTTGTCACCCTTTGGTCTAGAAGTAGTTAGTGGCATAAATAAACAATAGCATCTCAGTTATTTCAGGCATGTATTGACACAGAGTAATTATTCTAGGATTACATTCCACATTCCAGACAATGCTGTCATATTCATGTATTTTGAAACTAATTGTTTGATCTGTTTATATACATCACCTCCACCTCCCTTATTATTATATGTTTTTATTCATACAAAACCCAGATTAATGGGGACTCATTAAAGACAGAGGGAAGATAGAAGCCCACAGTCTGGGGTGAGAATGGGTGGAGGAAAGGTTATGCTCAAGTTTTCTGTTGAGAGACACAACAGGTGTGTGAAACACAGGTGAGTATGTGTACCTGTTCCCTTTGTGGGTTTGGCCAACTCCAAACGCCACTTCATCACCAAAATATCCAATGAAGAAAAATAATCATGCTCCTTATAATCTTCAACACACGTACTTCATTAATAATGTGAAGAGGTAAGTGATGTTACCTGAGTGTGAAACACATTTTTTTTCTCCCAACAAGAAAAAAACATATGTCCCAGGAAAACTATTTTATATGAGCATTGCTAGAAGAAATACTGTTTGTTGGATGAACAATGGATCATTGTGTTTCCCAGTGAGCCATAAGACCACGAAACATGATTGACCTATTCTGATTATCACATGGGTTTGTCCCATGGTGGGCACAGGGTCCAGGACCACCACCACCTCCTCCTCCTCTTCTTCTTCTTCACTTTCTCTTTTACCCCTTTGGGTGTTGAGGGAGATACAAGTTCTGGCACTTCACCGGGTTCAAGACATTCCTCCAAAACTCACAACGATCCCATTTCAAGAATAACATATCCATTCCTTGGTTTGAATGAAAAACAGTTCCCTCACCTGGGAATAATTCCAACCACAATGAAGAAAGATAAGGGAAGCCATGTTTCGGGTCTTTGTATCCAAAGAAGTGGAGTTGGATCCAGAAAATTTACTATGAACATTTTAGGTCTTCAAATTATTTCAATATTTTGCCTTCCCCTACTCCATACTTCCTTCTGTAGTACTGTGGTGCTCAGTGGTTAAAAAGCTCTCCTTGTTAGCTGGAAGGCCAGCAAGTCGGCAGTTCAAAACCCAGGTACTGTGTGACGGATTGAGTGCTCATCTCTGTCTCAACTCCTGACATCCAATAGTTCAAAAGCAAGAA
Organism: Bradypodion pumilum; assembly: GCA_035047305.1. Classification (NCBI taxonomy): domain Eukaryota; kingdom Metazoa; phylum Chordata; class Lepidosauria; order Squamata; family Chamaeleonidae; genus Bradypodion; species Bradypodion pumilum. The sequence continues at coordinate 5,937,355 of JAWDJD010000018.1, forward strand.
ATTGCAAGTAGATAAATAGGGACCACTTTGGTGGGGGAAAGATCTTGGGGGCATGAAAGGAGCCTCATTCGGGCATCCTCTGAGTGGAGTTTCTCCAGCAAAAATCCTTTTAACTCAGAATAATTTCTGACACGAAATTATTATTATTATTATTATTACTTCCTTCCTTAGCTTGAAATGGACTGAGATAACTACTCTTTGGAAATGAGTCCTCACCACAACTCTAACCCAATTGTAACTCTACTCCAAACTCCAAGCCTCACCTTAACTCTAACTTTAGTGGTAGAAAATGCCCCAGAAATCTCTCAGTGCAAGTATGAGTTGCCCTGAACTCATTGCCATATATCTTCCAGGCAATTACCATGAGTCAATCTGATAAAGGTTTCCGTGGTGCAGAGTAAATAAATAAATAAAAATGTTTCCCCAATGTCTGCCTTCAAGTGGTTGTTGCAGAAAAGGGGAAAGCTTTATAGGTCATTGTTGATAAACATCAAAGAGTGACTATGACGAGATATGTGGCATGACGACTAATGAGAACTGATAACATTGAGCCAAGAATTTAGCTGGTTTGTCTTCACTTCCAGAGATAGAGCAGGACAGACTTGTGTTTGGTCAGGACAAATACTTTTCAGAATTACCACCACGCTAAGTATAGAAACTGTTTGTATATCAGAAGAATTAATCTAGGCTATCCTTTCGCCATCCTTTGCAACTTTAGATAAGCAGCTACTCTGCATTAGTGGTTTGAGATGGATTTAAATGAATCAGAGGGTATTTGAGGATCAACTCTTTATTATGAAAAGGGTGTTTCCCATCCATGTATACTGTCAGTTCTCTATGTGATAATTTATTATTCAGATGAAAGCAAGCAACTTATTTCTGTCTTGGTGACATTTAGTTTAAGGCGCCATCTATGGAAGTAATTTGTCACTATGGATATATCCGTTGTAAGGATCTCTTCTGAGGCCTCAAATGACCTATGCCTGGTAGGCGTACCCAAACCTCCTGCTTTGTGTAGTTTGTAGGTCGACTATATACAGTGCAAAGAGTAACCCCATTACTCCATGGAGCTTCCAAAGAGTCTTCAAAGGGTGCACGTGAGACTAGTGTAGATTCAGGTAATGTGTGCCAAGTAATCACTCCAGTCCTTCAGGCATTTTAGAAATACATTGAAAGCATAGCAAGATACAGGATACAGTCCATCAAAATAACAGGAAGCATTTCTCCTGGTTCTCTAAGAGATAGCCCACCGGCTATCTCTGTGTTGGCATGCATGTATGTGTGCATCTCTGGGTTATATCCAGTGGTGGGCTCCAAAAAAATTTACTACCACACTGTGGGCGTGGTGTGGTGGGCATGGCCAGGGGGAAAGCCCTGGGTTGCACCCAAATTAGGACTACTTTATTTCAAAACTTGGATGGGCGGGGCCAGCCAGAATTTCTGCTACCAGTTCTGGTGAACTGGTGCGAATCTGCTGATGCCCACCACTGGTTATATCTCCTCACAAAGGGTCCACCTTTGGCCCTCCCCCTTAGGGATTCCAACCAATGATCTTACAGCAAGACATGTCAATCACACATTGGGTTTCATTTCACTAAAGCCATGAGGCAACTCTTGAGACAAGGATGTTTACATATTTTCTCTCTCCCCCTGATTTGAAATTGCCATCTTGAAAGAGAATAAAGCACAGGGTATACTTCATTCCGTTACATGGGGCCAAAACCAAACCTTGCAGTCAGCTGTTGTTGAAGGGTTTTTTGGAACTCATCTTGTTGCCAAAAATAAACTGGAAGTGATGGCCCCTGATCAATGAGTTTGGTAGTTCTCTGGCATTTCATAGTTTTCAAAAGTTTGCATATCAGGGCCTGGTGCCACACGCTGTCATATGCTGCAGACAGATCAATAAAAACGGTGGATGTATTTAGCTTCTTCTGATAACCCGCTTCTATGAACGTATTCCCAGTAGTAATGTATGGCTGTGAGAGCTGGACCATAAGGAAGGCTGAGCACAGAAGAATAGACGCCTTTGGACTGTGGTGCTGGAGGAGAATTTTGAGAGTCCCCTTGACTGCGATGAGATCAAATCAGTCCACCCTGAAGGAAATCAACCCTGACTGCTCATTGGAGCAGCTCAAGTACCTTGGCCACCAAATTAGAAGAGAGGACTCACTTGGGAAGGCCTTGATGCTGGGAAAGATCGAAGGCAAAAGGAGAAGGGGTGGCAGAGGATGAGGTGGTTAGATGAAATTGTTGATGCAATGGACGTAGACCTGTGTGGGTTGTGGAAGAGAATAGAGGAGCCTGGCATGCAGTGGTCCATGGGGTCACAAAGGGTCGGACTTGACTATGCGACTGAACAACGACAACAACAACAACAACAACAACAACAACAACAACAACAACAACAACAACAACAACAACAACAACAACAACAACAACAACAACAACAACAACAACAACAACAACATGAATGTTCTTAGCGACAAAACCTGATCCACACAGCTACTCCCAGGATGAAAACCTGCCTGCTCAATCAGAATCTTAGTAAATATTCTAGCACTAAGAAGGGAGTAGAAAAAGAATAAGACCAAATGAGAGATGAATTAGATTTGATTTGATTCAAATGTGAGATGGATTGATTCCCTAAAACAGGGATCCTCAAACTTGGCTCTCCAGATGTTCTTGGACTTCAATTCCCAGAAGCTAAGTCAGCACTTATTTGTCCAAAATACATTGCATTTCTTCCATCCATTTTAAGGTTCAACTTTTGCTTTCTCTTGTACTAGATCAGGTGTCCTCAAACTTGACTCTCTAGGTGTTCTTGGACTTCAATTCCCAAAAGCTCAAGTCAGCACACCTGCAGTTCTGGGAACTGAAGTCCAAGAACATCTGGAGAGCCAGGTTTGAAGAACCCTGCCCGAAAGGAACCACAAGCTTGAACTTTGCAGGAAGTGAGCAGAACTGTTGCGGACAGGACTTTTTGGAAATCTCTCACTCATATATGATCGCTGTGGTTGGAGACATCTTGATGGTGTGTAACAACACAAACAAGGCACAAATTTATATGTATAACAAGTTTTTTGTTTTTTTCGCAATAAGATTGTAGGATTCCAGACAGACGGAGTTGCATTGGGAAATAATATGTATTATGCATACACACACACCTCAAGTTTCTTTATGTTCTCTTTCTTCATCCTGTTTGCTAATTGCCACCTACATAATTAATAGTTTGTCTGTTGATAAAGATTTATGGTAACAAAAATATGAATAGATCTCTTATCTGCAAGGGTGACATCATTTAATATATATAACAGCCACAAAAGGGGGAAAAACACACAGAGAGAAACCTACATAGATTTAAAAAGATTGTCCAAAACACAAAACGACCAAGAAAGTAATTTTATGACTCAGAGTATAAGATTACTTCCTTTTCTTTTCATTCTGGAATAAAGGTGATTCAAAGGTTGCAGTAAATTAAGAATAGGATTCTTGTTTTGTGTGAACAATTACATTTTTGTCTGTTGAGTTGATGAACTCAGTGTAAGGATAAAGGCAAATGGTCACTGGAGCGTAAATTATTCTCAAAAGTATCCCATTTTTACCTTCTGGGGCTTGTAAGGTACTTTTTGGAAAATGTGTAACATAATCATTTTAAAAAAGCACCCTGAAACAACAATTTTTTTAAAGTTACTGACTCAGGTAAAAATGTCCATGGGGAAATGGTAGATTAAACTGTGCCCAGTTAGAAAATCTAGACACAATCTCCAGGGCATTGTAAATATCACAGGTGATTTTATTTTGTTTTGTGCTCAACTTGGTGTCCTGGTGGACAAGAGCTCAATGAAGGTGTCAACCCAGTGTGCCTCAGCAGTGAAAAAAGCAAACTCAATGCTAGGGATCATTAGGAAGGGTATAGAAAATAAGTCAGCAAGTGTCATTTTGCCTCTTTATAAATCTATGGTGAGGCCACATCTGGAACACTGTGTGCAGTTCTGGTCGCCATAACTCCAGAAGGATATTATGGAGCTGAAAAAGTGCAGAGGAGGGCAACCAGAATGATGAGGGGACTGGAGCACCTTCTTACCATCTGAGGCTGCAACGGTTGGGCCTCTTCACTCTTAAATGACGGCGTCTAAGAGGTGACCGGATTGAAGTTTATAAAATCATGCATGGTGTGGTCAAAGTAGATAAGGAAAAACTGTTTTTCCTATCTCACAACACTAGAACTAGGGGGCACTCCATGAAACTTTTGGGTACTAGTTCTCAAACAAATAAGAGAAAGTACTTTTTCACCCAGATGATCCCTGGTCTAGGGAACTCCCTGCCAGAAGAAGTGGTGACAGATGTCAGTCTTGACAGCTTTAAGAAAGGATTAGACAAGTTCATGGAAGACAAGGGTATCCATGGCTATAATAATGGATACCTAAGGACAACCTCCGGGTTGGAGAGATAGGCAGGATATCTCTCAATGCCATGTCCAGGGAATCCTAAGCAGGTGAAGGCATCTGCTGTTTCTCCTTCTGTTGTGTTGAGTCAACACTGCTACCATCACCTGCTCCTCAGAAGTAAATTTGACAAAGTCATTTGCGAGCAAACAGATAATATGCTTAATGCCTCCTCTGCTTGCCTGGAGGATACTTCATTATGTAACTTTTCTATAGCGCACAATAATAAACAATGCGGAATTCATCTCAGCAGATGTTAGCATGTTGAACACCTGGCTATGCACTAGGTCAGGGGTGGGGAACATTTTATCTGTTAGAGAGCTTCATTAATTTAGCTCTACTGTAATCAAATAAGGCCCCATTCAAGAAACTTCAATTAAATACTTTAAAATATACATCATTTGGGGGGAATCTATCATGTACATAATGATTACCCAAAAAAGAAAACTTTTTGTTAATTTTAAAGTTAGTAAAAGATAAACATGTAACAGACAAACAAAAATGTATCAATGAAGATAAAATGCTCTGTAAAATTAGGATTCAGTCAAAAGGCTGCATTTACGGACCTAGAAGACGAGCTTAATTGATTCAAAAGGATTTATTTATTACTTTTAGCATCTATATACTACCCGATTTAGTATTAGCACTACTCAGGGTGATTTCCAACATAATAATAAGCAGACAATGAACATCAATCTATACATATATATATAACAGAAGTGTTTGTTTGTATGTGCTCTAAAGTTTTCCACACCCCTGGACGGTTGTCACTGAAATTAGGCATATACGTACATTTGGCTTGGGAGATCAGCACTGTGGGGGTCACAAGCCCCACAGGGGGGCATACACCCTCCAAATTGGGAAGCAATTGATCTATACAATGTGTGTTTTTCCCAGTGATGTAATTGAGTTGATGTCATAGTCCCAGGTAGGTTGAGATTGTGACATCATCTGACTAGCTCAGCTTTAGCCCTCTGAGCTCAGCTGTAATTTTCACAGTAGGTGGAATGCAAATGGGGGGCCTGGTCGGGTCGGCACAGTGGTAGTGATAGAGGCCCTTGAGAGGGCCAGGAGGGTGCAGCAGTAGCGGAGGAGGCTAGCCCCCCTCCGGAAATGGCCACCCAGCATCCATGGCAGAGGTGGAGGCCACGGTGGGTGAAGCCAAGGAGGGAGGGCTCCTCAACAGCTGCATGCCGCTCACCTGGTGGCCGGACAAATGTATGGGAAGGATAAGGGCAGTAAGTGACCATCAATGGAAAAGCGGAATGGGTGAGGGAAGAGAGAGATGGAGGAAGGGAGGAAGGGTTGACCCACATACACCCCACAAGGTTTCCAAGAGGGAAATGCTGGCCTACGTTAAAGAAATGAAAATCCAGAGCGAAGCCAGGTAATCAGCTAGTATAAAAATAATAATGAAAGTAACAAATAATGAAGAGCAAAGGACAAATGACAAACAATGCAATTTACTGTAGCTGGAATAAAAATGGGAGTTTGTCTATCTATTACCCACTCTTTCTGCCTAAATTGGGAAACACTCCACAATTGCCTAGAAGCTGCTCCAATGTGCACAAGTCCCAGAACCTCTGGAGAACCACAAGCTGACCATTCTGTCCTACACATGAATTTGATGGTCTTCGAACACAATTGATAATGTTGAAAAGGATTGGCTGGAGATCCTCCTATCTTGAACACAGCATTCTTTTCAGCACTACAACGATATAGGTGTTTTCTATCTATGACAAGGGTTCTCAACCTTTTTCAGCCATGGGCCAATTCACGCTCCCTCAGACAGCTGCACGGGCCGGACTGGTGTTTCACGCCTGTTGTAGACATGGTTGCACAGCACATCTGTGGCTGTTGTAAATGCATTAACGACAGCTGCGGGCACATTTACGGCTGTAGTAAATGCTTCTGGTGGTGGCAATGTGGGCCAGATGATATGGTGCCACAGGCCGTGGCCGGCCTGTGGGCCGTAGGTTGGGAACCCCTGGCCTATGACATTAGTTGACCTGAGAAGCCCAACTTGAGTTGTCTGGGTGCATGACTACTCTTCTCCCCTCTTCCATGCTAATTACCTACATACAAAATTGATTTAAGAGTGCCTTGCTGAAATTGCCCATCCAAAAGGACAACAGCTATCCTTCAAAAGTAATATTTTTTAAAAGCTAATTAATGCGCTGAGGATAAATATTTCCCAGACCTCAAGGTCTTCATGCGAGCTACCTTCTTTTTTCCCTCCTAGATTTCTTTTCATCTTCTTCCGCCCGTCATTAAGCCATGCTCCTCAAACACAATAAACTGTCTTCAAACTGGAGAGATGAAAGTTAAACAGGAGGTTACAATTGATTGCATTTTTTTTCCAGTCAATAACATGAGATGGAAGATCTGATTATAGACTTTGCTTCTAACATTACCTAGTAATGAAACAGGGAAATGAGCTTACATACCATGCCCTAAAGACACTCCACCCAATATATCCTTGTCTAGTTGCCTTTAGCAACTAATTCAATGTTCCAAGCCTTTGAGGGATTTTCCCTTTAATTACTTCACAGAGATGTGAATAAACATTTAGTGCATTCTTCCTAAAGTTATTGCTTTCTAGTCCATGCTACATAACTTCTGCATCTTCTCCATTGACTGAACCATGGATAGGTAAAGGTAAAGGTCTCCCTTGCTCAAAAGCCAGTCGTATCTGACTCTAGGGTTCAGTGCTCATCTCTGTTTATAGCCGAAGAGCCAGTGCTGTCTGCATTTGTAGACGTTTCTGTGGTCACATGGCAGGCATGCCTAGACACCGAAGTGCACGGAATAATGTTTACCTTCTCGCTGAAGTGGTCCCGATTTATCTACTTGTAATTTCTTGCTTTCGAACTGCTACGTTGGCAGGAGCTGAGACAGAGACTGGAGCTCACTCCATCATCCAGTACTCGGGTTTTGAACTGCTAACCTTCTGTCTCCTAGAAGGTTATTGTCTATGGATATGTCTATTTTTTCCCCAAGTTCTGTGGATTTTTGCCTATTTGGATTTTAAACTCTCACCAGTTCTTTGGACTTATTTTCATTTTCAAGAGATAACCCTTTCAGCCTTGTCAGAATGCAAATCAGAGAGGCAAGTTATACTTTTCATCATGGCTAATTTTCAGAGATGTAAAAAATTACTTTTCTGAAGAGATCTGAACTAGACACAACCCTTTTCTTAAGGGCCATGGGGGCTCAGTGGTTAAGAAGCTCACCTTGTTAGCTGGAAGGCTGGCAAGTTGGTAGTTCAAGACCCAGGTACTGCATGATGGAATGAGCACCCGTCTCTATCCTAGCTCCTGCCAACCTAGCAGTTTGAAAGCAAGAAATTGCAAGTAGACAAATAGGGACCACTTTGGTGGGGGGAAATCTTGGGGACATGAAAGGAGCCTCATTCAGGCGTCCAGTTCCTCCAGAAAAAAAAAACTTTCAACCCAGAATAATTTCTGACATGAAATTATTATTATTATTATAACCTTTTTTCTTCCCTACCTTCAGTTTGCAACAGTAGTAGGTAGCAGGGCTAAATAATAAGAGATATCATGAAATTCAGTACCACATTGTAAAGAAGGCTATATTTACATAAGGTTTGCTGTAGGGTTGCGAAGTTATTGCAGGAACAATGCTTATTTAGTTGTGTATTGGGATTTATTGTGCTGCCAAACTTTGTGGAATGTCACAGCTAGCTATACCTTGATGTAGAACCTTGCAAAGTATTGGAATATATGCTTCTGTTTTTAAAGAATCCTACTGACCACACAAGCTTGCATAAAGACTATTGCTATCAACAGCACAGCCAGCATTTGGTTAATGGGTTGGAGTTGGCCAACTCATCTTGCACGATTTTTCCTAAGCAAGTGGAAATAATGAGATTTCTCTCTCTTAATTATTAAAAATCATCATGCATTCTTGCTGCAACCTTAGTTCATCATATTTCCAGAATTGCCTACAGGAAGATCTGATTGTCATCCCATTCTTCCACATACACTCCAGGAAAGGCAGGAAATTGTGACGACCTAGAAACTGGCATGAAGGAACACCACTCAATCACATAGGCAGAAAATTCAGATATCCCCTATTACAGTTATGGCGAACCTTGTCACTCTAGCTATTCTTGAACTTCAATTCCCAGAAGCCCTGATTAGCAAAAATACTGACGGGCTTCTGGGGATTTAAGTCCAAGAACACCTGGAGTGCCAAGGTTCGCCATCACAGCCCTATTAAGGCCATGCAAAAATCCAATTCCTTGCAATTCCCTGTCTCAGTTCCTCTTCTAATATGTAGAGGGAAATGAAAGACAACCTACATATGGTTTAGATTGAATATACAGTAAATGATGTGATGACAGATAGATAGCCATCATGTATGAATGCTCAGAGCATTTGAATAGGATCAAGGAGACCCAGTTCCAATTCATTGGCAATGATATTCACTAGGTGACCTTGGACTCTTCCCCCACCACATCAAATCCCTCTTGAAAATTCACCATAGGTACAAAGTTAAAGTGTGTGTGGGGGGGGATAATTACATGGAAATTGTCACTTAACTTTTTAAAAAATCTGTTCTCCATAGGTCTAATTCTGTGCATTTTCCACACTTTATAGCAGTTACTTCTCCTTTTTAGAATGAATCCAACCTATCGGCGATAGCATAATGAACATGGACGTGCCACCATGAAACACAGATGACCAATCAGACTTCACTCTAGGGATTTAGGGATTCCTGAGATAATTGAAGACCATGTAAAGTAAGGATAATCCATCCAGAATGGGTTACACAGACAATCCTAGATCCCATCTTATAATGCAGTCATGGTGCACCTTGGCACTCAAGCTGTTCATGGACTTCAATTGCCTGAAGCCCAAGTCAACTCTCCTGCTGATCAGGCCTTCTGAGAATTGACGTTCAAGAACACCTGGAGTGTCAAGGTTCACTATCACTGCTATAAGGGATCCCATCCTTTATTCGTTTCAGGTCAGGGTATATTAACCCCCCCCCCCAAAAAAAGATGTTCAAATACAGTGAACCCCCGACTAATGACACGTTCGAATAGCGTTATTTTCGATTAATGATGCTACTGACGCCCCCCACATGATCTCCCGCACAACGACAAAAAAGTCGTTATTCGATAACAACGGTTTTTTACCATCATGCGAATACCAACTTTTTTTGACGTTCTGCGGGAGATCTCCCATAGGAAACCGCAAAATGATGTTTTCTGCATAACAATGCTACTTGGGGAACCAAGCGACATTGTTATGTGAGGGTCTACTGTATGGATAATATATCTGGATTTTGTCCTCTTTCAAAGGAATCAACACAAAAACAATTGTGTGTGGTCTTTTACATACAGACAATTTACAAAAGAATTGTCCGACCCTGTTCTGTCCTAGTGGAAATATGTGTTCCATAGGAAAAGTTCTATGTAACTCCTGAAAGTCACTAAAGTAGAACATTCCTGTTGAGATCCAACTGTACTAAAAACTAATAAGGCAGGACTCTTAATTAATTTATGTTGTTTATTCATTACTCCACTAGCAAGTGATTGAAGTGACACCTCTTGGTGTCTGACATCTCATCATACATCTAAAACCAGCAAATCTAGCAGAGAGACAAGGGAGTAAATATGCAATCTATTATATCTGTGGGTGTCTCACTTCCCTCAGGGGAGGCCTAGAGACAGTATAAAAAGGTCCCAAGTCCAGAAGATCTTCATTCGCTCACTTCATTTCTTCTTCTACTTCTTTGGTTCCACTTACTGAAGACGGTAAGTCAAACATGCTTATGCTCATTCAATTGGTAATATTATCAGATAGTGAATAGGGGTGACTGGGGTGCAATGGTCCATAGGGTCGCAGGGGGTCAGAGTCGACTGTGAGACTGAACAACAAAACAATATTATTTGAAGTTATTAAGGAGAACAATAGGGTAGGCATTCAATAACTGAGTAAGCAGTTCTGGTTCAGGTATGCACAAATGTAAGTGTTGGTGCAAACAAGATCTGATTGAAGGCAACTGAGATGTCAAAGTGTTTCAGCTACTCAACAAAATTAGGAACTGGGCTAGACAGGCAACTGGCCTAGGAAGAGGTACCAATGCAAAGGGGCCATTCAACAATCTGAATTACAGAAAATTACGTGGGGGCAGGGTGGTCAGGTCAAAGATTATGTAATCTATTTGGAGCTGTTGTGGTTTCAAAACATGGTGCTTTTTTAGGTTTAAAAATTATCTCTGTGAATTTTGATCCAATTTGAGATTATTGAATCCTCACCGATATGTTCTGCATTAGGCACCAATAGTGAAAAGCTCTAAAAATTAGCGTTTTGGTACAAAAGCTCTGGATTATGTAATTTTAAACGGAGGGGGGGTCAAAGCGAAAATTACAGATGGATTACATGGGCGAGAGGGGGTCAATTTTTCCCAAAAAATGGATCAGTAATTGTTGAATGGCCCCAAATGGCCTGGCCTTTTACAAATTCTCAGCTGGATTTAGAAGGTGCTGCTTGTGAATGGGATAATCAAGTTCTCACATCCGTGGGTTATCACCACTTTTGGGGTAAAGCGAAATGGTGGGGGAATGGAGAAGAAGGACATCACCCATGGATGAGTCCTTGCTTCACACACACAAAACCCTAGATGTAACCTATGGCATGTCCATCTTGAGGGATTGCAAACCATTATCATGGAATTATACCATAATGCCACCGAGGATAGATGATGCAGAAATAGCAAGCATAAAACGTCTCTTGATGTGGGCAGGCGACAGCATTATAGATCTGAGGACATCTATTGCATGAGAAGATGCTCAAGTTCCATTTTTAATGTCTCCATCGCAAAGGATTTATTGTAGCAAGTCTAAGTGTATTCACTGGAGTCGTGATGGCAAAAAATCTTAGCCCATCAGCGTAATATGCAGGATGGTGCCTTGATATGTTAAACACTGGATTATCCAAAATACATTGCCTTCATCCCTTCCATTTTTGAAGTTCTACATTTGCTTTCTCTTGTAGTAGATCAGGGGTCCTCAAACTTGGCTCTCTAGGTGTTTTTGGACTTCAGTTCCCAGAAGCCCAAGTCAGCACTCTTTCTGATCAGGGCTTCTGGGAATTCAAGTCCAAGAACATCTGGAGTGCCAAGTTTGCAGATCCCTGGACTAGATGATATATGATAGATGGAGGAAAGGCGAATCAAAGATTCAACTCCATTCCATCCTGGTCAGAATGTTAAGCCAATCAGAACCCCCAAAACATTGAAATATTGTTGTCTTTTTCCCCTTTTCTTTCAAAACATTGAATGCAATGAAGGAAGAGAAGGACGTCCTCCACTCAAAGACAGAAAATGAGTGGCCAGCAAAGTCAGCATGGAAGCAGTGGTGAGACCCAGAGCCAAGGAGGTTCCTCAGGTGGAGATCAACAGTCCCAAAGATCCATCTCCTTTGGTGGAGGAGTAGAAGGAAACTCTGGGGAGATCATCATCCTAACCGGCAGCAGAACAGGACAGTGCTGCTATGGTGGACAATCTTCCAGAGGCTCTGGTGGGGAAAGTAGCAGTAGTGGCGGCCAGACTATCATAATCCCATGTGGTGGAACCAGTAGTGGCAGTGGAGGAGAGTCTAGCGGTAGTGGTGGCCAAATCATCATAATCCCATGTGGTGGAAGCAGTGGTGGAAGCAGTAGTGGCAGTGAAGGAGGGTCTAGTGAAGGTGGCAGGACCATCATAATCCCATGTGGTGAGAGCAGTGGAGGAGGATCTACTAGTGGTAGCAGTGGTGGTAAAACTATCATAATCCCATGTGGTGGAAGCAGTGGTGGCAGCAGTGGTGGCAGTGAAGGAGAGTCTAGTGGTAGTGGTGGCCAAACCATCATAATCCCATGTGGTGGAAGCAGTGGCACTGGTAGTGGAGGAGAGTCTAGTGGTAGTGGTAGTAGCAGCAGTGGCAAAACCATCATAATCCCATGTGGTGGAAGCAGCAGTGGAAGCAGTGGCAGTGGAGGAGAATCTAGTGGTAGTGGTAGTAGCAGCAGTGGCAAAACCATCATAATCCCATGTGGTGGAAGCAATGGTGGAGGTTCTAGTGGCAATGGCAGTGGTGGCCAGACCATTGTCATTCCATGTGGTGGAAGCAGTGGTGGTGGTAGTGGAGGAGAGTCTGGTGGCAGTGGTGGTAGCAGTAGTGGCAAAACTATCATAATCCCATGTGGTAGAAGCAGTGGTGGAAGCAGTGGTGGAGATTCTAGTGGTAATGGCAGTGGTGGAAAGACCATCATAATTCCATGTGGTGGAGGCAGTAGTGGTGGTAGTGGAGGAGAGGCTGGTGGCAGTGGTGGTAGCAGTAGTGGTAGCAGTAGTGGCAAAACCATCATAATCCCATGTGGTGGAAGTAGTGGTGGAAGCAGTGGTGGAGATTCTAGTGGTAGTGGCAGTGGTGGCCAGACCATCATAATTCCATGTGGTGGAGGCAGTGGTGGTGGTAGTGGAGGAGAGGCTGGTGGCAGTGGTGGTAGCAGTAGTGGCAAAACCATCATAATCCCATGTGGTGGAAGCAGCAGTGGTGGAAGCAGTGGAGGAGATTCTAGTGGTAGTGGCAGTGGTGGCCAGACCATCATAATTCCATGTGGTGGAGGCAGTGGTGGTGGTAGTGGAGGAGAGTCTGGTGGCAGTGGTGGTAGCAGTAGTGGCAAAACCATCATAATCCCATGTGGTGGAAGCAGCAGTGGTGGAAGCAGTGGAGGAGGTTCTAGTGGTAGTGGTAGTGGCAGTGGTGGCCAGACCATCATAATACCGTGTGATGGAAGCAGTGGTGATGGTGGTAGTGGAGGAGAGTCTGGTGGCAGTGGTGGTGGTAGTAGTGGGAAAACCATCATAATCCCATGTGGTGGAAGCAGCAGCAGTGGCCAACAGAGCTCTGGCGGAAGCAGTTCTGGTGGTCAGTCTGCCAGTGGTGGTAATGGTGGAGGTGGCCAAAGGTATGGATGTCACACTGGTGGCTATGGTGGAGGTGGGCTTCAACAAAAAAAACAACCCATTAGTCTGCCACCTTCTTTAAGACAGACAAAACAAACCAGCCACTTTCCTCCCAGCCTGAAATGAAAAAAGAGGGAAGAGTCTCTCATGTGGTCCTTTCAGTCTATGCTATGTGTTTATGTACAGTATGGGAAACCAATGTGGCAATTAGTTCACATGGTAGCCCCATTGCAGCTTTGCATCTCTCTTGCCTACTTACCTAGGTTGCAGTCTTGCTCTTTGTCTTCCTTGTATTCTGTTGGGTTTGGTTTTCCATTTCATGATCAATGTTACATTCTTTTTTTAAATTAAAAAAAAAGTATGATTATTTGTTCCTTTCTGGTGGAAGGGTATATATAACATCCCCTACCAGTTCCCTGCTTCTGTCTACCCACTAAATGTCTGGGAGAAAATAAAATTTACTGGAGAATGAATGGCATTTATATTGACTTTATTCTACGTGAGAATTGTAGGAAATGCAGGTGCACCTGAGGTATTTGCCTCGGACGCATGCTTTGTGCGCCTCCCCCCAGAGAGACATGCCGCCATTTTGTGGTTTGGTGCTGGGGATGGAGCCGGCCCTATATAAGGGGCCGACTCTGATCTCTCAGCACCATTTTCTTGTTGCATCTACAGGCAGCTGTTTGCCCACCCTCCATCTGCGTCAGTGTGACTAGCTTGGTCGCATTATTACGGACCGGACCGGATGGGAATTTTTTTGCTGGGACTTCTGATGTGCCTTGGAGACCTGGTTTTTTCACCCCTCCCACACTGGTGTTATAGAGTGGTTTCTGGAGAATTTTTGTTGTTGTTCAGTCACTTTTGGCATGTAGCATGGGAAGGGGTAACAACCTGATCAATTAGGATATAAAATGTTAAGTAAATTTGGGCACAGGCCATATATGAGTTTAAATTAGGCATATGACCTGTTAGAAAATTCCTAGATCTTTAAACTATACATACGGAGGTTTGACAGCTTCATATGGGATTTGACTATTAGGCAAAGCATATTTAGGTCAAGCATAATTGGAGAAAATAAATTTGGATTTTTGCAACTGGCTTTCGAAGAAACAGTTACCTTCCCGTGCTACTACCGCAGTGCAGAACGTGTTATCCTGCCACAGTTGGAAAGCTTGAAATAAAGTGGCCAGTTATTAATCCAGCAAAGGTGTCGTCTCTTTCTTGGGGGGTAGGTGGGCAATGACCCATCTGGTTTAGCATCCCAGTTCTAGCAGTGGCCAATAAAATTTCAGTAGTAATAATTTTGTGTCAGAAATTATTCTGGGTTGAAAGGATTTTTGCTGGAGAAACTCCACTCAGAGGATGCCCGAATGAGGCTCCTTTCATATCCCCAAGATCTTTTCCCACCGAAGTGGTCCCTATTGGTCAACTTGCAATTTCTTGCTTCCGAACTGCTAGGTTGGCAGGAACTGGGACAGAGACAGGCACTCACACCATCATGCAGTAACCAAGTCTCAAACTGTTGACTTGCCAGCCTTCCAGCTAACAAGGCGAGCTTCTTAACCACTGAGCCCACCAGTGGGCCTTAGACATTAATATGGGGAACAAGGAAGCATTGGTCCATTTTCCCCTTTCTTTCCAAGGCCTGATATCAAAAATTTACCCACTGTTGATTGAGGAGTACATCTCAGAAAGCCATTTCATACCAATGGAGGCCAAAGGTCCTGATGTCAAAGTGGTGATGAACTAAGGGATAAGGTTGAGAACTCAGATAACTCCATGGAAGTCTGGAGTAAAACATGGAACACTTTCCTTGCCCCACAAATACCACAATCTCCATTGTTTCATGTACCCATCACCATCATCTGTGTGAATAACAAGGCAACTTGGTCAACCTAAAGACCACGTTCTATCTTTCTGGAGCCAAACTGGCTGCTCTGGATGGAACCAACTCAAAACGCTGAAACTATTAAGAGCCACACACTTTAGACAAAATATTTCACTGCCTTGGAGGGTCTGTTCAAACTATTAGAATGGGAACAACCCAGAGTAAGAGATAAGAAATCAACACTGAATAATGCGCTTATGAGTAAACAGGAATGGTCTTCCTAATGAGGATCAGAGAGGAAGACTGAGATTGCAGAAAGTCCAGGTTCAATACCAAATCCTAAATGGCCCCACTACAATGTACAGTGGCACCTCAAGATATGAAATCAATTGGCTCCTTGGGGTTCTTTGTATGGTGAAAAGTATGTATCTCGAAGCATGGTTTATGTATTCATTTATTTATTCAATTTTTATAGCCGCCCCAATCAACGTGCGACTCTGGGCGGCATACATTAAATCCCCAATGTTTAAACTATAGAGACCCTTAAAATTCCTAAAAACACTGAAAAACTTCCTCCAATCCACACCAATTAAAAATCTAGTTAAAAACTATGAAAAGCATGAGTGATCCTCCTCTAAATGAGCCAATTATGGGGGCGGGGAGTTGGTTGCTCCCTCTCAACCTCCCCAGTACCTGCCCTGCCAGCCAGGTTTTCAGCTCTTTCCTGAAGGGCAGCAGCTCCGATTGGAGATGCAGTTCAACTGGCAGGAGGTTCCATAGGGCTGGTGCGGATACCAAAAAGGCTCTTCTTCTAGTGGTAGAGAGGCGAACCTCTCTAGCCGTTTGTTATTTTTAAAGATCCCCATTGTAGTGGAAGGGGCAGATGTCCTTGAGGTGATGCAGTCTCTTAAGTATCCTGGCCCACTACCATGTAGGGCTTTAAAGATAATTACTGGCACCTTGAATTGCACCCAGAGGCACACTGGCAACCAATGCAGCTCCCATAGCAGGGGTGAGGCATGGGTATAATGCCCGCAACCCATCACTACACAGGCAGCTGCATTCTGAACCAGCTGCAGCCTCCAAATAGACATCAAGGGCAGCCCCATGTAGAGTACATTACAATCCAGTCTGGAGGTGACCAGAGGAATTCATTGAAAACCAAATAATCCATTCTGGATATCAGAAAAAAAGCCCAAAAAAAGTCTTTTAGCTGTTCAAAACTCTTTCTAAAGTGGAAAAAACACTGAAAAAATCCAAAGTGCACTTTAGAAAGAGTTTTGAACAGATAGACTTTGTTTGGGTTTTTTCTGACCTCTGGAACTGATTACTATATTTTGTTTTCCAGTGCATATTTGGTACATTTCTGACAGTGCCCTTTAGTGGCCAGTTCTAGTAATTGCAGGACAAGTCCCCAACAATCAGCTGTTGAGGGGAAGGGGAAAATTTTGGCACTTCCTGGTTGTGGGGGGGAGCTTCTGGCGATGCCAAAATGCGACAAAAAAATCAAGAATGGAATGGAAATGCCCTGAACACCCTCCTGCCACTGTGGGAAGAATCTGAAGACCCCAAAAAACTTTTCATATCTCAAAAAAAAATCAGAGTGTATCTCGAAGCATTATTTTTCTGGGATTTCCTTTCGTATCACAAGTTTTTTGTAAGTAGAGACATTTGTAACTCAAAGTTTTACTGTATATGATATTGCATAGAGTTTTCCCAAGAACCTACATGACAAAACCATATGATAAGGAGTTTACAATTTGAAGTGGACACATGGAGACAACCAAGAAAATGATAACCCTGGGAGAAAGTAGGGAAATATTTCCATTACACAGGCAGATGTATTCGGAAAGACTATCTTCCCACACTGTCAAGAAGAACTCCAAAATGCTGGAAACTACTTTGATATCTCCCAGCAAACTGGTTCTGGCAGTTTTTCATCTCCACGAAGATCAGGTCTTAAAAAGCTTGTTGGTCTTAGATGTGTGCTCAAGACTAAGTTGCCCAATAATGCTTTGCTGGGATTCCCAAGTATATAGTGGTGTTGGGAAAATATACACATGCATACCCGTCAAGCGCGGCTCCTGAAAATATGGGAACTGCTCCGGCCCGGGTGCGCATGCACCACAACAACTCATCTGTGCATGTGCAGGTGCCCTCTGTGCATGTGCAGAGCCCATTTGCGATGGGCGTGCGTGTGTGCACAGTAACCCCTTTCCCCGCCATTCAAATACAGGACGGCAGCGGGAAAGGGGAGGAACGAGCGGAGAAATACGGGGAATTCCGGCCAATCCGGGATACTTGACAGGTATGCACATGTACATCCACAGAGTCACACAGAACTGTCTAGCAACCGTCTGGATTGAGTTTAAGCTTCAATGAGGAAAGAAAGCCTGAGGTAAGCAGCAGAACTGACCCTATTGATGAAGATGTCCAACTGCTTCAACCTCATGAACTCTAGATCCGTTACACTTTTGATTACACTCACTGAAGTTTCTTTCAATAAGATATGGAGGGCAGGGCCGTAGCCAGGGGGACTTTGCCCACTCTGAGTTAGCAGTTTTTCCCCTGGCCACTAGAGGGTGCAAAGTGCAGTTTCCCATAGGAGTGCATTGAAAAGAGACTTTGTTGCCCATCCTGAAAAAATATTCGCCCACCCACATCTAGAATCCTGGCTATGGCCCTGATGGAGGCTAGGATATGATCTAACCCTACCTGCTGAGATTTGAGGAGAGAGGTGAAGTGAATCCATGAAAGTATCTCCAGATAAAGTTCAGGAATAAGGGTCAGCATTTAAGAGAGCAGGAGACCTTTAGAGTGCTGAGGGTGGTGGACCACAGTAAGACCAGATCATCAGAAGGAATTTGGAGATATAAGATCAAAGAGATAATGAAGAGCAAGGCTATGGTGGACTTGGGAGATAAGAGTGTGGAGACCTTCTGCCAGACAAGAAGTCTAGCATAACCATGGTTTGACAACTGCCCACATGGACACATCTTCCACAGAACTATTACTTATTGAGGCCAAAAGACTACATAGAAGGTCTGCAACACCACAAATCAACAGTGGAGAGTGAAAGCCATTTTAGATAATGACCATTGCAAAACACTTTCTTCTCCACATTCTAGTTAATTCTAAATATAGTATGTGACTTTATGTGAAAGAGCTACCAGAAACACCGCACCACATATCAATGGTCCATCCCATTGCCACAGGCATACTCAACCATTTAGATTAATTTAGTCTTAGGTAAAGGAAACCATAGGACTGCAATGGCTCAAGTGGCTAAGATGCTGACTGGAAGGCAGGAGATCAGCAGTTCGGTTCCCGAGTGCAGCAGGACGGAATGAGTGCCCGTCTTTGTCCCAGCTCCTGCCAACCTAGCAGCTCGAAAGCAAGAAATTACAAGTAGATAAACAGGGATCACTTCGGTGGGAAAGTAAACAATGTTCCGTGTGCTCCAGTGTCCAGTCATGTCTGCCACATGATCACAGAAATGTCTGCAGAAGTAGACTTGGGATTCTGGGAATTGAAGTCCAAGAACAGCTGAGAAATAAGGGGTGTGGAAGTTATCTTAACCATTCAAATTACACAAAATATTAAAAATTTATACAACTGCTACAACCACAGCATTCTGTAATACCATCCCAAAATGAAAAGACAAACAAACAAATCCCAAAATGCATGTTATATTGTGGGGAAAAGAAATTTTGAAAGTCTTCATCTTATCTGTGAAAATAAAACAGGAAACATTTTACACATTTAGTGTTAATATTACTAGCTGTTTTGGGGCTATCCACATAGCCTGTATTGTTTCCCATGGCTATCTTGACTTACACATGATGTATGAAGATTTTTTGTGAATTTAGGATAAATTGGGTCTTTCTTATGACTGCTGCTTAAACATTTGAACTGAGAGTGCCTCACAACCTTCTCTGGCATTGGTGGTCAAGTAGTGGATCTCACCCTACTTCCAAAATCCAATTCAGGTGATCAATTCAGGTCTGAACCTGTCTACCTGACAACATCTCTCTTCTTGGGGCTGGGAAGGGAGACTAAAAAGAGACAAAGAGATTCCTTCTTCTTCTTCCATATCTGAATATGAGTGATCATCATGGCAACCAGCTGTGAAGACTGTCCTGAAAATATAATGCTGTGGCCTTTCATCTGCCTTCTGCATCGCAGCATGACACCCATAGTACCACTGATTCAGTTCTGTGAGTCACTTTCTGGTCCTGAGTCCTTTTGGCACACAAAGTCCTCCTCAGCCCCAGGTCAGGATGGATGAAGCTGCTGCCCTCCATCAAAATGGATTCAAGTGGGATTTAATCAACTTGGGGACCATCACCCTCCCCTGTGAATTCAGCACCCATTAGTTCTCAGGGTTCTCAGGTTAGTTAACTGCCACTTGACACTTGATGTTGACTCACTGGCAGTAGGGTCTACTCTATTATCATAGCAGGATAACCTGGCCAGACTGGATTCCAGAATGGAGAAAGAGAATAGCAGAAAGAGATGTGGGAAGGCTCATGAGATTAGAGAGAAGTGAATATTTTAAAGAAGCTAAAGATGCAGATGGAGAGGGAACTATTGCAAATTTTGAAGGCCACTGGTTGTTGATCATCATAGGCTGGTTATTCCCAACCTGTAGAATGAAACCTGCATCCATCTTATCTCCAAAGGATACCTGGTGAAAATGAGGTATCTAGATGTCTTCAGGATAAGCCCTAACAACAACTCCAAACTATTGCTCCATTCCAGTTTCATGGACCAAGTTCAACCACAGGAGAATTTACTTCCATTTCATTAGTTCTAACTACTCTTCCATCATCTCCTTTAGTTGGCAGCATCTCTGTTTCCAAGATCTCAGGTACTACATCCTACCTTAGAATCTGTTTGCCAAGGTTCTTTTATATTGGATGCACAAGTTAGGGATTCCAGGGCCTTACCCAATACAACTCTACCCATGTGACCTCTCCTTCTTTGTTCAAACATTTGAGGCACTTCATTATCACCCTTTCCATCATCAGCTGCACATGCCTGAGGAAGGTATATCCTGCCTGCAGTCTCGTGGGCAAAAGTAAATCCATTCACCACATGACTATAGATGAATGACGTTGAATAACATCATGGGTTAGAGTGGCCACATGTCTACTTTTAGAAAAGGCAGTCCTCCATTTGAAGGTTGGCCCAAAAATATTGCTCTTTTTGAATATGTCTTCAATGTGAAGGTTTCTTCCATTGGAAAAGATCCATTGGGAAGGGCATGGAAAACCTTATAGTTTTCATCATCCACAACTGGGAGCTACATAATTCACTTGCTCACAGTCATTTCATGGGGAACACGATACATTCTCCACCTGTTTTTCTGCAGGTGATCGCAATCTAATATATTTCAAGGGTAGCTTTCCATACCAAGAATAGGTCAAGTAAAAGTTCAGCTAAAAACCACAAGGGAAGTACCATCCCCTTGACATCAAAGCTACCTCACTCCATCTTCCATCCATGAAGTTGTAGGCTTCCCTTGATGCTAGTTTGCCATTAGGTCCTGATCCAGATATTCTTTCTTCTCTTGTTTGGAACATGTCAGAGAATAAACAAAACAAAAACGCTGTAGCACTTTAAAGACTAACTAGTATATTTTAATGAGGCTTCATGGCATACATTTATACACATCAGGTTCAGAGTGATTGGTTAGCACAGAGACCAGCATCCTTTTTAAGTCAGGGGCCGGGGCACGCTCCTTCAGAAAGTTGAAGGGGCTAGAATGCGGTAAAACATGTCTGCAACTATCACAGGGCCGTAGCCAAGGGGTGGCCAGTTAGCACTTTGCCCACCCGGGCAAAGCTAAGTTTCCCATAAGAATGCTTTGAAAAGATGCTTTATTGCCCACCCTGAAAAAAATTTACCCACCCACATCTAGAATCCTGCCTATGGCCTTGGACTGTCGTAAACAGTTTCTGCTTCTTCTGGAAGTGGTGGTGGTGGTGGCAGCAGCAGTGGGAGCAATGTACTGTAATGTTTTATATGTTGTAATTTTTGTGAGCCACCCTGAGTCGGCGTATGCTGAGTGGGTGGCATACAAATCGAATAAATCAAAATCAAATCAATCCAAATCCCAAGTTCCTAAATACTCTCTTATTATACCCGGAATTTTGCATAGGTGTCTCAACTCTATAAGCATGGGATTTGTTGACAACTATACACAAGTAGCGGTAGAGTGTTTGTTTGTGGAGCAATGAAAACAAACAAGTAGTCGCTCAAAATTGAAGCCTAGATTGGATGAGATTCTTCATTTTAATCTCCTAAACCCAACTCTGTTCAGTTAGTTCCCTTTGTGTTCCTCCTTCTGGTTGTCAACAAAGCAAAGCCCAGCCCAGCCTGGCTATCAATTTCTTCTCACTTCAACTGCTCCTTTCCACTAACCCTAGTATTTTACTCTCCAGTTTAGATCCACCATAATCCTTTCAAATGAATTATGTCCCAAGGACTAATCCTTAACATATCTTCAAATATCCTAGACTGGCTGAACAGTTCAGTGATTTAGAGAGGTTGGCAGGTTAATTGCCTACTTTGGTTTCTGGGAGAAGAGCCAGTTTATGTACAAGCTGTACAATCCCACAATGTTTATATAGGATCATGGTAAACCACCTGTGTGTTTTCTCTACTGAGAATATGGAAAGTATGAATTGGCTTCATAGCAAGCCATTACTACCATATTAGTAGCATTTCTAGCATCAGGTTATCCTGCTATGGTAATACAGTAGACCAGGGGTGGCCAACCTTTTTGTGCTGCGGGCTGAACCACACACCCTTAGATAGTTGAATGGGCCAAAGGTTTGGTTCCTCCTGCTGCTTCCATCACTTCCGGTGGTGGGAGCGTCGGTGTAGGGTGAATTCACAGCATGTTTTCAGCTATTTCTGCCGCTTCCTGCACTTCCTATGGTGGCTGTTCTTGCCATGTTTTTGGCTGTTTTTGCCAAATTTTTGCCATGTTTCCGGCATGTTTTTGGATCTTATGGTGGTGGCGGTTTCCGGCATGTTTTTGGATCTTATGGTGGTGGCGGTGACAGTGGTGACCACCCCTAGAGTAGACCATACTGCCATTGACTCAACACCGAGTGTCAGGCAACAGTTAACTGACCTGACAACCCTGAGGACTAATGGCTTGGGTGCCAAAGTCCACAGGGAAGGGTGATGGTCCCCAAGTGGATTAAATCTCACTTGAATCCATCCTGACGGAGGGCAGCAGTTTCATCCATTCTGGCCTGGAGACGATGCGGAACTGGATCAGTGGTAACAGGGGGTCATGCTGCGATGCAGAAGTCAGATAAAAGGCCATTTCATTATATTCTCAGGACAGTCTTCATGGCTAATCGCCATGAGGATTGCCAATACAGTATTCGTATTCAGATATGGCAAAACAACACTCTCCTGCTTAAAGCCACCAACAGAATTCAAATGAATTCTGCCCCCAAACTCAATTCTGAAAATATCCTTATCTCTGGAGCAACACAAATTCATACAACAAGATTTGATTAAGGTCAAAGCACATTGGTTGCCTCATCTCTTTCCAAGCCAAAGACAAAATATCTTAGAAACGTCAAAGCAAAGAAGGGAGATGAAGCAAGAGAAATCAGTTTTCTGTAAGACTGGGCTTGAATTTCTGTGTAGGTTTTGTAAACCCTGATGTCAGCCAACTGAAATATCTTCCCATGTCAGAATACAACTTCCAACATCCTCAGATAGTACCAACCAATGGCTATTTTGGCTGAGGATAATGGGTAGCATAACCCAACCCACCCCCTAAAATGTGTCATCTTGAAAAACATTGACTGGAGAAGACATCTAGGTCACCTCTTGCCCCTGTTTAACGTAATGTTTGGGTGATTTTGAAGTAAGAAATAGTGTTCCTAAAGATTTCTCAGGAGTGATCTTTTACATCCAATTTTTTAAAAAAAATAGATTTCAGAATTTAAACAGTATCAGCACAGTACAGACTATGCCTTATGAACATAGAATAGCTAAGCATGGGAAATTTACACACTATGGCAAAAATAATTCTGGAGTTGAGATAACCATACTTATTTGCTAATACAAAGCCATATAATGTACTTCTTTAAGGGAACCACATGTGATCTAGAAAATTCAGTGCTGGGATATGAACTGTGTGGGTGCCTAGATGGCATTACCATTGTGATAAACATGTTCTAGATGGAAAATCTGAAAAGTATTTTTGGTATGTCTGTCTGCATACTTTAACTGGAATACACCACCAATTGTTCTACTGGAAAATCTACAATGGGAATGTAAGAGAACTTCATTTGAGCTATCTAAATGTAGGCATCAAGAGATAAATATATGGTGTGGTTTGGGAAGGAGTTCTCGGTTATCACCACACTTACACCTATTTTCTTCCCAAAAAAAAATCAAGATTACTTGTCTTGCTCCTCCACCCTTATTGTTCCTCCACACAATGACATCATGATGAAGGTGAAGCTAAATTATGCTGAGTGGCCCGAGGTCAACCTGTCAGATTCACGGCTAAGTGGGGAATCCTTGGGGTCCTAGCTCAGCTTGTTATTTGAAATTAGGCCTTCTTGCATCTACAGTATTGAGTTTATTGTAGATGAGCTGGAAAGAAAGACCAGTGTGGGTCTTTCTCAATCAGGGGTTCTCACCCTTACCACACCACGGGCCAGACAATTCCCCTAGGACTGCATTGTGGGCCGGACGCAATGGTGGCGGATGCATTTGCACATGCGTGGGCACGTCCGCTTCCTCTTCCGGGGTTGTTGCCATGGGCCAGAGTGGAATGGCACCAGGGGCTGGGGCCTGCCCACAGGCCATAGGTTGAGAACCCTTGTTCTAAATAAAGCTGTTGAACATCAGAGACGGAAAGATTAGTCAGTGAAAAATATTCCCTGGTTTCATAAGTGCCAGCTACGTCAAAATCCCCATGAAATATTTATTTCATTAATTTACATAATTTGTTTATTTGTTTTATACCCCACCACCAATTGGTGCAATCACTACTCTGGGTGGCTTGAAATAATTTCAAAAAAATGTTTTATTTTTTTAAAAAAAAATAGAGGCAGGATGGACGTCAACAGAAGCAAAATGAATGACAAGAAAAAATAATACAATTATTAACCACATCGGTGCATTGCTTTCAAAAGGGTTCTCACTGTGTGCATGTTATCTCTTGAAATTAACACAGTACCATATATATTTGTGATTGCTCGGTGCCTTCAAGTTATTTCTGACTTACCGAGATGTTAGCATGGTTTATGAGGTAAATGAGATATTCAAGGAGTGGTTTTACTGAGGCTAACCCAGCACTCAGGGGTTGTGGTGGCTTAGTGGTTAAGGCACTGAACTTGATTACTGGAAGGTCAGCAATGTCAGGAGTTTGAGATCCGATTGCTATGCAATGGAGTGAACTCCCATCGTCTCTCTCAGTTCCTGCCAACCTAGCAGTTCAAAAGCAAGAGATTGCAAGTCCATTTGTGTTTTTTTTTCCTCTGAGCACAAGATCACATTGGAAGCTTGTCAGTGAGGGAGTTTGTGGACTGGCATTTTTTCATATATATTTAATATTGTAAGTGGTGTTGGCCCAGGTTATTCCACTATAGTAATAGAGTATGACCCTACTGCCAGCAACTCAATGCTGAGTGTCAGGCAGCAGTTAACTAACCTGACAACTCTGAGAACTAACGGCCTTGGCAATGTCCACAGGAAACGGTGATGGTCCCACTAGGGAATCCATTTTGATGGAGGGCATCAGCTTCATCCATCCTGGCCTGGGGCTGAGGAAGACTTTGTGTACCAAAAGGGCTCAGGACCAAAAAAGTGACTTGCAGAACTGGATCAGTGGTACTATGGGTGCTTCGGAAGGCAGATGAAAGGCCACTGCATTATATTCTCAGGAGAGTCTTCATGGCTGATTACCATGATGATCGCCTATATTCGGATTCAGATAGGGCAGAGGAAGAAGGTGTTGGGCCCTTTTGAGGAGAAAGGTAGAGTACAAACATTTAAATTAGAAATAGAATGGCCTTTGGCTCTGGGGCACTGACCGAATGATTCTTGTTTTTAATAAAAATAGAAACAAAAGAAGAAAATAAAAATGGAAACAACTATTTTCTCACTTTTATTCAGTCTCAACTAGCTACAAATCTCCAGGGAACTTTTTTTCTAGAACCACTACATTTTGACAACATGGGCATAAGGACATAAGAACAGCCTTGCTGGAACAGGCCACAGCCCATCCAGTCCAGCATTCTGTCTCACACAGTGGCTCACCATTTCCTTCAGGGTATTCCCAAGGAGATGCCTTCACCTGCTTAGGATTCCCTGGAAATGGCATTGAGAGATATCCTGCCTATCTCTCCAACCCGGAGGTTGTCCTTAGGTATCCATAATTATAGCCATTGATCCCCTTGTCCTCCATGAACTTGTCTAATCCTTTCTTAAAGCTGTCAAGACTGACAGCTGTCACCACTTCTTCTGGCAGGGAGTTCCATAGACCAGTAATCCTCTGGGTGAAAAAGTACTTTCTCTTATTTGTTTGAGAACTAGTACCCAAAAGTTTCATGGAGTGTCCCCTAGTTCTAGTGTTGTGCGATAGGGAAAACAGTTTTTCCTTATCCACTTTGTCCACACCGTGCATGATTTTATAAACTTCAATCAGGTCACCTCTTAGACGCCGTCGTTCAAGAGTGAAAAGGCCCAACCGTTGCAGCCTCAGATGGTAAGGAAGGTGTTCCAGTCCCCTAATCATTCTGGTTGCCCTCCTCTGTACTTTCTCCAACTCCATAATATCCTTCTGGAGGTATGGCGACCAGAACTGTACACAGTATTCCAGATGGGGCCTCACCATAGATTTATAAAGAGGCAAAATGACACTTGCTGACTTATTTTCTATACCCTTCCTAATGATCCCTAACATTGAGTTTGCTTTTTTCACTGCTGAGGCACACTGGGTTGACACCTTCATTGAGCTGTCCACCAGGACACCAAGGTCCCTTTTCTGGTTTGTCGCAGAGAGTTCAGACCCCATCAGTTTATAAATGTAATTGGGGTTTTTTGCCCCAACATGCATCACTCTGCACTTACTGATGTTGAAGCTCATTTGCCACTGTTTTGCCCACTCCCCCAGTGTCAAGAGATCCCTCTGGAGCTCTTCACAATCTCTCACAGTTTTCACTACCCTGTATAATTTAGTATCGTCAGCAAATTTGGCTACCTTGCTTTTTACTCCTACCTCTAGATCATTTATGAAGAGGTTGAAAAGCAGGGGTCCCAGTACTGAACCTTGGGGGACCCCACTCTTTACTTCCCTCCACTTGGAGAAGTGTCCATTTAGTGCTACCCTCTGTTTCCTGTCCCTTAGCCAGTTGCTGATCCAGGACAAGACCTGTCCCTTTATTCCATGACTGGTAAGTTTATTCAAGAGCCTTTGGTGTGGGACCTTGTCAAAAGCCTTCTGAAAGTCCAGATAAACAATGTCAACTGGATCCCCCTTATCCACATGCTTGTTGACACTCTCAAAAAATTCCAACAGATTAGTGAGGCAGTTAATCATGTGTTGAGTAGAAGATATTATTTCCTTTAGGGTGGACTTTTCAAATGTTGGATCCATGTTTGTAAGGGGAAAACCCTGGTTAGTTATGTGGAAACACTAAGGATGAACCATCAAAACCAGAAGAGGAGATAGAATAGGGTAACTACATTTCAAATAATCCAATGAGGACTTATAGATCTCAATTTCCAAGGCTATTGACAACTTCACTCTTCAAACAGTAATACCAATGCAGCAGAAAAGCCATCAGCCTCAAAAGAAGTCATAAAATGCTTGGGTTGTCCAACCTTCAATGTAAAATGGGTCCCAAACTCTGAATTGTCATATGTGTTGCAAAGAAGTGTCTAGCTGGACATCCCACTATGGTAATGGAATAGACTGTACAGCCAGCGACTCAATGCAGAGTGTTGTGTGGTGGTAAATAACCCGACTCCTTAAAGGGGCCAATGGCTGCGGGCGGATGAGCCCCTTTAGGTGGGGTGATGGTCCCCTTCAGTGGAGGAAATGCCACTGGAAACCATCACATTACGCTCAACGGCAAAATGAGTGGAGGAGGAACTACTTCACTATTCTGATTCCCAACGGCCATGGAGGTGGAAGAAGCCATGCCAGAATGACTGGCTGTGACGGCACACTTTGTTCATATCCTCAATGCTGCGGCAGTCCATTGTTAAATCCTGCATGTCTCATTTCATACGTGCTGCAAGAGATGGCTCCGAGATCATAATGTGTAGGCCACTTCATGGCAAGCTGGAATCCACCTTAAACAAATTCACACCAATGGCATTTTTTCCTGTTTGTCATTCTTCTTTCTTGAAAATGATTTTTGGGGGGGTGGGGGGTGGGATGTATAATTGGATACGAGTAGCACCCGATGATGACAATGACTTTGCCAAACAGGCAGATTAACATGGAAATGGAAAAGAAAAGCCATGTTGACCAAAGCATGTTAACATCACCTAGACTGGAAACACAACTATGACCCTTCCTTTGAAAGCCCACCATTGGCCAAACAGTCTTGAATTGGGTATTTAGAGTCCTCTCTCAAGGTGTGATGCATATCTATTATAATAATAATTTCATGTCAGAAATTATTTTGGGTTGAGAGGAACCCAGGGAACGCCCAAATGAGGCTCCTTTCATGTCCCCAAGAGCTGGGACAGAGATGGGTGCTCAATCTGTCATGCATTACCCAGGTCTCAAACTGCCGACTTGCCAGCCTTCCAGCTAACAAGGCAAGCTGCAGCCCCCATACATATCTATGAACCAGCATCACAGGAACTGACCTATTAGGTGGAGCACCTCATTAAGCAGTTATTACCTAGTAATACAAAAAATGAGATATGGATCTCATATGACCTATGAGGCATCTGAGGATTTATGAATGGATAGTAACCATGTCACTTGCCATTCTTGGGACTGCCTCACTTCCCGTAGGAGAGGCCAGAAGATGGTATAAAAAGATCTCAGGACTCCAAACACTTCATTCACTCCGTTGCACCTTCTCATCCTTCAACCTGAGGCATCCGCTCAAGAAGGTAAGCCAAATATGAGGAAATCTGAAATTCTTCTTTTCCTTTGATGAATGGCTGGTATATTTGCACTCTAGATAAAGTTATGAGGCTAGCACATGGTGCAGACAATAAGGGGTTAATTTGGATAATGAGTTCTTGATGCAGGAGGGAATCTTTTAAGGGAAGTTGGCAGGTCTGAGAAGATTATCCAAGACCAGGAATGGGAAATCTATATTCTCCTAGCTTTTGCCAAGATGGACTGAAATTGTACTCCAACAATTTATGCTCCCTTATTCCTATCCTAGGAATAAATGTAAAGGTGCTTCTGAAGTTCATTTCCATCCCTTCTTGGACCAAAAATGCTCACTCTCAAAGCTGAAACTTTGGGTGTAGCTGTTTCAGCCTTATCTTCCATGTCTGGCTTTATGTAAGCAGTTAAGGCCGCAGCAAAAGAACCAACGTGTTCTCTGCATCATCTTAAGATTGAAGGATAGCTACAGCTAAGGATGAGACTTCATCCACCACCACCACCCCTTAACTCATGTTGAGAGACACTTTAATCCTTCACAACTATTAAAGAATAAATATGTCAGAAAAGAATTTACCGTCAAAAGCGTTCCCAGCAAAGGTTCACATGCACTGGGCTAGATAATGCTTGATTAAAAAGTTGCCGCCTGTATCCTGTACTTTTATCTGATCGACATATCATTACACTTTATGAAAGATTCAGGTTATCCACCTGCAACTGGGTGTGTAGCTCAGATGACCCAAGTGCAGTGGGTAGAGAATGGAAAGTTGGGTTCTGGTTATCACAGAGGTGCATAAGATCTGCCCCCAAAAAAGCTCAGACACTACCTAACTTTGGAGAACATCCCTCTGTTTTCAACATGTTCACAGAAGACGATGATAGATTTATAGCAGGGGTTCCCAACCTTTTCAAGCCAAGGGCAGGGTCGTGCTCTCTCAGTCAGCTTCGAAGACTGGATGGCCATTTTGTCCCAACAGCTTTAAAGAGGGTGGCCATTTTGTTTCTCTAACTCCCTTGGAGGGGTGGTGGGGCACATGAAATGGTGCTATAGGCTGGATCCGGTCCACAGGCCTAAGTTTGGGAACCTCTGATTTAAAGCTTTCCCCTCCCCCCAGTCTACTAGATCCCTCTAGGTTAAGAAATCTGCATAGGGATCTCTCTTCGCGTAATGAGATTCCCTCCATCTCCCAGTCACCCAAACCAGTCGAGTCAAATCTCAATGTTGGAAAGTCTGCCTTGGCTAGCCATGTACTTTACCCATGGTTTTTCCTCTTTTAGGATTACATTAAACACACAGGAGATCAGCAACACCTAGAAAGATGAGCCAGCAAAGACAAACCAGCGGCTCCTGTTGCGGTGGTCGTAGCAGCCACAGTGGTGGTAGCTCGTGCTGCGGAAGCTCCTCTAGGGGATCTTCAGGAGGAGGTTCCTGCTGCTCTCAAGGAGGTGGATCCGGAGGCAGACAAGGATCATCCTGCTGTGGAGGTGGCAGTGGCGGAGGAATGCAGCAGATCCGAGGATCTGG
Source organism: Bradypodion pumilum (assembly GCA_035047305.1). NCBI lineage: Eukaryota > Metazoa > Chordata > Lepidosauria > Squamata > Chamaeleonidae > Bradypodion > Bradypodion pumilum. The sequence continues at coordinate 5,967,261 of JAWDJD010000018.1, forward strand.
ATGTTGCAGTGGCGGCGGTGGATCTGGAGGAGTTGTCATCATTCCAGGAGGTGGTGGTGGACAGTCTTCTGGATGTTGCGGTGAAATGGGCCAGCAGAAGATTCCCCTGATCAGTGGAGGATCTGGAGGGGGTTGCTGTGGAGGGGGCAGTGGGGGACAAGGCATAATTGTGTCTGGAAGTAGCGGCAGTGGAGGGTGTTGTGGAGGGTCCAGTGGTGGAAGCTCAGGTGGGCTGAAGATCATTGGCGGAGGAAGCAGTGGTAGCTCTGGATGTTGCAGTGGAGGTGGTGGGTCAGGTGGATCTATTAAGGTGATTGGAGGGGGATCTGGTGGAGGAGGATCCAGTTGTGGAGGTGGGTCCAGTGGATCAATTAAGATCATTGGTGGGGGATCTGGTGGTGGTGGAGGATCCAGCTGTGGAGGTGGATCAGGTGGATCAATTAAGATCATTGGTGGGGGATCTGGTGGTGGGGGAGGATCCAGCTGTGGAGGTGGATCAGGTGGATCAATTAAGGTCATTGGTGGGGGATCTGGTGGAGGAGGATCCAGCTGTGGAGGTGGGTCTGGTGGATCAGTTAAGATCATTGGTGGGGGATCTGGTGGAGGAGGATCCAGCTGTGGAGGTGGTGGAAGCTCAGGTGGGGTTAAAATTATAGGATCAGGGGGAAGCAGTGGAGGATCGAGCTGTTGCAGTTCAGGTGGTGGAGGCAGTTCTGGTGGACAAACCATTGTTGTGTCTGGAGGGGGAAGCAGTGGAGGATCGAGCTGTTGCAGTTCAGGTGGAGGAGGCAGCTCTGGTGGACAAACCATTGTTGTGTCTGGAGATGAAAGCAGTGGTGGATCTGGTTGTTGTAGCGGAGGAGGATCTAGTGGAGGTGGTTCTTCCCAGATCAAATGTCCCATTACCATCCCACCCTGTCTAGGACAAACTAAGCAGGTCTGTTGCCCACCACCCAACATAAAGTAAAGTGGGCCCCAAGGGAAGCCATCTCAGCAACGTGAAGTCTTATTCTTATGGCAGAATCCCAAACTAAAGATACCCTGCGTACCTTTTACCTTCCTTCAATGGCATTTTATTTATTGTTATGTATGTGTGTTCAATGTTTGGATGACCATCCCATAATAAGTTATGACATGTGTGTATCTCCACGGTGGAGGGGAGTGAATAAGAAACCCCACTGATTTCCCTGTTTCTATCTCTTTTTTAATGCATGGGAGATAATAAAGCTTAAATCAGAACAAACAAGTCTCGGGGTTCTTCTTGATTTATTGTCTCATTATCAACATTAGTTCACCATGCACTCCCCTTCCCATGAGCCGAGGCCTTTCATCCGCCTTCCGCATTGCAGCATGACACCTGTACCATTAATCCACTCTGCTTTCTGGTCCTGAGCCCTTTTGGCAGGCAAAGTCCTCCTTAGTCCCAGGCCAGGATGTATGAAGCTGCTGCTCTCCATCAAGATGGATTCCAGTGGGATTTAATCCATTTGGGCGCAATCACCCTTCCCTGTGGACTTTGCCAAGGTTGCTATGCCTCAGAGTTGTCAGGATAGTTAACCGCCACCTGATGCTCAGCATTGAGTTGCTGGCAGTACAGTCTACTCCATCACCACAGCAACATAACCTGGCCAGGCTTGCTTCCTGCCACAAACTGAAATCTCACCAAAGCCAAGGGACATCGCTGGATAAGTCCCAGCATATGACACACAGAAAACTGCTGCAAATGAGACAATTTTGCAAGTAGGTATCACATCCCTGGTGGAGAGCAAAAGCTCAGGAGATGAGGGCATACTTTGCAAATCAAGTTAGGTTATTACTTTTTAAAATGGGCCAACCTGAAGAAAGGGTGTTACAAGCAGAACAAAAAGTATTTATACTTTCTTATACATAATTTGAGGGCCATGGTGGCTTAGTGGTTAAGTTTCAGAGCTTGACAGCCAGAAGGTCAGCAGATCAGCAGTTCAAGACCCAAGTGTTGCATGACAGAGTGAACTTCCGTCATCTGTCCTGGGTCCTTCCAACCTAGCAGTTGAAAAACAAGAAATTGCAAGTAGATGAATAGGTACTGCTTCGGTGGGAAAGGTAACAGTGTTCCATGCACTCTGACATCTAGTCATGCCTCAAAAATATGTACAGATTCAGACAGTGCTGGCTCTTCGGCTGTAAATGGAGAGGAGCTCTGAACCCTAGAGTTGGACATGACTGACTTTCAACCAATGGAGACCTTGACCTTTATACATGACTTACAGCACAGGTACCTTATTCTGAGATGAAATGTTATTGGCCAGAATCCCACTGTGGTTTGTAGATCTGTGTATCTTGCAGAGGTTAATTGACGAGGTTCCAGGGAACATCCTTATTGACTGGCCATGCACCCGCTTGTACATCATCTCCCTCACTTCCCTGGTCATGCCTCTTTCCTACAGATCAAAGTGTTACAGAAGTGGATTTCATTGACCTAACTGCAGCACATACAATACTGTCAATCATAGGATTCTGCTCCATAAAATAATTAAGCTTACCAAACATATCAAGCTTACTATGGTCATTGGCAGCTTCCTTCAGAACCGAAGATTCTATGTGACGATGAATGGAAAGAACAACAGATGGAGGTTACAGACGAATGGACTGCCCCAAGGAAGTGTATTGTCTCCAACACTGTATTTATCTATACCTATAAAGCAAAGGTATGAATTCGGTGTCCGGAATGGGCTGCCGCCCCCTTTGACCAAACCCCATGAGATTTGGTACCTTGTGCATGTGAGCAGGTCACTGTCGGGGTCCCAGAGCCCATGGGGGGAGGGGGGTTGCCTACTAATTGATCTGCAAAGGGGGTATATTCAATAGGAGGGTTTGTGTCTGCTCCAGTGCTAGGCCAACCAGGGGGGATTGTGATGTCATTGCTCAGCTCACATCACAGGCCCACCCCTGGCCAGTGAGTTTCCGGGAATACACTGGCACTCAGCTAGCCGGGTTGGGACCACCCAGGTGAAGCCAGGCACCCCTGCTAGTAATATATATACAAATGATCAGCCAATTCTTAACAATACAAAACTGTTCATCTATGCAGACAACACAGCAATGGCCGTTCAAGGGTCAAGTTTTAATGAGGTAGCGGGAGAACTTCCTGGATCACTTGAAGAATTAGGACAGTATTACAACATCAACCATTTGAAGCCTAATCAAAGCAAGACTCAAGTATGTGCTTTCTACCTTCAAAACTGTGAGGCAAGGGTTAACATTACTATGTGGTTGTGTTAAAAGAGCAAAAGCTGCTATTTGTGTTTGTGGCCAGAAGAGGAAGCCAAAAGACCTGTTCAAAGTTGTTGCCTGACTCTTGAGTGTTCCCCGGTTGATGATCCCAACCTAAACAGTAGTGGTTGAGCCTGTCTTAATGTTTTGCCTCCAAGGTAGTATTTCAACAGGAGGACATGCTTGGCCTTGAAGGCGTTAGAAAGGGGATTCTCCCCTATGACACTGAAATTGTTAACATGAAACAATTTTGCAGCCACTCCAGAGCTTCTGAATTTTAGTAAAAGTGAGACTTCTTTGCTAAATAATCCCAACTAGACATTTTCCTGCTAACATTTTAAAGAACATTATTTGAGTGGTCATTTCCAAACATAGTGTGGACCACAGCATAGGGTGATGGCCAAGAATTGCCCTAAGCTCTCTGAGGCTGCCAACATCAGATAGCATCGCCCAACTGTCAAGTACGTTCCAACCTCCAATTGCCACCAAGAGATCCTCCTCCTCATGGGACAACCTGAGGAACAACAACCCAACAGTCCCCTGGTCCTGAGTTGGATCTTGGAATCTAGAAGATCAGGTGCTATTGAACTAGCAATCCATCCAGAGTGAAAGAGCCTTGAATCTTCTTATGTTATTCCAAGGAACAGAGATGCCTAGAACATCTGTGACTGCAAAAGGAAACAGGATGTTTCCAATGCTTGTTGAGCCAGAGAAGATGCCGTTGATTTCTGGTCTTGTTGATGGGCCTTCAAGTGGCATCTGGATGGCCACTGGGGAAACCTTGATAATGATAGTGATGATTACTGAGTTGAAGATGCCATAAATGGGTCTCCATCTTGCTTTATCCTTGTCACTACCTAATGGTGTACCACACAGGTGACCAATCACACATTGCAACTCATGGAACAGGGGTGGCCAACCTTTTTCTTCTGTGGGCTGGTTACAGACACACACCTTCACACAGGTGAGCGGGCTGGAAGCATGGTTCTTCCCACCACTTCTGGTGCTTATGGTGTCAGAGGTGGTAATGGGCACAATCGCAGCATTATTATTATTTTTTGCTGCTTTTACAGCCTCCGCTGCTTCCCAGGGAGGAGAAGGGAACAATTCGCTTCATTTTTGTAATTTTTGCCGCATTTTCAGCACTTCTGGTGGTGGCAGGGTGCTTCCAGCAGTGGCTAGGTCCTCACTGCAGGCTGGATTAATTGGCGCTGTGGGCCAGATTAGGCCCACAGACCCTAGGTTGGGATCCCCTGTTTTAGAGTCTTGTGATAGGTCCAAGGTCACTCAGTAATGTTCATGGCTCATGGCTCAATGAACTCTTGAACTAGACTTCCATGGTCCCAGGCCAACATTTTAATCTCTATGCTACAAACTAGGTCCAAGAAAAGATGTAATTGTCCTTCAGCCTGAGCCAGCATGATTCTTACAGTTGTTATTTGTGGTTCTCCTACCTTTTCCAGTATGTTTCTTCATTTCCTGCTCCCTCTAATGAGAAAAGGGTGGGTGGCACCATATCTAGGATACACTACTAGGATATACTTCCGTTGACATTTAGAAGGTAGTGATAGGTGACCCACTAGGGTAAATGGAATGCTGCCCTAATTCTTGAGAATGTACAGGCTGTTTCTGCCCATGAGTTTGTGTTAGAGAAAGGAGATAAGGAGAAGAGGGAAACAATGTGATTTCAGGAGGGCAAGAACACAGCTGGAAACCACACACCCCATTCTGAAAGGGAAGCATCAATAGATACCACCAGGGAGTCCTCTCTTGGGTTGCTCTCTCAAATTATCAGTCTCATCATGTATGAGTCACTCCTAGATGAAAAACTTAGTAACAACATCCAATTGGCAAAGAGATTCTCCACACTAGGAAGCTGCAGGCAAAGTAAGGAATGTCGACATCCTGCCTGTTGATACAGGAACGCCCCACAAGCTAGAAGCAAATGGCAGATCTCCTTACACACACACACACACACACACACACACACACACACACACACACACACACACACACACACACACACACACACACACCACCACCACCACCACCACCACCACAACCATCTAATCCGGTTTGAAAAATGCTTCCAACACCTAATGTTGAAAGAAAGCTGAAGTCAAGAGGCCAGAATGTACCAATAACATGAAGCAAAAACCACATCAGTCTCATCAAGATTTATCACCAGGCATGAGGATGGTTCTGTCAACAAATCCCAAGATATATTATCTCTTATCTTTTTCCTCCCTCTTCCCTTTCTTTGTGTTGACACAGAAGTCACAAATTAATGCTGAATACCATCATTAGAAGCTTGTCATTAAACTGACAGACATTTAAGCTAAATGAAAGGTTGAGGGAAACAATATTTTGTAGTGTCCTTTCTTGCTTGGCCAACTGGCCCTGTCTTGACTTCAAGCCCATACCTGTCAAGTTTCGGGAAATTTCTGTCAAACCCCAGTATTTTATACTCTTTCCCACCATCATCTTGTATTAGTTAGACTGCAATTAGACTGGAGTTAGACTGGAGGCCAGCACAGGATAAGCATAGGTGTCCAGTTTCCCGTTTTGGCCGGGAAATTTCCCTTATTTGACAGAAATTTCCCGAAACTTGACAGGTATGTTCAAGCCACATGATGGAATGTCTTTCTATGCCTACACACTTCAACGTGTCTCAGGTAATACCTGGTGACATCTGTAACCACCTGGAGTGAGTTAGAAACTCAGCAAGGTTTTTCAGATACCCATTTCAACTTCTCTCTAACTTTGAAGCCTAGATTAAGGTGCCACACCTTTGTTGCTCGCTGTGACATTCCTACTGAAACAAACTGAAAGAATTCCCTCTTTCAAAACAGTAAACCGAAGATCGATATCCATTCCTTATTCCGGTGCCCTATAAATGTCTCGGTCTTCAGTCTCCATAATCCATTGGCCCATCTGGCCCGGTTTGATGCAAGCTGGACTTCAAAAGACTGGGGAGATCTGGTCTAAAGACAATCCATTTATACTGGCTGGCAAGCTTAAGGCACAAATCTGATGTGAAGCAAGACTTTGTTTCCATGGAGCACAACATTCCTAACCCTTGACATGTAAGAACACATCCAGGTTGGAAAAACTCCAGCTGGGTGTGTTAATTAAACAAGGAGGGAGAATAAACAAAAACAAAAAAAACCAACTGCATCAATTAAGTTTTAAGAGAATAATCACACAAGATTTACTGCACTCCACATTTATATGTCCATGCTCACATGTAAATTCTTCTCTCTAGTGATGGATTGTTTACTAACATTGAACACATAATAATTCTAGAAGTCTTTGGCTTGAACAATTGTTGTACGGAAGAAATAGTTGTAGGGTTCAGCAACTCAGAGGTGAACATAACATGGTGGAGATATTGCTGCCATCTTGAAATAGAAGTCCTGTTCTAATAAGGAGAGGGTCAAAGGTCATCAGTAGAACTCCGTCTCTCTTTCTGGATCAATTCCTGGTTTCCTCAATTCAAAGAATTGGGCAGTTTATGAGGTCAAAGACTTTTGCCTGCTCTACCAGGGACAAAATCCAAAAACGTGCTACTGATCTGCCTTTTAGCTACTGGCCTGCCTTTCCCAGCATGGGCAGCCCTATTGTTAGGCGGGCGTGGGAGAAGCAACTTTGTAACACAAGTGCAGATTTCGTATGTCACGAAAGGAAAGGAAAATTCTGTTGTGATTCTGTTTTTATCCCTTGTGGAGTGGAAAGTTAATCTTAAAATTTTCTGCACCCTGTACCAAAACAGCTTGGTTGCATTGAAATGTATTTGTGCCACCGCAGTTCTACATGAACTGCCATTATCCATTTCTTAATGTTAACCCTTCTTTGGATGTGCTATCAGGGTCTGAGAAGATAAGTTCATTTTGGAATAAATTTCTTCTCTTCAATGGAAGAGTCGGAGGCCTGCTATTAACAGCCCATTGTGCTATTTTCCTGAGATCAAGTGGCTGCAGTTTAGGATTCAAGGTGGAGACTCATCCTCAAAACAGACCAAGAAGCTCCTGAGATAAACGAAGAATGGACCTGCTAGCTTTTGAAACAGAGTGTCTATCTGAAAGAAAGAGGCTGTGTGGAAACCCTGCTATGTCTCAATATGGGGCTACTTCAAAACACCCTTGCTGTGACATGTCTTCAAAGAATTCAGGAAGCCATTCCTCAAGAAAATCTGTCCCATGGGACACCCACTTCTTTCTCCCCAAAGTAAGATAATGTCAACATACCAAATCCCAAGCAAAAGGTAATTGCATCATAGGGTGTACAATTTCAGCCCCTCCATTGGCATGAGCTGTCTTCCATTGCAAAAATGATTCCAATACTTCATTTCGAACAGGGTGCGATCATCCAATGACAACCTTGTTCAGCCCAGTATTGCTTGTTCTTTCCCAAGCGATGAGTTCTATTTCCTAAAGGAAGGCAAGCGGAACCGTATAAAAGTTCTGCCATCACAGCAAAGAATCTAAACTCTCGATTGCCATCTTTGCTTCTACACACTTCATCACCAGGAGTTTGGGTAAGTCTAGAGATGCCTTCTTTCCAATGAATCAGGTTGGGAGAGGATAAAACCTCTCTCTCTTTCCTTTAGAAGAATGGTGATGAGTTTGGTTTTGGCTTTGAGATGTATTATTTGGCCATGAGATGGGGGTTCCAGAAAGTTGAAACGGTGATTTTCAAGAAGGGTGGGATGACTTTAGTTTTCAAATTAAGCATCTTTAAAAATATTTGTGTGAGAAAGGGAAAGAGGATTTCCTCTCATATATTTTTGGAAATACAGTGTTTCCCAAACTTTGGTTTTTGGACTTCAGTTCCCAGAAGCCTAAGTCAATTCCCCAGAGCACTGATCAACCAGTATACTAAATGAGGCTTCTGGGAATTGAAGCCCACTGGTGTTCATAGTTTGGGAAATGCTGAACTTGAAGATGCTTATTGACTGCTGTTGATTCACATTCCAAGTCCCCACCTTCATTATGGGGAATATTGCAAGGTGACCTGGTAAGACTGTTAATAGGATCTCTGATCAAGAGTTGCCGTTCCAGGGTCTGCTGTGTGGGAACCAACAGAATTAAATTGCAAGGCATGATTCTAGCTGTGTAGCATAGCCATAGACTTGGTTTTGAAAGGTGATATACATTAAGAGGAGAGCCAGTGGGGTGGTGGATATTGTGTTGGACTTGGACTCAGGAGAACCAGGGTTCAAATCCCCAGTTGTCTATGGGGAAAGTTGGAGAAGAAAGCCACATCTAGAACATCTCAAATACCTTGAAAATGCTATTAGAACTACAATCATAAGTCAGAAATTATTTGGCAAAGCCTACTTTCAGGACAGAGGCAACCATATTCCATCTGGTCTGAGATGTTTACTCCCTTAGTAACCAAAGTAGATAAAAGAGGGAAATTAAGAACAAACAAGACTTGACTTTGGCAGTCCTCCCATGGTGTTCTTCAAGCTAAAAGAATAAAATAGAGAAACTAGGGCACTACACTTATCAACCTTTCTTGAAAAACCTCTCCTCCTTTCTTCCAGGTGGTCCAATTTGACCCAAATCAAGATGTGCTCTCGCAACGATAGAGGATGCCACAATACTCCTCAGCAAGAGAGCCCCTCCTGCCACCGTGGTGGGAGTTCCTGTCATGAGAGGAGAAGTTCCTGCCATGATGACAAAGAAAGGTCTTCCTGTCACAACAGAGAACGCTCACCGGGCTGTGGATCCAGGAAGCCAAGCTGTGGGGTCGAGAAGACCCTCCCAGGTTGTCAACAACAAACACCTGGGATTTGCCCACCTCCATTCCAGCAGCAGCAGACGAAGCAGCCTACCCAATGGCCCCAGCAACAAAAGTAGAGAGAGAAAGCCAAGAGGAAATCCTTATTATGGAGTAGATGACAAACCAGCTTGCATCTCCATGGGCTCTACTTTGATCAGAAAGATCTTGAGACACAGTGTTTTGCTTATGTAAAAAACAAGTGAGCACTGCTGTGGTTGAAATCAAAATGTGATTCTTGTGTGTTTTAGTGCCTGTTGCCTTCCTTGATATGAGATTCATAAGAAATAACCTGGTAGTTCCACATCGCTAATGTGGTCAACAGTAATCATTAAACAATATTCTTTCATCTGAAATTTATGTCTGTGTTTGTTTGTTTTTTGCCCCAGGAGCTTTTTAATCGTTGTTGGCCAAACCAATCTTCTCAAGATCCTCTGCATTGCATTTCTTTCTGCTTTATAAAGAAAAGGCTCAAGTATTTAGCATACAGTTTCCAGAGAGGTAGCACTGGGATGTTGGAAACCTCAACGCTATTTCTAAAAAGAGAAACTTAACTTCTAGGAAATATCTTGATTTTACATGATAGAATCATAGAATCACTGAGTTGAAGGTGCCTTTTAGGTCATCGAGTTCAACCAGGCCTGTGGTGGCCATTAGGGACACCAGGACAAGTCCTGGTGTGGCACAGTGACTAGCGCCCCCAAGAGGCAGGCAGGTGCCTTTGAAACTCACTTGCTACACAAGGGCATGCCAATAGTCAATTGGTGCCTTAGTGCACCAATTGAAAGGTGTTTTTGGGCAAGGGGTGTGCGGAAGAGCTGAGTTTGAAAGGGATGCCATCCAATCGCACGGCGGCGGACATGCCAGGAAATGCTGAGGTGACGGTAGGCAGGGTCAGTTTTGTTTCTGCCCTTTTGTTGCTCCGCCGATTGAGTAAGGGATGAGACCCGAGTCATTGGGGATGAGGGAGAATACAGCACACCACCCTGATCCATACCTGTCAAGTTTTGGATTTGAAAATAAGGGAAATTTCCCAGCCAAAACAGGATACTTGACAGCTATGCTTATCCTTTGCAGCCCTCGAATAGCAGCATTAGGGTATTGCAGTCTAACTAATATGGGAGGATGGTGGGAAAGAGGGTAAAATACAGGAGTTTCCCAGCCAATACGGGATACTTGACAGCTATGCCATGATCACCCACCCCACCGCCTCCGCCTCTGGCTAGGCGGATCTGCCTTTGCTCCGGATGCTCCATGGATTGTGCCTCCTCCCTTTCTGGAGATGTGGGGCCATTCAACAATTACGTGATCCTCAAGGGGGGAAGGGGTCTACCATCTGAATTATGGAAAATTGTGTGGGGTGGGGGGAAATACAGGAATCCAAATCAAAGCAGATCTGATAGATATGGTGCTCCAATTCTCTCTTGAATGCTTCCAGTGTTGATGTGTCACCCTCTCTCTCGAGGCAATTGATTCCACTGTCATACTATTAAGACATTTCCCCTAATATCCAGCCTATATCTGGCTTCCTTTAGTTTGAGCCCCTTATAGAGACAGCTATTTTGAAACAGCTCTAATGTGTTTGGTGAAATCTCAAGAAACACAAGAATGATACACAGGTCTCAGTGTGTGTGGGCATATCACAGCTATTTCTCCATTTAAATCCTCCGCAGAGACAGGACCCTGATTGCACAATCCCTTTCCCAGGAATTTGCAAACAAACACCATAATTTTTAACTTTCAGATAACAAAGAACTTATGTACACATCTCAGTACTTGGAAATAATTTCATTTTTGGACAAAACTTCTCAGAATATCCCAAAAAGCACATTGCGATATTCCATGAAAGGTAGTCCAAACAAAGAGTAGGGTTTTAAGCTCCATGTGTAGATCTACTTGGGTTTATAGAATAGCCAACAAAATCCCTTGATCCAGCCTTGATTTCTTTTTTCTTTAAAAGAAGGAAAGAATCGGCCCATTTCCACCCCAGCCTTTTCTCATTTCCCACCTCTTACGTCTACCTTCATATTCTAGGTAGTGTTTGAGATGTCCTACTTATCCTGACTCAACTACACCCTCCATCATCTATTCAGTGTGATTTGTGTGGTCACATGTTTCATGCCAGGATCAGTTTATTGAGTCACCAGAGAGACATCCATCAAATGTGAGTAGAAGCCAATTATCTATTCTGTACCCTTCCATACATTGCATAACTACCAAATTCCTCACTTACTAAATTAACTCCATTAATTTAATTCATTAGTCGCCTCACGTATTCGCCAGTCTAATTCACGCACCAATGTCATACCAGAAACTCCTTACTCAGATTAATTAATCTGTGTGCTTGTTGGATTAATTAATCTACACATTACTCATTGTTTGGATAATAACACGTTTATTGCTTTAATAATTAACTACTGACTGTTGAAAAAGAAATAGCCGCTGAGGTTGTTTATACCACCATTGTGCAGCTGTTGCAGAAGGCATCAAAAGCCTCTAGGCCTGGGCCAGTTCCTCAATGGAAGTGATAGAGGGGGAGGATCGAGTGGGAGATCAGATGTGGGAAGCCTCCTCTGGCCTGCCTTCTTCTTCTTTTGTATCCCGATCAAACCCTGGATTGCCAAAATGAAACCACTTTCTTGGCTTTGTCGTTGGCCAAACCAGTAATCAGCAGACCAGTAAATGAACCGGGTTCTGTATCTCTCCACATTCACACAGCATGTTATTATCTGCCAGCCATCCCCACTTGAGGATCTTGGTCTTGCATTTAGGCTCTCTGACCCTCAGCCTATCCAGAGTCCTCAAAGTGACATAGGGGAGATCGAGTTCTTCAGCCAAATCCTCCTTTAATGTTATTCTTTGCCCAGTGATCTCCTTCCTCCATCTTCTAATTTGCTTTTGCATACCCTCAAGAATGTCTGTTCCTGCCATAAAGCTCTTTATGGATCTGAGCCAGCAGATATGAGGCTCATATCCGTTCAGAGGATGTCAAGGGTCCTTCTCTTGCTTTGTTCTCTCAGTGTCTGCTGTTACTTCTCTCCTTATTTTAGGTGGAGCAATACCAACAAAATGATATATTTTCTCAACTGGTGTAGGTTTGTGGCCTGCCTTGAGAATTTTCAATATTATCTCTTATGCCCTAATTCTAACATCAGAGTAATGGCTGGAGAAGAAAGCTCATAAACCCTTGTTTTGGGAAGCAAGGCAACAGTGCAGATAGAGACCAGAATGTGACATTCCTGAGCTCACATACAAAAGGCAGCTACAAGGTCCTAATAAAAGATCAACATGGGAACCAAAACCAAATTCAAAATCATGAGAGGCCAGTGACCAGTTAAGCAGAACATACAAGACCAACACCTGGAAGGTGGTGGAATGGCAAAGCCTGGAAACATCTGTGCCTGACTCACCAGTCATACATGTACCTTCTGATAGGGGAGGCCTCCTTGTAAGCAAAAGGTTGTTCAGGAATAGGATGCTTCTCATAAGTAGACCAGTTCCACAGGCAACACTGATGGCCTGCATCTGTGCTGTGTGCTGCTGTAAGGCAGGGGTTCTCAATCTTGGGCTTCCAGATGTTCTTGGTCTTCAATTACCAGAAGCCTTGATTGGCAGGTGTTCTGACTTGGGCCTCTGGGAACTAAAGTCCCAAAACGTCTGTATGTTCATCCCAGATCTTGGAAAAGTTACTTTTCAGATTACAATTTCCAGAATACCCAGACTATGTGGCTATTGCTCACACTAGCTGGAGAGTCCTAGAAAACATTGTTTACAAATTAACCTGAATATCGGGTTCTACCAAAGTCCAAGATTCTGGAATGTTCTACCAAGGTAGCTCTCTCCCAGTTGGCATTCAATCAGCGGACAAAATATTTTTTTATGGAAAAAATGCTGCATTTTTATTTAGCTGGTGTGTTCTTTAGTTTTTTTTAATGTGTTAATTTTATGGTTCATTTTGTGTATCTGTACTATTTTAGTGTGAGCTTTCTTGAATTGTTGTCATGGGAGACAGATAAGACATAGAGAAGAGCAAAGCAAAGCAAAGCAAAATAAATGGATGGCAAACTATGAAAAATAAACTTCGTTTGGTTGTGTGTATGATTATTGCAAAATTAGTTTTGGGTGGCAGCACATTAGATTTGTAAACAAAGTAGCTCCGGGTCTACTTTTGAATGATCTCAGCTCCATAATTTTATCCGTGAATCAGGCAATTTAAGTTCAAGTATTTTTAGTCATGGACAAAACATCATGCAGGTCAAAGCTAAAACTCTACTGAGTATCCCAGAAAATCTTTTCCTATCCTTGTCTGTGAGAAGAACATTGCAGTTCCTCCTCCTCCTCCTCTCAAGCAAAGACAGTCTGAGAAATAAGATGTATGGAAACATGGTTGACCATTATACAAGCATCTTTGCTGTCATGTGTCTCATGTGAACTCATCTAGATATCCCTCAAAATGGTTGTTTTGGTGGGCATCCCTTTCCTTGTAACTAAAGTTGGCCAACACCTAGGCTTTGTTGACCTACGCGATCCTTGACATAGACAATAACATTACACAGTCTGAAGTCAGACCCTGAAATTGGACGCATCATACTGCAAAAATAATTTCATTATTGTTTGGTATTCCTTTTCCGCAGGGCAGGGTTGGTCACAAAGAGTCTTAAACTTGATATCTCTTTCTCAAGGCATTTCATTTGCAAATGAAAGGTGAGGAAATAGTATAAAAGATTGGCTGTGACAGCTAAGGACTCAGACTTACATTTGCCAATTGGTGCTTCCATACGCTCTCGTGTCAGCATTTTGGGTAAGTAATGGATGCTTTCTTTTCTGTAGAGGGCACTGTGACCGGTGAAAATGTAGATTTTTTTTTTTAAAAGAATGTTTTCAAGTAAGGTTCCTTTGCAAAGTGTATATGTCCTATATTTGATTGTGGTAGATAACTTGAAGACCTCCAGGGGCTGTTGGTCTAGAGCAGTGATGGTGAACCTTGGCACTCCAGGTGTTCTTGGACTTCAATTCCCAGAAGCCCAAGTCAGCACTCCTACTGATTAGGGCTACTGGGAATTGAAGAACATCTGGAGTGTCAAGGTTCATCATCACTTGTCCAGGGCAGGGTTCCTCAAACTTGGCTGTCCATGTGTTCTTGGACTTCAGTTATCAGAAGCCCAAGTCAGCACACCTGCTGATCAGGGCTCTGGGAATTGAAGTCCAAGAACATCTGGAGAATCAAGTTTGAGGAACCCCGGTCTACAGCTCTCATCTGCCACACCAGGCATAGCCTATGGTTTACAACAGTAGAAAGGTTCATCCTTCAACATCTGGCAAGCTACATTGTCACCTTCTTTGTTACTTCTGTGTATCCTAATAGGGATTTTGAGCCATGTAAAATGTTCTAGGAATGGATTATCATTGCCACTCCAAAGTGAGTTTCATGTAGACTTCAACCTAGGTCTCCTGTCTCCTAGGTCTACACTATTCCCCATAGACCACACTGGCTCCCACCTGTCTACTTTAGGGGAAATTGATAGAGAAAGCTTCCCTGGGCAGTGTGGTCATGTGGATAGGTTACTTTCCCAGGCAGATGTTTACAATCACAAGACTACCCGACTATCTAGAAATCGAGATTAGATTATAATTGAATCTACTCACCTGCTGTGAGTTTCTATATTGCAGGCTAAGGTTAATGAGAATTGGACATGCAGTGAGACATGGGGAGAAGAAGACAGGTATATGATACATTGAAGAGAGAGACAATAAGAGGCAGTCTACCTTGCAGGGTTATCCTAAAATAATGTGGCATGCTAAACAAGTCCACTTTTCTCTAAATGTCTGAAGACTGTTCAGGGGTGTAGTTCAGCGAGACTGTGTATTAAAATTTATGGAAAGTGTTAACTAAATGACTGAAAGGTTGCCAGGTCAGCAGTTCAAGACCTGAGTGCTGCATGATGGAGAGGGCTCCTGTTGTTTGTCCCGGTTCCTGTCAACCTAGCAGTTTGAAAGCAAGAATTTGCAAGTACTGTAGATAAAATTGCACCACTTTGGTGGTAAAGGTAACAGCATTCCGTGTCTAGTCATGCTTGTCACATGACCACAGAAACATCTGCAGCTGAAGACAGCACTGGCTCTTTGGCTATAAGTGGGCATGAGTACTGCACCCTCCTTAGGGCCGGATATGACTGGCTTTCGAGCAAGGCAACCTTTACCTTGTAGGAATTCTTGGGTTCCAATATTAGAGCCGATTATTAGACTCAGATTTCATTGTAGAGCCCAGCAGTGACCTTATGTTCAACACTTGACAAAGAATGTGTCTACATGGCATACTGCCTGAACACTAAAACAAACAAAGAGATATTTCAGTTTGGCCACCTTTGAAAGTTTCTGTCACCCTTTCTTCTAGGTTACCCAAGTCAAGATGTCTTCTTGCCAAAACAGAGAAAGTTCCTGCTGCAGCCGTCGCCGTGATGAAGAAGAAAAATCATCCAGTTGCAACAAAGACAGCTTACCTAGGCCACAAAGTTCTTGGGATGTGAAGGCCCCCCCATGTCCACAGCAGCCTCCTGTGGTTTGCCCACCCCCACACCAACAAACGCAGCAGGCTAAGAAACCCTGCCAGTGGCCCCCACAAAAGTAGAGAAGAAAATGCAAGAGAAAAGCATGTATAGTAACTGAAGGGAGACACATTGTGTGCTCGCTGCCTTGGAGAAAATCCTGTCCCAGCACACATCTCTTCTTGATGATGTACGAATGAATCAGGCTGCTTTTCTTTCCTAGAAGGTTTTTGG
The DNA here is from genome assembly GCA_035047305.1 of Bradypodion pumilum. Taxonomy (NCBI): domain Eukaryota; kingdom Metazoa; phylum Chordata; class Lepidosauria; order Squamata; family Chamaeleonidae; genus Bradypodion; species Bradypodion pumilum. The sequence goes on from JAWDJD010000018.1 coordinate 5,983,076, forward strand.
TGTTCTTTATCCAACGACGTAATCTACAATCTTGATTCCTAGGTAGCCAGTCATTAATTCAACAATGTAATCTATTCTTTGATTGACCTACATGTAGTCAACAGGAATAATTAAATTATGCATTACCTCTTGGTTTCCTGGTACAGTGTTTCATTCCATAGTGGTAGCTTAGAGCAGCGTTTCCCAAACTATGTTCTGTGGAACACTGGTGGACTCCAATTCCCAGAAGCCTAAGTCAGACCATTGGCTGATCAGTGCTTCAGGGAATTGAATTAGGCTTCTGGGAATTGGAGTCCAAAACCCAAAAGATTGGGAAATACTGGGCTATGGTGGCTTGGTGGTTAAGAAGCTTGCCTTGTTAGCTGGAAGGCTGGCAAGTTGACAGTTTGAGTCCTGGGTATTGCATGACAGATTGAGTGCCCATCTCTGTCCCAGCTCTTGGGGACATGAAAGGCGCCTCATCTGGGTGTTCCCTGGGCAGAGTGTATTCCGCAAAAATCCTTTCAACCCAGAATAATTTCTGACACTTTCATTTAATTTAATTTTTACACTTGTATGCTGTCCAGTCAGGGAACCCAACTCAGGGCAGCTCACATGGTAAATAAACAATGTACACAATATACACAATATAGCAGGGGTGCCCGGCTTTGCCCGGGTGGTCCCAATCTGTCTAGCTGAGTGCCAGTGTTGCCCAGGAAACCCACTGGCCAGGGGTGGGCCTGTGATGTGAGCTCGGTGATGACATCACAATCCCACCCACACCCCCACACCCATTGGCCTAGCACTGGGGCAGACATAAACCCTCCTGTTGAATATACCCCCCTTTGCAAATCAATTTAGGGGACAACCCCCCCCAATGGGCTTCAGGACCCTGACAGTGACCTGCTCATGTGTGCAAGGTATGTGTGTGCCAAATCTCATGGGGTTTGGTCAAGGGGTGCGATAGCCCATTCCAGACACTGAACCCACACCTAGGCATAAAGATACTGGCTTAGAACAGGGTTTCTGAACCTTGGGCCCCCAAATGTTCTTGAACTGTACACCTTTTCTCACTCAGTCCTGGTCAGTGCCATTGAATATGTTATCAGTTACCCTGTCATACCTGTCCAGTATCAGCACACAAAAAGGTACTAAATAAACCTAGATGAATTATACTAACAGGGATGAGAGGTGGTGCGTACATGCATTTGGGTCCATCTTTGGAACAACATGGCTGCCTTCAGTTGGGGAGGAAGACGATCACATGTTTTGTAGTGATTATTCAACTCTCAACCGAATATGCGTCTCTGTGTGGAATCGCCTTGCTGTTCACCTGAGACAGCAAAACCACATTCCCTCAGGTGCTTTCCTGAGAAAAGCACGCAGTACCCATCATCCGCCCACCAGAAGTCTCAATTTTGCGAGTGGTTGCGTGCATTTTACAAGGGAAGGAGGCCTCATTATAGCCAATTGCGAGAAACCTGCTGGATCATTCTAATGACAGGTGGGGTGTCCCATAAACCTTTAGGAGAAATAAGATCCTTCCTAATAAAGTGTGGCCTCTAAACAGGAAGCCACAGAGACCTACCAAGAATAGAATCACGAGGGAAATCAACAGACCAGCTACACGTGTCAGTCCCCTGACTGATCTGTTAAGCCAGCATACTTCCATCATTTTTCATCCTCACATCCAGTATCATCTTAATTCCCTGCAGTGGACTCATATGGTCTCCTATCCCTTCATCACATGGCACACACACAACCTGGAAGATGTTTAGTTAGCTTGATATTTTGGGTCTTCCTCTCATTCCATAGCTTCTACCAAATCCCATTTTTGCCATGATCTACATTTGAGCTGGATTTACATATTTCATCCTGAACACACAAGATTGTTTTGAACACAGAAAGGAAGAAATCAATGTCATGAAATCAAGGGTGTTACAAACCATCAACAAATGTATAGAGGAGTTGACTTACCCAATCTCTCCTGATTCAATGGTCCTCCATTGGTGTAACTTGCTCCATTAAGCAACATGATACAGCAATTGAATAGAAGAGGTTGGCTTCTAGATCAGGAGTGCCCAAACTTTTCAGGCCATGGGCTAGTCATGTGGTTCAGGGGGCCAGTCACTATGGCCCATGGGCCAGATCCAACCCCCGATGCCAATTCATCCAGCCCACAAAGCCCACATCACTCCCGGAAGCGGAAGTAAAATGTGCCTGTAATGGTGTGTTTTACCTTCTGCTTCTGGGAGTAATGAGGGCTTCGTGGGCCAGATGAATTGGCATCAGGGGCTAGATCTGACCCAAGAGCCATAGTTTGGGCACCCTTGCTCTAGACATTGTCATAAGGTGTATCTTTTTTTAAAAGTTATTGTTGATCCCCACCCATTTCCGAATTGAGAGATTCAAGCTTCCACACAGAAATAAGATTGCAAATGAAATTAGAAGTGAATGAGAAGATAAGAAGAATGTTATATTGGGTGCAACCTGTAGTCTACCTGGCCAGCTATTGTCCACTCTAACTATTCATCATGGCTTTTCCAGGATTTCAAGAAGATTCTTTCTTGGCTGTACAAAGAAATCGATATCATCATCTAACAGTGGTCTCTGATCCAGGTATTAATTAAGTCTGGCCTTGTTTAAAATAATATGTGATCAATGTTAGGAAAAAACCTGAAGACAATATAGTGGTGTGATGCCGTGATCTTGTTTTTGGACACTACCGCCAATTAAAACTCTTAACGTTTCAACATCAAATTCTCTGTGACAGGTTAATGAAGTCATGCCAAACCCAGCTTCCTAATGTCCATATGAGGCCATTATAATGCCATAAATGTGGGATTTTTAATTGGACTTGACAAATGACTTAGAAGTTGAGATACTTACTGGGGAATATGACTCAAAAAAAGCTTTGGGAGGTAAACGATGTAATAATTACGGCCAACATTGCTCTGTAAAGATGTCAGGCGTGACTACATATCAGAATGGGAGGAGGGCATATTGACAAAAGCATATAAATTCTCCAACGCCGTTTCCCCAACAATCATTCAACCTTGTTCAAGCTACACAGATATACCTTCACGGTAAGCTTCATTTTATAATTCCTCCAGGTTTATTTATTGGCAATTAATTTGCTAGTGTTAGAAACAAGCTTTGCGTTCCTTCTCCCAGTGGAAGGAAACAATCTGTGGAGATACACAGATGTTCTAGGACAGTGATGGTGAACTTTGGCACTCCAGGTGTTCTTGAACTTCAATTACCAGAAGCCCAAGTCAGCACTCATGCTAATCAGGGCTTCTGGGAATTGAAGTCCAAGAACATCTGGAGTGCCAAGGTTTGACATCACTGTTCTAGGAAATATTTTTGAAGATTTTGGCTGTAAATTGGCTGGGTGATATATAATAGAAATGTTTACTCTAGCAATCAGTCTCTCTTCTTTTTGGTCTGTTTTGGGTTTGAGTATATATGAACTATGGGGAAATGCTCTCTGCTGAAGAGAACAAGCTGATTGTTCAGTTGGTTGCATGGAAGAACTCTCCAGATAAAGTTCAAGAGAAGGTTGTTGATCAACAACTACCTACATTGGGCAAGGAGTTATCACCACTGGTTTGGGATGGGGCATCGTTGTCCCCAGTCAGACCCAGTACACAAACTGAGGGTCCTCCTGGACTCGTGGTTTCTGCTCCAGGAACAGGTTACGGCTGTGGCCAGGAGGGCCTTCAGGCAAGTGCATGTTATTAATCAATTGTGCTCACTCCTGGACCAGGAGGCCCTGATCACGGTCACCCATGCCCTGGTCACCTCCCGTTTGGACTATTGTAATGCACTCTACATGGAGCTGCCCTTGATGACCATCCGGAGACTGCAGTTAGTCCAGAATGTGGTGGCCCATGCAGTGGTGGGGTGTGGTAGTTTTGCCCATGCCTTGCCACTGCTGCGGGAGATGCACTGGCAGCCTAAATGTCTTCAGGTGCAATTCAAGGTGCTGGTTATCACCTTTAAAGCCCTTCATGGTAGCGGACCGGGATACCTCAGGGACCACATTGTCCCTAGGACATCGACCCGTCCCTTGACAGCAAACCGAGAGGGCACCCTCCATATACCATTCATTGGGGAGGCTCGCCTCTCCAGCACAATGACAAGGGCCTTCTCGGTTGTAGCCCCCACACTATGGAACCTCCTCCCGGTAGAATTACACCTCCAGGCCCACTTGCTACCATTTAGGAGAGAATTGAAAATGTGGTTAGCGAAGTGGCTGATTGCCATGATGATAGTCAATATTCAGAATGGGATATGGCACTTGAAGAAGAAGAAACTGCTCTTACTTCAGTTACATGTTCTTAGAGAACTGTTTTTTGCTAATTTTTGTGATTCTCTTAGAAGAAATTTTCAAGACGTTCACCACCTATATTTCTCTCTCAACATGCTTCTACATGCATGTACTTTATGGTTACCGGGCTTATTCCAAAGATATCTTAATCAGATTTCAAGGATATCTTGAACCTTGCGTGCTTCCTGACCTAGACTATTGTTCAACCAGGGTTGCTCCTGGTTTTACCCTGAGGACAAATAGCCTTGGGTGATGAAGTCCACAGGGAAGGGTGATGGTTCCTAAGTGGAGTAGAACCCATGGGAATCCATCTTGGTGGAGGGCAGCAGCTTCATAATACTGGCCTGGAGCTGAGGAGGACTTTGTGTGCCAAAATGGCTCAGGATCAAAGTGACTCATGGAACTGGAACAGTGGTGCAGGTGTCACACTGTGACATGGAAGACAAATGGAAGGCCTTCTTCTTTTTCTAGTGCCATATCCAATTCCAAATATTTACTATCATCATGGAAATCAGCCATGAAGATTGTGCTGGAAACAATTTAACACAGTGACCTTCTGCATTGCAGTGTGATGCCTGTACCACTGAAAATGAATGGCCACTGCATTATATTGTCTCTAGGATGATCTTCATGGCTGATTGCTATGATGATTGCCAATAATCAGAATCAAATATGCTGCTTGAAGAAGGAGGAGGAAGAGGGTTGGTCCAAATCTCCTTCATAATTAACATCCAATGGGTGAAGGTTTATAGCATGAGTTCTCAATGTTTTCATGCCGCAGGCTGGACCATGGCCCCTCAGACAGCTGAGTGGGCCAGACACGTGGTTCCTCCCACCATAAACACTGCCAAAAAATATGTCCATGGCTGTCATAAACACATTTACAACTGCCATGGGTGCATTTATGGTGCAGTTTTGGCTGTTTTTGCTACTTCCACTGCTTCTGGTGGTGACAGCGGGAGCAAGGGGGGTGCGTTTTCAGCTGTTTATGCCACTTCCACCACTTCCAGTGGTGGTGGTGGGTGCAAGGGCAGTGGACCACATGAAATGGAACTATGGGCCTGGTCCGGCCCACAGGCCATAGCTTGCGAACCCCTGGCTTATAGCTTGCTCTGGAGTGTGGTGAGATTTCAGAAGGACCTTCTGATTTGTCTTTGAAGCAAAGTACTGTAACCTTCTCTCTTTTTTTCTCCCCTAGCCAGACCTCTCACCCATAGAAGAAAATGTGCTCCCGTCAAGAACGCAGTTGCTGTAGTAACACTTCATGCTGCAGTGGAGGAAGTGGCTGTCACCGTGGAAGCAGTTCCTGCTGCAGCAACCGTGGGAGCAGTTCTTGCTGCAGCAACCGTGGGAGCAGTTCTTGCTGCAGCAACCGTGGGAGCAGTTCCTGCTGTACCTCGGGGTGTTGCTCTTCCTGCTGCAGCCCTAAGGTGGAAGTCTGCTGTGATGTGAAACAAGTGCCCCAGGTTCAAGTCCCCGTTTGCTCCCCTCCGGTGGTTTGTCAAACTCCTTGTGTGGAACAGCAGGTCAAGCAACAATGCAAGGTTATTCCTCCGGCATGTAAGTGAAGAAACAGAAGTGGGAGCTGAACAGGAGGAGACCGAATTTGTCTTCCTCAACCCCTGGTAGATGTCATGCCTGGTGACCACCATCCCTTCACTTAGTGTGGTGGGTTGCCATGAAGACCACTGTAAAGATTGCTAAATGATCTTCAGCCATTCATAGTAATGGAATAACTTCATAACCTTCTCTGTACCTAATTATGGCTTTCACACCTCTATTTTGCTGATAAATTATTAAACTAATAATTCTTGGAAGGTTTGCCTCTTGGTGTTCCTTTCTACACTCTCAACCCATCATCCCATTCCAAGGCGACTTTGAACCTAATGTCTGCCTCCTAGGCCAGATTGTGTAGCAATTGACTACGTGGGATTCTGACCAGCAGAATGATGAGACGAGATTTGTGGGTAGCTAGCTGGGTACTTCGGAGTCTTCTCTCCCCTTCTCTCCATCTTTCTCTATCTCCTTCTCCCAGCAGCAATCTTTATTAACAGTTTCACACAAGCATACAGCATATGGCACACAATGATATGATCCATCATCCTTCACCATGCTGTCATGCTATGCTGCACTAGCCGTACTCAAATAGACATTTACACAATTGACGACAGATGAATGCAACCTATTTCTGTATCCCTACAATAGTAGAATGCATATAGCTAAGATGAAGGAATGTTCTGTGGTTCATCTGAACAGGAACAGACATTTCCACCATCATAGGGAATGGACAACCTGTGTTATTGATCAGCCTATCGGATAATTTGCAACAAGATTGCAGTTGTTGTTCAGCCAAAGCTGGTCCTGAATATTTTACTGACCAAGGTAAATTTGAACTCCCTCCCATTCCCTTATAAAAAAACCCAGACTGTGTTGGAGGAGAATCTTACTCAACATTGTAGATAGGCTGACAGGAGAAGAGAATGGCTTGATGATGAAAGAATCCCTGTGATGCAGTGGTTAAGCTGTAGTACTGCAGATCAAACTCTGCTCATAAGCCAAGTTTGATCCCAATTGGCTCAATGTTCTATCCTTCCAATACTGGTCAAATGGATATCCAGCGTGCTGGAGGCAAAAGGTCTGTTAGAGGCAAAATGTTGGAGGCAAAATGCTAATTGCCTTGTGTTCTGCCCAGTGAGTGGTCTAAGCACTATAGCAGTGGTGGCGGACCTTTTAGAGACCAAGTGCCCAAACTCAACAGGCTGCTGTCCATGCCGCAGAGGGGTGGGGCAAACTCTGTGCTGGGGGAATGAGGAAGCCGTCCCATTGGGCTGCTGGATAGAGGGGCGGGGTCAGTGATGCATTGCAAAAAAAAATTACTACCTACTCTGTGGCCTGGCCAAATCTGTGGGTGTGGCCAAACATCCTGCCTTGTGGGCTATGGAGGTGTGTGTGGCCAATCAAGTGGTCATGGCCTGGGGGAATTTCCACTACCGGTTCTGCAGAACCTGACAGAACCTGCTGCAGTGCATCACTGGGCGGGGTGAACTCTGTGCTGGGAGAGGAAGGAAGTGCTCCAATTAGGCTGCTGGGCAGAGTGGGAGGGGTGAACTCTGTGCTGGGGCAATGGCACACATGCCATAGGTTCGCCATCACTGCACTATTGGGTGATGTATGCAATGTAAAGCAATCACACTTATACTGTCCCATACTCCTTAGTGAACTCTCTGGGTGGTTCAGAAGTTAATTAGCATTTTGCCCCCAACATGCTGGGTACTCATTTGGCCAACCTTGGGAGGATGGAAGGCTGAGTCTACCTTGATCCCTGGTCAGGATCAAACTCACAACCTTTTGGTTGCAGTACAGCAGCTTAACCACCATGCAGTATGGTTACTGCCCACTTCTTAATGGTAAGGCGAGGGTCCATAAATGTGAAGTGGGGGTGTGAAAACTACTCAAGAAAGTGTTGTCCTCAGTAATTTTCCAGGTCTCAGCATGACAAAACTCCTTGATTGGGTCTTCCATCAAGGAGATCTGTTATATGTCTTGCACTGGTGAGATTTTCCAGCTTCCAGCAAGGTAAAAGCAAGGTAAAAGTCGCCCTTGCTCGAAAGGCAATTGTATCCGACTCTAGGGTTCAGTACTCATCTTTGTTTATAGCCAAACAGCCAGTGCTGTCTGCATTTGCAGACATTTCCGTGGACATGTGGCCGGCATGACTAGACACCGGCGTGTACAGAAAGCTGTTTACCTTCCCACCGAAGTGGCACCTATTTATCTACTTGGTGGGCAGGAGCTGGGGCAGAGACGGAAGATCACTCCATCGTGCAGTACTCTGGTCTCGAACCTGCCGACCTTTCAGTCATCAAGTACAGTGTCATAACCACTAAGTCACAACAGTTCCATACCAACAATCCCTCTGAAAACCAAGGCCGGAGCTTTCACGAGTTGTCAATCAGGTCTGTAAAAAGGTCGGCTCAAGTTGTAATTCTTGTAAGCCCAGTCTCGTAAATTCTTCTACATCCTGAAATTGCTCTTAAAAGTCTCTGAAGTGTTGGAGACTTGTTTGGACCAGTTTCATCTCCGCCTACCCTTAGATTTGTCTCATCCCCTGGAGAGCTGCTGAAGCATCACCAATCCTTGAAACTTCAGCCTCCACCCTCAACTCAATTTGGGAACCATATAAAATTACTGCTGCAATCTTCAGGTGTATTGTGTGAGATCCTCCTAGGAAGATATTAATTTTCCAGACTAACACTAATTCCCTATTTGAAGCTCATGTGCTAAACAGACAATGCCTCTTTTTCCCCGGAAGGAGTTCCTTATTATACAGATGTAATTTATCTTCAATCTAAACCAGGAGTTTTCAACCTTTTTAAGCCAGGGGCCGGGTCATACTCCCTCAGACAGTTTCAGGGGCAGGACAGCCATTTTGCCCATCCACCACCATGTGGCACTTCCGGGTGTGGTGGAAGCCAGGGGGGGCACATGAAATGGCACCATGGGCTGCATCCGGCCCACATGGGCAGCAGGTTGAGAATCCCTGCTCTAAACAGTCAATTGAGCAGCACATATGAATGTAATGAAGTTTTAAGTAGATGTGATTGATGTCGTAGGTGTTGACTGCCTTGCTTTCATACTTAAGATAACTTCTAATGAATCATACATTTGACTGCCCATAAAATCTCACTCATCTTATTGATGTTCATTGGGATTGTGTGTTCTGGTGGCATTTTTTACTGTTAAAATTTTCTCTGTATCCTGAGGCCCCCAGGCCAAAACTTACCATTAATGTAAATTAATTATCTCTGGCTCATGGATCAGGGTTTCACCAGTGTAATTATGGGGACAGGATTTTGCCCACTCTTCCCCTTAGAACATTGATGGTGAACCTTGGCACTCCACATGTTCTTGAACTTCAATTCCTAGAAGTCCTGATCAGCAGGAGTGCAGACTTGGGCTTTTGGTAATTGAAGTCCAAGAACACCTGGAGTGCCAAGGTTCACCATCACTGCGTTAGAATCTCTCAGATCTAGCACTTGGAAAGTTCACTATTATATGTTTCATTTTGGCAGTGGTGGCTGCTATTCATATCCACTGGTGTGAATTTTTTTAAGGTGGATCCCAGCATGCCATGAAGTAACCCACACGCTATGAACATGGAGCCATCTCCTGTGGCACGTATGAAATGAGACATGTAGAATTTAACACCGGGACTGCAATGGACTGCCGCAGCCTTGGGGACCTTCACAGCCAATCCACCTGGCATGGCCACCTCCATGACCTTTGGGAATCAGAATAGTGAAGTGGTTCCTCCTCCACTCATTTTGCTATTGGGACTAATATGATGTTTCCAGTGGCATTTCCTCCACTGATGGGGTCTTTACCCCACCTAAAGGGGCTCGTTCACCTGTAGCCATTGGCCCCTTTGTGGAATCATGTTATTTACCGCTGCCCAACCTTTGCCGTTGAGTCACTGGCTGTATAGTCTACTCCATTATCGTAGCGGGATATCCAGCCAGAGCACTGTCTCTACTTTTAATTTTTTCCCATGATGCTATCATCACTTATTCTGTGTGGCCAAGCTAATTGCTAATTATTAATGCATATGCAATTGAGATTTTTTTTAAAAGTTCATAAATATTAAAATCTTAATACAGTATCTGGACTACATTAAAGCATAATGCTTAATATATTTCTTTTCAAATGGCTGACTATTGCATATGTATGCAAACAAGCAATCCCTACAAAATAATATGACACTGAACCAGCTAAAATGATTGACCAACATGTGTTTCGATGTGGAAATAATTTATTGGGATACTAGCTTGATGATCTGCCATAAAATTATTCCTATTAGGGAACTGCCCTTATTCTGCACATGACTGAAAAATTCAACTCTGTCTTCTCATTCATCTAGTATGAGGATGCCTCAAACCTAAACAATTAGAGAAAAGATATTTTGTTGGCACCTCTCTACCTAAAATAAGGAGAGAAGTAGCAGTGGATGATGAGAGAGCTAAACAAGAGAATGACCCTCAACATCCTCTGAATAGATATGAATCTTGTGTCTGCTTACTCAGCTCCAGGAAAAGCTTTATGGCAAAAACATTCTTGAGGGTACGCAAGAGAAAAAACAAATTAGAAGGTGGAAGAAGGAGCTCATTGAGTAAGGAACAGCATTAAAGGAGGTTATGGCTGAGGAATTCAACCTCCCCTATGTCATTGGGACGACTTGAATAATCTGAGGATCAGAGTGCCTAAATGCAAGACCAACATGCCCAAGTGGGGGCTGCTGGCAGACAACAACACACTGTGCGAATGTGGGGAGATACAGAATCCGGCTCATTTGCTGGTCTGCTGATTATTAGTGGAAACATGCACCATTGAGGATTTAAGCTTGGCCAATGGCAAAGCCAAGAAGTTGGCTTCATTTTGACATTTTAAAGCCTGACCTGGACATGAAAGAAGAAGAATTCATCTAGAATTGTTTTCACCTTTGGTACCATTTTGAATCTTCTGTAATTCATGTGTTTTGTTTTGTTTTGTTTTGTTTTGTTTTGTTTTGTTTTGTTTTGTTTTGTTTTGTTTTGTTTTGTTTTGTTTTGTTTTGTTTTGTTTTGTTTTGTTTTGTTTTGTTTTGTTTTGTTTTGTTTTGTTTTGTTTTGTTTTGTTTTGTTTTGTTTTGTTTTGTTTTGTTTTGTTTTGTTTTGTTTTGTTTTGTTTTGTTTTGTTTTGTTTTGTTTTGTTTTGTTTTGTTTTGTTTTGTTTTGTTTTGTTTTGGACAGCCATTACAAATGCATTAAAGTTCTTTTGTTCATGACAAAGCCTAAATCGCCACAGCACTTAAACTAATGACTTGTGAATCCAGTATTGTCTCATGGCAAAGCAGAGAAATGTGGTTTGGGTTATGCCACATAAAGTTATTCCAGTTTTAAGACTATGCTTCACATCCTGGGGGAAGGACACCATGTGGCGTATAAAAAAAGTTGAATACCATACTTGCTAAGTTTTTTGAGAGGATACCTTCAATCTTTACTTCTGCAGCCGCAGACAGGGTGAGTGTGGTTGGATTTCTGGTTTCATGTCTACTTTTAAAGTTAGAAACAAAGTGTAGCTACAAGAAGACTTCTTGAGAAACAAGAGGTGTGTCTGTTGTAACTCCAGATATTCTGGCAAAGCAATCCCAGTGTAGGAAGTAGGGAGAGGAGAGAATCTGGAAGCAACAGCAGACTTCCATCCCTGCTGCTAATTGAAAAGGACCGTCTACTGTCAGAAGATTGACCAGGTTGGTGAAGGGTCTGAAAAACCAGCTTTTTTAAGGTACAGTCAAAAAGAAAGTCTTTGACTTGAAGAAGACAAGGTTAAGTTGTCTTCAAATAGCTGGAGGACTATCCTGTCCACAGGGGACTCAGTTTCCAACTTTGGTTGGAAATTGGTTGACACTGACTTCAACTAAATGGTAGGAGAAATCTCCTAATGGTGAGAGCTGTTTCACATTGGTATGGATTACCTCTGGAAGTGGTGAGCTCTCCTTTACTGGAGGATTTTTGAACTAAAATTATAGACAAGTATTATATTACCACTCACAATTAACTCAGTGGCATTTAAATAAGAATGGACGTATTGTTCAGCAATTCATTTAATAATAAGCTTTATTTCTAAATTGATTTTTTTTAATGGGTGGGTTTCAATAGATTGAGATTTATTTATTTTTTGAAAGGATACAAGGATGTGTGAATCATATCCTTAAGGAGAAATGCATGATCGAACAGGGGCGGGTGTAATGTGGGTGAACAAGACTTTCCAGTATGGTCTATGCAACAACCCACAACTGTGTCTGGTCTGTTTGGACATTTTAGAATTTAGACCATGTAGTTTTTAGTATTACCTGGTCTGTTTTGAAATAGGCCATGGGCTACCATTTCCATTCTAAAACTCTTCATCCAGAATAATAGTGTTTGTTGTTCATTTCCACAGTCAATTCTGACCCTTTGTGACCCTATGGACCATTACCCTCCAAGCACCTCTGTCTTCCACTATCCTCCTCAGCCCGCCCAACTCTGTGCCCATTGCGTCTACAATACCATCTAGCCATCTCATTCTCTGCCACCCCCTTCTTCTTTAGCCCCCCACCTTTCCAGGCATCAAGGCTTTCTCAAGTGAATCCTCTCTTCTCGTTTGATGTCCAAAGTACTTTAGCTTCATCTTTATTATTAGACCTTCTAAGGAGCAGTCAGGGTTGATTTCTTCTAGGATCGACCTGTTTGTTCTCCTCACTGTCCAGGGGACTCTGAAAACTCTCCTCCAACACCACAATTCAGAGGCGTCTATTCTTCTGCGCTCAGCTTTCCTAATGGTCCAGCTCTCACAAGCATATATTATCACCGGGAATACCATTGTTTTAACTATGTGAATTTTTGTTTGCAAGGTGATGTTTTTACTTTTAACTATGTTCCCCAGGTTTCTCATAGCTTCTCTCCCAAGCATCAGTCGCCTTTTTATTTCATGGCTGCAATCTCCATCTGTAGAGATCTTGGATCCTAGGAAAGTAAAATCTGTCACTGCTTCTATGTCTTCACCATCTATTTTCCAGGGACTGATAGGGCCTGTTGCCATTATCTTGGTTTTCTTGATGTTGAGTCTCAAGCCAGCTTTTGTACTTTCTTCTTTCTACCTAATCAGGAGCTTCATTAGGTCTTCCTCACTTTCTGCCATTAGGGTAGTATCATCTGCGTATCTCAAGTTGTTGATGTTTCTCCCAGCAATTTTTATCCCAATTTGTGCTTTGATCTGGTTATCTTCACCCACTGCCAAAAAAGGGGAGATACAGTATTAGCTGGTTCTTGAACCATCTTAGGTGTTTCTAAACTACATCTAAACCCACTGCATCCACCAGTTCTGAAACAGTGAGTGAAATGAAAGCACAAGATCAGGAGATGAGGTGTTCCACAAGGACTTTTGGTAGACAAGATTGACCTCTACTGGAACCTTGAGAGATAGCAGATCACTCTACTTCTAGCTCCAGAGATCTCAACAGAATTTTCTTAATATGTACATGTGTTTATATTGGTTGATATTTCTCATTTTGGCTTGTTTCATGTTAATCCCACTCTCTCCCAAGAATCCTATGGATGGTCATTCCCCTTCAAACATCTATTAATCTCGTGAGATGGTTTAGGCTGAAAGATACACTAAGTCACCTGGCTTCACTTGAACAGCTTTCTTAATCATTTACATCCCTTCCCACAAGGAGTTCTGGATAGCAAACACATTTCTCTCCCCCCCCCCCTTTCTTCTTCTTCACAACATTGGGCTCTGCCTGCCCGGAGGGCTTGAAAAGACGACGATGACGCAGCCGCCAAGGACTCACCTGCCTCTCCCTGGAGCCCATTCCACCAACCCAGGGATGGGGAGCTCGGATGCTTGTAACATTGAGCCCTGGGCCCCGTCACAATGTTGAGCCTGGGCTCCATTGGGAACGTGAGCCGGGCTCCGTATCCATTTATATTTATATTTTGTATTATATTTTGTATTGTATTTATATTGTGCATTATTTTGTATTACTTGTGACTGTAAATCAGTTTGGGTCACCCCAGGGTGAGGAAGGTGGTATATAAATCATAGTATAAATAAATGAATGAATGAATGAATTGGATGCAGATCTTCCAAGAAATGGAATGAAGAACAGATTGGCAGACCATGATCACCCTAGGTTGTTATATTATTATGGTCAGGTACTTCCTCTCATTATTGATGAGTCATAACACTGATACGTGTCACAAAAATGTTGACTATTTTCATGAGTTTAGCAGCCAGACAAACAACAATGACACAATCTTCTAATAACTGAGTGGAAACCACAGTTATGACCTCTGTCGCTAACGAGGAGACAAACAAAAACAGCAATTATGACTTCTTCTTTGTATTTCGACTCCATTTCTGACTTGCTGAAATCAAGAATGCGCCTATTGTGTAGCCCACCTTCCCAAGTCAACTTCATGAAGGGTATCTTAGCCTGACAATCTCTTTACTCTAACTCTCCAACCCCTAATTTGTCAGTTACTGACAGCCACAGAGAAACCAGATGGATGGTTTAGAACAGGATTGTCAGAAGGGTGTAATTGAGTGTCTTATGTTTTACAGATGGGCTGTTGTTGCGGGAGACGGAGCAGCGGCCACTGTGATGAAGATGCCTCTTATGAAACTCACCGGCAGAATATCTGTGTTGGAGAGCACAAAGGAGGCCATAAGGGTCAACAATCTGGCCGTTATCTAAAGGGACCACAAGACGCCAAGGGTGGCCATGTTCCACCTGAATCACCCTGTCAATCGCCGCATTCCAACTCTGCCAAATACTAATTAGCTTGGTTGATGAAGACATGATCTGAATTACCTAATACTATTCCACTGAGTTTTTCCTAATTTCATGGCATTTCCCCCATTATGGTTGACAATGGGATTGTTGACTGGATTATTATTTTTCTGGGTTGAGAAATTAATATTCCCTCCTTTGTTCATTGTTCCCTAAACTATGCATCTGTTTGCTCATTTCTCTCTTACTTATTGTCCTTTCAATTAAAGCATGCTTGTGTATACTTACTTTCCCCCCAATAGTTGACTTTTTAGTGGTTCACTTTGCTTCATGGGTGTCTTGTTTTGCCTGTGTTCTATTCCCACCACCACCACCACCCCCAACCAATGATGAAGAGATAGATACAACATTTTGAGCAACAATTTTATTTAAAGTAAAGACCTAACCTGCAGAGGGGACTAAGTTTACTGTATATAACCTTCATTGTTGAAATGTTTGATGTGGTAGCCGTGTTAGTCTGTGTAAGCATATCATAACAGAGTAAACAAAACAGAACAACAAGAAAGACAAAAAATGTTGTGATACCTTGTCTTAAAGACTAACTCCTGTATTTAAATGTGAGCTTTCATGGACCAAGAAGTGGACTTGGTCCATGAAAGCTCACATTTAAATACAGGAGTTGGTCTTTAAGGTACCACAAAATGTTTTGTCTTTTTTTGCCATTCTGTTTTGTTTATTCTTTGAGATGTAACCTGCCGCTCAAGCATGTAAACCATACCTGTCCTTTTTCAAGTCCCGAGCGGATGAGTCCCTGTCTCTGGGCAAGACTTCTTCTTATCAGCCCGTTTCATTTCGTTAGGACGGCCATTACAAATGCATTGAAGTTCCTTTGTTCATGACAAAGCCTAAATTAAACTAGGCTAGTTGAATAGGAGAAGACCTTCCTATAAATATTCCCAACCAAATTCTCATGAGTCAAGGTTGGAGTATCTCAAAGGGCTCAGAAGGCTCACCCCTGAGCACTTGAATCACACAATTACTGGTGATCAAAGTGGACACCCAATCATCTAATGATGCCCTGTGAGACTCACCCCTACCACTCTCAATCCACACTAACTGCCAAATTGTCCCACAAAGGTAAATGTAAAGGTCTCCCTCATTCAAAAGCCAGTTGTGTCCAAATCTAGGGGGTGGCCTCATCTCCGTTTACAGCCAAAGAAGCAGAACTGTCTGAGATCATGTGGCAGGCATTACTTAAATGCTGGAGGGCACAGAACACTGTTAATTTTCCCACCAAAGCAGTACCTATTTATCTACTTGTAATTTCTTGCTTTCGAACTGCTAGGTTGGTAGGAGCTGGGGCAGATGATGGGAACTCACTCCATCATGTAGAACTCAGGACTTGACCTGCCGATCTTCTGGTTGTCAAATTCAGCATTTTAACTGCAGTCCTTAGCTGCCTGCCCTACTTACCCAGTAAGAAACAGAATGGGACACCTTTTGGCCTCATTTCTCTAAGCTCCCCAAGAAGTAGAAGCAGCATCAAAATCCTTATCTGGCCTCAGAATGGCAATACAAATATCACTGTGGATTAGACAGCAGGTAGGTGGGCTGATGCTCGGACAGCAAAGAGGGACAGCCTTGAGTGAAGCAGGGTAATGAAGCCTTGTGCTCCGCCCTAAGGCTGGCTGGCAATGACACACAACATTCTCCATCTTCATGTTTTCCCTGGGACATGGAGGGGGGAAGCTCCTCTTTTCTAGCCACCTTGCAGCAGAATGTCACAGGTAGCATTTTCCAAAACATCCTGAAATCTCCTTATGAGAACTTGAGGAAATACTTAACCTATTCTTCATCTTGCCCTGGAGAAATGAACTAGTTGGATA
The DNA here is from genome assembly GCA_035047305.1 of Bradypodion pumilum. NCBI lineage: Eukaryota > Metazoa > Chordata > Lepidosauria > Squamata > Chamaeleonidae > Bradypodion > Bradypodion pumilum. Next base: position 5,999,586 of record JAWDJD010000018.1, read on the forward strand.
ACCAGAAAGTCCACCATGGAAGATGAGAGCTCTTGCAGAAATATGATCAGGCGAAGAAAGAGAAAGGGTTTCCATTTCCTAGGCAGCTGTGACTGTTGTCCTAGGATCAGAAACAATTTGTGGTCCTTTGTAGAATCATCCAAGACTTTACCCCATCTGAGGACAATTGAATTTGGCAACTGCCTGTCAGATATGCTTTGATTCGGGTTTCTGCATTGAGAAGGTGGTTGGACTGGATGACCCCATGGGTCTCCTTCCAACTCAGTTATTCTATGATTCTATGACAAACCAAAGGGCTAATGGAGCAGGACAGATGGTTTCTAAACTCAGTCCCAAGTTATGTCTGTCTTGGGGCTTTAGAGTACATCCATTCACAGATTTCTCAAAGGGTGAGGAGGACCAAACCTTCCTTGTTTGTGTTACTGAAGTTCTACTGGTCTTCTTGTTCCTTCAAACCCACATTTGATTCATAGGAATCATGCATTTAGTTCATGGGTGCCCAAACTATGCCCTGTGGGCCAGATCTGGCCCCTGACACCAATTCGTCCAGCCCACGAAGGTCTCGTCGCTCCCAGAAGCGGAAGTAAAACATAGACATAAATGCAGAAGTAAAACATGTATGGGTACATTTTACTTCCACTTCCAGGAGCAATGAGGGCTTCGCAGGCCAGATGAATTGGTGTCGGGGGCCAGATCCAGCCAATGGGCCATAGTGACCAGCCTCCTGAATCACACGACCGGCTCACAGCCCAAAGAGTTTGGGCACTCCTGATTTAGTTGATGGAAGGCCTACAGATCCTCCATCATTCCCCTTTCAAGCCAGTTTTGCTAATCCAAACCTGATTCACTCCCTTTAGAACAGGGGTTCCTGACCTAAGGCCTGTGGGCCAGATCTGCCTGCCACATGATCACAGAAATGTCTGCAGAATCAGATAACGCTGGCTCTTCAGCTATGAAACAGAGATGAGCACTGAACCCTAGAGTCAGATATGACTGGTTTTCGAGCAAGGCTGACCTTTACTAGGAAGAGGAAGGAAGTGGACCGGTCCAGTAAAGGATAGTAATAGACCTTTGGACATTGTTTTCTCAATGCCATTTGTTTTCTTCTTCTTCTTCCGTGTCTAGGCCAAATGTGAACCTGCCAAAATGAAGGTACCCTTTGGTGAGTTCAATCTGCAGTTCCCTTCACCTGATCTAGTGTGAAAAAGATTAGCCCGGCGACACAAAGTTGCCATTACCAGGGTATGCCATATTGTGGTTCAAGAATACCACAATATTTGAGGAGGCTCTTTCTGTGTGCTGACTTGGGCTCCTGGCAATTAATGTCCAGAAACACCTGGAGGCCCAACTTTGGAAAACCCTAGTCTAGCGCTGGAAGAGCTTTGGTTAACCACTCTTGGGCAACTTGTAGTTCTGTTGCAGTGGAACGTCTTTCTTGGCTTTCACAAAAACATAGCAGGGTTGGTGGGACCGGTTACATGGCGGAACAGAGAAAGCATCTGGAAGAACAGCAGCACTGCCCAGAAGGAAGACCTCCAACTTGTCCTGATGTATTCTGTTTTTTGGGAGGGAGGATGGGGTGACTTTATCCTTTACTAGCCGATTACCCGGCCTTGCTCAGGATATTTACCATAGGTCAGCCTACGGATCACTCCTGCCTCCCTTCCTCACCCGTCCCTACCTGGGACTGGGACACTAGCCAGCTCAATTACAACACAATGATGTCACAATCGGTTGACCTACCTGGGGCTATGACATTAGCATCACTATGACATCACTTGGACACACACACACCCTCCTGTCGAGTATACTTCACTTTGCAGATCAATTTAGGGGCATACACCCTGACATGGGCTGCTGGACCCACACAGTCATGTTCTTGCATGCACATGGTAGGTGTGTGCCAAGTTACAATGCGATCGGTGCAGGGGCGTGGATTTGTATAAAGAACATGCAAGACCACACCTCTTTTATATATATATAGATAGATAGATAGATTTGGGTTTTATTGTTTGCTTTCTCATGCTTATCCTAGCCAAGGTTCTATGGTCCCTTTGATTCTCCTGGCCTCACTCTGGCATCAAGTTATCTTAAACAATAGGGAATGGGGATTTGTAAGGCGTTCCACCAATCACAGTCAGCAGTCCTTATACCTGCCCTTGCTTCTGTGATGTCATGGCAGGACAGCCAGTTACTGACCTCTCTTGAACTCTTTGACTAGATTGGTCTAGCTACTGTCTTACTTAGGAAACCCTAGAAAGGATATCCACAATTGTCTTGAGAGAAAATAATTATTTATTGGAAATATGGAACATAAGGAAAACAAAACTCCCAAATTCATATCAGTGTGAAGCATTTATTAGTGTAAGCAGCAAGAGTACAAGCTTTGCCAGGTCTGAAAATGGTACAGAAAACACATCCGGGGCAAGAGAAGACACTAGAAAATTCTGACTCAAGGTAGCTTCTGCATGATGTTCTGAGGTAGGGGAGGAAGAGCAGAAGGCAAAAAAATAAATAAATACACTTCAGATCTAGTTGGGGAGTGAAACCACACAGAGGCACTGCTCAGCTATGGAAGGAAGCCATTAGATAACTGGAATCAACCTGTTTACATCTTTGTTGAAGAACATCTCTTTATTTGGTATTCCTGGAAGAAGAGAGAGAAGCTACTCCATAATTAAGAGGCATAGAACAGTTTGGACACGTCACTCAGCAGGTGAGGTTCTTGGAAGTGAACCCCCAGGTCTTCAGATGCTATGGCAGATGTCAGTTCTAGCTGTTTCTCCAGCTGAATGCAAATTCCATGCTTATTCTTCTTGCCACAGGTCTTCATCGTCATAATTTACTAGTCATCCTTCTCTCTCACCTTGCTGACACCGTGACAGAACTTCATCTCCTTCTAATCTAGAAGTAAAGGATCCAGGCCAAAAGTTGACCCAGGGCTTCAGCAGGAATATCAAGCTAAATTTTCCAGCATGCTCTTCATGTTCAGAGGAATGAATTGTTTGGAGCAATGGAATAACTAAGCAAAGAGGTCTAGCCATCAAGAAATGGAAACTTTTTCACCTCAACATCTGCTTGATGTGTGTTTTGATGTAAGCTTGGTCAAACAGCAATTTTCAGGACAGATCTGGAAATGTTTTGGAATGCAGAATAACACGATGCAATTCTCCAACCCAATCAGGTAAGTGAAAATGCATCTGCAGAGATTAAGCGCAGGTAAAAATGGATGCATGCATGAAAAACACAGATGCGATGGTGAAAAAACTTACAGAAATGGACATTTTAAGACCACACCACTGCAAAGTGTGTTTGGTGGTTGACACATTTTTATACTTGCGCACTTAGATAGAAATAAACAGGGGGGAATAGATGCATTCCAGTTTCCATGCAGGCTTTGCGAATTGAGAATTAAATGTTGATGTTGATACAGGATGCAAAGGATGGTAGGGAGCTTGAGAAACTTAGCAAAGCTTGATCCTGGAAGTTTCAAAGTGTCCTTAATACATTGATTCAAAGAGGCAAAAGTTTAGAGACGCAGAAGGCTGGTAGGACCAGGGATGGAAGCAAGATAGAGGGCACACCCAGGGCATCAAAAGAAGTAAATCATTAGCATAGAGGGCACCAAGAGGGAGAAAAAGCCAAAAAGACACCAGGGAAGAACGGCCACATTGGGAATGGTGTAGCATCGCAGTTCTTCCATGCGCTACATCCCAAAATCTTAATAAATGGCAGTGGGGGATTCAGTAACGTTTGCTACACTGGGAGCAGCAACAGTAACTGGGAGGGCAGCAAGGAGGTGGGCAGCATGGTGGTGGGCAGCAAGGAACGCACTCATGTGAGCCATCTTCTGAAGTACAGCAAAGGATCAGGCCATTATCGCCGCTGCCACCACCACTACAAGGGGAACACCCAGAGCCCATGTCTGCAAAGCAAACAAACAGAAGGAGATAATGGTTATGTTGTGTGTAACCCACATGAATGGAGAGAGAAATGATGACTAGTCCATCAGCTGTCATCTGGCTAACTAGCCTGATAGTTAACTAACTTTAGCTAGACCAGTGATGGCTAACCTTGGCACTCCAGATGCCCTTGGACTTCAATTCCCAGAAGCCCAAGTCAGCACTCCTGCTGATCAGGGCTTCTAGGAATTGAAGTTCAAGAACACCTGGAGTGCCAAGGTTGGCCATCGTTGGGCTAGAGAGCTTCCTTCTTCTTCTAGTGCTGTACTGTATTTGATTCCATATATTGGTAATCCTAATGGTGATAAGCCATGAAGGATGTCCTGGGGACAATATAATGCAGTGATTTTCCATTTTCAGTGGTACAGGTGTCATGCTGCAATGTAGAAGGTCACTGCATTATATTGTTCCCAGGACAATTTTCATGGCTGATCACCATGAAGATAGCCAATATTCAGAATCAGATATGGCACTAGAAGAAGAAGGCCTATCCATCTGAAAATGTATCAAAGAAACTAAACAGATATTAAAAACCCAGCTATGGAATAACTTGGATTAAGCAACAAAAGCTGGGGGAAAGACCTGAAGAACATAAACAACTTGCCTATTAAAGATTTTCTAAAAGAAGCAGAAGATTGACTCAAGCCCACATGTAATGCTGATTTTTTTTAGTGCACATAATATCAACACAAAGAAGCAATAGTTGTATATACTATCTTGACTTTCAAAAATATCTTCAAAATAATATGTTAGAAATAAAAACAGGTGCTTATAGGATAGTGTGGTCCCATCCAGAAATGCCAATGCACCATTAAACTGGTCTATTTAAGTCCCCTTCTTCCATGACCAAGAATTTCAATGTTTATCAACCAGATACTTCTGGGTAACGCACAGCCCTAAGCGTACAATAGACTGCTTCCAAAGACAATGGTAAGATTTTGCTCTCGTGCCTAATAGCTAAGCTGCATGTATTTGCCAGAAACTCATTTAAACCCAAAAAAGGCAGCAATATGAAGTTCCAGAAATCCTCCATACCACACCCCATCTTCTAGCAATCTTTCAGAGAGCTCCAAGATGCTCATCCCTGGTTTAAACAAAAAAAATTAGCTTCACATTGGGCCCAAAATATCTACAGAAATTTGCCCATAATATTTCAGTAACCCTATAACATTTCAGTAATGAGCAGTTAGATGCAACTTACCTGGTTTGGTAGAGTTGAGAGCTTGAGGAACAACTGAGTAGAATTGAAGCAAGTGAACTTGTGAAGTCAGGAAGACAGGAACCTCTTTTATAGCGCAAGCCAAAGCCTACCCCTAGGGGTACTCTGATGGAGCAGAAGGTAGCACCATCATCATCAAAACACGTTCCATTCCTCCATGCCATTGAGTGGCACATGTCCTTCCTTGAGCTGGTTCTCACCTCTCATTATAGAGGTATTCCCCCATGGTGCATGATTAAATAATATTCATTAGTAGATCTGTAATTCCAAGGCATAAGTAGGATGAATTCATTTCAAAATATGAGATGTAAGGAACGTGAATATTTAAACTCATCCCGGAGATCCCATGGTTCAGACTCATTTTCAACATTTGACGTGAGTTGTCATTGGGTTGAGTCATTCATGATTTCTTTATTATTATATATTTATTTGTTATTTCAATCTACACATGCAATGTGTAGTACAGGGGTTCCCAACCTTTTCCAGCCGGGGGCCCGGTCACACTCTCTCAGTCATCTTTGAGGGCTGGATGGCCATTTTGCCCTGCCTGCACAATGGGGTGGCCATTTTGTCCCAATAGCTTCAAAGGAGGTGGCCATTTTGTTTCTCAAATGCCCTTGGAGGGGGTGGGGGCCACATGAAAATGGCACCATGGGTCTGATCCAGACCATGGGCCTTAGGTTGGGAATCCCAGGTGTACTATAACGTTCACTCAACAAAATTAATCCTAGCATCACCATGTGAAAGGCAGGATAGTCAAAGAAAGTGGTGGAAGCATGGTTGTCATTTGAGGAGCTCAAGACCATATTGAAGAGGTGTGGTTGAGTTTCCTCCACATTCTCCTGACTTAACACCCCTTGACTTGTACCTATGAGGGACATTAAAGGATGTGGTGTATGTAGAAATCTGGCTACACTGGTGGTATTTCATGAAGGAATTGAAACGGCATGCACAACGATGCAAGTGGACACCTTGGTCAACATTGCTCAGTCAATAATTTGCCATAATCAGTTGTGTCTGGACACTGATGGTAACCACTTTGAGCACTGCTTGTAACTACAGAAGTCATATGTGACTTGCACTCATCTTTTGTTATTGATATATTTTGTGTGTTACAATTTCAATACATATCCCCCATTTTAAAATCTGTATACATTTTGGCATCCTCTGTATATACCCAATATTGTAGTTCTGAACAAAATACATTTCATGAATGGAATTTGCTGTTCCAGCCTCGAAGCAGAATTGCAACTAGAATTCATCACACCCTTCAGGCTTGAACAAACCATTGTTATTAAAAGGGAGTATTCTCATAAATTAATCCTCACATAGTTTCTTATTTTCCCCTGAAGGTCATGAGATCATAATTTTGGATGATGGTCCAGACATAGACACATGAACTCAGTGAAGGGAGCATCCAGTTTTAGTTAACCTCCCTGATTTCTACTTGGATCTTGTGTTTAAACTATGGTGCAGGTCCACCACACATGTGTAAAGGTGCCTTATATTCTTTGACCTAGCCTAAAGCAAACCCCACAATTGGTGTCAGTGTCATTACTAAGCAAAATGCAATGTTAAGTGCAGGTTTGGATTTCTTAACTATATTTATAGGTGCTGCACAATGTCCCTTGTACTTAGCATCACAACAGGAAATTGCCAGCAAGCAGAAAGTATAATCCAAAATTTGTAAAGAAAATGGGTTGGGAAAAGTTCAGGGTGACAGCAGGAGGAGAAAAACGGACCTGTCAGCTAAATATCGGAGAATCAACGATACAGTGTGTGTGTGTGCGCGCGCGCGCGCGCGCGCGCGTGCATGTGTGTGTGTGTGTGTGTGTGTGTGTGTGTGTGTGTGTGTGTGTGTGTGTGTGTGTGTGTGTGTGTGTGTGTGTGTGTGTCACACTACAGTAATATGTTTGCATAGCACTGGCCTGTTTAGCGCTGGTTCATTTCAGCATTTGTGCTCGCATGTCCAACAAAAGGCAGAAGCAACATTAAAGAGATTTATGATTGCAATGTGCCTTACTGCACATTTTCCAGAGGCCTGATCTACCTCCAACTTGGAGCAGGAACAGGTATACTGGAGACTTGGTCTGTGTTCTGACGGAGTGAGTAGAATGAGGACCACAAGGGACCTGGAATGTAGTCTACCTACTTATGTGTTTGGTAAATCAGGTCTTTGGAATTCAGAGCATAAGATAAAACATATTCCAATTATGAAGCTGTCTTGAAACTATTTATTATATTTTTCATGGTCTCTGTGGATTTCTTTTCACGAAAGAAGGAGAGAGGCATAATTCCAATGAGCAGTGGATTTCTAGTAAACTGATGTCCATCAAGTCACATCTACCCATTTTCATCCATTCATCTATTTAGCCACATCTACCCATTTCTATCCATCCATCCATCCATCTGTCAGGTTCTCCCAATTTATAACTCATTGTTAGACAAGTTCATGGAGGACAAGTGTATCAATGGCTATAATTATGGCTACCTAAGGACAACCTCCGGATTGGAGATATAGGCAGGATATCTCTCAATGCCATTTTCAGGGAATCCTAAGCAGGTGAAGGCATCTCCTTGGGAATACCCTGAAGGAAATGGTGAGCCACTGTGTGAGACAGAATGCTGGACTGGATGGGCTCCTGTGGCCTGTTCCAGCAGGGCTGTTCTTATGTTCTTATATGTTCTTATGTTCTAGCACAGGGGTAATCAACCTTGGTGCTCCAGGTATTTTTGATCAGCAGGTGTGCTGACTTGGGCTTCTGGTAATTTGAAATCCAAGAACACTTGAAGCACCAAAGTTGGCCACCCCTGTGGTAGCATATCATGCATTGCACCAGAATTCCAGGAATAGTTTTCAAATCAAAGCAGACATAATTACAGTTTTTAAACTCATACATGAAATATAAGCAGCACCTGGTTATAAAATAAAAATTACCAGTGGCGCTGATTTTAAATGATTCAGGGCAGGGGTTGGCAACCTTTTAAATTCAAGGGCCAGGTCACACTCCCTCAGATAGTTGAGGGGGACATAATGTAAACACTGCTGTAAAATTCATCTGTGGCTGTGGTAAATGCATTTATGACAGCTGCCTATGCATTTTACGGCCGCAGTTACAGTGAGGGATCACCATTCTGTCCCCCTCAACACATTTACGACAGCCTCAGAAGTCTTTCCGGCTGTTTTTTGGTTGTTTGTAACTGTTTCCAGAGTACAAAAATCTCCTAGATGGGTGTGGTACAAATATAAAAAATAAATTTAAAAAATTGGTGCTTCTTCTGGCAACGGGAGCAAGGCCAACGGGCCAGATGATTTGGCACCATAGGCCATAGATTGCCGACCCCTGATTTAGGGGGATAAAGAGACACTTTTGCTTGGTAGGTCAGCAAGGTGTAGTGTGTACATGAGGAACATGTTGAGATTTTGTTAGATCCAGAGTGTGCAAGTAATGAGTTATCAAGAAACTTAGTTACTTGTAATTAGTTAGTTATTTGAGTAACTGGTGTAAGAAGCAACATCTTTTAAGAAATATTTTACTAAGAACACTCTCTCCCTCTTTTAATCTCTTTCAATCTGTAGGGGTCGGTGCAATTTTTGGTGGCAGTTTTAATGGAGTTTTTATTGGTTTTTAAAATGTGATTGGTTTTATTTTCTGTGAGCCTTCCAGAGTCTTCGGAGTTGGGCAGCAATATAAATCAAGAAAATAATAAATAATTGTTTGTTTTGGTTCTGCATCTCAACAAGATAAACATAGACTCCAACGAGTAATTAGGACTGCAGGAAAAAAAATTATTGCTGTTAATCTACCTTCCATTGAAGATCTATATACTACACAAGCTGAAAAGAGAGTGGAGAAAATATACAAAGACGCCACACATCCTGGCAATAACTTGCTCCAGCTTCTACCATCGAAACAACGCTTTATTGTATTACATACTAAAACAACCAGATACAAGGATAGTTTCTTTCCAAATGCCATCAATCTGCTGAACAACTAAATTGTGTGATTGTATTGTATTGTTATTGTTTCTCTAGGGATATGTGAGATTGTTGTTAGTATTATGATTAGCACCTATTATTAAGTGTAGTAGACGATCTAGTAAATGTAATTTAATTTTTCATATATAGAGAGAGCATATGTACCAAAGACAAATTCCTGGTGTGTTAGTACACCTGGGCAATAAAGGATTCTATTCTAAATAATATATATATATATTTCCAAGGCATATTGATAGGAAACATTTCATTAAAAAAAACATCATTTTGTCTTTGTTAAAAGAGACAAAATCTTGTATTTTGTGATTTCATTATTTCTTAGGATTGGCCATTAGAGGGCAACAGAGAATGCATGCATAACCTTGCATTCATTCAAAAGTCCATAATACTGTATTTTCTGGCGTATAAGACTACTTTTTAACCCCGAAAAATCTGTGCCAAAGTCGGGGGTCGTCTTATAGGACAGGTACTTAACTGCAGCTTGTTTCCCCTTGCTTCATATGTCCGGCGCATATGGTGAGGGGTGCCGTGGCCGAGTCCCTGCTCTGTGCGGGGAGTATGAAGCAAGGAGAAGCAAGCTGCACACATCTTCCTGTACCTCGAGGAGGAGAACGTGAGCGTGGATTGGCTCTCCACCAGAACCTGCCCATTCGACTCGAAGGGCTGCGTGTCTTCGGGTTGAGTGTGGGTCAATTTTTATTTGGTGTGCATTGGAAGAAGGGTAGTCTTATATGGCAAGTATATTCCAAACTCTATATTTTAACTGGAAAAGTTGGGGGTCGTCTTATACGCACAGTCATCTTATACGCCGGAAAATACGGTATTTCCAATGTGAATGTGATTTGAATTTAGCTGGATCTTCAAGTTGGAATATGCAAAGATCTCAGACCTGGATTGACCATTCAGTTCTCTGGGTTCGTTGACAGTGTCATTTACCTCTATCTGCTGAAGAAGATACAAATAAATGTTTGTTTTGGGTGGATTTTGGTTTATCAAAGCTCTACAATCAATGTCTTGCTAAAAGGAGACTCATTATTTGTACCCAACATAGGGTAACACATCTGAGTGAGAACCAAGTCATGGTCCTGAAACCACTTGAATCCTGTCTTTCATTTTAGCATTGTAACTTCTTTGGGTTGTGAACACCATGACACTCTCTTGAATCCTTTAGGGTTGGCTCAGTTTACAACCCCAAATTGCCTACCGGGTGTTCACAAATAGTCCGGGCAGATTTTGTCACCCCACAAATGAACGCTGATCAAACTTGAACTGGGGGATACTCATATCTTAGTTCTCTATGAGTGTTTTTCAGTGTTCAAGGAAAAGGAAGAAGAGATGACACTAATGGTTAATGAATGAGGATGGTATAAGTTATTTAGCATTCAATTAGGCAGGATGAATTGGAGAAAACAACCACAACAGGTGTGGAAAGCCATTTTTAAAAGGTTAATTTTATTGCAGTGTTTGGCATGGCATATTTTCACTTCCAAGGGAAACCTTAATTTTAGCTGAGGTTCTCCTTCAATAACCATGTCTTGTCTTTCAGGATCAAGAGGCCATAAAGCAGGGGGTAGGCAATCTACAACCCACGTCTGATCCAGCCTGCGGTTCCAAATCATCTGGCCCTCTGCCCTCGCTCCCACCACCACCGGAAGTAGTGGAAACAGCCATAAATGCATTTATGGTAGCCATAAATGCAGATGCAGATGTCGTAAACACACTTTTACACATTTATGGCTGTCGTAAACATTTACAGCGGCCGTAAATGTGCACAAGGCTGTCGTAAACATGTTTACAACAGTTGCGGATGCGTTTTACGGCAGCACTTACAACAGGGGGACCACCAGTACGGCTCCCTTAACTTTCTGAGGGAGTTTGACCCCGCCCTGACTTTAAAAGGTTGGCAACCCCTGCCATAAAGAAATAAAAAAGATCATCAGTAGCTCAAACACACCTATGATAGATCATTGTATGAATTAGTCCAATATTCCTAGACAAAGCCAAGACTGTCTGCTACCGTCATTGGTATCCCATTTTCTCTTTGAAGGCATCAAGAAGTAGTACATGTCTCTACCACTGGAGTTCTCAACCTTTTAAAGCCAGGGACTGGGTCACGCTCCCTTAGACAGCTTTGGAGGATGGACAGCCATTTTGCCCTTCCTCCACCACATGGCACTTCCTGGTGTGGTGAAGGCAGTGGGGGGCACATGAAATGGTGTCATGGGCTGCATTCGGCCCACGAGCCACAGGTTGAGAATCCCTCCTCTATAGGGTCTTCATTATTGAGTTCAACTCTTTTTTCTTTTCTATTTTGGCTATTAAGGGGGAAATATCTGCTTCAGATGTGAGCTTGACTGCAATACGTATTTCAGCTGATAGCAGATGGGTGTCTTCTGTTATTGCAGTTTTACACACTCTGAAAGGTAGAGTGGAGGAGTTCTCACTCTCTAACCTGCTCAGGTTCACCCTATCCTGAATTTTGTAAAGTTTGGATCATACCTGTCAACCCGCGGCTCCGGAAAAACGGGACCTGCATGGAAAGCGTTTCCCCCTTGCCAAATTACGGGGTTTTGGCAGCGGGGGCCGGGTTATGACGTCAATTGACGTCAATTTACGTCAATTTACGGGATAATCCCGGCCAAATCGGGAAGGTTGACAGGTACGGTTTGGATCTTCCCTTAAAATAATGAGATGGAACTCTCCTGAGAAGCTGGGAAAGTCAACCTCTGGATAAAAGCAGACCCTTGAATGGAAAGCTTTGTAAATAACAAACCAGGACACAATTGTGTTTGATCTTGGAATTTTATTGACTTATGACTTAGAAGAGCTTAAACACCAAGAGGAAAGGGGAAACACCAGCACCATTAGAACAGAGAGATAGTCGAGTTCCAGTTCAAAAACCTCTGAACTTGAACAGAGAGATAGTCTTCCTTCCATCTCAGCCAATATGGACTTGAGGAACATCAGCAGAGAGAAAGAGGGTTACAAGTAGCCAAGAGTTTCATGAAGGAAGGAGGTTCAAGGCGTTAAATGTTTAATTCAGCAGGAGGTAGATGTGGAAGTCTGCTTTGTTGAGAATGACATCAGTTCAGCGGGAAGCTCTTATCTGGCTCAGGACCATGTTGAGAAGGTGAAGGAACACAAGACAGCAAACGGGAAACCATGCCAGATTCTATCACAGTGATAGTAGGATTGGGAGAGAAGAAAGAGGAGGAGGGAGGGAGAAGAGGGGAAGGGCAAGAGGGAAAAAGAAGGAAGAGAGGAGGAATTAAATGCATCAAATGAGATGCTTCTGGCTATTTCTTAAATGGAATGAAGTAACTTGGCAGGCTCAAGTCTTGTCAGTGGAGAGCTTATTCCATTTGCTGAACTGGCAGTTTCCCGGGTTATTTAGCATTTCTTAGCGTAGCAGTCTGTGCTCTGCATCTTGCCGCACTTCACAGGAGGGTAGCAGGGCTTGATGTATGTCTGGCAGCAGCAGGGGGTGCAGCAGGATGTCTTGCAGCATGGATCACAAGAGGATTGTTTGCCGCACGGATCACAAGAGGATTGTTTGCTGCATGGATCACAAGAGGATTGTTTGCCGCATGGATCACAAGAGGATTGTTTGCCGCATGGATCACAAGAGGATTGTTTGCTGCACGGATCACAAGAGGATTGTTTGCTGCACGGATCACAAGAGGATTGTTTGCCGCACGGATCACAAGAGGATTGTTTGCCACAGGAATTGCAAGAGGATTGTTTGCCACAGGAATTGCAAGAGGATTGCTTGCAGCATGGATCACAAGAGGATTGTTTGCCGCATGGATCACAAGAGGATTGTTTGCCGCAGGGATCACAAGAGGATTGTTTGCCGCAGGGATCACAAGAGGATTGTTTGCCGCAGGGATCACAAGAGGATTGTTTGCCGCAGGGATCACAAGAGGATTGTTTGCAGCAGGGATTACAAGATGATTGTTTGCAACAGGGATCACAAGAGGACTGCTTGCAGCAAGGATTACAATAGGATTGTTTGCAGCAAGGATCACAACAGGATTGCTGAAAGCAGGGGGAGCAACAGGATTGCCCGCAGCAGGATTGCTGACAGCAGGGGCAGCAGCAGGATGGCTGGCAACAGGGAACAGTGCAACAGAGGAAGGTAGTCCTACCGCTGGAATAGCCACAACCACTACCGTCACTGCAACTCATCTTTGAAGAGTGAAGGCAAAGCTGAAAAGGGAATCGAGACACAACTGTGAATATTAGAACTCAGGCTATTTTTTTCCCCTTTCAAATCTCTAGCAAAGATCTTCCCACAAGAAACTACCAGGTCCTCTTAAACAGAGATATCAGAGATTGGAGTAGGACCTTTTCCATGAAACATGTAGAGCACAACCCAAACAACCATGTGCCCATTCTGGAAAGAGAGGGATTTCAGTGGTTGGCAAGTTTTCTAAGCACAGGATGCCCTAGATGTCTTCACATAATCAGATCTCAACATTTGTTCAAAGAACTTACACTCCATAAATAAAATCAGTTCCCCAAAGTGGCCACCAATTAGGAACACTTACCTTACTTGAGAGCAGTTGATTGTAAAGACAACGAAGAGAAGGGAATGAAAGATCAAGACAAGACTAACTCTTTTTATACCTCCATGTACCCTTCCAGGATGAAGTGAACAAGCACAAAAAGTATGGAAGACTTTTCTTCAGCCACTTAAGTACATTTCCAACTACTGCGCCATCATCCGGTCCACACTCCTTCTTGCTTTGTTGTTTTCATGCTAAAGAGAGTATTTATTGCATGGTCTGTTATTAAACCTAGCTGCATCTAATAGTGCTGTAATTTTCTCGTGTGTCAGGGCCAAGGGATTATCATAAATAATTGGGCCTGTTAAATGGAGCCCTGGTGGTGCAGTGGTCAAATTGCTGTAATGCAGCCAGAATATTGTGAGTTTGAATCTGGCCGTGGCTCAAGGTTGACTCAGCCTCCTCCATTAATGAGTACCCAGCATGTTGGGGGCAAAACGCTAATTAACTTGTGAACCACCCATAGCATGCATTAATCACTATAGGGCACTATAAAAGTGTAATTGCTAATTGCCATTACTAAATAGGTTGAAATCTGTAGGCTGGTGTACATTTACCAGGGTTTAATAATGAGACGCTATGACTTCTGAATCAAAAATCCACTGTTTGCGTACTTCATTGGAGACCTGGAGGTTTAAGGTCCCTGTCCTCCACCACCACCACCACCAGCCTTGTTAAGGATGACTTATGACAAGTAGTAAAGTTGAACTCACAAGAGAAGACACCGCTGGAAAATTAAGAGCAGAACTGTGACAACCTTCTTGATAATGAACCATCAAGGAAATGACCAACTCCAAAGTATATACAGTGCCTTTCTAATGAGTTATTTTATTTGAGCCTTGATGACTCTTTCCAGTCTCAAACTTGGCTCTCCAGGTGTTCTTGGACTTCAATCACCAGAAGCCCAAGTCAAGCACACATTGATCAGGGCCTCTTGGAACTGAAGTCCAAGAACCTCTGTAGAGCCAAAATCACTCCCCAAAAACTTGTAATGAACCCCCTATATCTAAGCCTACAAGCCACCCCAATTTAGATACTATGAATCTTAGCAAGACACCCAGAAATGACAGCTTTATCAACTACATTGCTTGATGCAGAGCTAAGATTATTTAATGGACACACTCTGAATCACATTTCTTCCACATCAGTCGTCCTATGGACAGGTACATTCATTAGGAAAAATGGATTGCCTCCAGTGTTGTCTTGGTGAAAACTCCTCTTGAAATAGCTCTGGGGTCTACCTTTTCTCAGGAATCAAAGATGAGTAACTACTTTGAGTACACTGCCCTTATGGCCATTGAGTGTTGACAAGGAAATATGTGAGCATCTCCAGGGGTATTCAGATACCTTCAAAGATCAGATATGATTGTTCTATCGCCCTTAAATTTAACCATTCACTTGGTGAGATTTTCCTCCAGCCTATTATTCACCCACCTACCCTTCAAAGTAGAAACCCTCCAGATAGACCAGGAAGATCCAAGTTGGCCATGTACCAAGTTTGGAGTGGAGTGCATTTCTCAGCACATTGTTTTATTGCAGGGATATTGATCACAATAGACCACTCCATAAGGGTGATTTCGCCATGTGATCATACCCCTAGTCAACCAAGTGCTCTACACCCATAAAATTAGAGTACAGATATTCTGTAGGTTGAAGTAAAGTAGAAACTCAGATTCAATACAAAAGGAATACAAAGAGTGGAATCCCAGTTCTTAAGAAGGTGGTTCAGAAGTAAGAAGATTGGGACAGCATGTTGAATCTTCCCAAAATGGTCTCTTGAGGGCAGCAGAAATAATCACAGAATGGAGATGGAAGGACACTTGCTTCAGCCTGTTACTAAAAAGTGAGATATAGGAAAGTAGGATCATACAGAAATAAGCTTGGGAAATCACAGCTGCAGAAGACCACATCTGGTCTCCCCTAATCTAGACCAACATGAATTTTTCAAGCTGTAGCTCCCATCTATGGAGATCTACTACCCTGCTAGAAACAAAGAAGAGAATGTCATGCACTCAACCTGATGAATCAAGTTTCAGTCTTCTTTTCAACATCCCTAATTGGGGAGAAGATTATCCAACATACATTTACAGGTTTGGGTTTAAAGAAGTAGTTTGTGGTGCACAGTTCCATCACAACTACTGGACAGTGCTCAGCAAAGATAATGGATCAGAGAGTGATTATCAAACTGCAGCCCACGGACCGGATGCGGGGCCCAAACCCATTTCATCCAGCTCCCACGACCTCTGCGACACCAGGAAGTGTTATGTGGTGGAGGAAGGGCAAAATGGCTATCCGGCACCCAAAGCTCTCTGAGGGAGCATGACCTGGGCCCCAGGTTTAAAAGGTTGAGGGATCACAGTTAGTCTAAAAGGGAATATATTCCATCTGCTTCATATGTCTCTTCATGAGTTTCACAACAAAATGTCAAAGGCTGTTGTCTTTTTTCTGCAAAATAAATGTGTCCCCATTTTATTTATAGTGCACCCAAGTGTTTGAATGAATAATGCAAGTAGCAGAATTAGGAGTTTTGGTTCAGGATTTTATTATCTTTTAGGTAGACAGTTTGAGAAGTTGTACAGAAAGCAGGAAGCTAATAGAGAGCATGCAATTCAACAATCTGATCATGGGGAAGCTAGTGCAGATGTACACCAGCTTTCCTCTATCACAGATGGCATAATGAAAGCTTAAAGAGAGGAGAGTCGACAGTGGAATCAGAAAGTGTAGAGAAGAAGATGCTATTCTTCAGAGCATCAGGAGTCAGGAGATAGTTTAGAGGCCCACATTCAGGTTGATGATGATGATGCTATCTGTTGGACCTCCAGAAGACAGAAGCTTCTCCTGGACTTCGTCAACACTTGCATTGCATAGGTCAACAGCAACAGGAACATGGGCAGCAACAGCAGCAATCACAGCAACATGGTTTGCAACAGCAACAATTACAGCAACAAGGTTGACAACAGCAGCAATCACAGCAACAATGTTTGCCACAGCAGCAATCACAGCAACATGGGCAGCAACAGCAGCAATCACAGCAACATGGGCAGCAACAGCAGCAATCACAGCAACATGGTTTGCAACAGCAGCAACCGCAGCAACATGGTTTGCAACAGCAGCAATCACATCAACATGGGCAGCAACAGCAGCAATCACAGCAACATGGTTTGCAACAGCAGCAATCACAGCAACATGGTTTGCAACAGCAGCAATCACAGCAACACGGTTTGCAACAGCAGCAATCACAGCAACAACAGGGCTTACAACAGCAGCAGCTGCAACATGGGGAGCAACAGCACTTGGAACATTGAGACATGTTGGCAGGAAGGGAAAGCTGAGCTAGAAGGAAACCAGAAAGAGTTCATAAAGAAATTGTAATAACTCCCATCCGTACTTATCCTCTGAATTATGAAGACCATATTAGGTCTGAGTTTCATCCCATGCTTCTCCAGTCAACAATTCTACCCACAGCCTTTGACTATGGTGTTCCTCACATTCCATACAATGTACACAGAGTTACATTTCTATACTAACTTCTTCTTGGCTATTGAAAAACCTTTTGCTTTCAGTTTAACAAACTATGGTTGAAATCACCATGCACTGCCCAAAGAACCTGGAACATTCAAGGGTTCAAATGATAACACATTATATTCCTTCCCTGTCATTCTAAAATTCCAGATAATATTTAATAAGAAAAAAAAGCTTACCGATTTCAGGAGAGTATGAAGGTTAGGTTGGATGGTGAGTCCAGTGAGTAGATGAAGAGCTGCAGGAAAAGGTCCCCTTTATATACCTCTTTGTATCCATCTATAACAAATGAGACACTGCTCCAAAAATGTAAGTTCTTCATGAACATTCTCTGTTGACCACCACAAAGTCATCTCTGGCACATGACGCAACAAGGTAATTCAATCTATGACTGAACAACCATTTAATGGGTTGTTTTAATACCAATTCCATTGTATGACTATGTAATGTTGTCCATCATATTGATGGGAATCATCACTATTTCTCATTGTAAGTTAAGGATATCAATTTTTAGCATGAGAAGGTTTGGGATACCGATTTGTCATTATTGACAGACATGATCAATACAACCTCATAAAATAATAGTAATTGCTTCTAAACACTTCTGAACTTCTTGAATACCTTTCAGACTTCATAGAGTTCATCTTAGTTCCAAAGTTGAATGTCCCTCAGACACCTATAATAAATATGATTAACACCAATGCATGTGAAGTTATTGTTATGATTAATACTAATAAAAACCATGACATTTGTATGTAACATAAAGACAAATGTGTTCATCCTTCCAACTCAGCATAGTTTCATCATGCTCTGAAAATAGCTTTAATCATAAACTTCTTGAAAAGACAGATATGAACATGATTAAGGCTCATTGATCGTTGTGTAGGCCATCACCATGGCTTCAGGAATATCTCCACATTCTCAGTCTGTGCCTCCATGGGAAAACATGCTCAGAATTATATAAAAAAACCCACTCCCCAAAGCTGGTGTTCTTCATTCACTAACTGGATTCAAAACCCATGTGGGGGGGGAGTATTTTATCTGTTTAAATCTCTTTATAAAGTGGCAAAAAATTCCAAGGTGCACTTTGTGATGAGTTTTGAACAGAAAAAATATGTTTATTTGAGTTTTTCTGACCTCTGGAATGGATTATTTGTTTTTCAATTCAAAGTGCATTGAAAACCAAATAATGGGAAACCGCACTTCAAGATATGAAAGTTTCATGATACAAAAAAACACAAGGAACAGATTAATTTTGTATCTCGAGGTACCACTATAATTGAATTTGGCTAGACCCATAGATCTTCACACTTGGCTCTCTAGGTGTTCTTGGACTGCAATTCCCAGGACACCTGCGAATCAGGGCTTCTGAGAATTGAAGTCCAAGAACATCTGGAGAGCCAAGTTTGACGACCTATGAGCTAGAGCATTCTACAATTTGTTTTGAGATCCCACCACAATGTATTTCATTATGTTTTAAATGTTTTGACTGTGGTCTGTTCTGGTCTCTGACTGTAATAAATTGGTCTAAACTCTTACTCTAGGCCTAGTGTGTTTGTAGGATACCAGCACGGCTTTTCAAGGTGTGATATGTGATTTCCTGTTCTGTGGACAACAAAAAATCCAGAATTTGTACACAGAGCAAACATTCCTCAACAAGAATACCCTCAGCATGGTGTCTAGAGCTTCTTGAAGCTGAGGTCCAGAACATCTAGAGGACATCAGGTGGAGAACTGTCAGACTAGATTAATACAGGTGGAGGTTTTCCAATCTAGATCTTGAGGTTTGGTTTCTAAAGGACCCTTAACAGTCTTGCTGATAAGCGAATCTACCTGATGTCTTCAATGTGTCTGAGAAGGTTGTGATTGCTTCAGCTGCTCCATCTTGATTTATTCTTTCAGCCATACCTCCCGTCGTTGTGGACAACATGTCATGCTCTTCCAACTGCTGCTGCTCCACCTGCTGTGGTGGCCATTTTTCCTGTTGCTGCTCCCCCTGTTGCTGCTGCTGCCCATGTTGCTATTGAACCTCCTGTTTCAATTCCAGCTGTTGCAGCTCATCCTGCTGCTATCTCAAGTGCTGCTAAATCAAGTAATGCCAATGGTGAACATCGTGAAGGATGTCCCCGAACCCCAGCTGGCTGTCGCAGCCTGACATGGTGAGACGTAATGCCAGCATAGAAACCCAAGATCAAGAACCTTCTCTCATTAATTTCTCAACCACACAAGCCTTGCATCTGCTTCCCAAGATGACCTCTTATTCTTCTATTGGTCTTTTCTTTTGCTCTGCTTTACAATGAGACAAGCTTGTTGGGTCCTTCTCATTCTTCCTTTGTCCTTTATTCTTGAGATTCTTTCTTCAGCTCTGTTTTACAGTGAGGCACGGTTGACCCATGTTTCTCACTCTTCTGTTATATTTCTCCTTCAGTTTCTTCTTCATCACTGTAAAATAATTCTTCTCCTCTGACTGTATAACTGGAAAATAATAATAAAAGCACCAAACCACAAAACTTACTTGTACTACACATTTGTTTTGATTGTGTCTTGATTTGTTTCCCATGCAATGAGGAAAGATCTAACCCAGGAATCAGCAAACATGGCTCTTCAGGTGTCCCTGGATTTCAGTTACCAGAAATCCAAGTCAGTATACTTGGCTCAGCAGTATACTGATCAGGGATTCAGGCAATTGAAGTCCAAAAACATCTGGAGAGCCAAGGTTGCTGACCCTTGATTTCGCCTATAGAAAAAGAGACTGAAGTGGGATATGGTGACACTGTTCAAATACTGTACCTCATACAATGATTTTAATCCATCCCAAACATTCCCCCCCAACCTAATTGTTATGTGATTTCGTGCTATATGGGGTGATTGTTGTATGAGGTACCACTGTACTTGAAAGATTGTCTCACAGAGGCAGGGCTGGATCTGTTCTCAATCATGCCAGAGTGCAGAACATTCAACAATGGGCTCAAGTTACAGAAAACCAGATCACAAGAGGATTGTTTGCAGCAGGGATCACAAGAGGATTGTTGGCAACAGGGTTCACGATAGGCTTGTTTGCAGTCAGGAACACAACAGGATTGCTGGAAACATGGGGAGCAAAAAGATTGTCTACAGCAGGATTGGTTACAGCAGGGGGGTCAGCAGGATGGCTGGCCACAGGACACAGTGCAACAGAGGAGGGTAGTCCCACAGCTAGAAGAGCCACAACTGGGCTGATGGACTGACTAATATTTCTCACACTGGGTCATGAGAAAGGCACTATGGAATGAATTCACCAAAATGTGGCTTCTATTTGGAAGTATAACATCTGACATAGAAATGGAAGAAGAGGAAGAAATCCTTAAGCAATCCCAGGAGGTACGTTAGGCTGAGATCATAGATGGTTCAAGACTAGGGCAGATGGGTCACTGCCCAAAAATCTTGTGGTGAGCACCCTAAATCTAAGTTTGCAAGCCACCCCAGTTCAGATCCTACGAATACTAGCAGGACACCCGGAAATGACAGCTACAATACATTGCTTGATGTAGACCTAAGATTATTTAATGTACACACTCTGAATCACATTTCTTCCACATCAACTATCCTTTGAGCAGGTACATTCATTAGGAGAGAATAGATTGCCTCTGGTGTTGTCTTGGTGAAAACTCTTGGTGATAACTCCTCCAAAATTAGCTCTGGGGTTTACCTTTTTTTCAGCAAACAGGGATGAGTAACTACAGTACTTTGGAGATGGTGCCCTTCTACAACGCCCTTATGGCCATTGAAAGTTTTCAAGGGAACAGGTGAGCATCTTAGGTGGTAATCTGATGGCTTCTAATGTCGTGCTCTATCACCCTTAAATTGAAGCTTCCTCCAGGCTGTTTTTCCCAAAAAAGTACAAGCCCTCCATATAGACCAGGAAGGCCCAGCTTGGGTATGTATCAGGATTGGAGTGGAATGCATTTCACAGTACATTGTTTGATTGCAGGGAAATTAATCACATTAGACAACTCCACAAGTGGTTCAAATGTGATTGATTTCTCCATGTGATCACACCCCTAGTCCACCAAGTGCTCTACACTCATGATGTCATAGAGAACAGATAATCTGTAGGCTGAAGTAAAGTAGAAACCCAGATTCAATGCAAAGGGAATACAAAGAGTGGAATCCCAGTTCTTAAGAAGGTGGTTCAGAAGTATCAAGATCGGGATAGGCTGTTGAATCGTCCCAACATGGTCACCAGAGAGCAGTAAAAATAGAGATGATGGGACACTTGCTTCAGCCTGTTACCAACAAGGGGCGGGGGGGGGGGGATCTAGGGAAGTTGGATCATACAGAAACTATCCTATGTGCATATACTGGTTTGGGTCTACAGAAATAGTTTGTAGCAGACAGCTGCATCACAACCGCTGGACAGGTGTGAGCAAAGGATAGAGGGGAATCACCATTTCTCTAAGGGAATATATATAATCCATCTGCTTCTAATGTATCTTTGGGGGTTTCACAACAAGATGCCAAAGGTGGAAATGTTACCTTTTTCCTGTGGAAAAAAAGAAGTCCCGATCTGATGTATAGCCCACCCAACTGTTTCAATGAATAATGCAAGCAACAGAATAAGGCTATTTGGTTTAGGATTTTATTATCTTTTAGACTGACAGTTTGAGAAGTTGTACAGAAAGCAGAAAGAGAATAGAGAGCATGCAATTTAACAATCTGATCATGGGGAAGAGAGTGCAGATGTACACCAGCTTGCCCCCTTCACAGATGGCACAATGAAAGCTTAAAGTAAGGAGAGTTGAAAGTGGAATCACAAAATGTAGAGTAGAAGATGCCGTTCTTCAGGTCATCTGGAGCCAGGAGATAGCTAAGAGGGCCAAATTCAGGATGATGATGGTGGTGCTATCTGTTGGACGACCAGAAGAGAGAGGCTTCTCCTAGACTTTGTCAACACTTGCGTTGCATAAGTCAACAGCAGCAGGAACATGGGCAGCAACAGCAGGGACAACAACAACATGGTTTGCAACAGCAACAATCACAGCAACATGGTTTGCAACAGCAGCAATCACAGCAACATGGGCAGCAACAACAGCAGTCACAGCAACATGGTTTGCAACAGCAGCAATCACAGCAACATGGTTTGCAACAGCAGCAATCACAGCAACATGGGCAGCAACAGCAGCAATCACAGCAACATGGGCAGCAACAGCAGCAATCACAGCAACATGGGCAGCAACAGCAGCAATCACAGCAACACGGTTTGCAACAGCAGCAATCACAGCAGCATGGGCAGCAACAGCAGCAATCACAGCAGCATGGGCAGCAACAGCAGCAATCACAGCAACAATGTTTTCCACAGCAGCAATCACAGCAACATGGTTTGCAACAGCAGCAATCACAGCAACATGGTTTGCAACAGCAGCAATTACAGCAACAACAGGGCTTACAACAACAACAGTTGGAACCTTGAGACATGTTGGCAGGAAGGGAAAGCTGAGCTAGAAGGAAACCAGAAAAAATTATAAATAAATTGTAATAACTCCCATCTGTACCCATTCTCTGAATTACGTAGACCATATTAGATCTGAGTTTCATCCCATGCTTCTCCTGCCAATGATTCTACCCACAGCTTTTGACTAAGGCGTTCCTCCCATTCCATACAATGTCCACAGAGTTACATTTTATACTACCTTCTTCTTGAAAAACCTTTTGCTTTCATTGTTACAGATGAAGAATCTATGGTTGAAACCACCATGCACTGCCCAAAGAACCTGGATCTTCCAACGGTTCAAATGCTAACACATTCTATTTTTCCCTGTCTTTCTAAAATTCAAGATAATATTTAATAAGAAAAAAAAGCTTACCAATTTCAGGAGAGTATGAAGGTTAGGTTGGATGGTGAGTCCAGTGAGTAGATGAAGAGCTGCAGGAAAAGGTCCCCTTTATATACCTCTTTGCATCCATCTATAACAAATGAGACACTGCTCCAAAAATGTAAGTTCTTCTTGAACATTCTCTGTTGACCACCACAAAGGCATCTCTGGCATGTGATGCCACATCGTATCCACATCCGTCACTAAAACTAATTTTGACATAGTCATGCGATAATTCGATCTATGACCGAACAACCACTTAATGGGTTGTTTTAATACCAATTCCATTGCATGACTATGTAATATTGTCCATTATATTGAATGGGAATCATCACAGTTTCTCATCTAACCTAAGGATATTAATTTTTAGCATCAGAAGATTTGCGGATACTGTACCAATCTTTTATTATTTACTGACATCATCTATACCAGTCTTGTAAAATAATTGTAATTGCTGCTAGACGCTTCTGAACCGCTAGAATACCCTGAAGACTTCATAGAGTTCATCCTAGTTTCAAAGCTGAAAGTCTCTCAGACACCTATAATAAATATAACACCAATGCGTGTGAAGCTATTGTTATGATTAATACTAATAAAAACCATGAAATTTGTATGTAACATAAAGACAAATGTGTTCACCCTTCCGACTCAGCATTGCTTCATCACTCTCTGAAAATAGCTTTAATCATGTACTTCTTGAAATGACAGACATGAGCATGACCAAGACTCATGGATCGAGTGACGATGTTGTGTAGGCCATCACCATGGCTTCAGGAATATCTCCACATTCTCAGTCTGTGCCTCCATGGGAAAACATGCTCCGAATTATATGAAAAATTCCCACTCCCTAAAGCTGGTGTTCCTTATTCACTAACTGGGTTCAAACCCCACATCCACTCCTTCCACTGTCCTGCATAAGGTAAGCCTGTTCTCTTTGGAGGTGGTTAGATATGTTGGGATGGAAGGTGTTCTGATTAGTTGTTTCATGCACTCTATCTCTTAATAAGTTTGCAGAAAAGGGAAGGACTTACCTCTGTGCCCTAAACTCTTTGCAAATCGCTGGGATGAGGTGATGGTAGATGGAGCAGAGAAGGATAACTGTTATATTGGATATAATGATAAAAAACCATGACATTTGTATGTGACATAAAGACAAATATGTTCACCCTTCCAACTCAGCATAGTTTCATCATCCTCTAATGTAGTCATATACCTCTTGAGATGACGGATTTGAGCACGACCAAGACTCATGGATCGTGTGACAGTGTTTTTGAGGTTTGTTTTCTAAAGGACCCTTAACAGTCTTGCTGATGAGAGAATCTAGCTGATGTCTTCAATATGTCTGAGAAGGTTGTGGTGCTTCAGATCCTCTTTCTTGATTTCTTCTTTCACCCCCGCCTCCTGTCTATGTGAACAACATGCCGTGCTCTTCCAACAGCTGCTGCTTCCCCTGCCGTGGTGACCATTCTTCCTGTTGCTGCTCTCCCTGCTGCTGCCACTGCCAATGCCCATGTTGCTGTTGACCCTCCTGTTGCAATTCCAGCTGTTGCAGCTCTTCCTGCTGCTGCCTCAAGTGCTGCTAACTCAAGTAATGCCAATGGTGAAGATTGTGAAGGAAGACCCAGAACCCCAGCTGGCTGTCACAGTCTGACATGGCGAGACAGAACTCCAGCGTAGAAACCTAAGACCAAGAACCTTCTCTTGTTAATTTCTCAACCTCAATGACTAAAGCCTTGCATCTGCTTCCCAAGATGACCTCTTATTCTTCTATTGGTCTTTTCTTTTGCTCTGATTGACAATGAGGCATGCTTGTTGTGTCCTTCTCATTCTTCCTTTGAATTTATTCTTGAGCATCTTTCTTCAGTTCTGCTTTACGATAAGGCATGGTGGACCTGTGCTCCCCATTCTTCTGTTCTGTTTCTACTTGAGTTTCTTCTTCATCTCATTAAAAGAACTCTCCTCCTCTAACTGTGTAACTGGAAAATAATAATAAAAGCACCAAACCACAAAACTTACTTGTACTATATATTTCTTTATACAGTATTGTGTCTTGATTTGTTTCCCATGCAATAGAGGAAATATCTACCCCAGGAATCAGCAAACATGGCTCTTCAGGTGTTCTTGGATTTCAGTTACCAGAAACCCAAGTCAGTATACCTGCTGATCAGGGTTTCTGGGAATTGAAGTCCAAGAACATCTGGAGAGTCAAGGTTGCTGACCCCTGATCTAGCCTTTAGAAACAGAGATGGAGGTGGGATATGGTGGTGTGATATGGTGCCCTTGCTTTTGGGGCTCCCCCATTCCTGCCGAACAACTGTTACTAGCCTGCCCTATGGAACTTCCCCAAAGACTCCGAGCTCCATGAGGCCTAAATGCTGTCCTGCATATCCTTCAGCAACCTGGGGCTTACCTGTATTAGCAGAGCTCAGCAAGTATTATGGAGAGTATTGTATTAAATGTGGTAGCATGTGGCTTATGGCTTAACTCTTGTCCTACCCCCTCTTCCAAAAAACAGGCATTGTTGATGAATTAAAGATGTTTATGGTTCTCAAAGCATTTTGAAGAAATGACAGTTCACTCGTTGATTCAGGATACAGAATTATAGCATACAAAAATACTAATAAAAAGGATAGTTAGGGAAATCCACACTCAGGCCTTCCCCCCAGAAACAAAAGGAAAACCTGACTACCTCTAAGTAATCATGTTGGGTTGGACTAGGGACTCTGGTGTAGCACTGTCATCAGTTAATAAAATTCTAAGATCAAACACAATTGTGTGCTGGATTGCTATTTACAAAGTTTTCCATTCAAGGGTCTGTTTCTTTCCAGATGTTGAGTTTCCCAGCTCATCTGGAGTGTTTCCATCTCACTATTCAATGGAAGGTCCAAACTTTATTCTTTATTCTTCATGAGGGGTGGCTCTGGTGTAGCACCAAAATGCTCAGAAAACCAAGGTACTTGCACAACCTGTGCCAAGGACCCCCATTCCAGAGTTCATTATTACCACTTCAGATTTGACACCGGAACAGGTAGGCCATTTTTCTTATCTTACTAGCATCCTGTCTAAAAACTGCACCTGTGAACAGGATGTGATGAAGAGAATCGGTGCTGCATGTTCTGCCTTTTGTCATCTATCAAACCAAGTCTTCATGAACAAAGATCTAACAGTTCATAGAAAGCCCATGTTATACCAAGGTGTTGTTATCTCAATGTTATTGTATGGCTGTGAAACATGGACCATCTTTCGCCAAGACATCAAAAAGCTTGAGCACTTTCACCAACAGAAGCTAAGGTCCATCTTGAACATGAAGTGGGATGACTATGTCACCAACATCGCAGTTCTCGAGAAGGCACATGTAAATAGCATTGAAGCTTCCAACATCGGCTATCGTCTTAGATGGTTGGGCATGTCCACCACATGGATGGTTCCAGGATTCCTTGTCTTAGCTCCAGTACAACTTAGCTCTCGTACAAGACCTCATGGAGCTCCTTTGTAGCATTATAAAGACCAGCTAAAACAAACAATGAAGGTATCAGATATAAACTCACACATCTGGGAGGCAGAAGCTATAGATCGGCCACTTTGGTACCAAACCATCTCTGCTGCTGATTAGATAAATCTTTATTGTCATTGTCTTGCACAGAACAACAAGATTGTTCTGCTATCGGTCACTTCGAAGGAGAACACCACAGACATGGAAAGGCTAAGCAACAAACATGGAAGCTTTGTGAAACTCGACCACACCCTCCACCATCTATTCAATGAAATTTGTGTAGTCGCATGTTTTGTGCCAAGGTTGGCTTATTGAGTCACCCTAGATCTATCTATCAATGGAGAAAATGACATCCAGGAAAAATGTATGCTTGGATACGAGTAGCAGCTGACAATAGTGAGAAGTGTAAGTCTGCTTTGTTGAGGATAGTATCAGTTCAGTGAGTAGCTCTTATATGGCTCAGGACCATGTTGAGAAGGTGGAGGAACCCAAGATAGTGAAAGGGAAATCATGCCAGCTTCTATCACAGTGATAGTAGTCTTGGTGCTTCAATGTGTTACTTTTGAGGCCCTTTGGAAGAGAAAAAAGAGGAGCAGAGAGGGAGAAGAGGTGAAGGAAAGAGGGGGAAAGAAGGAAGAGGAGGGATTAAATGCATTAAATGAAATGCTTCCGGCTACTTCTTAAATTGAATGAAGTAACTTGGCATGCTCAAATTATGTCAGTGGAGACCTTATTCCATTTGCTGAACTGACAGAGTTTTTCAGGTTATTTAGCATTTCTTAGAGCAGCAGTCCTTGCTCAAAGTCTAGCAGTTCACAGGAGGGTTTGATTAGTAACTACTTTGGGTGCACTGCCCTTCTACAATGCCCTTATGGAAATTGAAAGTTGACAAGGAAACATGTGAGCATCTCAAGGGGAGATCAGACAGCTTCAAAGATCACATACAATCAGTGTTGTACTGTGGCCGGTTCTGAATGGTTCTTGCGAACCAGTAGCGGAAATTCCAGGCCATGCCCACTTGGCCGGCCACGCCCACCTCTCGGCCTCCCCCTCCCAGCACCACCAGAAATGCATCCCATTTGCCTCACCCAGACGTGCTTTTATCTCTGTACTTCCCTCACACCTTCGGCCCTGGGCAAGGCAAATAGGACGTGTTTCCGGCGGCGTTGGGAGGGGGAGGTCGGCACCAGCCCACCAACCCGCCCTGCTCACCTCCCAGCAGCACCACTGGCAATGCTTCCCATGCACCTAGCCCAGGGCCAAAGGCGCACTTGGCAGTGCTGGGAGGGGAGGCCAGCGCCAGCCCACCAACCTACACTACTCACCTCCCAGCAGAGCCGCTGGTGAAAGCCAAGAGAGCAAGCCAAGGTAGGTTTCTTTTCTTTCTTAGTTCTCTTTTTTCAGGGGGGGGGTTGAGGCCATGCCCACAGATAGCCATGCCCCTCGAGTGGGTATTAAAAAAAAATTACAGCGCATGACTGCATACAATTGTTCTATCACCCTTAAATTGAACCTTCACCTTGGTGTGATTTTCCTCCTCCTCCTCCACCACCACCACCACCACCACCACCCAATAGTAGAATCCCCCCAGATAACCAGAAAGGCCCAGCTTAAGCATGTATCAGGATTGGAGAGGAGTGCATTTCACGCCACATTATTTGATTGCAGGGAAATTGATCTCATTCAACCACTCAAAAAATGGTCCAAATGTGATGGGTTTCTCCATGTGATCATACCCCAACTCACCCAAGTGCTCTACACCCGTGAAATCATGGAGTAGAGATAATCTATACATTGAAGTAAAGTAGAAGCCCAGATTCAATGCAAAGAAAATACAAAGAGTGGATTCTCAGATCCTAAGAAGGTGGTTCAGAAGTATCAAGATCCTGTTGAATCCTCCCAACATGGTCACCAGGGAACAGTAGAAATGATCACAGAGTGGAGATGATGGGACACTTGCTTCAACATATTACCAACAAGGGAGGTCTAGGAAAGAAGGATCATAGAGAAACAACCCTGGGAAGACATGCTTAGCTGCACAGGACCACAAACTGGTCTGCCCTAATCTAGACCAGCATGATCTTTTCAACCTGCAGCTCCCATCTACTATCTGCTATCCCGCTTGAAACCAAGAAAATAATGTCTTGCCCTCAACCAGATGAACCAAATTTCAAGCTTTGCTTCAACATCGCTAATTGGGGAGAAGGTTATCCAATGTGTATATACAGGTTTGGGTATACAGAAGTAGCTTTTGGTGTACAGATCTGTCATAACCACTGGACAGGGGCCAGAAAAGATAACAGATAGCAGGAATCACCATTTGTCTAAGGGAATATATTCCAGCTGCTTCATATGTCTCTTGAGAAGCCCCACAAAAAGCTGCCAAAGGCTGGAAATGTAGTCTTTTTCCTGGAAAAATAAGTGTTTCCATTTGATCTATAGCCCACATTGAGGGGAATATATTCTGTTTCATATGGCTCTTTGTTGTTATTTATGATTTTATTGGTTGGGATGCTCTTTACATTTAATTTTGTGTTCGTATAGATTCTTCTTTTTTAATTAGTTGTATGCCATACAAGGTGGGAGTATATCCCAAATGGGAGAGGTATAAATGCAATAAATAAACTACAACAAGATGCCAAAGGCTGGAAATATTTTCCATTTCATCTACATTGAACGTTTGAATAAAAAAAAATACAACTCAACAGAATTAGGATTTTTGGTTTGGAATTTTATTATCTTTTAGAAAGACAGTTTGAAAAGTTGTGCAGAAAGAGAATAGAGAGCATGCAATTCAACAATCTGATCATGGGGGAAGCTAGTGCAGATGTACAACAGCTTGCCCCTTTCACAGATGGCATAATGAAAGTTTAAAGAAAGGAGAGTCGACAGTGGAATCACAAAGTGTAGATTAGAAGATGCCGTTCTTCAGGGCATCAGAAGTCAAGAGCTGGCTTAGAGGCCCAAGCTCAGGTTGATGTTGGTGGTGCTATCTGATGGAGCTCCAGAAGGCAGAGGCTTCTTCTGGACTTCATCAACACTTGCATTGTTTAGGACAGCAGGAAAAAGAACAGCAACACTACTTAGAAGAGGAGGCATCAGAACAACACGGTTGGCAGCAGCAGGTATCAGAGCAACATGGTTGGCAACAGCAGCAATCACAGCAACATGGGCAGCAACAGCAGGGACAACAGCAACATGGTTGGCAACAGCAGCAATCACAGCAACACGGTTTGCAACAGCAACAATCACAGCAACACGGTTTGCAACAGCAGCAATCACAACAACATGGTTGGCAACAGCAGCAATTACAGCAACACGGTTGGCAACAACAACATGGTTGACAACAACAGGGCTTACAACAGCAGGAGTTGTGACATGGGGAGCAACAGCACTTGGAAGATTGAGACATGTTGGCAGGAAGGGAAAGCTGAGCTAGAAGGAAACCAGATAGAGTTTATAAAGCAATTGTAAAAACTCCCATTCGTACCTATGCTCTGAATTATGTAGAATATATTAGATCTAAGTTTCATCCCATGCTTCTCCAGTCAACAATTCTCCCCACAGCCTTTGATTATGGTGTTTCTCACCTTCCATACAATGTCCATAGAGTTACATTTCTCCTACCTTCTTCTTGATTAAAGAAAACCCTTTTGCTTTCAATGCTACAGTTGATGAAACTATGGTTGAAACCACCATGCATTGCATAAAAGAACCTGGAACTTTCAAGGGTTCAAATGTTAACACAGTCTATTTTTTCCTCAGCTTTCTAAAATTCCAGATAATATTTAATAAGGAAAAAAAGCTTACCAATTTCAGGAGAGTATGAAGGTTAGGTTGGATGGTGAGTCCAGTGAGTAGATGAAGAGCTGCAGGAAAAGGTCCTCTTTATATACCCCTTTTCATCCATCTATAACAAATGAGACACTGCTCCAAAAAATGTAAGTTCTTCATGAACATTCTCTGTTGGCCACCACAAAGTCATCTCTGGCACATGATGCCACAACGTGTTCACATCCATCATGTTTTAGAAGAAGATCACTAAAACAAATTTTGACATAGTCATGAGGTAATTTGATCTATGACCAAACAACCACTTAATGGGTTGTTTTAATACCAATTCCATTGCATGACTGTAATGTTGTCCAGCCTATTGAATGGGAATCACCAGTTTTTCATTGTAACCTAAGGATATCAATTTTTAGCATAGGAATGCAATCCTTTCCTTATTTACAGACGTCATCAATACCACATCATAAAATAATTGTAATTGCTATCAAACTCTTCTAAACCTCTTTAATACCCTGCAGACCTAATAGTTCATCTTATTCTCAAAGTTGAATGTCCTTCAGACACCTATAATAAATATAGTTAACACTAATGCATGTGAAGTTATTGTTATGATTAATACTAATAAAAAAACCATGACATTTGTATGTACCATAAAGACAAATGTGTTCATCCTTCCAACTCACCATAGTTTCACTACTCTCTAAAAATAGTTTTAATCATATACCTCTTGAGATGACGGATTTGAGCACGACCAAGACTCATGGATCATGTGACAGTGTTGTGGGGGCCACCACCATGGCTTCAAGAACAACTCCCCTTTCTCAATCTATGCCTCCCTGGGGAAACATACTCCGAATTAGATAAAAAGTCCCACTAACATGGAGTTCCTCATTCACTAACTAGATTCAAAATCTACATACACTCCTTCCACTGTCCTCCACATTGTAAGATTGTCCTTTCTGTAGATGGTTAGATATGTTGCAAGAGAAAGTGTTCTGATTATTTCTTTGTTGCAATGTATTTTTTTTTAATGAGCTCACGGAAAAGAGAAGGACTTACCTCTGTGCCCTAAACTGTATCCCACTCTTTGTTAGTTGCTGGAGATGAGATGAAGGGTAGTTGGAACAAGGAAGGGTAATTGTGATATTGGATTTGGCCTTCCTCAAATGCCTTGTGTTTTTGAAACACTGTGGAAACCTCTGACTGTTACAATAGGTCAGGTATGTTTGTAGGATTCCAGCATGGCTTTTCAATGTGTGACATGTGAATTCTTATTCAATGGACAACAAGGAATCCAGAATTTTTTCACAGAGCAAATATTCCTCAACAAGAAGACCCTAGAGCATGTATTCTCAACCTGTGGTCCATGGGCCAGATGCAGCCCAATGTACCATTTCATGTGGCCCACCACCACCTCCAGCACATCAGGAAGTGCCATGTGGTGGAGGAAGGGGGAAATGGCCATCCGGCCAGAAGCTGTCTGAGGGAACGTTATTCGGCCCACAGCTTTAAAAGGTTGAGAACGGCTGCCCTAGAGCAGCGTTTCTCAGCCTTTTGACCTCCAAGTGTTTTGGACTTCATCACTCGGAATGTTGTCCAGAGGTTCTTGAAGAGGAGGTCCAGAAAATCTAGAGGACAACAGATGGAGAACTGTCAGACTAGATTAATACTAGTTTAGGTTTTCAAATCTAGATCTTGTGGTTTAGTTTCTAAAAGACCCTCAACATTCTTGCTGATGAGAGAATCTAGCTGATGTCTTCAATATGTCTGAGAAGGTTGTGGTTGCTTCAGCTGCTCATAGAAACCCAAGATGAAAAACCTTCTATTGTTAATTTCTCAACCACAATGACTTAAGCCTAGCACCTGTTTCTAAAGATGACCTGTTATTCTTCTATCTGCCCTTTCCTTTGCTCTGCTTCATGATGGGGCATGCTTTTTGAGTCTTTCTCATTCTTCTTTTGTCTTTATTTTTGAGCTGCTGCTGCTTCAGCTCTGTTTTACGATAAGGCTTGTTTGACCCATGTTTCTCATTCATCTGTTCCATTTCTCCTTGAGTTTTTTCATCATCTCATTGAAAGAACTCTTCTCCTCTCACTGTGTAACTGTTAAATAATAATAGAAAACCTCCACCAAACCACAAAACGTACTTGTACTACATATTTGTTATCTTATTGTGTCTTGTTTTGTTTCCCATGCAATAGGGGAATATCTAGCCAAGGGATCAGTAAACTTGGCTCTCCAGGTGTTCCTGGTCTTCATTTACCAGAAGCCCAAGTCAATACACCTACTGATCAGGGCTTCTGGGAATTGAAGTCCAAGAACATCTGGAGAGTGAAGTTTTCTGACCCCCTGATCTAGCCTGTAGAAAAAGAAACTTAAGCAGGATATGGTGGCACTTTTCAAAGTTAACAAGGAAACATGAGAGCATCTCAGCAGGTGATTAGATAGCTACAAAGATGATGTATGATTGGTCTATTGTCCTTAAATTAAACCTTCCACTTGGTGGGATTTTCCTCCTGACTGTTACTACCTCCCCCCCTCCCCCTCCCCCAAAAAAAGCCCTCAAGATAGACCAGGAAGGCCCAGTTTGAGCATGTATCAGGATTGCAGTAGAGTGCATTTCAAAGCACATTGTTAGATTGCAGGGAAATTGATCACATTAGACCACTGCACAAGCAGTCCAAATGTGGTTTATTTCTCCAAGTGCTCTACACTCATGAGATCATAGATAACAGATAGTCTGTAGGTTGAAGTAGAGTAGAAGTTCAGATTCAGTGAAAAGGGAATACAAAGAGTGGAATCCCAATTCTTAGGAAGGTGGTTCAGAAGTAACAAGATTGAGACAGCATGTTGAATCCTCCCAACATGGTCACCAGAGATCAGTAGAAATTATCACAGAGTGGAGATGATGGGACACTGGCTTCAGCCTGTCACCAAAGGAGGGGATCTAGGAAAGTTGGACCATACAGAAAAAGCTTGGGAAGTAAACTCAGCTACAGGAGACCACATCTGGTCTGCCCTCATCTAGACCAACATGAACTTTTCAACCTGTAGCTCCCATCTATGCCAATCTGCTATCCCTCTTGAAACAATGAGGAGAAAGTCATGCACTCATCCTGATGAACTGAATTTCAGTGTTCGCTTCAACATCGCTAATTAGGGAGAAGGTTATCCAACATGCATATAGAGGTTTGGGTCTACAGAAGAAGCTTGTGGTGCACAGATCTGTCACAACCACTGGACAGGGCTCAGCGAAGATAATGGATTGGAAGAAATCACCCCTTTGTCTAAGGGAAATGACCAGTTGTCTAATAGTTCAAGATGGCACAACCATTTCAAGAAAAGTTATTTCTTGAACCAAACAGAAAGATGAGATGTGTTGCTCCATTCCATGAACACAACCCAACTGCAATTACAGTTTAGTCCTACTTCAACACAGTGAGACAGTCCTCTCCCAAATTTGAAGGTACATGAATCCTCCTCCTAGAGATGGAAATGGTGGAGAGATTGGGGGAAAACCTGCAGATCTGCCTTTGCTGCTTCTAGCATTAGCTGTCTGAGGAACTTGGCTTAATCTACCTTACGATAGATGGTTCTGAGGTGGTTGGTATTTTTCCTGTACCTCTAATAAAATGCCATGTCTTGGGAAAGTGGGAAAGC
The DNA here is from genome assembly GCA_035047305.1 of Bradypodion pumilum. Classification (NCBI taxonomy): domain Eukaryota; kingdom Metazoa; phylum Chordata; class Lepidosauria; order Squamata; family Chamaeleonidae; genus Bradypodion; species Bradypodion pumilum. The sequence continues at coordinate 6,033,650 of JAWDJD010000018.1, forward strand.
CTCTTGTCTTGAAGGCTATTCCCATAGCTTCAAGCCACCCTTCATGAAAACCAAAGAATTTGGTGGTTCAAGGTTTAAATGAAGGTAGAAAATGGTTTCCCACCTTCCATTGTAAAGTCACACAAATGTCATGAATATTCCCTGTCCCCTGGAGATTTTTTTTGAATGGGGAGAATTTTATAACAAATCGATCTGACCTTGCGGTGCCTATTACACCCAATCTGTCTCTGATCATTGGGCCAGCTATTTCTTGACAGTTTCTATCAACGTAGATCTGTTACCCCACTTCACACAAAGAAGAGAATGTCATGTACTCAACCTGATGAACCAAATTTCAGTCTTCCCTTCAACATCGTTAATTGCAGAGAAGGTTATCCAATGTGCATATACAGGGTTTGGGCTACAGAAGTGTTTTGTAGTGAACAGCTCTGTCAGAACCGCTGGACAGGGCTCAACAAAGATAATGAATAGGGGGGATCACCATTTGTCTAAGAGAATATGTTCCATCTGCTTCATATGTCTCTTTCAGAGTTTCCCAACAAAATGTCAAAGGCAGAAAAGTTGTCTTTTTACTGCAGAAATGTGTTCCCATTTGATTTATAGCCCACCCAACTGTTTGAATGAATAATGCAAGCAACTGAATTTGGAGTTTTGGTTTAAGATTTTATTATCTTTTAGGTAGACATTTTGAGAAGTTGTACAGAAAGCAGAAATAGAATAGAGAGCATGCAATTCAACAATCTGATCATGGGGAAGCTAGTGCAGATGTACACCAGCTTGCCCCCTTCACAGATGGCATAATGAAAGCTTAAAGGAAGGAGAGTTGAAAGTGGAATCACAAAGTGTAGATTAGAAGATGTCGTTCTTCAGGGCATCAGGAGTCAGGAGATAGCTAAGAGGCCCAAGCTCAGGTTGATGTTGGTGGTGCTATCTGATGGAGCTCCAGAAGGCAGAGGCTTCTCCTTGACTTCATCAACACTTATGTTGCATAGGTCAACAGCAACAGCAACATGGGCAGCAACAGCAGCAATTACAGCAACATGGTTTGCAACAGCAGCAATCACAGCAACATGGTTTGCAACAGCAGCAATCACAGCAACATGGTTTGCAACAGCAGCAATCACAGCAACATGGGCAGCAACAGCAGCAATCACAGCAACAATGTTTTCCACAGCAACAACCGCAGCAACATGGTTTGCAACAGCAGCAATCACAGCAACATGGGCAGCAACAGCAGCAATCACAGCAACAATGTTTTCCACAGCAGCAACCGCAGCAACATGGTTTGCAACAGCAGCAATCACAGCAACATGGGCAGCAACAGCAGCAATCACAGCAACAATGTTTTCCACAGCAGCAACCGCAGCAACATGGTTTGCAACAGCAGCAATCACAGCAACATGGGCAGCAACAGCAGCAATCACAGCAACAATGTTTTCCACAGCAGCAATCACAGCAACATGGGCAGCAACAGCAGCAATCACAGCAACACGGTTTGCAGCAGCAGCAATCACAGCAACAACAGGGCTTACAACAACAACAGCTGCAACATGGTGAGCAACAGCACTTGGAACATTGAGACATGTTGGCAGGAAGGGAAAGCAGAGCTAGAAGGAAACCACAAAGAGTTTATAAAGCAATTGTAATAACTCCCATCCGTACGTATCCTCTGAATTATGTAGACTATAATAGATCTGACTTTCATCCCATGTTTCTCCAGTCAACAATTCTCCCCACAGTTTTTGACTATGGTGTTCCTCACCTTCCATACAATGTCCACAGAGTTACATTTCTATACTAACTTCTTCTTCATTAAAGATAAACATTTTGCTTTCAATGCTACAATTCAAGAAACTATGGTTGAAACCACCATGCATTGCCTAAAGAACTTGGATCTTCCAAGGGTTCAAATGCTAATACAGTCTATTTTTCCCTGTGTTTCTAAAATTCAAGATAATATTTAATAAGGAAAAAAAGCTTACCAATTTCAGGAGAGTATGAAGGTTAGGTTGGATGGTGAGTCCAGTGAGTAGATGAAGAGCTGCCGGAAAAGGTCCTCTTTATATACCTCTTTGCATCCATCTATAACAAATGAGACACTGCTCCAAAAATATAACTTCTTCATGAACATTCTCTGTTGACCACCACAAAGTCATCTCTGGCACATGACGCCACAATGTGTTCACATCCGTCATGTTTTAGAAGAAGATCACTAAAACAAATTTTGACATAGTCATGTGGTAATTTGATCTATGACCAAACAACCACTTAATTGGTTGTTTTAATACCAAATCCATTGCATGACTGTAATGTTGCCGAGCCTATTGAATGGGAATCACCACAGTTTTTCATTGTAACCTAAGGATAACAATTTTTAGCATCAGAAGGTTTAGGGATGCAAACCTTTCCTTATTTACAGATGTCATCAATACCACATCATAAAATAATTGTAATTGCTTCTAAACACTTTTGAACCTCTTGAATACCCTGTAGACCTAATAGTGTTCATCTTAGTTTTCAAGATGAATGTCCCTCAGGTGCCTATAATAAATATAGTTAACACCAATACATGTGAAGTTATTGTTATGAATAATGCTAATAAAAAAATAGTGTGACGTTTGTCTGTACCATAAAGACAAATGTGTTCATCCTTCCATCTCCAGTTTTGTTGCATCACTGTCTGAAAATAGTTTTAATCATATACCTCTTGAGATGACGGATTTGAGCACGACCAAGACTCATGGATCATGTGACAGTGTTGTGGAGGCCACCACCATGGCTTCAAGAATATCTCCACATTCTCAGACTGTGCCTCCCTGGAGAAACATGCTCAGAATTATATAAAAGTCCCACATTGGTTAAGGGCAAGGGTGGCAGCCCGGCTGCAGAACAAATGAGTTTTTGGAAATAATATCATATTGTATGACAAATATGGCTTTTTCCGGGGCCTTGTAGATAACACTTGGGTGAATTTGTACTAAAATGAAAGACTAAGAAATAAGCATTGGGTAAATGAATAATTTGATTTTGTATGTTACTGAAGAAAATGATTGGAAATAATAGATTTTTAGATAGATGATAGGAGTTAACATAAGAGTGATACCTATTATAACTGAGAAAATATTCTTCTATCTGTCGTTTTCTTTGCTCTGCTTTACGATGAGGCATGCTTGTTATGTCTCTCATCCTTCCTTTGTCTTTATTATTTGGCTTCTTCTTCTTCAGCTCTGCTTTACAATGAGGCAGTGTTGATCCTTGTTTCTCATTCTTCTGTTCCGTTTCTCCTTGAGTTTCTTCATCATCTCATTAAATGAACTCTTCTCCTCTGACTGTATAACTGGAAAATAATTTTAAAAACCACCAAACTTCCTTGCACTACATATTTTTATTGCGTCTTGATTTGTTTCCCATGCAACAGAGGAAAGATCTAGCCCAGGAATCAGGAAACTTGGCTCTCCGTGTGTTCCTGGACTTCAATTACCAGAAACCCAAGTCAGTGTACCTGCTGATCAGGGCTTCTGGGAATTGAAGTCCAAGAACATATTGAGAGCCAAGGTTGCTGACCTAGCCTATAGAACAGGAGTTCTCAACCCTTTTAAGCCAGGGGCCAGGTCATGCCCACTTCGACAGCTTCAGTGGCCGGATAGCCATTTTGCCCTTCCTCCACCATTTGGCACTCCCTGGTGTGGTGAAGGTGGTGGTAGGCCACATGAAATTGCACCATGGGCCACATCTGGCCCATGGGCCACAAGTTGAGAATCTCTGCTATAGAAAAAGAGACTGAAACGGGATATGATTGATTTATTTGATTTGATTTGATTTGATTTGATTTATTGGATTTGTATGCCGCCCACTCAGCATACATGACTCAGGGCGACTCACAGAAATCTCAACACATCAACAATACAGTACAACAAAATATAACAATAAAATGTAACGATACAATAGAGTATCATACAGCGGTGGCACCATAGTTCTTATCGCTGTTCTTATCGGCCACCAGCCCTCCAGCAGCTGTGTCATCTTCCTCTGCTGGGCGGGCAAGGGGCTGTTTTTATTATGTTTTTATATGGGCAGGAGCATCCTCAACCTCCCACGGCCGGTGGCACTTTATTCTCCAACGGGCATAGATGGCGGGGCCCGGAGGTCAGTGTGTGGAAGTGACCTCAACCGCCTGCATCCGGTGGCAGTTTATCCTTCTCCAGGCATAGATGACAGGGCTCGGTGGTCCGTGGGTGGGAGTTACCTCAACCGCCCATGGCTGGCGGTGCTTTATCCTCCTCCAGGCATTGATGGTGGGGCCCGGAGGTCCACTGGCGGTGAGCAGGAGCGTCCTCAACCGCCCGTGGCTGGCAGCATTTTCCCTTCCTCCAGGTGTAGATGGCGGGGCCCAGAGGTTGGTGGGCGGGCACTGTTCAGATACATGAAAGGCTGTCAGACAGTGGAGGGGCTGGATCTGTTCTCCATAATCCCAGAATGCAGGACATTTAATAACGGGCTCAAATTCCAGGAAGCCAGGAAGCCAGATTTTGGTTGAATATCAAACTTGGAAAGGGGTGAGAAATAAGTTAGCAGAAAAGTCTCTCCAATTTGTTGTGTCTAGGTGGCTTGGGTGCTGAGTTATGCTCCCTCAATCTATTGCAGGGTTACTAAAACTTGGCTCTCCAGATGTTCTTGGACTTCGATTCCCAGAAGCCCTGATTAGCAGGTGTGTTGACTTGGGCTTCTGGTAACTGAAGTCCAAGAACACTTGGAAAGCCACATTTGAGGAACTCTATTCTATTGCGAGGGAAAGAAATCCAGTAGATGCCATAGGGAAAAAAAGTACAGTACAAGTACATTTTGTGGTTTGGTGCTTTTATTATTTTCCAGTTATACATTCAGAAGAGAACAGTTCTTCTAATGAGCTGAAAAAGAAACTCAAGGAGAGATGGAGCAAAAGAATAAAAAACACATGTCAACCATGTCTAATCATAAAGCAGAGAAGAAGAAGAAGAAGCCTAAGGATAAAGACAAAAGAAGAATTAGAAAGACAAAACAAGCATGCCTCATTGTAAAGTAGAGCAAAGGAAATGCTAGAACAGGCTTCTGCAAAGATCTCAAGATGTTCTTGGACTTCCATTCCCGGAAGCCCTGATCAGTCTTGAGCTTCTGGTAATTGAAGTCAAAGAACATCTGGAGAGCCACATTTGCAGATCCCTGGGTTAGAAGAATAATAGGTCATTTTAGGAGGCAGGTGCAAGGCTTAAGTCATTATGGTTGAAAAATCAACGAGAGCAGGTTTTGGTCTTGGATTCCTATGCTGATGTTCTGTCTCGCCATCTCAGACTGCAACAACCAACCGGGATTCAGGGTCTTCCTTCTTCATCCTCAGCATTGGCACTGCTTGAGGGAGCAGCATTTGGAAGAGCAGCAGGAAGAGCCACAGGAAGAGCCACAACAGCTGGAATTGCAACAGGAATTGCAGCAACATGAGGATGGACAGCAGCAGCAGCTGCTGCAGGGGCAGCAGCAGCACACCTTGCAACTGCAGGGAGTGCAGCAGGAAGAAGACGTCTGGCCACCACAGCAGGGGGAGCAGCAGCAGTTGCAAGAATATGACATGGTGTCCACAAAGACGGGAGGTGGGGCTGAAAGAAGTCAAGAAAGAGCATCTAAAGCAGGGGTTCCAAACCTAAGGCCCATGAGCTGGATCTGGCCTGTGGCACCATTTCATGTGGGCCCCCAACCCCTCCAAGGGCATTCAAGAAACAAAATAGCTGCCCCTTTGATACTGTCAGGACAAAATGGCCACCCCTATCCTGCAGGCAGGGCAAAATGGCCATCCAGCCCTCAAAGATAGTGTGACCCAGCCCCCAGCTTGAAAAGGCTTGGACCCCCTGATCTAAAGCAACCACAACCTTCTCAGACATATTGAAGACATCAGCTAGATGCTGCCATCAGCAATATGAACAGAGGTCCTTTGGAAACCACACCTCAAGATCGAGATTGGAAAGCTTCCATCAGTATTCATCTGGTCCTAGCAGTTCTCCACCTGTTGTCCTCTGGACATTCTGGGCTACAAGTTCAAGAAGCTCTAGACAACGTTCTGAGTAATAAAGTCCAAAACACTTGGAGGGGCAAAAGGCTGGGAAACAGTGCTCTAGAGTCTTCTTGTTAAGAAACATTTGCTCTGTGCACAAATTCTGTATTCCTTGCTGTCCACAGAATAGGAATTCATATGTCACACATTGAAAAGCAATGCTGGAATCCTATAAACACACTTCACCTAATGTAACAGTCAATAGATTCCACAGTGTTTCAAAAACACAAGGCATTTCTAGAAGGTTTGTGTGAGATGTTCCAGCTCCTTCAATCCAAGATAATAATAATTTTGTGTCAGAAATTAATCTGGGTTGAAAGGATTTTTGCGGGAGAAACTCCGCTCAGGAAATGCCCAAGTGAGGCTCCTTTCATGTCCCCAAGAGCTAAGGCAGAGACGTGCACTCAATCCATCATGCAGTACCTGGGCCTCGAACAGTGGTTAAGAAGTTTGCTAACAAGGCGAGCTTCTTAACCACTGAGCCACCGCATCCCATTAATCCAAGATAAGAATTACCCTTCCATGTTCCATCTACCTTCGTCTCATCTCCAATTATTAACGAAGATTGGAATACAGTTTAGGTCATAGAAGTAAATCATTCCCTATGCTGGAAACTAATCCAGAGATACAAAGCAACAACCAAATAATCAGAAGATTTTCCCTCCCAACATATCTAACCACCTGCAGAGAGAACAACCTTACCTTCTGCAGGACAGTGGAAAGAGTGGATGTGGAAGATGAATCCAGTTAGTGAATGAGGAACTCCTGCTTGGCAAGCCTTTTTATATAATTCTGAGCATGTTTCCCAAGGGAGGCATAGGCCAAGAACGTGGAGATGTTCCTGAAACCATGATGGTGGCCTCCACAACACCATCACACAATCCATGAATCTCGGTCATGCTCATATCCGTCATTTCAAGACGTATATGATTAAAGCTATTTTCAGCGAGTGATGCAACAAAACTGGAGATGGAAGGATGAACACATTTCTCCTCATGCTCCAGCATTCTAAGGGAATAATTTTTTTTTGGATCACCATTGCGTGGGCAGGAACATACAATAATGCGCAAGAAATCACAGCTGTATTATTTTTCCATCCTGCTCCAAGGTTTTGAGTTGTTAGATCATTAAGTTCTAATTGTGAGACATATTAATGTTTTGGGATTATTATTATTATTATTAATTATAATAATAATTCCACATGCTTTGGTATTAATTATATTTATTATAGGTGTCTGGGGCACATTCAACAAAGATGAACTCTATGAGGTCTGCAGTATATTCAAGAGGCTCAGAAGCATTTAGCATTAATTACAATTATTTTATGAGGTGCGGTTGATGGCTTCTGTACACAATAAAAGATGGGTATCCAGAAAACATTCTCATACTAAAAACTCATTTTGTTAAGTTACAATGAGAAACTCTGACGGTGCCCATTCAATGTGATGGACAACATTCCATAATCATCCAATGCAATTGTTATTCAAAACAACCCTTTAAGTAGGTGTTTCATCATAGAAAGAATTACTGCATGACTATATGAAAAACGGTTTCGTGATCTTCTTCTAAAACATGATGGATGTGAACACCGTTTGGGGTTATGTGCAAGAGATGATTATTTGAAGGTCAAAAGAGAATGTTTATGAAGAACTCACAATTTTTGAGCAATGTCTCATTTGTTATAGAAGGATGCAAAGAGGCATATAAAGAGAACCTGTTATCTCCAGCTCTTCATCCACTCACTGGACTCACCATCACCTTCATATTCTCCTGAACTTGGTAAGCTGTTTTTCCTTAATATTAAGTTTTTTTATAAAAAAAACTGGAATTTTAGGAAGATGGGGAAGGAATTGACCATGTTAGCATTTGGACACTAGGAAAATTCATGTTCTTTGAACAGAGCGTGGTGGTTTCAACCATAGTTTCTTGAACTGTAGCATTGAAGGCAAAAGGTTTTTTGATAATCAAGAAAATGGCAGTAGATAAATGTAACTCCAGGGACATTGTTTGGAATGTGAGGTACACCATACGTCAAAGGCTGTGGGGAGAATTGTTGACTGAAGAAGCATGGAATGAATCGCAGATCTAATCAGGTCTACATAATTCAGAGCATAGGTATGTATGGGAGCTATTACAATTTCTTTATACATTATTTCTGGTTTCCTTCTAGCTCAGCTTTACCTTCCTGCCGCCATGTCCCAATGTTCCACCTGCTGCTGTTCCCCATCTTGCAACTGCACATCAAGTTGTTGTAAGCCCTGCTGTTACAAGCAGTGTTGCTGCAAGCCCTGCTGTTACAAGCAGTGTTGCTGTAAGCCCTGCTGTAGTCAACCATGTTGCTGTGTGCCCTCCTGCTTCAGCCCAAGTTCTGGTTCCTCCTGCTGCTGTTGCAAGCAATGCAAGTGTTGACGTGGTCTAAGAGAAGCTTCTGCCTGCCTGGAATTCCAACAGATAATACCACCAACCTCAACCTGATCATAGACCTCTCAGTTATCTCCTTACTCCCGATGCCCTGAAGAACGGCATCTTCTAATCTACACTTTGTGATTCCACTGTCGACTCTCCTTCCTTTAAGCTTTCATTATGCCATCTGTGAAGGGAGCAAGCTGGTGTACATCTGCACTAGCTTCCCAGTGATCAGATGGTTGAATTGCATGCCTTCTATTCTCTTCCCACTTTTGGAACAACTTATCAAACTGTCCATCTAAGGAGATAATAAAATTCCAGATCAAAACACTTAATTCTGTTGCCTTGCCTTTATCATTCAAATGGTCCATTGGGCTTATAGCTCAAATGGGGACACCTATTTTGAAGGGAAAGACAACATTTCCAAACTGTGGCATCTTGCTGTAGTTTATTTCATTTCATTTCATTTATTGCATTTATTTATTGCATTTATACCCCACCCAACTGGGATATCCTCTCACTTAGGTTGGCGTACAACAAATTATTATTTTTTTTAGACATAACAACAAACAAACAGCCATTATATTCCCTTTGATGTGGGCTATAGATCAAATGGAGACACACATTTGGCAGGAAAAAGACATTTCCAGCCTTTGACATCTTGTTGTGCGATTCCTGAAGTGACAGATGAGGCAAATGGAATATATTCCTATAGACCAGGGGTTCCCAACCTAAGACCCATGGGCCAGATTTGGCCCACAGTGCCATTTCATGTGTTCCCACCCCCACCCCTCCAAGGATATTTCAGAAACAAAATGGCCACCCCTTTAATGCTGTTGGGATAAAATGGCTGTCTCCCATCCCGGGCCGATGGTGTGGGCCATGGGACAGATGCGGTGAGGTCCTCTAGCCCGTGGCTCAGTGTCTCTTCAACCCTCCGGCCATCAATAACACAGCAAACAACCCTTATATGTGACACATAAGTGATGAATGGAAAGCTGACCATCTCTAGAAAAAATCACATCCATAGAATGCAGAAAAATGTTAATGATGCCATGCTTCAAATCCTCCTCTTTAGTTTTAATTACATTGTCCCATTGGTGCTTTGGGCAAAAATGTGCTTCATTCATACCATCTTGAAGGGCAAAGATATGAGTTAAGCAAATACTCATATGCCACCCATAGAGGACAACGCACATGGAAGCTGAGAGGAACAAGCCCATCATTCTTAGGTACTTTCTCATTGTGTAGGAAACTGTATAAAAGGTCTACCGCTGGCAGTTTCCCTTCATTCGTTGAATCCAGCATCTACGCCTACAACTGAACTGAACAAGGTGAGTTCTACCACAACCGTTGATGGGTGTGTGTTTGGAAGCATAATTTTTGGGAGGATGTGACTTTCAGGTGTGACTTTCAGGTTAATGCAAACAAGTGCAGCAAGGACTTGAAAGGTATCAAGAAAGGCAACCCACAGCTCATATTTAATTGGTTATTTAGAGCAAAAAAGCTCTCTTAATTGGCAGGTGGAGAAGTTAAGCTCTTCCAATTATCTAAGGTAATCTAAAGCAAAGATTCCCAACCTTGGGGCCCTAAATGTTCTTGGGCTGTGGTTCCCAGAAATCTTGGCTAGCGCAGCCAATGGTGAAGGTTTCTGGGAGTTTTAGTCCAAGAACATCTGGGCAACCAAAGTTGGGAAACTCCGATTGAAAGGAAATGTTTACGACTATCATTTTAACATATGGTGTGGAAAACAGGCCAGCAGTTCGAGACTCAAGTGCTGGATGATGGACGTGAGCTCCCATTTCTGTCCCAGTTCCTACTAACCTAGCAGTTCGAAACAAGAAATTACAAGTATACAAATAGGTACCACTTTGGTGGGAAGATAAACAGCATTCTGTGCACTCCAGAGTCTTGTCATGCCTGCCACTCGGAGCCCTCTCTGTGGGCACCCATGCAGTCACCCCAGCACAGAGTTCACCTTACCCCTCTGCCCAACAGCCCAATGGGAGCGTTCCCTTCCTCCCCTATGTTGGCACTTTGTGAGAAGTAAGTAGGTTTGGGGTTGCAGTTTGGGCACTCAGTCTCTAAGAGGTCTGCCACCACTGCCATATGTGTATGCAGAATAAAGCTGATCTCTCTCTCTCTCTCTCTCTCTCTCTCCCCCCCCCCCTACGTTTGGTGCATGTATTCCTTATCTAAGACCCCAGCCACCCAATTAATACTGCTTTGTCATTGTTGGGCCACACTAGGCTACCCAAGGTTATTGTACATGTCGTTCCTTGTTTTGATGGGTTGTTATCAGTCTCTTTCAGCTCCTGCCCTCCTTCCCCTTCCAAGGATGTCGTCTTGCTGTTTCTGCCATCGCTGCTCCCCCTGCCCTTGCAGATATTGCAACTCTCCCCAGTTTTGCGAGGAGTGCGGTCGCTTCCCGTGCTGCTGCGAGGAATGCTGCACCTTCCCTTGGTGTTGCGAGTGCTGCATCTTGCCATGCTGCTGCCAACGCTGCTGTACCTCTCTCTGCTGCCGCCAAGGGCATTGTGACCACAACTGTGCATGCTCCCACAAAACTTGTGGTTGCTGCCACTGCCGTTTCTGTTCACTTGGCGGCTCTTCTGCACCCAGCTGTGATGCCAACTCTTGCCATCCTCTTGACGAGAGCGTACTTGTCATCCTTCTTTCCATTAAGCCACTACATGATGTCCTACATGATGTGGAAGAACACAAGAAAGGTGAGGCTGAAGCCACCGAAAAAGTTGAGAGTGCTGAAGCTGAAAAATGTGAAGAATCTGGAAAAAGTGAAGAATCTGTAAAGTGTGAAGAAAAGCACTGAACGCGAGACCCAACGTCATTGTGTTTACTGAGCAACACATCTTAACATCCAACACCAACTTCAACAAGTGACTTACCTGCCTTCTTTTATCATCAGTGGATTCTTCTCATTGCCTTACCTCACTGGTACTAGAAGAAGGCATGCTTGCATTTTAGACTTACTTAGACTTAGATCTTCCCATGCAACATTGCATATCATCAGCAAGGGATCTCCAATGGTTTTGAGATTGGGCAAGGACTTCACCATACTCCCATGTCAGGATCAGGGTCTTTAATCTCCCATGAATGTATTTCGCAGGTGTCCTCATCATCTTTTGACATTAGTAATAGCAATTAGACTTAAACACTGCCTTATAGTGATTAGTGCACTCTCTGGGCAGTTTCACAAGTTAATTAGCATTTTGCCTCCATCAAGCTTGGGACTCATTCTGTTGACCTCAGAAGGATAGAAGGCTGAGTCAGCCTTGAGCCCTGGTCAGGATCAAACTTGCAACCTTTTGCAAGTTTGACCATTGCACCACCAGGGCTCTTAATTAGGAAGAGTCCAACTTATTGTCAGCTGTTTTTCTCCACATAAAAATCATGGCCTGCTGTTTGGAGTCTTCTGTACGCAACGATGTTATGTAATTTGCATGAGTGACCTTCTAATTGGTAATATGATTGTATTGTTTTTATTTTAGGGGGATCATAACCTCATGAGTCGCTCTTCCTCTTTTGCCTCTTTGAATAACGCTTGGTGTTAAGTGTAATAAAACAAACAAGAATGCAAACTACAGTAACTGGTCTTGGTGGACTGTTTTCCTTAAAAGTGGGGGTACTTCATTGGGTTGACAAAGCTGCTTTTCATGGAGAAGGTGAAAACTCTTGATCCCAGCATTTCCAAGCTGGGAAAGACCCCACCAATGACAAACTAATCCCTTTGAGGCATCTCTGTATGGCCATTGGTGTATACTGGTAGAACATGTACATCTCATGGATTTGACCTCTCTTCGACCACTATACCTCCCAGCTTACCAGTAGCTTGAGAGATAGAGATGGGTATAGTTAGTACAGTAGAACCCCACATAACGAGAGAAAAATCCATTCCACAGAGCTCTTCGCTATGCGGGTTTTTTCATTATGTGAAGCTAATGGGAGATGCCCTGGATAACGAACAAAAAACGGTCATTATCCGGGGTTCCCATTGACCGGGTATACCCCGGTTACCAAAAAAAGCATGACAAAAAAAATCATTATGCGGGGTACCACCATTGCCTAACGAATGCTTCGTTATGTGATTTTTTGTTATACGAAGTGTTTGTTATGCAAGGTATTACTGTATCTCCTGCTTGCAACAGACCATCACTGGACCATAGCTGGAGAAAGGAAAGATCCTTCAAGATGTTGTATGCCCCGTTTCTCATTTAGTCCACAGTCTATCCACTTCTGTTGACCATTCTGGACCATATAGGGTTTCTCTTTGTTTGTTTAGTCTGTTCCTCAATTAGATTCCAAAGGCAGGGCCTCCCATCTGTAACTTCATTATGTTCTAGTTACAGCCACACCTGATAGATGAATAGTACTACTATAAACATAGTGGCCCAAATCTTGTTCCTTAATGTAGCAAGTCCCACTAGATAGTGATGGCCAACCTTGGCACTCCAGGTATTCTTGGACTTCAATTCCCAGAAGCCCAAGTCAGCATTCCTGCTTATCAGGGCTTCTGGGAATTGAAGTCAAAGAATACTTGGAGTGCCAAAGTTGGCCATCACTGCACTAGACCAAACCCTTTGAATCAGTGGGGATTTGATGAGTGATTTCCCCTGTAGGTTCTGTTTCTTTAAATGAACCTACTCTACTTGTTGAAGTGACTGTGGTGGTTTAGTGGGTAAGACGCTGAACTTAATGACTAAAAGGTCGGCAGGTCAGCTGTTCAAGGCTCAAGTGTTGCATGATGGAATGAGCTACCGTCTCTGTCCCAGCTTCTGCCAACCTAGCTGCTCAAAAGCAAAAAAAAACGCAAGTAGATAAATAGGTACCACTTCAGTGCGAAGGTAACAGTGTTCTGTGCACTCCGCTGCCTGACACATGGCCACAGAAATGTCTGCAGACACAGACTATAAATGGAGTTGAGCACCGAACCCTAGAGTCGGATGTGACTGACTTTCGAGGAAGGGTGGCCTTTACCTTCACCTTACTCTTGTTGTGACTTACTACGCTACATCTTAAGTAGATCCATTTGAACCAACAGAGCTTATGGAGGAGTTGACTCACCAAACCAAACCTGGGAAAACCGCACCACAAAGATCCATCACTGCCTGCCATAGGTGTTCAAAGCATTCCATTCCCATAACCAGTTATGAAGCAAGACCAAAGTGAATCTAGATAATTCATCTTATGCAGAAATCCCTGGAGCTACTGTGAGCTTACTGGCTTGTTCAAGAGGCTCTAAAATTAGACACTGGCCAACGATTGACCCATCTGATAGGGGTTAGGAAACCACTAAATTTCTCCTTAATGAAAGTTGGTGGAACCGGTTTATAGCCATAACTAAACTCAGTTGCCCCTATTTTTTATTTTATTTTTTGCACTTTCTTCAGGGAACAGGTCACAATCATTGCTAAAATGGCTGTGTTTCCTAACTCATCACTTAACTGTTGTGTAGTCCAATGGATGTTGGCAACTATAACATCACAGAAATCCGTAATCTAATCTGGATTTTAATTTCTGCTTCACAGGATGCATCTCAAATGCTTACTCCAAACTGGTTCACCTCCTTCAAGAATTCCTTAAAGTTCAAACTAAGTCCTGGATATTCCACATCTCAAAACACCAGAGTCATCATCTGGTATTATGCTTCGTTAAGCTACAGATGTCAGCCATGGCTAGTTTGATCTTTTATGCACAAAGCAGGTACCTTACTCTTTAGGTCAGGGGTTCCCAAACTACGGGCTGGAGGCATAATCTTGCCCGCAGCACCATTTCATGTGCCCCCCCCCAGCCCTCCAAGGGCATTCGAGAAACAAAATGTCTGACCCTTTGAAGCTGTTAGGACAAAATGGCCACCCTTATCATGCAGGCAGGGCAAAATGACCTATAAAAGGAAAAAAAAGAAAGAAAAGGTTGGGAACCCATGCTTTAGGGCATGGAACATCCCCGACATTGAGGCAAATAAATCCAGTGGTGGGCATCAGCAGGTTCGCACCAGTTCGCCAGAACTGGTAGCAGAAATTCTGTCTGGCCCTGCCCATCCAAGTTTTGAAATAAAGTAGTTCTAATTCGGGTGCTATTTATTTATTTATTTGATTTATATAACTGCCTTTTTCACCTAAGCGACCCAAGGCGGCTCACAACACTTCCCCCCTGGCCACGCCCACCACTCCCACAGAGTAGGTAGTAAAAAAAATGAATCCCACCACTGGGCAGGCATGATTAGATCACCCACCCAGTCACATGGCCACACCCACATAGTAGGCCACGCTCACATAGTAGGCCATGCCCACAAAGTAGGCCACACCCACAGTGTGGTAGTAAAAAAATTGGAGCCCACCACTGAATAAATCTAATTAGTTCACCAAGAATAGTTTGCAGTTTTATTCTGTATGTGTCGAGTTATGATTTTTGAGTCAATCATGGGAGCTACAGGAAGAAGCAAAGCAAAACAGACAGGATGCAACCCAGCGTTGAGTGAAATAAGATGGAGTCTCAGATAGCATGAGTTTAAGGAGTTCATCTGCCAGTCACAAATCCCTCCACTGATAACGGATGTTAGTTCTCGGATCTCTAGGTTGGATACCCCTTTGGGCTTCTTCAGCACCGGTGTGGCTCAGGACAATAGCAGTCGGAACAGCTGTGGTCGGTAAAGCTCAAAACACTGGGACAGCTGTCTGGGGAGAAGCTGCAGTCAGCATCATGCCCACGAGGTGAGCTACATCTGCCGACAGAGACACAACACTGGTCACAGCAACAGGGAGAACAGTAGCATTGGGAACAGGACACCCTCTTGGCCATTGGAGACGGAAGGGAACACTGCAAGAAATCAAGAGAAATGGTGTGAACAGATCGTAGCACCCTCGTATATCAATAATCACAAGTTTAGGAGCCCTGGTGGTGCAGTGGTTAAATGGCTGTACTGCAACTGAAATTTTGTGAGTTTGATCCTGACCAGGGCTCAAGGATGACTCAGCAGTTCAAGACTTTTTTTAATATAGTTTTTATTAACTTTTAAGAAAGAATAACAACAAATAAAAATAACAAAACAAAAAATCAACAACGATACATCTCAAACAATACAAAATACAATACAATACATATACAGTAAAACCTCTACTTACGGGGGGGAAAGTCCGTTCCGTAGGCTTTTGCTTCAATTGGTTTTTATGCAACTCGAAGCAAACCCATAGGAAAAATTATTTTTTTACATAACTCGAAGCAAGCCAATAGGAACAATGAAATATTTATATAAATCAAAGCAAACCCATAGGGAAATGAACTTTTATGTATCTCGAAGCAAATCCATAGGAAAAAGAATCTTTATGCAACTCAAAGGAATTGAAAGGAATTTGTGTAAATCGGGACATGGTTTCAGCACAAAATCGTTATGTAAGTCGAATGTTATGTAACTTGAGGCATATGTAAGTCGGGGTTTTACTGTATATAAAAGGAAAAGAAAGAAAGAAAAACAAACCTAATCATAATCATAATCATTCTTAAAACTATTCTCATTTTAATACTCATTGATCATCCATCAATTTTATACCTAATATACAGGTACTACTTATGTAAATAAATTTTATAATGTATAACCACTTGAATATATATGTGTATATTTTATTCCTAACATTCTAATAACAAATGCAGTATGTAAAACATAAACAAAATAAAATCACCAGTGATATTTACAATGCCCCAGGAGATTGTGTCTTTCCATAACTCACTTTCTATTTCCAAAAAATCAACTGCTCTGGCGCTGCTCTGCCACCTTTACCCTCAATCAATGTATGCTCCAAAAACTGCCTCCATATACTGTATTCCAAAATTTATTTTCTTTAATTATACCCTTCTTCTGGTTCAGATCCCTGGTAAGCTTATCATTCGATGCTAGTTCCCCCATTTTCTTTGTACCAATCTTCCATTTTTATCAAAGAATCACTCTTCCAATTCCTTATAATACATTGCCTTGCTGTTGTTAATATAATAGACTAGCTGGTTACCCAGCTTCACTCGGGTCCTCTGTCTCTCTCTTCCCTCACCTATTCCATTGATGGTCACAGTGCCTCCCCTTTGCATCTTGTGACCCCCACAGTGCTGAACTCGCATGCCCATTTGTCTTCCACCTACTGTGAAAACTCCAGCTGTGCTCAGAGGGGAAGGCAAATGATGTAACAATTCCAGATGATATCACCTGCCTGGTGACATCAGCCAACTCATTGGGCAACATATCATTGGGAAACAGATCGATTTTGGGGGCATACACCCACCCATGGGGCTTGTGACACCCCCCTTGACCATCTCGCCAGGCCAAGGTAGGTGTGTGGCAAGTTTCAGTGGGATTGGCCCAGGGGTGTGGGAGCCCATTCTGGACAAACAAGACCACACCTTGGTTTTATGCATATAGATAGATTAGATAGATTAGATAGATTAGATTAGATAGATAGATAGATAGATAGATAGATAGATAGATAGATAGATAGATAAATAGATAGATAGATAACAAATCTTTTTTCTTCATATCTAAATTCAAACTATCCACATCAGTCAATAAGGCGATACCTACTTCCATCTTAAAATCCACTCCCATTATTTCTGTGATTTCTTTCTGTATATTTGCCCAGAAATCCTTTAACACATTACAACCCAACCCCCCACATATGTTCATACGTCCCCAGTATGTTCTTACATCTCCAACACATTTTGCTTTTGTACTATCCATCTGGTGCAACCGTACTGGAGTCAGGTACCACCTCCATAATAATTTATAATTATGCTCTTTAACTCTAACATACAAGGTTCTCATAATTCTTCTCTTCCATTTATTTTTCCAACTTGATTCCGTAATTTTAATACTTAAGTCCTGTTTCCAAATTGTTCTTAATACTTCCTGTGATCTTTCCTCTTGATTTATCATCTTATATATCTTACTAACCAAGCCCTTAACCCCTATTTGACCTGCTCTTATACTGTAAGCAATTCAAGATTTGAATGCTGTGCATGGAGTGAGCTCTCATCATCTGTCCCTGCTCCTGCCAACCTAGCGGTTCAAAAGCAAGAAATTGCAAGCATATAAACAGGTACCACTTCAGCAGGAACGGTAACAGTGATCCATGTGCTTTGGCATCTAATTATGCCTGCCATAAGACCTCAGAAATTTCTGCAGACACAGACGGCACTGGTTCTTTGAGATGAGCACCGAACCCTAGAGTCAGACATGACTGACTTTGACCTAAGCTAGTCTGAGAGCCTGTTGAATGTGATATAAATGGTAAAAACCAACAGCTGTTACATGGTGATAGGCTGAGCTTTGTGCGATCAATCCTAAAGCCCTATTTCTTATTGTTTCTCTAACAAGCACATCCATATAAATGTATGAGTTCCAGGCAGAAGGTATAATTACGAAGATGAAACTTAGGAAGTCTTAGATATCTATCTAAAACTACTGTAAGAGTTTTTTATAGGTTCCCCTGGGCCGTAATTTAGATTCCATACTAAACTGCCACAAAGGACTATGTGGAGGGAACAGATTTAGATAACCCTTGTTGTGAAGGGGGGAATCGTAAACATTTAATGAACTGCTTGTTGAAATAAAGTGCGGGAGTTTGGTTAGGTGGTGCAAACTTCAGACATCAAAGGTCCTATTTAAATATCTCGGGCTATTACTCTCGGGCATATGGCATAAAAGGGAAACACCCAGAAGTAGCTTGAACTCACAGAAACTAGAACTCATTAAGAGCAAATCTGCCACTAGACCAGTTTTTCCCACCCTTTGGTTTTTGGACTTCAATTCCCAGAAGCCTCAGTCAATTCCCCAAAGCACTGCTCAGCCAATGTTCCGACTTAGGCTCCTGGGAATTGAAATCCCCCTGTGGAGCCTGGGCCCCACATTGAGAAACACCGTGCTAGACCTTCTCAAGAACTTAGCTGATCCCCATGTCTTTCACAAAGGCAATTGTGTGGCTAGTCCTTCATACACTCAACTCATCACACCTTCCAACATTAAGAAACAATAAAATATCTCTCACCTGGATTTCAGCGTAATCGTAGAAACTGGTTCTGAAGGCTGCAGACAGGGACTGAAGAATTTAAGGACAATGAACCGTCCCACATAACTCCAAGCATTCTTGTCCAAGTCATGGAGTGCTATTCTAGGAAAATCAGCCCCTCATGAACACATGATGATGTTCTCCATCACCATCCCTCATGCAATCCTTGCTCACTGATAGTGTTTACACAATCATCATTTTCTCCAAAAACATATCATTAGAACCATTTTCAGCTACTGTATTAACATTGAAGAGCAGGGTGACCCAAAGATTGTGTTATGAGCTAATGGCAGTGAAATGAAGGGACGCGATTTAGGATCTAGCACCTCAGGGTGGTTGGAAAAATATTTCAGATTCCAAGAAAGCCTCAGTATATACTCGTATCTAGTGTTCATGTTTTCCTCCATAATTGACATAATTAACAAATGCTTGCGAATGGATGAGAGGGAAAGCCATCTAGTGGTTAGTCAGGAAGATGATGCTAAGGAAGGAAGGAAGGAAGGATTTCTCCTGTCTATGCCAGACAAGTTCAGTGTCTTAACTACTAAGCCAACACAGTCTACACATATGGTGGCATGCTTTTATTAGACTGTCTAAGAAAACCATCCGAAAGGAGGTAGTTTGCGAATTGTTGGTTTCCATCAATGAATTAGCAATGACAACAATTGTTCACAGTATGATATCGGATAAAGAAAAATGAAAATGCCAGCTGCAACAGCTATCTGAGCCCCTGACCATTGTACATCCAAATGTTGAACTTCAACAACCATCCTCCTTGTTCATAGGCCATGTTGCCTGGAACAGCTGGAGTCCGGTGCATCTGAAACAATATGGAAAAATAGATTGGCCTTCCATGTACATCAACTACTCTAGAACAGGGGTTCCCAACCTTTTCAAGATGGGGGTTGGGTCATGCTCTCTCAGTCAGCTTCGAGGGCCGGATGGCCATTTTGCCCTGCCTGCATGATGGGGGTGACCATTTTGTCCCAACAGCTTCAAAGGGGTGACCATTTTGTTTCTCAAATGCCCTTGGAGCAGTGGGGGGGCACATGAAATGGTGCCAAGGGCCAGATCCAGTCCGTGGGCCTTGGGTTGAGAACCCCTGCTTTAATGGCATCAATTGATTTTCCACTCCAAATATGACTTTGCAAAATTGTTATGTCCATTTTAAATTGGGGGGAAAAACAAATATGAAACATGAAATATGAAATGTTCTTCTGCCTATATTGTTTCATACAAGTCCCTCTGCTCTAGGAAGTGAGATATTGTCATGGAACGACAGCTTACTGATTCATCAGTCGGAGGGTTTGACTCAAGTGTCCTTTTCTATGTTCACCCCTTTCATTAAAAAAAACCATTATCTCATGGCAGGTCATTAAAAACATTTCCTGTAAATAGCTGTGCATTTCTCACCTATAATCAGCAGGTAGTAAGAAAATGTAACCTAAGACTACATGGATTTCGCCAATTGCTCACCATGTGAAATATGAGACTGTGGCTCACAAATTTTGACCCTAAATTTTGCCGCTGATTCCCAGAGGTGCTTTAGTCAGCTGATGTGACTTTGGTAAGATACATTGGAAAAAGTATAATTAGCATGAATACATCCTAAATTACATTTTTGAATGTGAGGGGGAAAGACGAGTCCCAAGGGGATAGAAACAAATGTGTATTTCTCTAGCACGACAAACAAACACAAAGAAATTTTGACTAATGCATTAGGGTTTTTCATCACCCTCTCCCGGAAGGAAACATGTTCAATGCCCTAAATACTTATTAAGGTGATCCTTTGATTGCCACTTATAAACAAGAACAAATTATAGTATTTTCCGATTAGTCTAAGTATAATCATAGAGAACACAGATTTCCTCCATTCATTCCAAATGCAAAACAAGTCAAAGAAGACCGTCCACTGGAGGAAATTTGGTGCTAGAATGAAGCATCACTACATCACTTCCTTTAGGAAAGGTGCATGCAGCTGTATAAAAAGGCCACCTTTTCTCATGGCTTCATTTCACTTCACTCTTGTTCATCTATCACTTCCAAGGAAGGTAAAGAGAGAAAAAATGGTTTTGTTCTTATGAATTGGTTGTACTGGTGGAAATAATAGTATATGTTGTTATATTTACAAAAACTGCTTTGCCGTAAACGTAAAGTCTTCTACTGTATGTCTGTGTATCTGGTAGATCAACTCTGTATCCAGTTGTGATTAGGACACTCAACTGTAGAATCTACTTGTCTGTTGTTCTGATTAGATATCATGGTTTCTTCCAAGATATTCCATTGTGCTATGTTTGGAACTTTTAAGTAACTAGCTACTAGTAATTTACTTGCAAAAATAGTTACTTTTAAGTGACATGCAGCGCAACTAATAATTAGAGGCCTACTTTCTAGCCATTTTGATGGGGACATTCTCTGCCATTTTCTTAGCAATCCTAAGCGACAACGGGAGTAAGCTTCTGTTTTGCCTTTTGCGTGTTCTATAACAGTGCAATTTCAGAACTGATCACCAGAGGGAACCGGAGACTCTTCCTCTGCATGTTAATGTCCTACAAGTAATGAGATGGTAAACCAGGGGTTCTCAGCATTTTTAGGGTGTGGGCCTAACCACGCCCCACACACACACACACACACACACACACACACACACACACACACACACACACACACACACACACACACACACACACACACACACACACACACACACACATACACACACACACACGGGCAGCGGATCAGGCCAGTCATGTGGTTCCTCCTACCGGAGTGCAGAATGCATTTATGGCAGTGTTCTGCACATGTATGGGTGCATTTTACTTCCACTTCTGGGAGCGGTGAGGGTGGCATGGGCTTTATGAATTGACGTTGGGAGCCAGGTCTGGCCCACAGGCCGTAGGTTCTGAATGCCTGTGGTAAACTGTGCCAGTAGCAGCATTGCATAGCTTTTTTAGATACTACAGAAGTTGTCATCTTTGTCTAAGGGCATTTTGCCATCCTTTTTAATATTTTCTTAGTAATACTGAGGGGAGTTGTTTATAAAATTAGATATAGATTGCAACTGTATTCCAAAAGTGTTCTCCTCTTTAACACACATTATGCTTCTTCAAAAGAATGCCATGAGTCTTCTTTCCTTCACAGTTGCAGGGTATATCCCACCTGCACTCATGAAAGCTAACAGCTGATCCTCTGCTTCTTTTTCAGTTTCGCCTTCACACAAAAATGAGCTGTAACAGTTGTTGCGGATCGGACTCCTCCTGCTGCAGCAGTTCCACCTGTTGCCCTGTTCCCTGTTGCCAGCAGAAATGCTCCAGCCCATGCTGCATCCCAGTTTGCAGCCAGTCTTCTTGCAAACAGTCCTGTTGCAAACAGTCCTGTTGCAAAGAGCCGTGTTCCAAACAGTCCTGTTGCAAACAGTCCTGCTGCAAACAGTCCTGCTGCAAAGAGCCCTGTTGCAAAGAGCCCTGTTGCAAAAAGTCATCATGAGACCTTTGCTGTGTCTCCAATCCAGTTGCAAGGCCAAGCAATGCTAAGCGGCCTTCTGGAGAAGGAGCAAGTCTCTAAGTCGGCCAGTTTTGAAGCTATCATGCTCCGAGAATGCAAAGCTTTAAGGATGTGATGTTGCTCCGGTCGACCAAAAATAATGCTTCACGTGTTCCACCTAGCTCCTTCAGTCACTTAAACTCTTCTTTGCTGTCTTCTTCACCATCTTCTCTTCTCCTGCTGCTTCTCCTCTTCTTCCTCCCTCTTTTGTCCACAAAAAAAAAAATCCCTTTGCCATAAATGAAGGAGCCAAGCCTGCCCTCTGTGGACTACATGGTGTATCTACTTCCCTATCTGTGTATTTCTCCTGCACATATTCTCCAACTATGCTAATAAAATGATCATTTCATGAATGCTGATGTTGAAACTTGTTTTTTCCTCTCTGTGTGGCATCCCATGTCACCTACAGCTTGATTCCTAAGGAACTGGTGCCAGTGGGGCAATGACTCCACTCCAGGTTTTAGTGTATACTCTATGAGAGCTATCCATGGTGCTGAATTTATATAATACTAGCTGATTACCCGGCCTTGCCCGTTGGCCAGCCTTTCCCATGGAAAATTCATGGGGTGTGTGTGTGTCACTCCTGCCTCCCTTCCTCCATCTCTCTCTTCCTTCACTCGTCCCCTCTCTACCTCCCTCACCCATCCCTACCTGGGACTGTGACATCCCTTCCTCCGTCTCTCTCTTCCCTCACCCATCCCGCTTCTCCGTTGATGATCCGCCCTTATCCTTCCCATACATGTGTCCCCTTTGCGTCCTTACCTGGGACTGTGACTTTAGCCAGCTCAATTACATCACAATGATGTCACAATCGTGTGACCTACCTGGAGCTATGACATTAGCATCACTATGACATCACTTGGACACACACACACACCCTCCTGTCGAGTATACTTCCCTTTGCAGATCAATTTAGGGGCATACACACACACCCATGAGGCTCGTGACCTACCTACCCCAGTGCTGGTCTCCGGAGGGCAAGGTACATATGTGCCAATTTTCAGCGCAATCGGTCCAGGGGTGTGGATTTCTATAGAGCATATATAAGACCACACCTCTGTTTTATATACAGTATATATAGATGGAGATTGGCTAGGGCAGTGATGGTGAACCTTTTAGAGACCGAGTGCCCAAATTGCCACCCAAAACCCACATACTTATCGCAAAGTGCCAACACAGCAACAGAGGAGGAAGGAAACGCTCCCATTGAGCTGCTGGGCAGAGGGTCAGGGCAAACTCTGTGCTGGGGTGACTGCACAGGTGCCCACAGAGCACTATGCACCTCTGGCATGCGTGCAATAGGTTTGCCACCAATGGGTTGGACAGGGTTCCTCAAACTTGGCGCTTGAGGTGTTCTTGGACTTCAATTCCCAGAAGCCCAAGTCAGCACACCTGCTGGTCAGGGCTCTTGGGAATTGAAGTCCAAGAACATCTGGAGAGCCACGTTTGAGGAACTGAGGACTAAGGAAAGCCCCGCCCATCTACTGTAAGCTTTCCACTGCGCATATCAGGCCAACTGCATCTGATAACCTTTTGCTGTTGTTCTGCTCTTTCCCAAGTGGAAGTCCAGCATTGAAAGCAACATTATGTCTATTTATGAATTCTGGCATAGGCGAGAAATGCAAGTGGAATATAACTGCCAAGACAGCCAAAGTGTCAGTTATTTTTAGAGTTTTATTGCTTACAGACTACAAAGTAGGAGATTGAAAACACGAAGGGGACTCTAACATCAGTATTAGTACCACACATAAAGAATTGTGGGAGTTACAGTCTGTTGATGGTGCTGAGAATCATCTCAGAAGAAGCCTTTGGCTCTTTTGGTGGTTAGAGCTAATTAAAGTGTATTTCAAGAAGCAAAGAAGTCAGAGGACGATACAAGTACTATATCATTTTGCCAAGCCGCTGAGTAAATTGGCAGATATTTAGCTTAGTAAGATAAATGCAGGAGATGAATCAACAGATGTTCAGGTTGCAGAAGGTCATCATTCTTGCTTCTATTGGTTCATCTTAAGACTTGCACATTTTGGGCATTTATCTAGCATTTCTTAGCCTGGTAGTAACCGCTTGGCCGAGAAGGCCTGCAACAGCTGGAACCACAGCAACTGCTTCGTGGAGGGACGTAGCAGGGGGCATAGGAGTACTGGGGGACTCCACAGTAGGGTACAACAGGGACCTGTCTTGGTACACAGTAGACCACTCTTGGTTGTTGTCTTCTGCTGCAACAGCTGGAACTGCGACCTCTACAACAGGAACTCATGTTTACGGAGTAGGAAGGCAACCCTGTCAAAGGAAATGGAATGATATTCTTTGAAAGCAGCAGTTTCAAATAGGTTTGGATCAGGTCCAACCAAGCTGATGGCCCACGTCAGCTCATGAAAGTAAAGGTCTCCCTTGCTCGAAAGCCGGTCATATCTGACTCTAGGGTTCAGTGCTCATCTCTGTTTCAAAGCCGAAGAGCCAACGCTGTCCGCTTCTGCAGACGTTTCCGTGGTCATGTGGAAGGCATGACTAGATGCCGGAGCGCACAGAAAGCTTTTTACCTTGCCCACCCAAGTGGTACCTGTTTATCTAATTGCAATTTATTGCTTTCGAACCGGTAGGTTGGCAGGAGCTGGGACAGAGATGGGTGCTCACTCCATCATGCAGCACTCGGGTCTCAAACTGCTGACCTGCCAACCTTCCAGTCATGAAATTCAGCATCTTAACCACTAAGTCACCTCAGTTCCCAAAAAAGCCATATCTGCTGCTTAAGGCTCTTCGGTGTGTCTAGCTGCCATGTTTGACCATTTGGCTACATCTGGACAAAGTAGTTTCTAACAGTATTTTATGAGCAACCATTCTCCAAAATCTCATTTACCTTCTCCTAGAGTACCAGTCAGGCTTCAATTCCTGTCAACCTCAGCCACGTGTAACCCACTCAAGCACTGAAGACTCTAGGTGTGATACCTCACAGAATTCCCTTTCTTCACCATTAGGAACCCTGTTTACAGCCTCTTGCATGTTCTTGCCCATTGGTCAATCCATGTTCTCTTAACTTCTGCTATCCTCATCATCCTAATGCTTCCCAAAACTGGTCTTGTGAAACAACGTCACACAGCTAACCCTGCCCTATAAACTTTAATCACATGGCCATACAGCAGGGATTCTCAACCTGCGGCTCACAAGCCGGATGCGGCCCATGACACCATTTCATGTGGCTGACCACCACCTCCACCACACCAGGAAGTGCCATGTGGTGGAGAAAGGGCAAAATGACCATCTCGCCCCCAAAACTGTCTGAGGGAGCGTGACCCAACCCTGCCTTTAAAAGATTGAGAACGCCTGCCATACAGCCGTAAGATTACAGTAGATCTATACCCCATGTTACACATCAAATCACGTTCACTTATGATACATATGTCCATGATATCCCTCAAGAAATGTTTTCTTCTCTGCTCCTCCAGTTTCTTTTGGCTCTCTGAGCCCTCTGCCAGATACCTCAAGCTCAGGGATGGATCCAAGTGGAACCAAATAGCTTTGAGACGAAGGTCTTGTAGGTCTAACAAAGACCTCACAGTGTCGTTCCAACAACAATCCCAGAATTTTCAAAGCTATCTTCATGCCCTAAGTCTATCTTCATCACTCTTTGCTTATACCAACGACAGACAGAAAGTACAACTTACCTTGCTCTCGATGGAAGCTCATACAAAGAGGAACCTTCAGTGCTAATGAAGAGCTGCTTGTCCATGGTCAATATATACAATATGGGGCATACAACCTACAGGAAATGATGCACATTTGGAGATCATTTGATTCTTGATGAGGCATTAAGATTGCATATTGCATTATTCCCCATTGTGATGGCCAGCTTAACCAATTTCTCCCATTAAGCAGGCATTTACAAATTATGGGTGATTATCACGTAAACATAATAACATCATCAATACCAGGCATCAAAGCTGGAGACAATTAGAATAGTTAACACAGACTCATATAATCGCATCAGCAGGGTTGCTCAACTGGAAGCCATAGAGGGCAAATGTGAGTGTGGTCTAGATGTTAGTGAGTCTCTCTGGATTTATTGGCATGCAGAGTGGCTAACCTGCTTTCCTTCTGTACAAGCTATGGATCAGGTTTCCTCAGTCCAGATTTCACTCATCCACTTTAGCTGCCTCTCAACAAGTTGACGCTATAAAGCAAATCCCTTTGAAATATTTCACCTCCAATGAGAGTGAGACAAAAAGCCCTTTTCTATTTTATTTTATTTTATTTATTTATTTATTTTGACTTTTAGCCATGAAGATTGTCCTGGGGGGAAAATAATGTAGTTGTCTCCCCAACCTTCTCCATCACAGTATGACACCATACCACTGATCCAGTTCCGCCATCACTTTCTGGTCCTGAGCCCTTTTGACATGCAAAGTCTGCAGACGGAGTTGCTGCCCTTCAGGAAAGGACTTAAGACCTGGCTGGCGGGGCAGGTGTGGAGCCCTGAAGGCAATGTGGCTCCTGCTCATTGGCTTTTATCATGAAATGTATCTTCTTTCTGCCTCTCGGGATGGGTGGGATTTTTTTAATGTGGGTTGGGGGTTTTAATCTGTTTTTTATGTGGGTTTTTTAAGTATGTCTGCTGCCCTGAGTCGGGTTCCCCCTGGGTGGGCGGCGAACAAATTGAAATATTAAATTAAATTAAATTAAAGTCCTCATCAGCCCCAGGCCAGTTATTGATGAAGCTGCTGCCCTCCATCCATCTATTTGGTGAGTGTGTTAAATGAGATTGGGATGGCAAGGTAGAGATTAAAATACGAATAGAAAAAGCAAGACTCACTTTCATAAAAATGTGACACTTGTTATGCAGTAGAGATCTAACTCCCGCAACAAAGATCCGAATAGTGAGATGTTACTTATTCCCAGTGTTGCTATATGGAGTTGAAGCTTAGACATTAACTAAAGCATCTGAAAAGAGAATCAAAGCTTTAGAAATGTGGATCTACAGACGGTTGCTAAAGATATCATGGGTTGATCGTGTGACTAATGTAGAAGTATTGCGCCAGGTGAACAAGGAAAAATAACTTTTTAAGGCCATGAAGCAAAAAAAAGCTCTAATACCTTGACTATATCATGAGGAACAACATAAAGTATAGAATACTCCAACTCACTCTGCAAGGAAAGGTCCCTGGGAAGAAAAGAAGCCCTGGACATAGACGGACTTCAACGGCTGAAGATCCTGAGAGACTGGTTGGCATTTCCTTGGAAGAACTGTTCCAAAGAGTTCAGAACAGGAAAACTATTGCCATGTTGATAGCCAATATCCCGGAATGGATACAGCTGCTGAAGAAGAAGAAGATTTATCTATATACTGTATATAAAACAGATGGTCACTCCCATCATGCAGGCAGGGAAAAATAGCCATCTGGCCCTTGAAGTTGACTGAGAGAGCATGACCCGGCCCCCGGCATAAAAAGGTTGGAAACCCCTGGTCTAGACATCCAAAGGCTTCTCTAAATTGTATATGTTTGTGATTAAGGAAATGTGGATAGTGAATTATTAACAGATTGGATGAAATGGAGGAACCTTTGAGTGTCAATACATTCTGCAGCCATGGAAGTAAAATAGTTGCTGTCTGCCAGCAGCCCCCACTTGAGCATGTGGAAGAAATCTCCTTTATACCTAATGATGATTTTCCTAGTAATTCCTCCTCACTGCTAGACACAAGTTCAGCACTAAGTTCTTCTGTAATAAATATCTCTAAAACTTGTACGGCAAGAGAAACCCTTGTGTCACAAATCCAACACCAGATTAAGATATTTCATAGGTGCTTGCAAAAGAAATGAGGGTGGTTAGTGTAGCTGAGTGGGGAAAGCATTTAGCATCTGATAGAGCAAAGGGTTATGAAAATAACAGTGATAGAGTCCAAGGTCTTCACCTATAGGGCATCTGGATTAGAAGTGGCCATAACAGTTTACAACGGATGAATATTTTTATTTTTCACTAGCCGATTACCCGGCCTTGCTCGGGGTTTTTTTCCCATACATGTGTCCGGCCACCTGTGTCAGGCCCCTACCCAGCTCACAGTGATGTCACAATCAGGTGACCTACCTGGGGCTATGACATAAGCATCACTATGTGTCTGGCCACCTGTGTCAGGCCCCTGCCCAGCTCAATTACATCATGATGATGTCACAATCGGGTGATCTACCTGGGGCTATGACATTAGCATCACTATGGATACTACCACTGGGACACACACACACCCTCCTGTTGAGTATACGTCCCTTTGCAGATCAATTTAGGGTCATACACATATATAAGAATACATACTGGGGCCACTCCTGGTTTGTAGAAGTGGTGAGTGCACATGGGACTATGTGATTATTGTTGATAGCAGTTGAAAGGTCATTGTTAAAAAAAATGTGTCAGTGTTAATCACTATTTACACATTCACACACAAATACAAACCACATGTTAAGGTATCAGCTGGCATTCATTACTTAATGAGTAACACATGAGTAACACATTTTACTATGTACTGTTTATTTACAAAACAATCTTTAAAATGAGGATAAGACCTCCTGCACCAATAAAATCTTTTCCAAGGGCAGCCCCCTCTTACCGAAGGAAACTTTTGAAAGTAATGAGTAAATATTACTTGAAACTTTATAATTGAATGGGGTGTGTTAACAACCATTAAATTACTCTGTGGGAGATTTAAATTTGCCTTTAAATTTGCCTTTTCTAAAATAAATGCCCAAATCATCCAAAGCAATAAAAGAAAACAAAATTGATAGAAAGACCCACATCAATACATATAAACCCCAACCCCAAGACTTCAGGACTTCTTTCTTTCTTTCTTTCTTTCTTTCTTTCTTTCTTTCTTTCTTTCTTTCTTTCTTTCTTTCTTTCTTTCTTTCTTTCTTTCTTTCTTTCTTTCTTTCTTTCTTTCTTTCTTTCTTTCTTTCTAGCTACCTAGCTACTGCTTCTGTCTGTCTATTTAATTTAATCCTCTCTCTTAGTTGATGTTCTTTTATTCCTTTCCTTGTTATTGTTTTTGCTGTTGATGAGCTGAGAGGGGTTTGTTGTGTTTGGGATGATTGCAATTTTTCTCCAGTCCTAGAGCAGGCCTTCACAAATTACGGCCCACAGGCCAGATCTGGCCCACTCACCAATTCATCCTGCCTGCGCTGCCCCTGGAAGCGAAAGTAAAATGTGCCCACGTGTGCAGAATGCTGTTCTGGTGGGAGGATCCACGTGACCGGCCCAAACAGCTGTCCTGGGGGCATGTTCAAGCCCGTGACCTGATAACATTGAGACCTCCTTCCCTAGAGAATATTTATCCTGGCTGCTGAAGGATACAGCTCATCCATATCTAGGGGTGTAAACCCTTCTGTGTTTTCCATTTAGGCTCATGTTTGCAAAGATAAGTTTTCCTTTTATTTTCCCCTGAGAAAAGAAGAAGCCATAAACAATGCTATAAATCAAAACAGTGATAATGTTTTATTTGCTTCTATGGGAGAGTAATAGAGCAATAAAGGCTTGCAAACTGGCAAGATGACTGGGCTGTTTCACGTCCAACTGGTTTAATATGCCATCTCTCCTGGATTGTTGATGTCTTGTTTAGTAATTAGCCAATCTTTCTGCAATAATTATAGACACCAAAGAGAAGCTTTGAAGTGGTAGTCATGTTAGTATGTGTGAGCATATCCAAAAATAACCAAAACATGACAAAAATATTGTGGCACCTTAAAGACTATCTCCTGTATTTTAATGTTAGTTTTCGTGGGTCAAGTCCATTTGGATCAAGTCTTGATCCAAATAGAAGCTCTGACCCTCTCCTTCCCTCCCTCCCATTGATTATTTGTTTGATTGTTTGATTGGTTGGTTGGTTGGTTGATTGATTGTTTGATTGGTTGGTTGGTTGGTTGGTTGGTTGGTTGGTTGGTTGGTTGGTTGGTTGGTTGGTTGGTTGGTTGGTTGGTTCGTTCGTTCGTTCGTTCGTTCGTTCGTTCATTCATTCGTTCGTTCATTCGTTCGTTCTCACTCTGATTCACTGTTTTATTTTCCCCAGCAGAAAATAATGAAGCTGGCGGATCTTCCAGATTCCTCCTAGATATGTCCCAAGATGCTGAGATAGTTTTGAAAAACCAGGTGTATGAGAATCTTTCCCATTTCTGTTCAGATCCATGTAAATATTGACAAGAATAATGCATTACTGAGATGAGTTTCCCTTTCTCAACTCAAACTATGTATTTTTCCACATGATCACAATGAACAATAATGGGGGAAATTCCAGACATACATGTCCAGGTAGGAGTATCTGAGAGACATGTGAGATTCAGAAAAGGTCCCAAAGGGCACGTCCTTGAATTCAAATTTGTCCCATTTTCTGAACACCTAAGCATATACACACCAACACACGAGAGTCTCAGTGGTCAAGAAGCTCGCCTTGTTAGCTGGAAGACTGGCAAGTCAGCAGTTTTGAGACCCAGCTACTGCATAATGGATTGAGCACCCATCTCTGTCCCAATTCTTGGGGACATGAAAGGAGCCTCATTTGGGTGTTCTCTGAGTGGAGTTTCTCCTGCAAAAATCCTTTCAACCCAAAATAATTTCTGACACACCATTATTATTATTATTATTATTATTATTATTATTATTATTATTATTATTATTATTATTATTATTATTATTATTATTATTATTATTATTATTATTATTATTATTATTATTATTATTATTATTATTATTATTATTATTATTACCAATACTCACACTGATTTCTGGAAGAAATCTACTGTTGTCCAAGACGCTGGCTATCCTGGCCATTTTGAATTAGTGTAAAATATGGAGGGGCATATTAAGTCTTCCAGTAGAAGCTCATGGTTGATGTCACCAGAGCCATACATCTTCTCCTGGCTTTAGTACCAACTTTAAAAGAGCCATCTGAGGTAAAGAATCCTTTATGAGAGCCTATCTGATAGTCCCAATTAAGTTCTACCTAAAAACCTGGAGTGGAATCATCGCCCCCTCTGGCCTCAGAGAACACCAGCTCCTTCATGATGTCCAGTGGTCATTCCCTCTATATTCGGGGTGCCCAAACTTTTTGGACTTGGAACCTGACCATGCCCCCAGAACAGCTGAACAAGCCAGACCACACACACATAGAACAGGGTGTGTTTGCGCATGCGTGGCATGGCCACTACTGCGCATGCATGAAAAGCGGCCATTATACTTCCTGGTTTGGTGCAGTTGCTTCTGCACATGCACAAAAGTGGCCATTTTACTTTCTGGTTTGATGTAGCTGCTTCTGCGCATGTGTGAAATTGGCCGTTTTACTTCCTGGTTTGTCATGGCTGCTTCAGCGCATGAGTGAAAGTGGCCATTTTCCTTAGAGTGGCAAACCAGGAAGTAAAATGGCTGCTTTTCATGCTTGTGCAGAAGCGGCCATATTAACTTCCTGATTTGTCGAGGGCATCATGGGCCTGATGAAATGGCCTCAGGGGCTGTATCTGGTCTGTGGGCCATAGCTTGGGCATGCCTGCTCTATACAGCTTAGCATTCATGTTTTCTCAGAAGATATGCAGGGATGGCGCTTGGTAGAACTCCACTGGTGGGAATCCCATAATGGTGGGGGCACCACCGAGAGGTTCAGATTTCTCAGTGATGTTTTGTTGGCCTCCTTCAGCCTTGGCACGAATGACGAGCATCTGCCATCATAGCACAAATATCTTTCTCAGGATGGATGTGAATAACATCCAGTGGAAGTCACACTAATGAGGCATAAGAGGATGAAATAAATGTTTTTGAAGCTATAGGCAATGGCCTTCGGCTAACACACATGATATAGAGTTCTTAGATTAGATTAATCCTTCAACGTAGTACTGAAAAATGCCCTGTGGTGGCTTCAAGAAATCACACTGTTATTAGGTTTAATCATGTATTTTGAGGCATAATGACACTGTTCACCATCCATCTGTCCCAAAGTAGTCCATTGTCTAGATGACAATGGATACTTCATGACTGACAATACGAAACCATTACTTTTCTAAAATGGCTCACTTCCTCTAAGAACACGGCTTAGACAGGTATAAAAGGTCCGCCATCCGAGAGCTCTTCATTCAACCAACAAATATCCTCATCTTCATCCTACCTTCGAGTAAGGTAAGCTCTTGCAAACTTATACTGGTTTATTTTGTTGTTCTATTTCTAGCTATATTCAAAATTATTGTAGGTTCTATTACTTGTCCTATAATGATGCTTGTTTCAGGCTACAATTGTAAGGACGCTAGCCTAGGGGTAGACCTCATTGTCCTAACTCCAACTGTAGGAAACCAACAGAGGTGAAGGTACTGAAGATAGTGTAGGAATGCATAATATACCATTCTGTTAACATTGCCCAAGAAGGCTGGACAAGCTAGAGTCATCAGAACTTGGCTTTCCACTCTGTTAACTTTTAGGATGGTCCACTCAAGGCTGGATAGTTTGTTTCAGCTGCCATTTTAATTTGACATGTGGCCATATGGCCAACATGCAGGAAGGGTATGTTTGGATGGTAGTGGATAGACCTAAAGCATGGGTGCTGCCTACAAAGTACTGTATTGTGTACAGTTACCACTAGGGGACAACTGAACTTAACAGGTAAAGTTCGCCCTTGCTTGAAAGCCAGTCATATCTGACTAGGGTTACCATATGTCCCATTTTTCCAGGATTTTCCCAGATTCAAGCTAATTGTCCCAGCCGGTTCAAGAAAAAAACATGTAAAAGTTCCGGATTTTTAAATTCAAACAAAGGAAGCAAGATCACCCCACCACCACCACCAAGGGATTTTTGCAAAGAGTTAATTCATTGCCTCACAGATTTTCTTTCAATTATCTTGCTTGCAAGCAGTGAAGGCAAAACAGCACCCTGAGAAGCCCACTGGGGAGGGGGAGATGCTTGCAAGTGAGATAATTGAACAAAAGGCAGGGAGGAAGTGAATTAACACTTTGCAAAAATCCTTTGGTTCACTTTGAGCGATGGCGCAGGCAAGAGGTGTGCTAGAGCACCAGCCCAAAGAGCTCCAGCTCACGGAGCCACTGAAAATGGGGGGGGGAGATGGAAGCTGCCCACCCTAAGTGGGGATTCTGTAGGTCTTAGAGCCATGGCCTCCTCAACAGCCCCATCCAATGCATGCACAGTTTGAAGAATACAATGACATCACGTGGTTACCCCAGTTTGGTGGGGAAAAATTATGGCAACCCTATATCCGACTCTAGGGTTTGGTGTTCATCTTAATTAATAGCCAAACATCCAGCACTGTCTGCATCTGCAGACATTTCTGTTGACATGTGGCAGTCATGACAAGACACCGGCCCACACGGAATGCTGCTACCTTTCCTCACAAAGCGGTACCTGATTATCTACATGCAATTTCTTGCTTTCAAAACTGCTAGGTTGGCAGGAGCTGGGACAGACGATGGGTGTTCACTCTGTCGTGCAGCACTCGGGGTCTCAAACTGCTGACCTGCCATCAAGTTCAGCACTAAGACACCAGTACTTAATATAGCTCCTACTTGCAATCAGAAGCCCGCCCAGATCTTGTTAATCTTCTGTAGATAAGCTGTCATGTTGTGTATATTGATACAAACTGATTTATCATTCACCTCTTCCAGCTTTGCCCTCTCCTCTCAACCATGAGTTCAGGTAACTGCGGTGGTAGCTGCTGTGGTAGTAGCTGTTGTGGCGGAAATTCTGGAAGTTCTGGACCAACCATCATACATCTGCCCTGCTGTGGTAGTAGTAGCTGTGGAGGAAGTAGTTATCGCTACTGCTCCCCCTGCCAGGTCCCCTGTTACCCAAGCTACTGCTATGGTGGATCCTCCTCCTCCTCCTGTCCACGCATCTACTACATCTCCACCAACAATGGGGGGGGCTCTAATTCCTCCTGCTGCGGATGCTGCGGAAATTGAAGGAGCAACATTCTTGTGGTGCCAGGCTGTACCTCGAGGTCCAGACATTCAACTCAGCCAGTAGGAAGATGGCCAGAAATATCTCAACTGTT
Source organism: Bradypodion pumilum (assembly GCA_035047305.1). Lineage (NCBI taxonomy): Eukaryota > Metazoa > Chordata > Lepidosauria > Squamata > Chamaeleonidae > Bradypodion > Bradypodion pumilum. The sequence continues at coordinate 6,067,764 of JAWDJD010000018.1, forward strand.
GACCTCCTAATTGCCCTCTCAACTGAGTCAAAAGCCTTATGTTTTCTCCTGTTTCTGATGACAATGTCAAGATTCTGTCTCTCTTCTCTTTTCCGCTTTGTGCTTCAATGGCTCCACAAATAAATAAACCAACAGCACAACTCTATTCCTTGTCTGTGACTCTTCTTGGGAAAATTAGGTATCATGGAAAAGTTGAGGTGAAGCTTTGAGAAGCTTGAGGTCATTTACAGATTCGTCTAATCCCCTGTCAAAAGCATTTCAATCACTGACCATCACAAAAGCTTCTGGCAGTTCATTCTGTATGATTTATGTGTTGTTTCAGCACATGGCCCCTTATCTTCTTAATTTAATTACAGTTTTCAAACCATCTGGCCTAATAAGTACATTGCATTGTTCTTGTTACATTCTGCCAAGCCACTCTCAAACTATGGAGGTGCTAATTGAAGTATATGAGACATTCAAGAAGTAGGTTTAGCATTGGCACTTCCCAGTGGCTTTCCAGAGGGGATGTATTTTGAACCCAGATCTTCTGAGTCTCAGCCTAACACTCCATCTAAGGTTCCACACTGGTTCTATGGATAGAACAGCTGAGTAGAAAAAAATAAATATCTCTCCACTCCTAACAGACCACATAGAATTTATTGTTTATATATTACATTGCATAGAATGCAACCATACGCTAAGAGGAGAGGCTGAGAAAGGTAAGTCACCAGGTAAGGTTCATATCCATATGGAGATTTGAATCAGGATCTTATTGTAGACCCTTAACTACTATATCAGTGGTTCTCAACCTACGGCCCATGGCCAGAACCCAGCTCACGGCACTAAATCATCTGGCTCATGGCAGCACTTTCGCTGCCACAAGAAAAAACATTTACGACAGCCATAAATGTGCCTGCAGCTGTCATAAATGCATTTACAACAGCCGTTGATGCATTTTACAACAGTGTTTATGGCGGGGGGGAACCATCAGTCCGGCATGCTCAACTGTCTGACGCAAGAGTTCGCAACCTTTTTAAGCCAAGGGCTGGGTCATGCTCCTCCAGACAGCTTCAGGGGCCAGATGACCATTTTGCCCTTCCTCCACTACATGGCACTTCCTGGTGTGGTGGAGGCTGGGGGGGCACGTGAAATTGTGCCATGGGCTTCATCCAGCCCATTTGCCGCAGGTTGGTTGAGAATCCCACTCTGAGGGAATGTGACCTGGCCCCCGACATAAAAAGGTTGAGAACCCCTGCACTACATCATGCTTGTTTCCCTTAGAAATTAGTTAACTGATTCATGAAAGGGCATGAAATCCTCAACTAGACAATCCCATGTCGATTGTATGTTGTCTCCATATGGACACGAACTACTTTGGCCTCCAGAAACATACAAAATCATAACAAAATCATGCAATAACTTTCCTAAAGAGTGATAGGGTCTTGGTGACCAATCAGCTTTTGATTTAGTCTCTTCTAGGAATACATGAATAAAGACAGACTGTTCATGAGCTATGGTTAGGACAAACTTTATCTATGGATGGGAGACACATTGAGTTTGACAACATCTGAATGATCAAAGGTTGTATGTTGACCATTTGGGTAGTCACCCTTCCCTGGTCTGTTTGCCTTCCAGATATGATGGGCTTGGGAGACCCATCAGCTCCAGACAGCAAGATTAATAATGGAGCGTGGGCAGTAGTCTGAAATATCTGGAGAGCCAAAATTTCAGGAGGCATTATGATGATGATGATGACGATAATTTCATGTCAGAAATTATTCAGAGTTGAAAGGAATTTTTCTGGAGAAACTCTGCTCAGGGGAAGCTCCTTGCATGTTGGTCTTGAACTGCCAAGTTGCCAGCCTTCCAGCTAACAAGGGAAGCTTCTTAACCACTGAGCCACCGCAAGCCCCACACTTTACAACTGGTAGTAGCAGAAGATACTAGATATGTGTGCATTTCTATTGTGCATTACAAGATCGGGGCACTAGAGGCCACTGTATGCAATGTAATGTTTACAAGGAATAGAGGCAGACACTTTGATTGCTCTTGTGTACAACAGCAGAGGAATTTAAAACCCCTCCCTCACTTCTATGTCTCATATATGTTCACTATTATTTGTGGTTTCGAGTATCTGCAGAAGGTCCTGGAATGTGTGCCCCATGGATATGTGGGGCAACTTGTATCTTGTTTGGGGTTAGGTTGGTCCCAACAGATGTTTCAAGCACAATGCAACCTGCAACCCCCCTTTTGGTGTCTTCTCGTCCCAAAAAGGAGGAGGAGGAGGAGAAATAATTTTGGAAGATGTTTTTAAGGAAACTTCAACAGGGCAGTAGGCACAGCCTTACCCAGTAAAATGCCTAAATGCCCAACTCCACATCATGAGCTGGCATTTTGGGAAAGTGTTATTCCCTGGGCTAGATCAAGAGTCAGTGTAGGTTTCCATGAACATAGTCCTCCCAAAGTGCACATAAACTCAAAGGTGTCCCAGAGCCACTGAAGAAGCAATCCTGTACTTCTTTTCCTGCTTGTTTGATCTCAAATGGTCAGCTGTAGCAGTCTGCACTTTTCTCCTTACATGACCTATCAGCAATGAATTATCTTTTGATTTTGGTTCAGCCTTACAACTGATGTACAGTAAATACCCCAAACATTAAAAACTTCTGTTTTGAGTCATCGCCTAAAATGAGCTTACTCCTTTCAATAGTTCAGACAGGTTTTAAAGTTCAGATTAAAACTCTGACACTAGAGCCACCTGCTATTACTGCCTATCTACCTAACTACTAATTATCGTATCTAGCTGAAGGCAAAGCTATAATAATGCACTGTAATGGGTAAACATATCCACAGCTTTTCAATTAAATGGCCAAAATGTTTGACAAGAACATTAGCTGCTGACATCCCCCCAGGCCTATCCCCCCAGGCCTAATTCATGGTACTAGTTTACGCTCACTAATCTGTACAAGGGCTGGGAGAAACAGCAACTTTTCCAAAATATGTGATTCACTACCTTCACGAAATGATGGGTACCTCAATGGTTTTAGTCATCTGACTGGGAAATCAATGGTTTGGAGTTTGCTTCCCCACTGCACTTCCTTGAGATGGGGCTAAACTTCATGATCTATAGCAGTGATGGCCAACCTTTGGCACTCCAGGTGTTCTTGGACTTTAATTCCCAGCAACCCAAGTCAACACACCCAGGGATTTGCTGGGCACCATGGGAGGATGCTGGACATGGGCTAGGGGCAGCGACCAAGAGACAGTGGAGAAGGCTGCCCCCAGGAACAGCTTGGTCACCACCCCTCGCTTGCTCTGCACGGCACTAGGCACTGCTCAAACCATTGCTCAAAGCTGAAGGAGGGAGCTTGGAGCAATAGCCGTCAACAAGCCACACCTGCAGCTGAGCTTGGTTTGCAAGCTATTGGAACCCTGGTGTCGGCTCTCACCGGACCATTTCATCTGGTTGTGCGAGACTCTCCACCAACGTTGTACCAACGGTCTCCTTCTCAGCTCCTCCTTTGGCCTGGCCGGCCTTGGGAGGTGAGAGTACAGTTGTTGGTCGAGGATGTAGTGGGGATGGGTGCCATAGAGGGGGGCTACAGGAAATATTGCCGTTGTTATGCCAATAGATAATTTGGGTGCTGTCCTTGGGGTGCTCTGTTTTTTGTTTTGTTTTTTTCTGCTCTGTATGGGGGGACTAAGGATAGCTTTGTTATTGTAAGATATTGTATTTTATTATGTATCGATTATTACTATTTTGTATTATAATGTTTTATTGTATCTACATTGTACTTATTTTCCATGGATTTAGGGATTGTTTATTATATTGTTATGTATATGGTACCTTAAATTTGTTGTAATGCCGCCCAGAGTCGGCCATGTGCTGAGTGGGGCGGGGTATAAATTAAAAGTTTATTTATTATTTATTTATTTAATCTAAAGTGCAGCGCGCCGGGCAGACCAAGCAAGGAGTGGTGACCAAGGGACGGGGGAGAAGGCTGCCCCTGGGAACCACTTGGTCACCACCCTTCGCTTGATCCACCCAGCGCTAGGCACTTTTAGAATAAACCATTGCTCTAAGCTGAAGGAGGGAACTTGAAGCAATGGCTTAACCTAAAGTGCAGCACGCCGGGCAGATAAAATAATATTTGTGCCCCAGTGTTTCAGAGGCGAAGGCGCACTGGGATGAATCCCCCTGTCTCGGTGGCCCAGCCCATGCCTGAGCACACCTACTGATCAGGGCTTCTGGGAATTGGAGTTCAAGAACATCTGCCAAGGTTGGCCATCACTGATCTGTAGGATCCCTTCCAACACTGCAGTTCTAAGATTATTATTATTTAAGATTATCATTAGAGAGTTTCCTTTGTACTTAAATAATTAACATCTGCAATGCTACCAGTGATTGGAAAGGATGGGTCCAAAACTGGATATTTATAGATGATTTTAGACAGAGAACCTAGCTTGATAGATTCTGGTCCATTACTTTGAGAAACTGACTGGAAAAAATTGGAGAAATGCCATTGGCATGAATTTGTTTAAGGTGGATCCTAGCTTGCCATGAAATGACTCACACACTGTGATCACGAAGCCATCTCCTGCAGCATGTATGAAATGAGGCATGCAGGATTTGACACCGGGACTGCAGCCTGCAAGATATTATCAATGTGCGCCTTTACGGCCAGTCCATCTGGCATGGCCTCTTCTGCCTCCATGATGGTTGGGAATCAGAAGTGGTCCTCCTCTGCTCATTTTGCCGTTTGGCCCAATATGATGGTTTCTTTAACTATAACCCTAACAGCAAAGTAGTCTTGATCCCGATTCAAACCTTGCCCCAACTTTAAATTCCCACTGCTTTAATAAAGAATTAGACAGATCTGCAGAGGAGACCGCATCTACCCAAAATTCACCCCCTTCCTCTATATAGATACTGCCTACTTTTCAAAAAGTTTAATAGACCACAAAAATGTTTGCAATAAAGGTTTATTTATTTATGGAGCAAGAAAGGTTGACAGCCCAGGAATACATACAGCATGCTTCTTTTGGTTTCATCTTAAAATAAATGTGTATGTTATGTAAGGAAAGATGAAATAGAATCTCAGGAAGAAGAAAGTTTCAGGAGTTCAGTTTCAAAAAGATGAAAGCTGAAGGTCAAACAACTGGTCTTCAGAGAGATGGCAGTTGAGGCTGCCCCAGCTCCGTCAAACATCTGGAGACTTAGCGACAACCATAGCAGGAAGTAATCCTCTGTTGGGGTACACAATAGTAGCAAGGGGGAGGGCAGCAAGGGGGAGGGCAGCAAGAACGGCCACTATTGCAGGGGATGCAGATGATGTTAGGACCATTATTAGATCCATTATTTGATCCAGTGCAGCCACAGCAGGGCATGTTTCAGGGCAGACGTCAAGGCTGGAAGAGATGGGAAAATAAATGTGCTTAGACTTTTGGAGTCATACCACTCTTCACAGTTGAACAAAAGAGGTTAGGGAACAACTGAACTACAGTAACTCCATTAACAGTGAGATCCAGTGTTTCCCAACCTTTGGTTTTTGGACCTCAGTTCCCAGAAGCCTAAGTCAATTCCCGAAAGCACTGATCAGCCAATGTGCTGACTTAGGCTTCTGGGAATTGGTGTCCTCCTGTGGGGCATGGGCCCCACAGTTGGGAACCACTGGTGTAATCCCAACAGCTTTTCAGAAATGAACCTCAATAGACTTCTTCCAACGTGAAGGTAGGTGCATAAGATGGCCAAAGTTGCATGTGGCCTCCTAAGAGAATTTTTCGGGTCCTTAAATGCTTCTCAACTAAAAACAAACTGGGAGGACATCCCATTTCCTTCTCTTGGACACCTTCAGAAGAGATGATTCAGATGAGATATAGGACCTTCTTGCCTATCCAAATCTACAAAAAAAAATCAAATCCAAGATTTACTTAGGATTTATTTCTTTGTTTCATTTTGAGGGATCTTGTAACCCCATTCCCCCAATGAATTCTTCTTCTTTCTTGTCAAGGTCAGGCTTTAAACTGCCAAAATGAAGCCACCTTCTTGGCTTTCTTCGTTGGCTAAACTTAAATCCTCAACTCCAGTGAATGCTAAGGAGGAATAGGTCCCCTGACCTTCTAAAAGTGCACACCTTTGAAGGACAGGATTGTAGCCTAAGAAATAGTTTATTCCAAGTCAGGTAAAAGTACTATAGAGCTAATTTTACCAAGTTAGCTTAACATCAAAAACTAGCTTAATAGAAAAATCTCTAGCACAATTTTAGAAGAACTTACCTTGATCAACGGTAGGAAGGAAGGTGAGGTTTCAAAACCTGATGGTTGAATGAAGAGATCTGGGCTGGTGGGACCTTTTATACAACTCAACATCCTCTTTCTTGAGGAAATGAGGCATTACGTGAATAACAGCAGCGTCAACATCTTCAAATATTTGGATGGTCTCCTTCAATTTTTTGGCATGAGATTTTGTTGACTTGCGCCATGTTCCTTATCATGTAATTAATGTCACCGTATGTGTAATTAAAGCTGGTGACAGAATTGTCCTCAAAAGGGACCACAGGGCATTTTGAAGATTACAGGCCTTTCCCTTCAGTGACCTATTTCTCATAAGGCACTAAATTGAAGAACACACCTTTTGCACCAGAATAGATTTGTCTCAACACCATTCGCTCCATTCATGTGAGTTTTACAAGATGCATTTTAATTAGAACAAATTTGGAGAGATAAGACTCCGGCTCATTTTACTGGTCTGTCGATGGCTGCCAGAAACATGCACCGATGAGGACTTAAGTTTGGCCAATAGCAAAGCCAAGAAAGTGGCTTCATTTTGGCAGTTCAGGGTTTGATTGGGACACGAAAGAAGAAATTTGAACAAAAATTCTGGAAACTTCACTTCCAGAATTAATCCCCGCAGTTATGAAAGAGCATCAATTTGTGTTGATAAGCCCCAGTAGAACAGTAATGTAGGCCAGTGGTGGGCATCAAAAAAAAATCCTACCACACTGTGGGCATGGCCATGTGACTGGGTAGGGTGTGGCCTGTTGGCCATGTTACTGCTCTTTGCTATAGAGCTATGAGCTGGGTGGAGCCAGCCATTTTTACTACCGGTACGTGCGTACTGGTGCGAAACTGCTGATGCCCACCACTGGTGTAGATCATTCATAATACACCTAATCAGGAACCTGGATACAAATCTCAAAAACATTTTCCAAACAGGAAACCCAAATCAGATTTGAAGAAGGGCTGACAGCACAATCTATCATTTATCAACAGAATGATTCAAAATGACGGTACGCTTTCTGTTCACAGAATGACAAAATTTGGACAAATCACAAATTCTGAATCAAATTTCTTGTCCCAGTTTGTACGATGCATGGGTCAAACAGAAATGACCAGATTTGATCTTGGGGCAAAGTGTCTGTCCCTCAGAACAACTCCCCACATCACCTGTTCATCACAGTCTGCACAGCTCCATCCTTGAAGAGGACTAGAAAGTCTATAACTAGAAATTATATCTAGAAACAGAGCCTTCTCAGTGGCAGCACCAATGCTGTGGAACACACTCCTGGTGGAACTGTGCCATGCCCCATCACTGGCTATCTTCAAAAAAACATTTTGAAACTTTCTTATTCAAGGATGCCTTTCAGGGTTTTGTCCCTATAGCTATAAAATAGCCAGTCAGTGGATCTTCTTTGCTCTCACATGCCAGTTATTTTATTTTATTTTATTTTGGGATGCATTTGTTTGTATTTATATTTGTATGGGTCACTTCATGACAAGCTGGGATCCACCTTAAACAAATTCACACCAGTGGCATTTTTCCTGACACATCCATCATCTGTGAGGATAATTTTCAGGAAAAGATGTATACTCGGACATGAGTAGCAGCCGACGATGGCGACAATAGAGTTTGGTTGGTCTGTTTTTTATTTGTTGTATGTTTTGTTGTGTTATTTGATATTTTCCAGAGTGGGAAATTTCCCAAATGGGTGGTATAAAAATATAAGTAAGAAAGAAAGAAAGTGAAGTAAATTTACAAATCAATTCAGAGCCAGGGCACAAATCAAAATGGAAGACCACTTTAGGGTAAATCAGAGAGAAGTGAAGGCATGATTCATAAGATAGCTGCAGGACTTTTCCACATCCCTGTAATCATCACAATCTTTGAATCACATGGATCCCAATCATCTAGCAACAACTCAACATTCTTCCTTATTTTTCCTGCATAGTTTGTTGTACAAATTACAGCACCATCAGCAGAAGGTTAACTTTAATCATCTACCAAATTTTTCCTCTTAAATGTCAGGCTCGATCCAATGTCCTGATGCAAATGAGAAGAAGGTGTTTTGATACTTCTTGAGGAATTCGCTGCTCTTTGTTCTTCAATTGCTAAATACCGTATTTGCTGGCATATAAGAACCACTTTCCCCCTTAAAATACACCAGAAAACTATATATAGTGCCCTCTAGTAGGCTATTTTGGTAATAACAAGTTGTGTCTTATACTCTGATGCGGCAAATACGGTATATAGCAGTGGTGGCAAACCTATGGTACGCATGCCAGAGGTGGCACTCAGAGCCCTCTCTGGGCACCCATTCAGTCACTCCAGCACAGGGTTCACCCCACCCCTCTGCCCAGCAGCCCAATGGGAGTGTTTCCTTCCTCCCCTGTTGCTGTCTTGGCACTTTGCAATAAATAAGTTCAAGATTTTGAGTTTGACATGTAAAATCCTCCACGATTTGGTACCTTCTTATTTGACAGAGGACCTCCATCCAAGTAGATCTGTCCATCAGATTAGATCCTCTGAATCTTAGCGGTTCAGGGTGCCTACCCCACGAGAAGCCCATAAATCTGTGACAAGATATTGGGCCTTTTCAGTGGTAGCACCCTTGTTATGGAACAAGCTCACCTGAAAAGTCCACAAAGCATGTCCTCCCTTGCTTTTAGAAACCATATTAAAGCTTTACTATTCAAGGAACCCTTTGGAGAAAACCAATCCAATGTTCTTAAAGTTGTATATTACCACCTGCCAGTTTGCTGGCTTTTCTGTACTGTTTACTTTCACTTTTATTGTATTATCTTGAAAAAAGTTTAATGTTTGACCCTGTGTAAAAAAAAACCCAATGTGTAGTTGTTATCATGCAAGATGGGTGGTAGAGAAGCTTAATAGATAAACAGCTATAGGAAGATGTCCCTGTCTCCACCAAAGTCCAGTCTTTTGTTGATGGTTCAGCATCCATCAGCGGTCTCCAAGCAGCAACGTCAAGTTGTGGTGGTTCTTCCAAGACTAGTTCATTAACAAAGTAGCTCCCACCATGTTTGTGCTGAGAGTCTTGTTATATCTCACTGACCATGCTCATGAGGCGGGACAAGGCAGCAAGTTAAGGGTAGAAATGCCCCTCAAAAGATGCACAGCACATATCTGGACCAGGGAATGCCTTTGCACAACTTTCATGGGTCGTTTTCTTGCAAATTGTATATTATACACGGCCAAGCCAGAACCGACTTAGAACAACCCTAACTGGGGCTTTTGAGGTAAGTGAGATATTTCATGATCTCTGGCCAGGTTATCCTGCTATGACAATAGAGTAGACCCTACTGCTAGCGACTCAACACCAAACGTCAGGCAGTGGTTAACTAACCTGACAACCCTGGGGACTAACGGCCTTGGGTGGCAAAGTCCACAGGGAAGGGTGATGGTCCCCAAGTGGATTAAATCCTACTTGAATCCATCTTGATGGAGGGCAGCAGCTTCATCCATCCTGGCCTGGGGCAGAGGAGGGCTTTGGGTGCCAAAAGGGCTCAGGACCAGAAAGTGACTCACAGAACTGGATCAGTGGTATGGGGGTCATGCTGCAATGCAGATGGCCGATGAAAGGCCACTAGACTATATTCTCAGGACAGTCCCACAAAAGGGACCACAGGGCATTTTGAGTATTTCAGGTATTACAGTCAGATTCGGATATGGAAGAAGAAGAGAAGGAGGAGGAGATATTTAAGAAATGGTTTTTAACCAGTTCCACTCCTCCAGTGAGTTTCCATGGCTGATCTGTGCCCTCCAACAATGAGAACATATAGGATTGAAGGCATTGCATGGTTTCAACCAGGCAAGGAGCAGTGGTGTATTTTAATTCCAGTGAATAAAACCAGAAGAACCACAACTGCCTTGGTAATTTCACCTGGAGAATCTTTGTGGGACAATTCCCCGAAGGCAGCCCTCTGCATGTGTGACGCAGGCAAAACCATGTTATTAAGCTGGGGAAAGAATGGGTTTAATTTCCCCAAGAGGCCTGAAGCACCTCATTTCCTAATAAGGCAAGATGATGGATGGATGGATCAAGTCAACAAACGCAATAACAAAGAATGTGGAGACAGCAGGAACAAAAATAATCTGTTGACCAAACCATGCTATTTAATCATCATTCCCCACTGTCTCACTTCCTATGGGGGAGGAGTGGATAAAAATTTTTAATGACACATTCTGTATTGGATAGGTTGACACTTGGTCTCCTTCCTCTGCCCAAGCTACAAGCTGTCGGAAAGGGTAAGTTGGATTTCTTTTAAAAAGTAGAGTCCCGTGCAAAAGTCTTAATCCACCATCAACTAATTTCGGGGAAATTCAATGAGTGATTGGGGGAGGAATAACTCAGCACCTGAGTGACCTAGACACACCCAAATTGGAGATCATCTTCTGCTGACTCTTATATCAAACCTCTCAACAATTGGTGAAGTTTGGAGTTAGGTTGTCTGAATTATGGATTCCCCAAATCACTCATTGAATGTTCTCCAAACCAGCTGGTTGTAACCTAAGACTTTTGCACAGGACTGTACATATTGAATCATGGGGCTATCGCTCAACTTTCCTAATGAAACCCAGACTTGAATTTAGTCAATTTGATTCTGAAGTACAGAGACCATTCACAAGGCTTTCTTGGGCATAAATTACTCAGAAACTGTTTCCTATTCCTGTCTTCTGGGGGTTCTCTAGGACTATGTAGCTCAGGAGTTCTCAACCTTTTTAAGCAGGGGGCCAGAACACGCTCCCTCAGACAGCTTAGGGTGCCTCCACCTCCGGCTTGGAGAATCCGCCTTTGCTTCAAGTGCTCCATGGCTGCTGCCTCCTCCCTTGTGGAGTTGAACCAGGCACCACCTTCAGCCACCCAACCCGCCCTCACCTCCCGCCGCTGCCCTGAGCCAAAGTGGGAGACACACCTGGCCGGAGGCACTACGAAGCGGGGAGGGAGGATGAGGAGAGGAAAATATGGGAACTCGGGGTGGAGAGAGATCTTGAATGGCCCTACCCTGTCACCCCCAGCCCAAGGAGGAGGAGGCTGTTGGCCCCAGGGGCCTGGATCCCCCCCATTCCCCCCCATAGGCACCCCCAATGACTTCTGCCCATGCCCCCCAATGGTAGACAATCCAGGCCTGCCTACACCACATGGCACTTCCTGGTGCGGTGGAGGTGGTGGTGGGGGCCACATGAAATGGTGCTGTGGACCACACCCAGCCCGTGGGCTACAGGTTGAGAATCCCTGATGTAGATTGTCCTAAATGAGTACCATGTAGCTACACAGGCTGGCTCTTCTCTCAGATGGCACAGTATAAAATTTACATTACTGCATCTGGAGAGAAAAGGTATCTGAGATGCCACCAGTCAGAGAGGGCAGTGGCAGCTATAATACGTTGTGTAAGGGATTTCCTTTATAAAAGGTCCAGAAACGGCCTCTCTTCCAAGGTAGCACAGTGAAATTTATAACAGGGAGTGGGTAATGTTGGCCTACATCCTGTTGTTAAGTTACAGTGGTCTAATGCAAATGGTGTAATGTTTGGAGGTGAATTGATATACAGTAGGCTAAGAATCCACCCGGGACGTTATCTGCTGCATGTTGAGTGATGTGACTGAGCGTGCAATCAATACTGTCTGTAATTGCTTGCTGTAGGTAATTTGTCTTCATATGTTACGCCATTTGTGCAGCTACTGTGCAAGAGGATTTGGGCCAGTATATTACTGAATGTATTTTGATAGGCACTAGATTTCCATCTAATTCCAGTCCATGCCAATTCAAAATATTGGTGTTGACCTGACGATCTCCAAAGAGACCAAAGGTAGCTCTCATGAAAGAGGTAAATCTGACAAGAAACCTCCCGTTCTTCAGGAATTTTTCAAGAACCTTAGACTGTTGAAAAATTTCAACAATAGCTTCTAAATCTGGGGTTCTCAACCTGCAAGCCAAATCACACTCCCCCAGACAGCTGAGTGGGCCAGACTAGTGGTATTCCACCACGTTATATGTTGCTGTAAAATGCATCCGCAGCTGTTGTAAACATGTTTACAACAGCCACTGGTGCATTTATGGCTGCTGTAAATGTGTTTATGACAGTCGTAAATGTGGACACAGCTTTTATGGTGCTTCTAGTGCTTCCAGCGCTTCTGGAGGAAGCGAGGGAGACAAGCCACATGAAATGGTGCTGTGGACCATATCCGGCCCATGGACCATAGGTTGCGAACCCCTGTTCCAAATGGCCCATAGACATACAATACTTGAAATTATAAACAGCAATTCTGCTTTCTAGACCTGGAAACTTGTTCTGTTTCTCTCTTCTGCAGGAATATTCTGTATTTCCCTACAAAAACAACCTTCCATCTTTGGAAACATGCATTGCAACTTCACTCCACAATACAGAGATGTAGGAATGATGAAAGTCGTTTCCAAGAAGGTGAATCCATGCTCTAAACACCACGGAGTTTCCAAGGAGTTGGCTTCATGCTCTAAACAACACGGAGTTTCTAAGGAGGTGGATCCATGCTCTAAACACCACGGAATTGTAAATGTAGCTTGCAAATCTCAACGCGTGGTCATCGTTCATAGGGAAGATGCAGGCGAGAGGGGCTATGTTGGTGATCTCTGCCCACATTCTGAACATCATGAAACCACAAGACCAGCTCATGTTGAAGAGCAGCCCTCAAGGGAGACAGTTGGTGATGGTAGCAACAACAACACTTTGTTCTCTGAAAATGAAAAATGTGAAGCTTTACACCTGGATTTCACTGAAAAACAAGATTCGGAAAAGGCTACATTGACTACTTCCTCCTCTGCAAACCATGAAGCTGTGGGACCATCGGCTCAAAACAGTGGCCCTCAAGTAGTTGGTTTCAACAGTCAACCTTCACAAGTGATGGCTGGTGATCATCACAGTTCCTTTGAGAATGAGGATCATGGAACTGAACCCACAATTCATACCCAAGTCAACCATTCAGAGGATAAGGTTTGTGAGCATGACACCCCGACATCCTCTGAAAATCCAGTGGCAGGAAACCCCTATAACTACAATGGAAATGGAGCATCAATCTACCATGATGAAAGTGTGCCCAAAATGTGTGATACATCAATGCGTACAACAAAACCCACATCCTCTTGCAGCAACCCGGTAGCCACACAACTTGTTCGCTACAGCTGCACAACGGAGTACCGCTGGTCACCCATGCTGAAATACTGCTGTCCAGAAGTAACTTATCAGCCTATGCCGTCGTGTCCAATGCCAAATTGAGTGAGGCACCAAATCCGTACCCCAAGTAAATGCTAAAAGCAAGCAGTGAGTTCCAGTGACATGACATAACAATGTGATGGTGTGTCTAAGGGCCATAAGAAAGGTCCTGATGTCACTTGTAAGCATCTTCCAGAATCTAAATTAGAAAATCTATCATTCTCCTATGGAAATCCATACAGTTTTCTTCAAGCTATTTCCAGAACTCTGTTTTCTTGGACAATGTGTCCATGTGTGCTTCTATTTGTGTCTACCTATCTATTTCTCCAGAAATATGTTTCAACCACAGTGAGAAGGTGGTATGATCTCATGGCCCTTCAGGTTCTCATTGGCTCAAAACAGTGGTCCTCAACCTTTGGTCTTCCAAAGTTTTGGGATTTCAGCTTCCAGAATTATAGGCTATGCTAGCTAGGGATTCTGGGAGCTAAAGGCCAAAAATATGTAGTCAATCAAGACTGTATAAAAGCCACCTGATGTTCTTCACTGCATATAGTACAATGTCCTTAAATAAGCATGGGACATGGGCAATCTTTGTGTTGTTATTGTCATTTTACACCACTTATGTTCTTGAGATTGAAGCAACCTCTCCTGTTAAAAAAATGTTTACCCATCATTTCTCCCCTTTAGTCCCCATGATAATAAAATTGGAATAGACAAAACATTTGCTTTGTGGTTATCTTTTATCTTCCCACCTTCTTGGAATGTTCTTGTTGGAATGGAAAACACACATTCTACCATCTCTTTCATCAACCCATGCTTCTAATAAGCCTTCAGACTTCACACTGTATCATTAAAGACACTCTGGTTGTGCTGCTGGTCTTTTAGGGAGTTTTAGCACAGTTTTATCCTAAAAGAAGACCTGAGGCAAAACAAGTGTCACAAGACCACAAATTATACAGTATTTTGAATTATGCTTTACTTAGGTGTGTTTTTAATTTTTAATTTAATTTAATTTTCGCACTTGTATGCCGCCTAATCAGGGAACCCAACTCAGGGCGGCTCACATGCAATACACAATATACACAATAAATACACAGTAATACACAGTAATACAACATACAAAATTCAATCTACCAAAACATCTTGTGTCGTTTCATTAGAGAAAACTCAAATCTAGCCACCCCTCACTAATTTGGCCTTCATAAAGTAATTTACTGATGCCTTCCTTGTTGAAGAAAGGAACTAACTGCATTTTGCAGTTATTCGTAACTTATTTGCTAACTCAACACAACAGGGTTGAATGCATAGGGCAGGAGTTCTCAACCTGCGGCCCGTGGGCTGGAGTCGGCCCGCAGCACCATTTCACGTGACCCGCGCTGCCACCGCTGTCGGAAGCAGAAGCATACACATTCATGACAGCCACAGACACATTTTACAGCAGTGTTTATGGTACAAGGGAACCACCAGTCTGGCCCGGCCCACAACTTTAAGAGGTTAAGAGCCCCTGGCATAGGGAATTCAAATTGGAACCAAATAACCATTGGTCTGAATGGGTATAAATGTGCCTGTTCTCAAAGCAGTTCCTTCAGCATTCAGATATTCTTCACTACAATATATATAGATGTCTTTAACAAATTTTCTTTAGACAAATTCAGAATAGTGTCTTCCTGCTAAAAAGTTCACAAGACTCATGTGCCTTCTTTTTTTTCCCCTATCACTGATTAAATGTTCTCCTTCCATTCCTAATTAGCAAATGATTTCCCCAGATTTCGAATTGCTGAACACTCTGTATTTAAGACATACGTACTTTTTGGAAATGGTAAAAATAAATGTGACATTCCGCAGACTCTTTTAAAGTGTTTATACACAGGGTGTTTATTGTAATTGTATATTGAATGCTTTTGTAATTTGTTTTAAGTTCTTGTAAAGCAATGGTATAGCAGGATATGGAGGTTTTGACCAATATAGTCTAATTGAGAAACTTGGATTATATTAAGTAAAGGGTAATGTGAGAGCTGGGAGTTGATTGGATTTTGAATATTCATGAAATAATAAATTAATAAGAAGGTTCTGGCTATACACTTAAGCAAGTATTTTTATTGAAAATTTATGAATTTGTATGTAATGTATTATATTTGTAATTTGATATTTTTATGGTTGATTCAAATTGTACGTTTGTTTTTTAAGTTTTTTCTTTTGTATTGTTGTTATAAATAATAAAAATTTATTTTAAAAATTTAAAAAAGACATACGTACATAGATGAGTCAGCCTGGAAAATTAACCACAAGCTTAAAAATCACACCTACATGCTTTCACCTTTTCTTTTCTGATTCCTCAGCTATTTCTTCCTCTTCATTTTCTTCACTTTGCCTCCTAATGCCACCCATTTGGAAAACCAAATCTAAATGCCCAGTTAAACCAGTGGTTCAAGATTTAGCCCAATCCACAAATGAGCAAATAAATAATTGGATGGCTATCCCAGCTTGTTTATTTGTCTGTTTTCACTAAATGTAGGGTCCAGGCTTTCTGAAGTAATGTATCTCCCCATATGAGTATTTTTGACCCTTAAGAACTTCCATTTTATCCTTTTGCAGATAGTTGGAAGACCCACTTCTTCAACATTTAACTTTTAACTGTGTCCACTGATGCTGCTTTTCTGCTTGTTTGGTTCATTTTTTAAATGGTTTTAACCATTTGATATATTTTTATGATAATTTAATGTATTATTTGTTTTTGTGTTGCTGTTTTTTTTAAAAAAAAACCATTATTTCTTTCAACATGGTGAGGCACCTGGAGTCCTCCCTTGCAGGGAGGACAGGTGGCCTATAAATGAAACTTGATGGGTGGATGGATAGTCAGTTGGTTGGTCGGTTGGTTGGTCGGTCAGTCAGTCAGTCTGTTGGTTGGTTGGGTGGGTGGGTGGGATATTGGGTGGGTGGGTGAATGGATGGATGGATGGATAGATAGATAGATAGGTAGGTAGGTAGGTAGGTAGATAGATAGATAGATAGATAGATAGATAATTTCTAATGCCTTCATATCAACAGATCTCAGGTTATCACCCTTAAACTAGATTAGAAATGCCTTCCTTGACAATTTTGACCATTCTCGATCCATTTGATGGGTGAAGAAAAAGGACACTATTTCCATCTGTCATGTTAACAGTGTGGAACACAACCAATGATATTGTACGAGATGTCATCTAATACTTTACATGTGCCAGCCCCATGAGAAATGATTATTATGCCAGTGATATGCATACTCATGATATAATTAGGTAACTGTCCAACTCACATCTGCCTGTTTCCTTTTTCACAATGACCTCATTTGCTGGTTATGCCATTGATGCCAAGCGATCTAGACATGAAGATAAGGTCTAGTAATCTGGGTTTTCTCAAAAAAAATAAAACCTAGTTGGCTCTCTTTCTCACTTTGAACATGCCCACATGTCATTTTTTATCTTTCTCATTGGCAGCTTCTTTAGGCTACCTGGCTTCCAGCTGAATAAAGCTTTTTAGAAATGCAGAAGAAGAAGCTGCCAAAGCTTAAGGGCAGAGGAGAGTGATGAACAAGAAGACTTAAGAGATGTGGAGCAAGTATGAGGGAGATGAGGCAATTAGGATTATTCAACATGCAGTTCTGGTATGTCAAACTCTGAATCAACCAGTCACAAGAGATTCCTCAAAAGCCTATATAAAGAACCCTTATCTCTCTCATTGTCGTTACTCCTTTAGAGACATCAATCATCTACCATCTTTCCAGGTAAGTGAAACTCATTCAAGTGCTTTTGATGCCAGGGGAGGGCCATTTAACCTCTCACAGGTTGGGGGGGGGGGAATGGCAAGTCTCTTTGGAAAATGAAGATAAGGGTTTGAATTCCCTCAAGAAGGAAATCCTTAACTCCATGGTGAGATTCAGCAGGTTTGCCCCAGTTCGCCAGAACTGGTAGCAGAAATTCTGGCCGGCCCTGCCCATCCAAGTTTTGAAATAAAGTACTATAGTCCTAAATCAGGTGCAATACAGGGCTTTCCCACTGGCTACACCCACCATACCATGGTGACAGAGTAGGTAGTAAAAAAAATTTTTTAATCCCATCACTTCCTTAACTCAGTCAGTTTCAAGAAGAGTAGATTTGTTGAACCAATGGAGATGGTTCAGTTGGCACCTATGGAAATTTCATTGATTCAAAAGTCTACTCTAGTGTCACAAGTAGTTTGGTGTAGTTCACCACCTGATTTATTTGTTTATTTATTTATTTGTATTTATATTGATTAGTCTTTGTTTCTTCTTTCAAATGAAATGCCAACTCAGGAACATTTTCTTGTGTGCATATCAAATTCATGTTTTTAAGGGTTTTTAAAGTTTTATGATTGTAATGTTTTCACTGTTGTTATGCCGCCCAGAGTCGCTCGTTTGATTTGGGTGGCAATATATAAATTTGAATAAATAAATAAATAAATGTGATATTTTGGAGTGGGAAGCCTAATAGATATTTGCTCGAATTTTCTGTCCTAGGACCTGCGAGAGAAGGTCTTACCTGGTCTGCCCTTGGTATTCTTTCTTGGTTTGTTTTGGGTTTTTTTAAGCAGTCTTCCAATTGTTTTGTGCATGCTTCATGTGTGAACACAAACATTGTTCCTTAAAAACAAAGCTGGATAACTTTGCACAAAGTGAATTGGCAGAAATTTGATTCTAGCCTAGCTTTTTTTCTGTTGCTGGGGAATTTTCCATTGCTTGCTAAATCTCTGTGGAGATGTTTTGTCATGTTCAGACAGCCTACATCAACGAGAACTAAGAATTTGGCAAGTGTTCTTAACATCTCAGCTTCTAGTACCACACTTGATCTTAGCCAAAAGGCCAGAATCAAATTCACGACAGGTTTCCAAATCGTTCAGATATAGACTATCTTCAATTTCTGCTTAGAGATGAACTGAATATAGTCACAGCACAGGTGGCTAGATTCTACACAGCAATGTTAAAAATTCACAGAAATTTGAAGGAAAATGTTTAGTAAATATTTAATTATCTGTCAAACTAACGTATACATACATACCTGTGGAAGAGGCAAGGGAACTAGAGACCATATTGCCAACATACATTGGATCATGGAGAAAACAAAGGAATATCATAAACAAGTCTACTTCTGTTTCGTTGACTACACCAAGGCCTTTGACTGTGTGGACCACAACAAAATGTGGCAAGTAATTAAAGAGATGGGAATACCAGAACACCTTATATGCCTCCTGAGAAATCTGTACATGAGTCAAGAAGCAACAGTTAGGACAGAATACGGAATGACGGAGTGGTTTGGAATTGGAAAAGGAGTAAAGCAAGGCTGCATTTTATCACCCTGCTTATTCAACTTATACACAGAGCACATAATGTGCAATGCAGGGTTGGATAAATCACAAGTTGGGATAAAAATTGTGGGGAGAAACATCAACAACTTGAGATATGCAGATGATACCACCCTAATGGCAGAAAGTGAGGAAGACCTAAAGACATTTCTGCTTAGGTTGAAAAAAGAGAGTGTAAAAGCTGTCTTGAGACTCAATGTCAAGAAAACCAAGATAATGGCCACAGGCCCAATCAGTCCCTGAAAAACACATGAGGAAGAAGTAGAAGCAGTGACAGATTTTACTTTCTTAGGATCAAAGATGACTGCAGATGGAGATTGCAGCCATGAAATAAAAATGCAACTAATTCTTGGGAAACAAGCTATGAGAAACCTTGGGAACATAGTTAAAAGTAGAGACATCACCTTGCAAACTAAAATTTGCATCGTCAAAGCAATGCGGTGGCAATGTATGCTTGTGAGAGCTGGAGGATTAGAAAAGCTGAGCACAGAAGAATAGACGCCTTTGAGATGTGGTGTTGGAGGAGAGTCTTGAGAGTCCCCTGGACAGCGAGGAGAACAAATAGGTTGATCTTAGAAGAAATCAACCCTGACTGCTCCTTATAAGGTCAAATAGTGAAGATGAAGCTAAAGTACTTTGGACATCAAATGAGAAGAGAGGATTCACTTGAGAAAGCCTTGGTGCTGGGAAAGGTAGAGGGCAAAAGAAGAAGGGGGCGGCCAAAAATGAGATGGCTAGATGGTATTGTAGATGCAATGGGCACAAAGCTGGGTGGGCTGAGGAGGATGGTAGAGAACAGAGGTACCTGGAGGACAATGGTCCATAGGGTCACAAAGGGTCAGACTCGACTGTGCGACTACTGAACAACAACAACAACAACAACAACAACAGATAAAACTTAGACAGACTTAATGCAGAGATTTTAGTTAAAATTTTACTTATATTACTTGTTTTAAATGTTTATTTGTTAATAATTAACAAATTTAGGCTGTTATATTTTTAGATGAAATAACCTATCACACCAGAGGCCTTTTAGCTCATGTTTTAGACTTAATTCTCTTATGTAATTATTTTGCACTGGTCTATGACTGTAATAAAGATTGATTGGTTGATTGGTTGATTGATTGTAGTATCCCAGAAGCCCAATAGCTTCCAGACAACCAATTACGGAAGGGAGGAATCTATTCCCAAACTGGGTATTTGGTAAAAATTTCCAAATTTCAATGAACCAGTCAATCACACGAATCAGTCAATCGAATAAGACAACCAGGTCATCAATGATATTCATAGACTTCAGTATTCATGATGTCACATGCTTAACTAATTTGAAATCACATAGTTTCTCTGTCCCCCTCTATGATAAGTGCTTTCTTCCATCTGTAATTTTCTCTCTGCTTGCTCTTTCAGCACTTCTCATCTACCGGCTATGGAGATGTATAGTTCTGGATGTGGTGGCCCTGAGGGCTGCTGTAATGATTATGGAAGATCTGTGTGGGCCGAGCCATGTGGGGGTGGACGGTCCGTATGCTTTGAGCCATCCTGTGGTAGATCTTCCTGCTGCCACTCTGTGAGGTATGAGCTGAAGATTGGGTGCTGTGGCACACCTCCACAACAGTACTGTCCCCCCGTGCAGAAGTACTGCCCACCCCAGCAAAAATATTGCCCTCCCGTTCAAAAGTGTTCCCCACCACAACAGAAGTACTGCGCGCCTGACCAAAAATGCTGCCCTCCAATTGAACAGTGCTGTCTACCTCAGCAGAAGACCTGTCCTCCAACTCAACAGTACTGCCCACCAGTTCAACAACAGTGCTGCCCCCCAGCTCAGAAGGGTTGCCCTCCTGCACAAAAGTGTTCCCTACCACAACAGAAGTACTGCCCCCCTGTCCAGAAATGTTGCCCTCCAGTGCAACAGTGCTGCCCACCCCAACAGAAGTGCTGCCCCCCAGCTCAGAAGTGCTGTCCTCCAGTTCAACAGTGTTGTCCACCCCAGCAGAAGTGCTTTCCACCCCAGCAGAAGTATTGTCCTCCAGTTAAACAGTGTTGTCCACCCCAGCAGAAGTGTTGTCCACCCCAGCAGAAGTGTTGTCCACCCCAGCAGAAGTCTTGTCCTCCAGTTAAACAGTGTTGTCCACCCCAGCAGAAGTGCTGTCCACCCCAGCAGAAGGATTGCCCTCCAGTTAAACAGTGTTGCCCACCCCAGCAGAAGTGCTGTCCACCCCAGCAGAAGTCTTGTCCTCCAGTTAAACAGTGTTGCCCACCCCAGCAGAAGTGCTGTCCACCCCAGCAGAAGTCTTGTCCTCCAGTTAAACAGTGTTGTCCACCCCAGCAGAAGTGCTGTCCACCCCAGCAGAAGGGTTGCCCTCCAGTTAAACAATGTTGTTCACCCCAACAGAAGTACTGTCCCCCAGCTCAAACGTATTGCCCTCCTGTACAAAAGTGTTGCCCACCACAACAGAAATGCAGCCCTCCGGTTCAACAGTGCTGTCCGCCCCAGCAGAAGTGCTGTCCCCCGGCCCAGAAGTGTTCCCCACCAGTCAAACAGTGCTGTCCACCCCAGCAGAAGTACTGCCCCCCAGCCCAGAAGTGTTCCCCTCCAGTTAAACAGTGTTGTCCACCCCAACAGAAGTACTGTCCTCCAACTCAACAGTACTATCCACCAGTTCAACAGTACTATCCACCAGTTCAACAGTGCTGTTCTCCTCAACTAAAGTGTTGACCTCCAGTTCAACATTGTCGTCCTCCTAACCTGTCTCCAGCTGTCAAAGCTGTGCGTCTCTTGAAGAATGTGGTTCGTTGATCCACCAAAGTTAGCTAGAAGATCAGTCAAGCTTGGACGATCACTAAAGAACCTTCCACTTATCAGGGTGTCAAGTCTGCAGGACATCTTCTGAGGAAGTAGCTACCAAGATGAAGTAAAATACCCTAATGACCATTGTAATCAAACTTTGAACAGTGTTTTCTTTATCTATTCTTCTTGGAGCTCTGTCAACTTCTTCACCCAGTTAGGAGAAAATGCTGTATTAAATCCATTCTCGTGGTCTAACCAGTTTCTACATCCTATTAGGAAGATGGACCTATCAACTTGTGATTTTAATTCTGCGAAGCATCCTAAACTTTAAGGAAGAACATAGCTGGAATAGTGTGTATTATTAGTATTCTCACTCCCATATAGCAGGGCCTTGAATGTATGTCATGTTGTAGCCCAAATTTTCAAGGAGCTATCCAAGGGATTGAAATCTTAAGAGGAGAGTTAACATTCCTGTAAAGAAGGAGTTCTCAATCTTTTCAAGCCGTGGGCCAGGTCACGTCCCTCAGACAGCTGAGTGGGCTGGACTGGTGGTTCTGCGTGCCTTAAACGCTGCCGTAAAATGCATCCATGGTTGTTGTAAATGTGTTTATGACAGCCATAAATGCAGACATGGCTATTTCTGCCACTTGTGGCAGCAGGAGCAAGGGCAGCAGGCCACATGAAATTGTTCCATGGGTCAGATCTGGCCCACAGGCCATAGGTTGAGAACCCCTGCTGTAAAGTTTGAACTAAAACTCAAAGCAAACACTCACTGTATTTATACTGAACCAACTGCTATCACTGCCTAGCATTGGGTATTAGCTCAATGCCCTGAATAAAAATGTAGAGTATCTACTCTCCAAAAGAGAGCCCCACATATAAACTTTAATTCTTGCCTAAGGTTGTTTTAGGAAATTAATTTGTTTGAGAGACAAGTATTTATTTATTTATTTATTTATTTATTTATTTATTTATTTATTTATTTATTTATTTATTTATTCATTCATTCATTCATTCATTCATTCATTCATTCATTCATTTATTTATTTATACCCCGCCCATCTGGGATATTCTCCAACTTTGGATGGCTAACAACACATTAAAATAATAATAATAAACAGCTATACAATAAAACAAATTAAACAAAAGGAATAAACAAACTAAGTAAGTTATAAGTAGCAAACAAAAATATCCTCTAATTTGCAAGATGCCTTTTAGAAATATTGGATAGACCATTGGATTTGATTTAGTTTTTAAGTCCCCAGGACAAGACAGAGTTAATAGTAAATGTTTGAACCAGGAGTGGTATTGTTAGACTTTCAAACAGAGTACACTAAAGGATTGTGAGTGTGGTCTATTTAAACACTCTATGGAAGTGAAATGTTTATTTTTGATATGCTTTGTAATATGTTTCCAAGAAATATTTATTAGAAATTTTTTTGCCTGTAAGTTCATCATATATATTCATTCTATCTCTCTGTATCTTTTGAACGTGGTGTACGTACACAATGCAATAAAACATATCTTTAAAATAAGTATACTATATCTAATGCTTTTCTGTGGCACCTGATGGTGTAAATTTGTTCTAAAGTGGAGAGTGGACTGCCGATGATACTCTCCGCTGTTTTAATAATTCTGTGCAACATTATCCTATCCCGATGAGTACTACTCCCATACCACACACATAAGCCATAAGTGAGCACGCTCTCAATAGCGCAGCGATAGAAGGCAAGCAGCAGCTTTTGCGGAAGATGGTTTTTCCTTAGAGTTCTCAAAAAATACAGTCTCTGCTGCACCTTCTTCGCAAGCCCCTTTGTGTTGGCACTCCAGGACAGATCCTCCTGTATCTCAATGACCAGAAATCTGAATGTCGCTACCCTCTCCACACAGGTTCCATCAATCAAAAGTGGCTGGACATCGGTTCTCTGCCTCCTAAAATCCACCACAAGCTCCTTTGTTTTCTTTACGTTGAGGAGCAGATTACCTGGATTTAGTATATGAAACTAAGACACAGGACACAGCCTCGGGCTGGGTTAACTCAGGTTTATTGCATCGTGGACAGAGGGAACATGAGGTAATGGCGGATCAATAGCTCTTTATATACAGTAGGAATACATTTGAACGTGGTGCCATGGTAGCCCATTGGCTACTGTCTGCGTGACGTCATTGTGGGTCACGCCCTTCTTGTCCAGGTGTAGGTGGTGGCGGGAAAGCTTCCCGCGCTGTTGCCTTTGATGAGTTCGGACCAAGAGAGCTTGGACGCTCGCTGCTGCCAGCTGGTGGTCATTAGCTCGCGTCCTATTACAGGGTTTATATGATACAGCTGAAGGTTACATTGTTGCTATAGGCAAGGTTACATTGGCTCAGATACATTGTAATCCATGTGGAAGGTAAAACCATTAGAACACAACATCCCTCCCCCCTAGGACGAGACAATGTCTCGAGCCCACCTTCAACACGCTCCCCCCCCTTAGGAGACAAAGTCCCTCAGCCAAGATGGCTTATTTCGAACACGCTGGGGTCTCGATGCGGGCTGCCTTTCCCCGGGTTTGCTACCTTCTCTTTGTCCCCTGGTTTCCTGCCCTGTAATTGGAGAGGGAGACTTGTTAGTGACTAGCCGCGGCTCCGCGGCGTTGTTGGGAGGTGTGCTCTTTCTCGGGGAAGAACCGGGGGCACTGGGGGCTAACGAAAAACCCCTCTTCTCGCTTGGAAGGGTGGGGGAACACTCCTGAAAACCCCCCCGGCTCGCAAAACCAAAATCAAAATCAAAATTACATTCGGGGGACGCGGCGGCGGCCGCACATTCCTTTTCCCTCCCCCCGGGCCCTGATAGAACTGGGGTATCAAAAGGATATGAGTCGGGACCACCGCTTTCCCCCCCGGTTTCGGACTGCTGTCCCTCAATGTCTCCCCCTTGGGCTAAACGGGTGGGGGAGAACCCTATCGCTGAATCCTGTTGCTGAGCCCCACTGACCGGCCCTTCACTCACTCGGCGCCTCAGTTGGTCAGCGTGTCTCCTCCAGAGGAGGCCGGTGCTCGTTTCCACCCGATATGACACTGGCCCTGTTTGTTCTATTATTGTTCCTGGCACCCAGGCTGGCCCTGCGCTTGCATAGTTCCTGCAGTAAACAAGGTCGCCGGCGGCGAACCCTTTCGAGACTGCCAATCCTATGTTTTTTCCTTTATCCTCGACTCTCGTCGGGTCCAGCCTGGTCAGAAGCGTGGTCAGTTTTCGCCGCATCAAGAGTTCTGCCGGCGAGTAACCCGACGCTAAGGGGGTCACCCTATACGCTAACAAGAACTGACATACTTGGTGATTTAGGTCCCCCGGGCCCATGCGCCGCAGCGCATCCTTTGTTGTACGCACCAACCGTTCCACTTGGCCATTCGTGGCCGGGTGAAACGGCGCGGATGTGACATGCCGAATGGCGTTTGCTCCCATGAATGCCTCGAACTCCGAGGAGGTGAAGCAACTCGCGTTATCGCTGACTAAAGTGTCGGGTAAACCGAACGTGGAAAAGACTCTCCGTAGCTGGCTAATTGTTGTGGCGGAGGACGTGCTCTTTACTGGGATAACCTCCAGCCACTTGGAGAACGCATCCACCACCAGGAGAAACATGGTTCCTCGGAATGGGCCAGCGAAATCTACATGTACTCTGGACCACGGCCCCCTTGCTGTGTCCCATTCCCTATGCGGGAGGCGGGCCGCCTCTGGTCGGGATCCCTGGCATGCCTCACAAGTGCCGACCATGTGCTCAATGTCCGCGTCCAGCTGAGGCCACCAAAAGTAACTGCGGGCCAGCGCTTTCGAACGCACGATGCCCGGGTGGCTGACGTGCAGCAGTTTGAGCACCCTCGGCCGCATGGATGTAGGGACCACCACCCGTTGGCCCCACAGCAGGCACCCCCTTTCTAGGGACAACTCTAGCTTTTTCCGAAAGAATGGGTCGAATTCCGTGCTCGGGGATGATGCCGGCCACCCCTTTTGTACCCATGAGCTGACTTTCTCGAGCGTTCTGTCCTTGCCTGTCGCCCTAGCAATATCCGCTGGTACAATTGGGGGTGCATCTAAAACCTCAATTAGTAACACCTGGCGGTCCCTTCCTACTCTAGCCTTCTGGTCGTCCGACAAGGGCAAAGGGGATCTCGAAAGTGCATCAGCATGGCTGATCTCTTTTCCGGGCCGGTACACCAACTCGTGTTGGTAAGCGTTGAGAAAAATGGCCCATCGCAACATTCTCGGTGATAGGATCTGCGGGGTGGGCTTGCTTGCCGTGAAAATCCCTAACAGTGGCTTGTGATCCGTCACGATTTTGAACGGGCGGCCATACAAAAAATCGTGAAACTTTTTGGTCCCCGCTACAATTGCCAATGCCTCCCTGTCGGTTTGTGCGTAATTTCGCTCTGCCTGGGACAGGGACCTTGAATAAAATGCAACCGGGGCTTCCCTTCCGTCATCCAACACGTGGCAAAGTACCGCCCCCACCCCCACCGGTGACGCATCACAGACTAGGACCACCGGCCGTTTGGGGTCGAAATGCGTTAGAATTGCGTCAGAGGTCAAGAGTTGCTTTAATTCTTTGAACGCCCTCTCGTGCTCGTCACCCCACACCCAAGTCTCCTCTTTTTTAAGCAACCGATGAAGCGGTTCGGCCACGGACGCCTTCCGCGGAAGGAATGTATGGTAAAAATTGAGGAGCCCCAGGAATGACTGTAGCTCGGTTTTGGATGTGGGGCGAGGGGCCTTTTTGATGGCTACTACTTTGGATTTGGATGGCTTGATACCCTCGGGTGTGATCCTGAACCCTAAGAACTCGACCTCGGTTTCAAAAAAAACACATTTGTCCTTCCTCAGTCTCAGCCCCGCTTTCTCGAACACAGTTAGTACTTTGTCCAATCTCCGTGCCAGTTCAGCCTCACTCCCCCCTGTTATTAATACGTCATCAAAATAAGGTAACACCCCCTCCAGCCCCTTCAGGAGGCGTTCCACAAGCGACTGAAAAAGGCCGGGTGCCGAGTTCACGCCGAACTGTAAACGCGACACTTGGAACGCTCCTTTATGTGTGACTATCGTTTGTGCCGCGGCCGTGGCGGGTGTTACGGGAAGCTGCTGATAGGCTTGTGCCAGGTCGAGCTTAGCGAAACACTTTCCCCCATTTAACCTAGCCAAAAGGTGGCTGACCACCGGCACCGGATAAGCATTAGGGCGGATCGCCTTGTTAATCGTACACTTATAATCAGCGCAAATGCGCACCTCCCCGTTAGCCTTCAGAGCTGTTACAATTGGAGTTTCCCACTCCGCGGAATCAACAGGAATAAGAATCCCCTGGCCCACCAATTTGTCCAGTTCCGCCTCTATTTTGTCTTTTAGTGCGAAGGGCACCCTGCGCGGTTTGAGTCTTATCGGGCGGACCTCCGGGTCTAGGTCGAAAGCTACAGGGGGTCCCTTGAATCTCCCAAGTCCTTTTTCAAAAACGGCGGGATGCGCATCGCACACCGCTTGTATTGGGTCCACCCCCACTGCATGTACTCCCCCTATAAACAGGCCTAGGGGCTGGAACCACTGTGTCCCTAGGAGGCTACAACTCCCCCCCTTGAGGACAACTAAGGGCAGCTCCGCAGAGTGTCTCTTAAACTCAACCCGAAATTTCCCGACCCCCAACACCGGAATGCTGTTCCCCTGTACATCTCGTAGCGTGGACCTCAAAGTTTTAAGTTTGGGCCGCACGTGGGGGTCGATTTTTAAAAACTCTTTCTGGGGAATTATGGAATAGGAGGACCCCGAGTCAATTTCCATCCTGATGGGGGCCCCTTGTACTAGTACCTCAACGAAATAATGGGACTGTTCCGCGGACACACTGAGCACTGGGACGTCGTCCTCGCTGCTGTCCGAGACGCGGCCCACGCCGTCCTGCTTCCTCGTGGTCTGGACGCCATCTTTGGGCCTCGCTGAACGGTCCGGCCTGGTCGAACGGTCTGGTGACTGCCTCCGGCCCTCCTTCCGTTTTCTGCATGCCTTGGCGATGTGCCCCCGACGGCCGCAGGTATAGCATTCGGCCTTTCTAAACGGGCACCTCGCACGCTCGTGGGCCGCTCCGCAACCATCGCAGCGGCGCCCCCCTTTTCGGACCTTCTGGACCTCCTCGCCGTCGCTGCTCTCTGAGGACGACTTTGAGGCCCGTTGAGTTGCGTGCACCGACCTTTCCGCCTTGCCGGCTCTGGGACGCCACTCACGCCACTGGTGCATCTCGTCCACTCCAGCATTCGTGGACTCTGCGGCTTCTGCGGCCTCGACGACCTCTGCCAGCGTGGGTGGCGGCTCCCTATTCATCAAGCTGCGCTGCACCTCCTTGTCTTTCAGGCCACACAGCACGCCGTCCCTGAGGGCAATTTCCAGGATGCTGCCCCATTTACAGGGGGCAGCGGCTACCCTCATGGCGGCCACGAATGCCTCGACCGACTCGTCCGGCGCTTGGACTCGCCTCCAAAACGCGCTCCGAGCGGGAAACATCGCCCTCGCGGGTTGGAAGCGCTCCCGTAGCAGCTTCATGATGTCGTCCGCCTTAAATTCGCTCACCTTCTTTGGAGCGATGATGCCCACCAGCGTCCGCTTGGTTTCCGTTCCAAGCATGCGGGTGAGGATGGCCCTCTTCCTCTCCTCATCGTCTTCCTTGACTTTAAGCTCCACCAGCGCCGCATGGAAGTCCATCTCAAGCAGCTCCCAGTCTTGCGGTTTGGTGATGTTGAACCCGCTCTGTGCCCTGGCTGCTCCTTGGGAATCCATTGATCCCACCTTCGTCGCCAATTTAGTATATGAAACTAAGACACAGGACACAGCCTCGGGCTGGGTTAACTCAGGTTTATTGCATCGTGGACAGAGGGAACATGAGGTAATGGCGGATCAATAGCTCTTTATATACAGTAGGAATACATTTGAACGTGGTGCCATGGTAGCCCATTGGCTACTGTCTGCGTGACGTCATTGTGGGTCACGCCCTTCTTGTCCAGGTGTAGGTGGTGGCGGGAAAGCTTCCCGCGCTGTTGCCTTTGATGAGTTCGGACCAAGAGAGCTTGGACGCTCGCTGCTGCCAGCTGGTGGTCATTAGCTCGCGTCCTATTACAGGGTTTATATGATACAGCTGAAGGTTACATTGTTGCTATAGGCAAGGTTACATTGGCTCAGATACATTGTAATCCATGTGGAAGGTAAAACCATTAGAACACAACACTGGAGTTTTACTGTATACCAAAAATCCAGCCCAAACCCAAGAGTTATCAGTGGTTCAGTGGGTTCAGTGGCTATAAAGCTGTTACCCCAAATCTGGAAATTGCCCCTTTTATTTTCGTTTATTTTTATTATTTTTATTTTATTTCAATAAAAATAATTTTAACCTTTATTTTCTATTTTTCCCAGACTCTAACTGCTAGGCTTATGTATCCACAAGCACCACACTGTACATGCATTCATTCATGTACACTTTGTTTGTGATAGGCAAAAGCGGGGAGGCAGCAGGGCACCCATTCTGAATGGACGCGAGCGGCAGCCAGAGCCGCCAATGGCAGCAGCGCTTTTGTTTTGCCAGCTGAGGCCGCCGCCCAATCGAGCCTCTCCAGGCTCAAAGCTATGCCCAATCAGAAGCACCCTCCAGCTGAGCAGCTCTGATTCATCACTGCCGACTTGGGAACAGCACATGGCCCCTCTAGGTCAGTGATGCGAACCTAGGCACTCCAGATGTTCTTGAACTTCAATTCCCAGAACCCCTGATCAGCAGGAGTGTTGACTTGGGCTTCTGGGAATCCGAGTCCAAGATCGCCTGGGGTGCCAAGGTTGGCCATCATGGGGCAGAAAAGATGGGGAAAGGAGCTAGAGACTGAGGACCTCCAGCGATGGGGTTGGGTGTTGCATTTTAATTGGAGGGAGGTGGAAAGGATCAGAGAGTAAATAAAACAGAACAGCAAAAAAAAAGAGAGACTAAATGTTGCAGCACCTTAAAGAATAAGTCCTGTACAGTATTTAACTGAGCTTTCGTGAACCAAGTCCACTCACAGTTAAATACAGGTAATCCCATTGCCTATCTCTGCATGTGAAATGGGGATTCTAGCAAATGGCTACTCATTAAAGGCTTCACTTGGTGGCCCATGGCTTCATTGCTTTGGCGATCCTTTATGCACTCAGAAATCACCCTCATTTGCCAATTATCAGGGGAGGTTATGACATCATCACTACTTCTTATGCAGAGTTCCGCAACAGGGCTTCAGCTAAGAGGCAATTGAAGAGTCGCTGTTGTGATTCTTAAGGTTTGCAATTCTTGAATCGCAGTCAGGTGGCTGTCACATCATCTGTCTTCTTCCTGTATAAGAAGCAGGCAGGGTTTCAGCCATTATCTGCTTTGCTCTGAGTTGTGCGACTCAATACATAACTATTGGGTTTTTTTTTAAACACTTGAGGCAACCTACCCCAAAGGCAAGATTTTCAATACGGGAAAGCAGTAAACAGTGAGGTGTAGTGGATAGGGTAATAGACTATGACTCTGGAGACCAGGGCTCAAATTTCTCTTGACTTGGAAATTCACTGGGGGACTAGAACTGGTAAAACAATTCAAATGTCTCACCTTGGTAGTTCGATCAGGTTTGCTATAAATCATTTCTGATCAGACGTCACAGAACTGGCTGAAAAATTGGAATAAGAATTATGGGGTTGGGGTGGAGGTAAAATTCAAAGAAAGACAACAAATTCTGTATATGGGAGACATGTTCATTTGCTGTTCAGTCGCACAGTCAAGTCTGACCTTTGGTGACCCCATGGACCACAACATGCCAGGTTCCTCCTGTCATCTCCCCTCTTCCGGAATCTGCCAAGATCCACACCCACCACGTCAACAATGCTGTCTAACCATCTCTTCTTCTGCCATCCCCTTTCTCTATTTGCCTTCTATCTTTCCAAGCATCATGATCTTCTCCAGTGAGTCCTCTCTTCTCATTTGTTGGCCAAAGTATCTGAGCTTCAGCTTCAGTATTTGTCCTTCCAAGGAGCAGTCAGAATTGATTTCCTTCAGGATAGACTGATATGATCTCAGGAGACTCTAAAATGTCTTCTCCAGTACCACAGGTCAGAGATGTTCATATCCAGGTCCAAAAGAATTCACACTCCCATTAAAACACCTGCAAGAGATGGGAAGATAAGGTATAAAATCTTTCAAGTCGAAAATACCCTGTAGTAAAGAGGAGTACATTTGCCACTTCATTTGAACCATTTCTGTCTAGTGACGCTATGCTAAACCATGAGAAATCTCGATCTCTCATGTGCAAGTAATAGCATCCATGCGGCGGATGATTGATCCCATTCCAACCAGGGATATCCCTGTTTTACTCACCACAGTGGGAGTCCAATCAGTTCTACCTGTACAACAAGTTGCCTGAATGCTTCCCAACTAGCCATTGCCCAATCCATATGTTACCACAATGACACCTTAGGCAATTATCCATTGTCACATTGCTAAGGAGTGGCGTATGCCTGTCGCACGTTCCTTGAGATGACTCTTGAGAGGAACCAGTGGCTGCTCCACATGATTGGGGTCTCCTCTGACACAAGAGAAAATTGAGCACTCTACAAGGTAGCAAAGGGTTTTTTTTTTTTAAGCTCAGTTTTCCAAGATGACGACGACGATGTCTATGGTTTCCAAATTTCTTTACAATCAGGGTGAAAATAACTTAAAACCTTAATGATCCAGCTGTGGGGGAAATTGGTGCTACTAGCTTTTTCTTCTCAAAGGTTCCTCTTCCAAACGTTCAACATATGGAAAATTGATCCCCCTCCACTGTCTTTCATTTCTCCAATTCCCAGCAATCCCATCTTCATTGTTAGTCTTTTAAAAAAAACTTTCCATGTAGAAGACTACACATATAGGTAACGGTCGCACTTGCTCAAAAGCCAGTCTATCAGACTCTAGGGTGTGGTATTCTTCTTCGTTTATAGCCAAAGAGTCAATGCTGTCTGCGTCCACAGATGTTTCCATGGATATGTGGCAGGTATGACTAGACGCTGGAGAGTGCGGAACCAATGTGGCACCTATTTATCTACTTGCAATTATTTGCTTTCGAACTGCTAGGTTGTCAGGATCTGGGACAGAGACAGGAGCTCATTCCGTCATACAGTACTCAGGTCTCAAACTACTGACCTGCTGATCTTCCAATCGTCAAGTTCAGTGTCTTAACCACTAAGCCACTACAGTCTGCACGTATGGTGACATGCTTTTACTAGACTGTCCAGGAAAACCATCCGTAAGGAGGTAGTTTGCAAATTGTTGGTTTCCATCAACGGATTAGCAATGACACCCATTGTTCACAGTATGATACTGTATCTGAAAAAGAAGAATGAAAATGCCAGGTGTAACAGCTATCTGAGCCCCTGACCATTGTACATCCAAATGTTGAACTTCAACAACCATCCTCCTTGTTCATAGGCCATGTTGCCTGGAACTGCTGGAGTCCGGTGCATCTGAAACAATATGGAAAAATAGATTGGCCTTCCGTGTACATCAACTACTCTACAACAGGGGTTCCCAACCTTTTCAAGCTGGGGGTGTTCCATGCTCTCTCTGTCAGCTTCAATGGCCGGATGGCCATTTTGCCCTGCCTGCATGATGGGGGTGACCATTTTGTCCCAACAGCTTCAAAGGGGGTGGGCATTTTGTTTCTTGGAGGGTTGGGGGGGCACATGAAATGGTGCTGTGGGCCAGATCTGGCCCAAGGGCCTTAGGTTGGGAACCCCTGCTCTAGAAAATGCCCACCCTACCCATTCAAAGGAAATCATTTCCAGTGTCACTCCACATGACCTGAGATTCACAATGTCCATGTCATTATACAGATGCTGCCACAACGTAGTTTAGATAAGAGCTTGCCATGGTTCCGGCTGGTGCTTCGGGACATGATATTGATTTTCCCATGATTCATCAAGGCTCCCATCCAATAATTTGCCAACAATGTTCACCAGGTCCTTTGATCTTTCCAGAAGCAGCATGCTTTGTCATCTACATCAGAGAGCTGCCGTGACTACTAATTAGATGTTCCTCAATACATTGACCCATGGTTGAAGGATGTGTTGGGAATCAGGTGTTCAAAAGTAACTGCAGGAGACATGGGTTCTTCTGTTCTATCATTCTCTAGGTTTCAGATCACCGCAAGAAGGAGGAGCCACTGGGCACCTATAAAGAGAACTTCTTCCACCAAAAGCTTTCCATCCTCTGGCCTTGAACCCTCAGAAGTCTCCTCTGCTCAATAAGGTAAGTTAAACTCTACTGTTCTGATATACTTGCTTTATCTTATGCGAATTTAGAAGACACAGTCTTCCAAGTCTAGTAACTTCTTGTTTGGTAGACTATTCAAGTCTTCAGCATTGTGATTTTTGCAAGGAGAACCTAGGCCAAGGAGTCAATATGGTAAACTTTAAGCCAGAGGTTCCCAACCTTTTCAAGCCGGGGGCTGGGTTACACTCTCTCAGTCAGCCTTGTGGGCCAGATGGCCATTTTGCCCTGCCTGCATGATGTGAGTGGCCATTTTGTCCCAACAGCTTCAACGGGATGGCCATTTTATTTCTCAAATGCCCTTGGAGGGGTGGGGGCACATGAAATGATACTGAGGGCTGGCTCCGGCCCACGGGCCTCAGGTTGGGAACCCCTGCTTTAAGCGATAGCTGCTCTTGATCTCCAAAGAGAAGGCCAAAGAATGGGGGAAAGGTCTCATAGAACTTACAATGTATCTGTAGTAACAATGCTTAACAACTTCCATAAACTGCTGCTTAAGCTAAACTAAGTATTCTTGAAACAATCTGAAATCCACTGAATTTTGAAATTTTGCAAGCAATTCTTCAGAATTATTTTGAATGCAGGATAGATTAGAGTTCCTCAAACTTTGCTCTCCAGATCTTCTTGGACTTCAATTCCCAGAAAAGTCAGCATACCTGCTGATCAGGGCTTCTGGGAATTGAAGTCCAAGAACATCTGGAGAGCCATCTGAGGAACCCTGCAATAGATCATTGAAAGTTCAATAGTAAAGATATCCTTTGCTCAAAAGCCAGTCATATCCAAATCTATGGGTCTGTGCTTATCTCCGTGTACTGCCAAAATGCCCAGTACTGTCTGTGTCTGCAAACATTTCTGTGGTCATGAGCAGGCATGACTAGATGCTGGAGCACATGGAACACTGTTACCTTTCCTGCCGAAGCAGTACCTATTTATCTATTTGCGATTTCTTGGTTTCAAAATACAAATATGTGGACACATATAGAGAGAACCTCACATACAGTGAACCCCCAACTAACGATGCATTCGAATAGCGTCATTTTCGATTAATGACGCTACTGATGCCCCCACATGATCTCCCACACAATGACGAAAAATGTTGTTATTCGAATAACGGAGGGTTTTTTACCGTCGTTGTGCGAATAAAGACGGTTTTTTGATGTTCTAT
This sequence comes from Bradypodion pumilum, assembly GCA_035047305.1. Lineage (NCBI taxonomy): Eukaryota > Metazoa > Chordata > Lepidosauria > Squamata > Chamaeleonidae > Bradypodion > Bradypodion pumilum. The sequence continues at coordinate 6,101,842 of JAWDJD010000018.1, forward strand.
GGGAGATCTCCCATGGGAAACCGCAAAATGACATTTTCTGTGTAACGACGCTACTTGGGGAACCAAGCAACAGCGTTATGTGAGGGTCTACTGTATACAATAAGCAAATTTGCTGTTCGGCATTTGCTGTTTCGCTGTTTCCTTTCCCTACCGAACAAAGAAGTGCTTAAGAGCTGAGGTAGTTAACAGGGGTATTTAAAATTCCTTTCTATCTTTGCATTTTCACATTTCAAGTTAAGGGTTGATGAATGTGAAAAGTAAAGGACAGACCTATGAATTAGATGAGAAGGTGAGACAATATGATTGTATTAAAATGTTTCTATACGATCTGTGTTTCCATCTCTTTCATAGCCACCAACGATGTCAGGGGAAAGAATCTACTCTTCTGGGAGAGAACCTTACTTCAATCTGAACTCAACCTGGTATGACCCAGCAGGATCCTGGCTGGACAACCGCCGGAAACCATTCCACTACGTTGAAAACACCGCTTGCGTATGCAACTGCAAGCGCAGGTGTGATATACCAAGAAGAGGAGGCCACAATTACCGATGCTATGGCTACCGCCGCTCAACGTGCAAGCAAGGGGGTAACCCGAGAGTTAGGTGCTGCGTCCACAACCCCTCCGGAGGACCAAGGGACTATTGGGGACGCCCCATAGGAGATTCCTGTGATGGGAATACCGGCGGTCACTACTCCAATGAGGAATCCTTCCATGGGTCGTGTTGCGGAGGAGGAAGTGGAGGAGGAGCATGTGCTCAACCACACGGGGCATCCTTCCATGGGTCGTGTTGCGGAGGAGGAAGTGGAGGAGGAGCATGTGCTCAACCACACGGGGCATCAGGGGGATGCAGAGGAGCTGGTGGAGTCTGTTCTGAGCCAGGGTGCAGGTCTTCAGGATGGCTGCAGACGTCTGGGAGAGCAGTATGCACAGAGCCATGTGTGGGATCCATAGGAGGATGTGGCAATGGAGGAAGAGGCGTATGCTCTGAACCAGGTTGTCATGCAGCAGGAGGAGGATCCTGTTCTGGTTCCATCGTGAGATCTTCTGGAGGATGCCATGGAGGAAGAGGTGTATGTTCTGAGCCATGTGCTAGAGCTACAGGTGACTGTTGAAGCCTTCAATGTGTTCCGATCTATAAAGATGTTCTGGGTCACTCCACCATCAGTAGACCACAAATGCACAAACCCAAGGCATCCAGCAAGCCTAATTCTTGAGGCATTTTGTGGCGAAGCTTGCACTCCCTCGGATAGTTAACCACCACAAATCACAAGAAGAAGTCACAATATTATTTATGTTGTAGAACTGGGGGGTGAGGGATAAAGCTGCAGATGGGTTCAGCGATTCACATCAAACGACAGAGACAAATCATCTTCTCTTATAGCTGATAATACAACAGCCTTAGAAATATTGCATTATGTCTGCATCCCTCAATGCTTTCCCAATCTCAAAAATCTGAATACTGTATCCATTGAACAAATGTGAACAGCTCGTAGCAATCGCTGCTTGAAAAATCTTCAAACTCATGTTTTGGAACAATAAAATTCTACTGCCGATCTCAAATGTTTTCTTGATTAGTCCTTGGGATCTGGAACTTTGCCCAGCCCCTAGCTTTGCTAATCTGATCCTGAGTTTCTTCTTCTTCCTCCGTGTCTAGACCAGATGTGAAATTTCCAAAATGAAACCACCTTTTAGTGCTGGGGTTCCCAACCTTTTCCAGCCAGGGGACAGGTCACACTCTCTTAGTCATCTTCGAGGGCTGGACAGCCATTTTGCCCTGCCTGCGCAATGGGGGCATCCATTTTGTGCCAACAGCTTCAATGGATGGCCATTTTTTTCCTCAAATGCCCTTGGAGGAGTGGGGGCCATCCAAAATGGTGTCGTGGGCCAGATCCAGCCTGCAGGCTTTAGTTTGGGAACCCCTGTTTTAGTGAGTTTGTTCTGCAGTTCCGACAGGAGGATAATGTCATCACATGATTTAGTCACTAGGTGGTGGTGAAGTTACTTGTATCAAGCTGGGGCCAAGTCATCGTCTGTCAAGATTTTCATAATATGTTGAATGTGAAAAGTAAAGGACAACACACAAGAGCTCTGTCACAACAAAGCTATAACACAACAGAGCATTCCTTTCCCTTACAAGCATGCCTCTTCCATCTTCCTTCACACATCAGTTTTCAAACACTGTTGAGTTGTCAGACCTGTGTTCAAGAATTTGTACATGGTTTCTCTAACACTAACTGCTTTTGTGTCTAAATCAGTGGTTCCCAGATGCCTACGTCAGTACATTGGGAATTGACGTAGGCTTCTGAGAATTAAAGTCCAAAAACCAAAGATTAGGAAACACTGGTCTAGATCAGGAGTTCTCAATCTTTTTAAACCAGAGGCTGGGTCATGCTCCATCAGACAGCTTTGGGGGCCGGACGGGCATTTTGGTCTTCCTCCACCACATTTATTTATTTATTTATTTATTTATTTATTTAAATTTGTATGCCACCCCCTAGCCCTAGGGCAGCTTTGGGCGGTTCACAGCAAAAATAAAACATACAAAACCATAAAAAAATCATTAAAAAGACAACCCCAATTAATAAAAGCCCGTTAAAAGACCCACCCACCCATTAGTACAAGAGGGACACTTCCTGGTGTGGCGGGCCACATGAAATGGTGCTGCAGGCCACATCCAGCCCACAGGCCGCGGGCTGAGAATCCCTGGTCTAGATACTTTTAGATGCAGTTTCCCCACTATATGCATTTTTTGCAAAAATCAGTTCCTACGTATTCTTAAGGACTTCATCATACAGTATGTGTCTTTGTCATACAACATGCATCTGTCACACAATCTCCCCTTCTGAAGTGTGCACACAGAAGAACGCTTTGTGTCCCAGTTAACATATTACTGAGGAGGAGCACAAATTAGGTTGATTCATATCAGATTATGATTTTTTTTGGACTGAAGCTTCTGAAATCCTAAATCCAGCATCACCCAAAGTGTGGTCCATTAAGAATACATGACCATTATATATATTAAAATTACAAATTGCTGCCTCCAATCTGTGAGTTCCATTTCCATGGTTTCAGTAGATCCATGGGTCTAAAAACATTCAATAGAAAGTCTTTGAAATGCATACTATACAATACAGTGCAAAAATCTTAGGACACCACCAGCTGGTTTAGGAAAAATCAGTGAGTGATGGGGGCATAATACATCACCCAAGCTACCTAGACATTCCAAAATTGGAGAAAATCTTCTGCTAACTCTCCTCTCAACCCACTCCAAGTTGGGTGAAATTTGGAGTTAGGCATCAAGACTCCTGCACAGGCTTATTTCTATAGTGCATTACCAGATCTGGCCACTAGAGGCCATTGTCTACATTGTCTACATTGTCTACATTGTCTACATTAAAATGTTGAGAAGAAACTGATGGTTTGTTGTGGCCATTTTTGTCATCCCTGGATAGAACGATGTCTCATTGAATCAAGGCACGTGTTTTGTTCAGAATGAAAATAAGTAAGAATATTCACAACCTGCTTAGTAGCAAAAACAGATTACAAAGATTGCTTCATAAGTCCGGTGCATATGGTGGGGGGTGCCGCGGCCGAGTCCCTGCACTGTGCGGGGAGTATGAAGCAAGGGGAAGCAAGCTGCACACATCTTCCTGTACCTCGAGGAGGAGGAGAACGTGAGCGTGGATTGGCTCTCCACCAGAACCTGCCCATTCGACTCGGAGGGCTGCGCGTCTTCGGGTTGAGTGTGGGTTAATTTTTATTTGGTGTGCATTGGAAGAGAGGTAGTCTTATACGGCAAGTATATTCCAAACTCTATATTTTAACTGGAAAAGTTGGGGGTCATCTTATACGCCCAGTCGTCTTATACGCCGGAAAATACGGTAATCTTTTTTCTGTGCTCCAACTGCATCTTGGAATGACTGTGAAATATAATGCATATGTCTCAAGGAATCAGGAGAAATATTAGTTCCTCCCAAAACTGTATGATAAAAAGAACATGAACTTCTTGAAATACATTATCTCTTTTCTGTAAATCCAGAGCAATATTGTTCTTTCCTATTTCTTCCCATCTTTGAAAATAAAATAGATATCTTCACATAAAGATTGAGCATCATTCTATTAATCACCAATCACATGTGTGACATTCCGACAGACCTGTTCATCATCATCCTAGTAGTTAAAGATTTAATTACTGCTTACCTATCACTAAAATGTTCTTCCATACTGAGCTTGTGTCTTAACTTCGCAACCAGAATGCTGATTAGTCTTTCACAACAGAACAAGGTGGTTCCAATTTGCAGTGCTTCGTTCATTCATGAGATGGTTTCAAAAGATGCTTTATTTAAGGAAGTGAAGAAATCTCACCACTGCTAACAGTCTGGCTTGTCTTAACTGGAGAGGGCAAAGTTTCAAGGGTTGACCCTCAAACATTGTCACCTCCAGAATGAGACCAAGACAGTAGGTGTGGTCACAGTTTCCACAATTTGCACAGGATATGTCTTGAACAAACCTCTTATTTCGATACAGAACTTGTGGATTTTTCCCTTTGTGATATTAAACAGAGAGAGAATGAGCAAGCCCTCGCCAAAAAAAGATGATTAATGAGAAAGATATGAGTAACCCATCCATGTACACTGGAAGTACAAGTAGCAACAAACAACATTTCTCTAGGAAGTGTAACTTAATCTCATTCCAGTCAATATGGATGATCACATTCTTTGCTTCTTTCCCTGATGTCTTTGAAGGAAATATAGCTTAATACAATGATTAAGCCAGCGGTCTGGGAGTTGGGATATTTTTTTAAAATGAATTTCAATTTTAATTTATACCCCGCCCTACTCGGCGCAGGCCGACTCAGGGCAGCATTACAACATATTATGAAAATTACAACCAATCTTAACCTATAAAACCAAGTGTGCACCGTTGGAATTGGCTATAGGTTGCTATGCGTCGCCCTACTGACCCGCACCCACCCTTCATGCGCACGGCCGAATTGCCTACGCAGGTCAACGAAGGTTTTAAAAATCCGGCACGGGGGCCTCAGCCCCACAAACGGCAAGAAACGCAAAGAACTTCATTACCCAAAAAGCATTGCGTTTCGCCCTGCTTCTTCGAGCGGCAGCCAATTAAGAGCACAAAAACAACGCTCTCAGTCTTTCCGTGCTGCGCCGCAGCCAATCAAAACATGCGTATTAAAACCTTGCCGAGTCAAGGACGCTGAAACCACAGGGAAAAATACAGATCCCAGCATCCTATTCACTTTAACACCATATAAGGAGTTACTATAGCCAATCATCAGCTTCGGAGCAAACGCCTCAAACAGGACGGAACAAATGATGACCAAACGGTATAAAAGGAGCTCCATTGCCTTGCAAACCCCTGCACAAAGAACCTGGGGAAACACAGCGCGGCCAAAGAAAACCAAGCCGCATGAAAAAAAACCGAGCACAAAGGCAAAGCACAAATGGAAAAATACAATCCCCAGGGTCCTGCGCGCCGTGAGTGCGCAGAACTCTGGAAAAGCTGGCACGGCCAAAATAAAAATAAAAAACACACATCAACACAGCACAGGTAACAGAAGCACACACCCCCGCCGCTGGGCTACCTTACCCTGGGCCGCCCAGGGAGGCCAGCACCCGGGAATGAAATTCCCCCCCCCCCCCGCTGGGCTTCCTTACTGCTGCCCACCCAGGGAATCCAGCCCCCAGTAAGGAAAGCCCACCACCATCACCACGCCACTGGGCTTCCTTACTGCGGGCCAGAAGCCAGCACCCAGGAAGGAAAGCCCACACACAACACGACGCTGGGATTCCCCCCCTCCAAACGAAAACAAAAACGCCGTGGGGATTTGTGCAGTCCGCACCCCCACCAAAACAAACAAAGCAACAAACACAATGGGGATATTCCCACGGGCCGTGGCCGGCCTGCGAAAATACCCCCAACCTACATCCCCCCACCCCCCACAAAACCCAAAAACACAACCCAGAAGAGAAAGGAGCACACACCTTAAACTTCCAGCCTCACCGAGGAACACATGTGCAATGAAAAAAGAACGGGAAGAAAATACAGACCACAACTGAGTTACCATTTCAAAATAGTGCAACAGCACCACCCAGTGGCTACAGCAAAAATTACACTCCATGATTTCAATTTTATCTCCCAGAATTTACAAAAGGGAAATTAGTTTTAAAAACAATCAAACAAATCCAAACGAAAAAATTAATCAAACATAAATAAATAAGAAAACACTAAAACAAAAACCAAACATCTAAAAACAGTCAAAAACATTAAATTTAAAAAAACATACACTTACACATTTTTTAAAAAAATTCCATTATTTGAAAAAAATATATATCAACCTTTCCTCTTTTTAAAATCCAAATTTATTATAACATTTCTTTAAAACACTACCTACGTATAAAAAAACATTATTTAAAAAAATAACAAAACTCATTTAAATACACATACAACACAAATCATCCAACAACCATTTTTCATATTTTTTAAAAATAACCCCAAAAAAAGCCCGGCAACGCCGGGCAACCCTTGCTAGTACAATATAAAAAATCAATAATGCAATGTACAATAAATACAAAAATACAATATTGCAATACACAGTACAGAATTACATATATTAAACATCAAGCCTTCACTGAGTCTCAGTGAGTGATATATGACCAGCCAACTTCTATCTTTGTCTTTCACTTAGACATAGATTTGTTGCAAGGATGAAATAGAGGGAGGAGAGATCTATGGACTGCCTTGAATTTATTGAGTTCACAGAAAGGTAGGGTGTAAATAGAGCAAACCAATTGCACAATGTAATTTGTGTGGACTAACATAGTTCTGGGACAGGGGTTCTCAACCTTTTGAAGTCAGGGGCTGGGTCATGCTCCCTCAGACAGTTGGCAGGACGGACTAGTGGTCCAGTCGATGCTTCTGCCGGAATTTATGGCTATCGTAAATGTGTTTACAACAGCCATAAATGAGTCCGTGGCTGATTATGAGTATGCGGCTGTTGCAAACATGTTTACCAGCCCGTGCCCTCACTCCAGCCCCCTCTGCCATAATCGGACATTTACAACAGCCGTAAATGAGTCCATGGCCAATCATGGCAGCGGCTGGAGCGAGGGCGTGGGCCGGTTGATTTGGCACCACAGGCCAGATCTGGCCTGCGGGCCGTAAGTTGAGAACCCCTGTTCCAGGAAGTTTTCTTTCAAGAACCTTTAAGTAGGAAGGCAGAAGGAACCTGTAAGTGGTGTTTACCATTTATTCATTCACTCATTCATTCATTCAGTTTCTATCTTGTCCTAATTAGTGGAAACCTGCTACTATTAGCAGCATACAAATGGAGGAAGTTGCTCACTGGACAAGGAATAACATTAAAGGAGTATATGGCTGAGGAACTCAACCTCCCCTACGTCACTTGGAGGATCCTGAATAGGCTGAGGGTTGCTGACCTTCCAGCTAACAAGGCAAGTTTCTTAACCATTGAGTCACCGCAGACCCTATCAATGTACAGCAGTTAATAAAACATTGAAACCAAGAAGGTGGTTTAATTTTGGCTGTCCAAAGTTTGACCTGGACACGAAAGAAGAAGAAGCAGACAAATATTAATCAGACTCTCTATGTCACTTTTCATTCAACAACAAATAACTTAGGTCTTAATTGCCTCCTCTTCTGCCTTATAAAATTTTATGGTGACATCTACAATTTAAAACCTTTATATCATTTACATTGGAGGGGAATTATTCAAAGATATTAAGGTTTCAAAATATGGGGAAACGTTTTCTTGAAAATGACCGCGCGCCCAGGGTTAATGCTCTGGGTGCGTGCTTTGCGCATCTCCTCCCAGGGAGATGCACAGGAAGAGCATGGTTTTGAAAGCAGAGTCAGACCTATAAGAAGGGCTGACTTGGTGTTTTCCGGGTGCCATTTTGAGAAGCAAGCTGCCTGATCGCTTGCCCGCCCGCCCTCCCTACCATCAGTGTGACTTGTTTGGTCGCTTCATTGGGCCGGACGGGAATTTTTGGCCAGGAAACCTGCATTGGCTCTTTGGGCTCCTGGTTTTTTCGCCCCTCCCACACTGTTGTGTAGGTTCAAGTTATGGAGGTGTTGTTGCATTACTTTTCGGTCACTTTTGGCGTGTAGCATGGGAATTTAATAATTTGGCTAATTTGCATATATAATTTGCATACATAATTGGTAGGTAATTTTCAATACAGGCCACAAACAGGGGAGTAAGATCCAGGGGCCTGTCATAATTTGGGATGATCCAACAGGAGCCTTACGGAGGTTTGACGGCTTCGTAAGGAAAGCAAAGATGTAAATTGAATAGTTAAGTAAAATTATAGGAACAAATTTAGACTGACAAATTGGATTGGATAATAAATTACATTTCTGTGCTACCGCAGACTGTTATGTTGCCACAGTTTAAAGTTCTAAAATAAATTGGCGAGTTTTAAATCCAAGAACATGGTGTCATCTCTTTCTTGGGGGTAGATGCGCAAAGATCGGATGGTGGGAATGCCCCCATAAAAATAGGCATCATTATGATTTGTACACAAAACCATTCATATCTCATGGGTGTGTCATGGCCGTGTCACTGCAGCCTTATCAACAGCTCTATTAATAGAAATATAAATGATATGGATGCACCAACATCAACCACCCATGTGACTCCCCTTGTCCTTGATGCAAGCCAATGGCAATGTTTGCCCGTGATGCAAGAAAGATGATGTGCATGAGCCTAAATGAGGAGGCTGTTGATCAGTTTGCAGTACCACGAATCAATTAAAGAAAAACATGAGGTGAATGAATACACATGGGCTTCATTTGAAAGACAATGGGAAATGGAGAAATTGTCATAGCTGGAACATATCTCACTCCTCCCAGGGCAGATTGGCTAACAAATTGTATAAAAGGTCTCCCAAGCAGCAACTTGACAATCACAACAGCTTAGCATCTCTTTTGGAAGACTTCTCCCGGAACCAGGTGAGAATTTTGCTGCTCCGTTTCTCTATATGATTTTGGTTGACCTGCTTTTTTTCTTCCTTCTAGGCAGGGATGGTGGGCTTAGGTGAGCTAAATTTGGTTCTAGAACCAAACCCAATGTTGTCCTATGCGTTTCTGTATTAAGTTATGAGCTACGCTCAAGTTTGGGAGTGTTTTGGGTCTGTAAGTTCAAGAATCAATACAGTGGATCTAAAGTTCAGCCCATCAACAGGTTAAAAATCCATAGCTTGGTAGCATCTCTGAGTTAAGGGACTGTGGAGGCTCAGTGGTTAGGAAGCTCACCTTGTTAGCTGGAAGGTCGGTGAGTCGGCAGTTTGAGACCCGAATACTGCATGATGGAATGAGCACCCATCTCTATCCCAGCTCCTGCCAACCTAGCAGTTCAAAAGCAAGAAATTGCAAAGAGATAAATAGGGACCACTTTGGTGGGGAAAAGATCTTGGAGACATGAAAAGAGCCACATTCGGGTGTCCCCTGAGCAGAGTTTCTCCAGCAAAAATCCTTTCGACCCCAAATAATTTCTATCAAGAAATTATTATAACCAAGGTCTCGACTATGCGACTGAACAACAACAAAAGTCCCAAACAGAGAAGATATCTTGAATCAATTGCTGAATGTTAACTCATGTAACTTTAATTGATTCATAGTGCCTACTCTAGTTGGAAACCCAATGCTTTATGCTTTATCTCTATGAGGTTCCTGTTCCTACGTTTTGGCTAAAATTGATTGGCCAGTCATTAGATAGATAGATTTGACCTCTTATATGACCAAATTAAAAAGATAAATGGAAAGTAGACCAGGATTTACAATGATGGGCAGAAGGCAGGACAGATTTTACTAGTGGACCTCCCACTGGTTTGCAGACCAGTGGGAGACCTTCAGTAGATCAGTAGAAGCTAGTGATTTTCCAGAGTTAATGAATCCACTCTGGTTTTTAGTTTGAATTTCATAGGCACCATCCACCATCCTGAATTGGTTTTTGAAATAGTTCCTGGCATTGTGGAGAGATCCTGTAAAGTTCAGGCTAAAAACCAGAAGAGACACCCATACATTTGTGAAATCAGTATGGCTTATAGACAACAAGGCCTTCTGACTCCCAGTCCTTTAACAATAGCACAAAGTGCCCCTTCATCCTAAATTGGCCCACCAAAATGTAGGCCAAGGACAATGTGCTAATGCCAACTCCAGCTAAATAGATGCATTTAATCAACTGCTGAATGGCAAGTCAACATTTAATATAAATCCTGTTGAATCAAGAGGTCTAAGTGGCATTTGCAATGTGATACTGGTCATTTGGGTCTCTATTGTTACACACTCTTTAAAGCAGAGGTTCCCAACCTTTTGAAGCCAGGGGCTGGGTCATGCTCTCTCAGTCAGCTTCAAGGGGCAAATGGCCATTTTGCCTTTCCTGCACAATGGGGGTGGCCATTTTGTCCCAACAGCTTCAAAGGGGATGGCCATTTTGTTTCTCAAATGCCCTTGAAAGTGTGGAGGACCACATGAAATGGTGCCACAGACCAGATCCGGCCCATGGGTCTTAGGTTGGGAAACCCCTGTTTTAAAGGATGGGATATAAACATCAATTCAGAGATCTGAGTTTGTATAGCTATATATGTAAATATATATAGATTAGTTAATGAGCTAGCCAGCTATATTCTAGCTCAAGGAACATCTTATGGGTTTCATAGGTGGATGGTATTGTTGTAACCTAGATTTCCTAATGCCCAGCCCAACTGACTACATGTTGCTGGCCCTCAGAGAAGGACCTCAAAAGATCTCAAAGTTTAAGTTACTATCTCACAGCCTGATGTAACTCAGAATTATTGTGAGTAAAAAAAAGATGGGCAGTAAGGAAGCAACTGAACTCACTAGAGTAAAGGTGAGATGTAAATATAGATTTAACAATCAGATTTTATCAAGTAGGATCTCAACAAAAGCCATCACAAACCTCTTGGTGAGTCATTTCACTGATGCTTCTTGGCTTCCTTCCAGGTTTAACTTCCACAACTTGGAAAAAAATGTGCTCACGACAGGAGAAAGATAAATGTTACAAGCAGGAGAAAGAAGAAAGCTCATGTTGCAGGCGGTCTTCGAGCAATGAGAACAGAAGCTCCTGGTGCCGGGGGCGGCGCAACAGCGGAGGGTGTCCCAGTGACCGTGGATCATCTTGCGGGAAGCCCCAGTCATGCCCCCAGCCAGACCAGCAGCAGAAGAAGGTCTGCTGTGTGCCCACCAAGGAGCTGAAGTAGAAGCAAGAAGGATGTAAAGAGGGGTTGAATTATACACAACGCAGGAGGCAACATTCCATCATTTCCTCCCATACACTGGAGACTCTTAGAGGATCTGGTTGGACCTTCCATCCACCAGAATGGTTAAGAGTCTTGCATTGCAGAAGTTCCACCTGCTTCTTCTCCCCTCTGAAGAACCCATGCTCTGCTGATTTAGGCACCATGGAAAGTCCAAAAATGTAACATATTGGGTCTTGATTGTCCATTTGTCTGGATGAGTGGACCGCTGATAATAATAAATAAATCAACACTCCAATTAAGCCTCTTCATATATATTTTTTAAAGTTGACTTGTATCTATATGGCTAAAGTTCAGAGGTCCTGATTTCCTTCTTTTATTAGATAGATTTCTGACCATCAGAGTGTGCCATCTTATATTAACATTACTAGATTCCTGAAGGAGATAATTTGGAACACAGAGCTAGAAATTGAAAGCTGTTCAATATCACCAAAGCAGTTAAGGTGTAACTAGTCCCCATTTAGGGACTGTGGTGGTGTAATGGTTAAGATGCTGAACTGGAAGGTGTCAACTGGAAGGTGTCAACCCAGTGTGCCTCAGCAGTGAAAAAAGCAAACTCAATGCTAGGGATCATTAAGAAGGGTATAGAAAATAAGTCAGCAAGTGTCATTTTGCCTCTGTATAAATCTATGGTGAGGCCCCATCTGGAATACAGTGTACAGTTCTGGTCACCATACCTCCAAAAAGATATTATTGAGCTGGAAAAAGTGCAGAGAAGGACAACCAGAATGATTAGGGGACTGGAACACCTTCACTCTTGAACGACGGCGTCTAAGAGGTGACCTGATTGAAGTTTATAAAATCATGCACGGTGTGGACAAAGTAGATAAGGAAAAACTGTTTTCCCTATCGCACAACACTAGAACTAGGGGACACTCGATGAAACTTTTGGGTACTAGTTCTCAAACAAATAAGAGAAAGTACTTTTTTCACCCAGAGGATCACTGGTCTATGGAACTCCCTGCCAGAGGAAGTGGTGACAACTGTCAGTCTTGACAGCTTAAGAAAGGATTAGACAAGTTCATGGGGGACAAGGGTATCAATAGCTATAATTATGGATACTTAAGAACAACCTCTGGGTTGGAGAGATAGGCAGGATATCTCTCAATGCCATTTCCTTGGGAATACCCTGAAGCAAATGGTGAGCCACTGTGTGAGACAGAATGCTGGACTGGATGGGCTGTGGCCTGTTCCAGCAAGGCTGTTCTTATGACCTTAGAGTCAGATACGACTGGCTTTCGAGCAACTTTACATTAGTCCTCATTTGGTACTGAGGAACATAACTAGCAGTTAGAGTTGCTTCCAATGTTTTATTAACTACATTGATTAGGCATGGAAGCTCTGTGTTGTGAGAGGGATGAAGACTCTCAACACCTGGTGACTGGCAAGCTGTTGACCAATGGAACAAAATTTTGGACTACTGTGGCATTTTATTTGACCCTATATAGTTTCTTGACATCCTTCCCTTCGTAAAGAAGGGTGCCCCGCAACATAAGAGCTCATGACCTTCTACCCAAGACTGATCTGTTGTCTATTCTAGTTGCTAAACATTTCAGTACATCTCAAGGACCTCCTTTTCTGAAGTTAACACCCACCTATCCCACATTTCACAAATATTGGAGTATCTCCTTGTGGTTCCTACTTATAATATGTTATTAGAAAGCCTTCCAGAGGAAGACCTATTAATATTTAATGATATAGGCCACTCAGATAATATGGACCCAACCCATAAGTGTTAATTCAGGATGGGGGTGGGGAAACAAGCTTTTTGACTAATTTATCATCTCAGGTAATAATTATCTAGAACAAGTTGCATTTGTTTGGTGATTACATTTGACATATGAATCACTTGGGTGTTTTCTCAACCCAAGAGGTAGGGAGAAACAGAGGAGGCATACCTGTCAAGTTTTAGGAAATTTCTGTCAAACCTCCGTATTTTACACTCTTTCCCACCATCATCCCATATTAGTTAGAATGCAATTAGACTGGAGTTAGACTGGAGGCCAGCACAGGATAAGCATAGCTGTCCAGTTTCCCATTTTGGCCGGGAAATTTCCCTTATTTGACAGAAATTTCCCGAAACTTGACAGGTATGAGAGGAGTCCGTGAAAAATGTTTTGCTATTGGCCTAATATCCAAATGGATATTCAAGAAGATGAATTTTCAGGAGATATAGTTTTGACCCAATTTTATTTAAGGAATCGATTAACGTTGCTGCCATTGTGATAGCACTTTGGGGAACGAGTCTCAAATACATCATTTTGAAGTCAATGAACCTGGTTAGAAGTAGACCTTGGTGAACACAAATCCATAATGATTCAAAGCTTGAAATGGTTGCCTGTTCTCCCCCAATAATAATAATAATAATAATAATAATAATAATAATAATAATAATAATAATAATAATAATAATAATAATAATAATAATAATAATAATAATAATAATAATAATAATAATAATAATAATATCCCAAAGCCCTTGCAGTCAGCAGATGGCCATAATAGTGACCATATTAACTGAAGGGCAATTCCAGGAGTTGTAGCCAAAAAAAGTAACTTGTACAAGCTCTACAATAGTTCAATAGAATATGTCTTCACACAACGTGGTCTTGAACAGGGGTCAGCAAACTTGGCTCTCCAGGTGTTCTTGGACTTCAATTCCCAGAAGCCCAAGTCAGCACCCCTATGGATCAGTCCAAGAACATCTGGAGAGCCATGTTTGCTGACCCCTGGTCTAGAGATGCCTTCTCCCAGCTAATGTCCTCCAGAGAAGTTGCTCTACAATGGCCACCATCAGGCCACCTGCCCAACACATTTTAAGAACACCAATCTATGAAAGGAACCCACTGAAATCACTGCATGGGCCATTAGTGATTTCTTATAATTGTGCATCAATCAATAGATATAAGAAAGGAACTCTATGACACTGATTCACTTTGCACCCAAGAAAATTTTAATGACTTGAGAGGATAAGAAAACAACACATTTTCCAAGCTAGATTTGGGAGTGTTACATTAATCAAGTTGATTCGCCAAGAATAGATCTCCAGGTGATGACCTCCATTCTTTTGGGCCTTCTGCTTCATTTTGAAGGTATCTACTTCAGCTTCTGGGCTGGTATTTTCACCTGAGATGATCCACCTCCACCGTGGCAATGGCTACCACCTCCGCTGCTGTGGCAACCTCCACTGCTGTGGTGAGATCTTCCACCATGACAACAGCTACCACCTCCACTGCTGTGGCAACCTCCACTGCTCTGGTGAGATCCTCCACCATGACAACCGCTACCACCTCCACTGCTGTGGCAACCTCCACTGCTCTGGTGAGATCCTCCACCATGACAACTGCTACCACCTCCACTGCTGTGGCAACCTCCACCACTGTGGGAACCGCAGCCCCTCTGTTGTTGACTCATCTTCTCTGTAGTTACTGTATCTGTAAGAATAACAGAGAGAAATTGTAGTAGTTATTGCTCAGATCAAAAAGATTCTCCTGATCCTTAGAGATGTTCGAGTGGGTACATCATATCCCCAGAATTGTCACCCAACATTTTTATTTCATGCTTTCCTGGTACAGTACTTCACTTCCTGTGAAGCATCTACACTGGCTGCTAGTCAACTCCTGAGCTAGGTGTAAGATTCTGGTGTTGCCATACAAAATATTAGGCAACTCAACTCCAATTGCTTGCAATAATTTTGAACTCTTAATACACTCTGTTGCTGGTATCGCTCCACCTAAGATAAGGAGAGACGTAGCAGTGGACAATGAAAGAGCTAAACAAGAAAATGACCCTTGAGATCCTCTGAACAGATATGAGTGTCAAGTCCACCAGCACAGATCCAGGAAGAGCTTTATGGCAAGAACACTCTTGAGGGTACACAAAAGCAAAAGCAAAATAGAAGGTGGAGGAAGGAGCTCACTGGACATTGAATGACATTAAAGAAGGATATGGCTAAGGAAATCAACCTCCCCTACATTACTTGGAGGCCCCTGAATAGGCTGAGTGTTGGAGTCTCTAAATGCAAGACCAACATCCTCAAGTGGGGGTGCTGGCAGACAACAACATGCTGTGTGGTTGTGGAGAGATACAGACTCTGGCTCATTTACTGGTCTGCCGATTACTACCAGAAAAATGCACCAATGAGGACTTAAGTTTGGCCAACGACAAAGCCAAGAAGGTGGATTCATTTTGGCAGTCCATGGCTGGATCGGACGCGAAAGAAGAAACTTTAAGCTACAACTCTACCACACATCCAGGCTACTTTAGTCTTCATGGAGGCTAAGAGTGGTAAATCTCCAGCTCTCCAGAGGTTTTGGATTATAACGCCTAGCCAGATAACTGCATGACGGTGGCTTTTGTCCATTGAGAAGGCCAGTTCCAGGCCAACCCACAAGGCATAATGATTTGCCTGGTTAAAAACAACTCAAGACCTTTCCTCAGCTTGGGAAAGACCTTGTATTGCAAGATCTCTAGAGACCAATCAGAACATATGGCACCGAACCTATAAAGTTCTAGGCAAGAGACCTATTATCTGACAAGCAATACCGCAGCCCATAATAGGAATGGGAAACAACTATTGATCAATAATTGCATGAATGCTATAGATGGAGGTCTCAGAAGTGACCTTGCAGTACAACTTCTCTAGACACCTGAGTTGTGAATTACTGAAAGATCTGCAACTAAAAATTCTAAGAAGCAGTTAATGCTTCATGATTAGCTTTGAGAGAAGGCACCCTTCAAAACAGACAGACTGAAAGCAAAGAAGAAGTGTCCATACTTACCTAGATGACCACCAAGAAAAGCTTATCAAGGAAGTGTGGTTGAGTGAATGAGAAGCTCTTTTGGAGAAGCACCTTTTATACCATCTCCACATGGCCGGTTTCAGGAATGCGTGGTATTCTGATAATGCCACCTCATGTCATTGTATACACCCAACCTTCCACCTGTCCCTAAACTTCCCACCATATCTAAATTATTACATTTGACTCATACACGCACGAGATCCTAATCTTCTATTAGAACAGAGTATGCACCTATGTCTGTGTGATAAGTGTGGGTTCTTGCTGTCACCCTACCACAGTGTCACAGCAGGATTTGCCTTCTGCGAGTCATGGATTCTTTCCCAACATATTTAATATCTCTTCTATTTTCCAAATTTTATCATCAGTTGGTTTTAGATTAACGACCCTCTATGGAATAGAAAGGATGGCCAAGGTTCCCCAGACCTCTTATCATTGATGTTTGAACAAGAATTTGCACAAATCCCAGAAATTTGTGAGACACCCTAAAACAGGGTTCCCAACTTTTTCAAGCCAGGGACTGGGTTACTCTGTCAGCTTCAAGGGCCAGATGGCCATTTTACCCTGCCTGCATGATGGGGTGGCCATTTTGTCCCAACAACTTCAAAGGGGTGGCCATTTTGTTTCTTAAATGCCCTTGGAGGGGTGGGAAGCACACGAAATAGCACCAGGGGCTGGATCCAGGCCACAGGCTTTAGGCTGGAAACCCCTGCCCTAAAATATGAATATTTCTCTGCTCCAACTTCCATCCCAACCCTGTTCCTTTGTTGATTTAAAATTCAGAGACTACTAAACAAGATTAGGGACATGGCAATTCCAGGCTGTCTCAATGCAACTTTCCCAAGCCAACCTAAAGATCCCACTTCCAGATCAAGTGAGAGACACAGGGAATGCTCTTTTTCCTTTTTCAAGATATCAGCAATTTGCTAGCAATGTCTCTGTTTGTTTGTTTGTTTGTTTGTTTTATAAATGTATACCCCACCCTCCTGGTGAGAACACTACTCTGTTGCAATCGCTGCCAATCAAATAGCCTTCAACTTTATGTCACATAGACCAAGCAAGGAAAGAAGAACTGGCTGATTGTTTTCAAAAGATACGAAGAACCCATACAATGCTTCTTGGGCATTCATGCAAAATATCAGTATCTTGAGAGATTGGTGCAAGATGCATGAGCTATCTTACACCAGAGGTGGCCAAACATTTTTCACTGTGGGCATGACCATGCCCCCCAGAAGTGGGTGCATTTATGTCTATTGTAAATGCACCCACTCCCACCTTTACACATCCATGGGCACGTTTTATGGCTGATGTAAATGTACCCACTTCCACTTCCGGGTATGGCAGCAGCAATGGCAGTGGGCCAGATGGAATGGTACTGTGGGTCGGGGTGGGCCAAGGGCCATAGGTTGGGAATTCCTGTCTTACATGAAATATTGTCTGGTTAGCAACAATGACTTCAACTGTGCCTAAGGAACCCAAAAAAATTTGTTTGTATTTGACAGTCTTCATAAACATAGTGTATTCACACCTTCCAAGACTCATTGACTGAACTGTAGTAGTAATTCACAACTAGAGTAGGTCCATTGAATCAGTGAAACTTATGGAAGAGTTGACTCACCAAACCCCCAATGATTCAATGGGCCTACCCTAGTTGTGACTGTCAGAATTCAGCTATTATGAGGAGAAATATTACTGACCCTAATCATTCCTTTCTCCAGGAGATTTGTAAGGTACTTTGGAGAAATGAACTGCCAAGTGAACGTTGTCAACAAAAATGATAGTGGCAAAAATCACTGCAGAAAAAATATGTCATAAATCACTGGGGAAATGTGTGCCTTTGATAAAATGCAAAAATGACTGTATGTATTAGGAAAAATCTATATAAAAAACAGAAGTGTTTGTTTGTATGTGCTTGAAAGGCTTCCACACCCCTGGATGGATGTTGCTGAAACTTGGCACATACCTACCTTGGGCGTGGGAGATCAGCACTGCCGGGGTCACAAGCCCCATGGGGGGCGTACGCTCTCCAAATTGGGATGCAATTGATCTATACAATGTGTGCATTTCCCAGTGATGTAATTGAGCTGATGCCATAGTCCCATTGTGACATCATCTGACTAGCTCAGCTGTAGCCCTCTGAGCTCAGCTGTAGTTTTCACAATAAGTGGAAGGCAAATGGGGGGCCTGGTTGGGCTGGCACAGTGGTGGTGATGGAGGCCCTTGAGAGGGCTGGGAGGACATGGGAGCTGTGGAGGAAATGGCCACCCAGCATCCGTGGCAACTTCCAGGCACCCGGGTGGGTGTCCCTCCGATCTATGGAGCCGCAGAGGTGGTGGAGGCAGCAGCAATGGTGGGTGAAGCCGAGGAGGGAGGGAAGGTCCAAAGGCTCCTCAACGGCTGCATGCCACTCACCAGGTGGCCAGACACATGTATGGGAAGGATGGGGGCGGCAAGTGACTGTCGACAGAGAAGCGGGATGGGTGAGGGAAGAGAGAGATGGAGGGAGGGAGGCAGGAGTGACCCACATACACCCCACAAGGTTTCCAAGAGGGGAAGGCTGGCCTACATTAAAGAAATGAAAAACCTGAGCAAAGCCGGGTGCTCAGCTAGTTTATTATAAATTTACATAAATTTCCAGACAAGAAGTAAAAACGGAATGGTTATGATCCAACAGGAATCCAAGATGAAAGTCAAACATGACAGGATTCTGAGAAATAAAATTAAATCATGATGGATTGATTTGCTGCACCTTTAGCCAAATGGCGGAATGAAGCCATTTAGTGGCCAAAAGAATAAAGCATTTCCATAAATGGACTCCAATCTATTTTTAAAATGTTCACTTCCAACTCGGGTGGCGCCCCTTTGCAGGGGTTAGTGGGGAAAGTGTCAATTTCTCAAAGACAAGGAATGTATACTAAATTTAAGGCAGCTAAATTTGTCACGAACCAGCCCTGTTGGGTGTTTTCTCTGCAAATCCTTATAAAACCTTTCCTCCGGACTCCTGCTTTTCTATTCATCCTGACTGGTGTTGGTTTTCATTGCACACGGAACAGAGAAAAAAGGTGAGTATGACGGTCTCTCAGGACCTAATTTTCAAATGCATGTCAAGATTTCAAACCAAATTCTTTTAGTTTTCTTGGGGTGCATATTCTATAGCCTTCCCCTGAACCTCTCTGATCCTGTCTAGTCAAAACTATGTTTTATGTATTCTCTGTAATCATTCAATGAATCATTTCCAGACCAACATTAGGTCCATTCCTGAAAAATGTTTTTGCCAGGCAAGAGAGAAGAAGATCTCTTGGAAGAGAGGCCTTGGACGTAGACAGACTTCATGGCTGAAGAACCTGAGAGACAGGAGTGGCATGTCCTCAGAAGAACTGTTCTGAGGAGTTAAGAACAGGAAGACAATCACCATGATTGCCAATATCCGGAACAGATACAGCACCAGAAAAAGAAGAAGAACAAGAAGAACAGAAGAGAAAAGATGGGCATCTGAATTTGTTCTGGTAGTTAAGTCTTATACCAGTGATGGTGAACCTTGGCACTCCAGGTGTTCTTGGACTTCAATTCCCAGAAGCCCAAGTCAGCACTCCTGCTGATCAGGGCTTCTGGGAATTGAAGCTCAAGGACATCTGGAGTGCCAAGGTTAGCCATCACTGTCTTATACCAACAGTGGCCAAACCTATTTTCTTTCAAGCATCAGAAGTTCTGTGCAAATTGTATTTATTATGAGGGGGAAAATCACAATACAGTAGAAAGAAAAACATTGTCCTTTTGGTTTTGCACAAGAGCCAAGCTTTGTCATGGGTTTGACAGATGTTTACAACACAGCCATTCTGATAGGACTAGAAAAAAAATAGTGAGATGTTTTGCCATACTTGCTCAGGACTGGATCTATCTAACCAACCTCAATAAAACCTTATTTGTGGAACATTATTGATAAGATCAATAGATACTAGCACTTGTTCTCTTGTTGTTCAAACTATAAATTGTAGACTGCATTCAACAGAGAAGTCCCCAGGGAAGGGTAATGGTCCCCAAGTGGATTAAATCCCACTTGACTCCATCTTGATGGAAGGCAGCAGCTTCATTCATACTAGCCTGGGGTTGAGGAGGACCTTGTGTGCCAGAAGGGCTCAGGACCAGAAAATGACTCTCGGAGCTGGATCAATGGTATGGGGGTCACACTGCAATGCGGAAGGCAGATGTAAGGCCACGGCATTATATTCGCAGGACAGTCTTCATAGCTGATCACCATGAGGACTGCCAATATTTGGAATCAGATATGGCACAAGAAGAAGAAGAAGAATTCAACACAGAAGCGAACTGTTTGAAGTGCTGAAAGATTGCCACAGATTGTCACTGATGGAGCTTTGTGCACAAACATATACACCCATAACTTGCAAATCAGCCTATTCTGCTTTGTAATTGGTCTTTTGGGCATCAACACAACCTTTGTTTGGAAGACCGTGTTCTCAGACTAAAAGATCTGTTGGGATTGTGCCCTGGATGAACTGAAGTGTTGTCTCTGATGTACAGATTAACTCTTGGGATGGTTCTCTTCTCTCTCTCCTTTGTCTTTCAGGTTGTCCTCATCTGTGCCCAGATGGCTACTCAGCAGAAAGAATACAACACCGCCCTGCCACAGCCACAGAAGGAGCAACCTCCAAAATGTGGAGCAACTCCAGAAGGCCAAAAAGTTAAGGCTGAGAAGGTTCCACAAGGCCCAAACATGGAACAACAACAGCAGAAGTTCAAATGTCTTGTATCCAAAGAAAAGCAAGAGAGTTGTGGCTTTAACTGCAGCTAGCTAGAGAAGAGGAATCAAACCAATTCAGAGCAAGCCTAACATACAGGAAACGCCGAGGTTGTGTTCAAAAGAATGACACACCAAGCACTTGTCTTGCATAATGTATTTAGATCCAGGAATAAAAAGTATGAATAAATGAACACCTGAGGTTCCTGTGTTGTATTTCCTTTGTGTTAGGGACACTCAAAAGGGGGGGAGGGGGATACCAGGGCAGTTGAGAAAATAAAGAGAATCAGTTCAGATTTTAATAATTTTAATGCATTTTTTTTTTTAAAAATCGGTATTCTCAAGTTGCTTATGAATAATGTCTCCAGAACATAGGGTGAGATTAACATAGTGATAAAAGCAGCCAAAATATAGATTGGGAATAAGAATTTTGATATTTAAAAAATTGTATCAGAAGCTCACAAGAGTGCTTTCTGGGTTGAAAGGATTTTTGCTGGAGAAACTCCACTTCAGGGACGCCCGAATGAGGCTCCTTTCATGTCCCCCAATATCTTTTCCCACTGAAGTGGCCCTTATTTATCTACTTGCAATTTCTTGCTTTCGAACTGCTAGGTTGGCAGGAGCTGGGATAGAGACAGGCGGTCATTCCATCATCCACTACTCAGGTCTGGAACTGCCGACTCGCCAACCTTGCAGCTAACAAAGTGAGCTTCTTAACCACTGAACCACCACAGTCCCTGGAAGGAGATATGATCAAGGGTGCATGAGAAAGAGGCAGACAGACAGGAGTAAGAGAGATCAGCTGTGTTTAAGCTGCAGTACCACAGACAAAACTCTGCTCACAATCAGAGTTCAATCCTGACTGGCTCAACTTTCTGTCCTTCTGAGTCCGGTAAAATGAATACCCAGCGTGTTGGCTCCCAAATGCTAATTACCTTGTGAACCACTCTCATGGCACTCTAAGTGCCATGGAATGTAATATAATTGCTGTTGCAATAGATGGAAAAATAAAGGAATAAGAAATATTAATTCAGGCCAAGTTTGCCATGAACTCACATCCTGTTTGAGCAGGTTTTCAAGGAGTATGAGATACTATAACTAAGGAGTCTTGTTCCTACACTGGTAGTGGGTTTCCACGGCCAAGGTTGATTTTGAACCTAATTCTCCTGAATCCTAGTCTATCACTTTGTTCACTACACCACACACGTCGACCAAATCCGATGTATATTATGCAGGAAAGATCGGCTACTTCAGGAAAAGATGTATCACCATAGCTGTACTGTGGTCTGAAAATTAGGTCCTTTTTGCAGCAGTGGTTAGGAGATAATAACCAGGAATGAAGTGAGGCTAATTGCAGGTACAATTAGTGGTTAGAAGATTTGTTTAAATTTAACACAAAGAACAGAGAAAACTTATGCATGTTTTGTGCTAGTTCAAGTAGGAATCAAAACAGGACCATTCCATGAAGAAAAGAACATGGGCCAAAACTAAACTAGGGGTTGTATAAAGAAACTTTATTGCACCACTTATTCAAGTCATATAAGTGCAATCCCAAACAAACTGAACCAACTCTTTAAACAAAATCTCAGTGGGAGTCAAAGTTATTTCTTACCACCTCCAGTCCTGAAAGTCGAGAACAGTGGATCCCAACATGGGGCCCATGCCCCGTAGGGAGACTTCAATTCTCAGAAGTACATTGTCTCATCAGTGCTTTGGGGAATCAACTTAGGCTTCTGGGAATTGATTTCCAAAAACCAAAGGTTGGGAAATGCTGGTCTAGAAGAAAAGTCTAAAAGATCTCAACTATATGGTAGCATCACAGGCAAATCAAACACGATCAGTACAGAAAATAAGGTATTATATCTACTTAATCCTCAGAGCTTGCGGTAGCTTAGTGGTTGAGATGCTGAACCTGATGACTGGAAGGTTGGCAGATCAGCAATTCGAGACCTGGGTACTGCATGACGGCGTGAGCTCCTGTCTCTGTCCTAGCTCCTGCCAACCTAGCAGTTCGAAAGCAAGAAATTGCAAGTAGATAAATAGGGACCACTTTGATGGGAAGGTAAACAGCATGCGGTGTCTAGGCATGCCTGCCACATGTCCACGGAAACATCTGGAAACACAGAGAGCGCTGGTCCTTTGTCTATGAGTGGAAATGAGTGTTGAAACCTAGAGTCAGATACAACACAGGGATCTGAACAGCTTCATCCCTTAGTACCAGAGAAAGACATCCAGAAGAACTTTCTCCTAGACCTCAGATATGGGATCCTGGAAAGCTCAGTAGAAATGGTTGATTGAGAAGAAGATCAGACAGTGAGAGAGAGGAAATCCTTCTCCCTTGAAAAACAATCATGAAACAAGATTTAGGGTAATTTGAGGGGGGTGGGAGATTTATTCTTTGAGGATGCAGTGTCTTTTTGTTCTATTGACAACCCTGAATTGTCTTAATTTCTGATTGGCTTCTTCTCCTTCTTCCCAGTTGCTAACCACAAGATGGTTCTTCATCGGTGAATGACTTAGTGGAACATGAGAGAAAAATTCATTATTGTTTCCAGGGATGGCATAACTCTAGGTGCCATATTTCTGTATAAAGGAATATTCAGGCTCTTGAGCTAACAGATTCCCTGGGGGTCACACAATAGGTATCTATCTCCATACTGTCCCATGGTTTGGGACTCAAAGAAGCTATGTCAGCACCATGATGTTGCTCCTGGCATCCCAATTTCCAGGCAACTAGTGTTTCCTGCCCTATCATGATGTATTCAGGATTGGGCCTGAGTAACAGTCTCTTTCCCCCTTGAACTCTAGCTTGGGGAAACAAACAAATTCAGATCTTCTAGCCATTAGTCCAAACTTTTTTTTAAATCATCTCAGAAGCACATAAAGGTGCTTTCTGGGTTGAAGATAGATAGATAGATACATCTTTATTGTCATTGTCCTGCACAGAACAACGAGATTGGGGAAAGTTGAAAGTATTTTTGCTGGAAGAACTCTGCTTAGGGGATGCCTAAATGAGGCTCCTTTCATGTCCCCAAGATCGTCTCCCACTGAAGTGGTCCCTATTTATCTACTTGCAATTTCTTGCTTTCAAACTGCTAGGTTGACAGAGACGGGAGCAGACCTCATCATGCAGTACTCGGGTCTTGAACTGCCAACTTGCTGACCTTCCAGCTAACAAGGCAAACTTCTTAACCACTGAGCCACCACAGTCCCACGTTAGTCCAAATTAACTTCACCCTACTACTCCTAATGACCAACACCAAATCCATTTTGGAAGCAACTGAGAAATTTAATCCAACTGTGTATTAAATTCTGTTATTTTGTTTCATCTGCATCGCATGACTCTGGCAAACTGTTGTGTCATGTGACCCATGAAAATAAACCCAACCCTTGGATGCTGTAGCATACTTCTGGAATGAAACAGCCCAGCCCTCAAAGCAGCCCAGGAGAAGATATTCCACCCAGAGATGACCCAATCACAAATAAATCTCAGAAGGTTAATTGCAGATGGAGAAGTCACTTCCTATGCAATTATAGCATGCCCACACGTGTTCTTTGGGGTGGTGATCTCAAAGTCACAACGCTGTTGTTGTCAGAATCTAGTAGCTTTAGGTGGCAACCTATCCAAAGAAGCCTCAGTTGTCCATCGTGTTGTGGGATTCTATCTATGGTGGTATGTCAGATTTAGACAAGACCTTCAGAATCCAGAATGGTTACATGGGCATGACCCGGTGACTGAAACTGTTGTGTTCCTTTCTCCTTTTTCCCCACGCTTTAATCCATTGGCTGAAATCCAGGAAGACGTTGTGACTAGAGTAAGCCCTTTGAATCAAGGGAACTTATAGAGGAGTTGACTTCACTATGAGCACATAGCTCATAGATATCTACTAGCTTTCAAGGGTAGAAGCAGGTAAACAATTCTTAATACCCTCCAAAACCCAAGAGAGGAATGCTTCCCAAAAAACAGTCTCATCGTTTTCCTGGGTGAAATTTCACAAAGCAGGCTCAATCAAGGGATATAGAGATCATTGGAAAAGATCTGGAGATGTTAGAGATGGAGGGTTCGTGTTGTTTACTGAGATGTGAGAACTGTCAGAGAGGACAGTCTCCACCATATTCTGGTAACTACAAAACCATATCATGATTACATGACCTCCCAAGGCATAGCCCAAAAGACAAAAAGTTTAGAGTTTACCACTGCTTGTTCAGTCTCTCCTCATTTTGTGTTCTCCTTATTAAGTGAATCAACTGACAACTTCGGCCAAACCTTCTGGCCGCCTTGGAGAGGACAGATAGATCCATCAAGATATGAAAATGAATTGCTGGAGTCATTCTTTTTGTTGTTGTTTATTAGCATTAGCATTATTTAATGATGGCTTTACTGAGTTGTGTGAGTAACCACAGCTTCCATCTTAATGACAGATCTGTGTACTTAAGAATGGATATGGTTCACCTATGCTACAAACCTGTGTAACTGATCCAGCCGAAGTTTTAATTATATCTTTCATAAATATTTCCCCAGCCTTGGCAGGTCTGCACTGATTACCTGTTGCCCACCGTGTCAGATTCATGGTGTTAATGTTATCATACAAGTCCCTATACAGTTTGGGACCTTGCTATCTGTCAGAATGCCTCTCCCGCAGAACAACTCACCCAGTCATCACAGTCAGCGCAGCTCCAGACGCCAACAGTGAGGATGGCTCGAAAGTCTTTAACCAGAAATTGAGCCTTCTCAGCGGTGGCACCATGTGGAATACATTACCGGTGGAGCTTCACCAAGCTCCATCACTGACTACCTTTAAAAAACAATTAAAACAATTAAAAATGTTCCTGTTCAAGGAGGCGTTTCAGGGTGTTGTTCCTTTGTCAATAGATTAGCCAGTTAGGTTCAGTTTCGATATCTTCTGTCGCCAATTATTTTATTTAGTTATTGATGTATTTGGTGGTGGTGTCATTTATTTTCTGTTTGTTCACAGCCCAGAGTGGGATAACACCCAAATGGGTGATGTATAAGTTTAATAAATAAATAAATAAATAAATAAATAAAATGACCAACAAGTTCTTTAGATGCTCCAATTGTTTTCATGCCCTCCATTTTAATTAATTAATGACTAATTAGAAGCTTTCCACCATTCTATACTCTCTGAGTATTAAGGTGGATTGGGGACATTCATCTTCTTGTTCAAAATGCCTCGTTAGCTGAGTGCTCAGTTGAGTCTTCCCTTCGACTTGCAAGACAAACAACCATCTGACATTGAATTTGTTCTGATGTCTTCATTCTTCTAAAATTTTATAGATACAATTTGCTCAAAGGTAAAGTGGAAGATCCATTCATCCTATCTGGTTCGTCTGCTTGTTGTTCAGTCATACAGTCAATTCCGAAGCTTCGCGACCCCATGGACCATTGGACACCAGGAACCTCTATCCTCCACCATCCTTCTCAACCCACCCAATTCTATGCCCATTGCATCAACAATACCATCTAGCCATCTCATTTTCTGATGGGCTCCAAGTCAAGTCCTTTCTAGGAAAAGTTACTTTTTTATTTTTGAATAACAGTTTCCAGAATTGCAAGACAATTTCTTATGCCATATAATTATTATTCCTGCATCATGGGAAATCACAACCAGTGGTGGGCATCAGCAGGTTCGCACAAGTTCGCCAGAACCGGTAGCAGAAATTCTGGCTGCCCACGCCCATCCAAATTTTGAAATAAAGTAGTCCTAATTCAGGTGCAACGCAGGGCTTTCCCCGCCCACCATACCACGGCAACAGTGTGGTAGCAAAAAAATTTTGAGCCCACCACCGGTCACAGCCCCAATTAACCAGACATAGGAAGCTCATCAGCACCACCTAATGGATAGACACAAAAAATCTAAAATATAAAGACTGTAAACACAACCATGTAGCTCACTCTTTCTTTCAAGTTGTTTGGGACATGTTGGTGTGGGTAGGCATGATCATACACACACTTGTTATGTGCTGGATTGGACCAAACAGCTCCAACCTGCCTCCATCAGTGGGTTCTACTAAACTGCAAACAGTAATGAAGATAAAAATAGAAAGGTTCTTTTATAATTGCCAATTTTTGTACCCAAAAGTGTTACATCCAGAATTAGTCCTGACTAAAGCAGACCCATTGTTATCATGAGGCTTCTGTTAATCCTTGCTAACTTCATTTTAATTAAACCCCATTAATATTGAGGAGTCTGGCCTCTGCATCACTGGGTCTGTATCGTAACCCAAGTTCTTCTCTTTAAAGTTGTGCAATTTTGAGCAAATATAATTTTGTTTAAGAGGATGCTACCCATGGAAACACCTACAGATTGCAGACAACACGGGCTCTTTGGCTATAAATGGAGATCAGCACCAAACCCTAGAGCAGGGGATCTCATCCTATGGCCTGCAGCACCATTTTATGTGGGCCGCGTTGCTGTCGCCGCCACTGTAACACCAGAAGCAGACGCATTTACAACAGCCATAAATGTGCCCACGGCTGTTGTAAATGTGTTTATTTAAGATAGCTGTGGGTGCATTTTACGGCAGTCACCTCTGGTCACTTCCAGGCTGGACTATTGCAATGCTCTCTACATGGGGCTGCCTTTGAGGACCATTCGGAGGCTGCAACTGGTCTAGACTTTGGCTGCTCAGGTGGTGATGGGCTGTGGGCGGTATGCTCATGCCTTGCCACTACTTTGTGAGCTGTACTGGTTACCAGTATGTCTCGAGGTGCAATTCAAGGTTCTGGTAATAACCAGATTACCTTTAAAGCCCTACATGTTAGTGGTCCAGGATACTTAAGAGATTGTGTCACCCCGAGAACATCTGTCCATCCCACCAGAGTGGACCAGAAATGCTCTTTTACTGTGCCATCTGCTAGAGAGGCTCGCCTCTCTAGCACCAGAAGGATGGCCTTCTCTTTGTCTGCTCCGGCCCTATGGAACCTCCTGCCAATTGAGCTCCGACTCCAGATGGAGTTGCTGCTCTCTTCAGAAGATAACTAAAAATCTGGCTGGCGAAGCAGGTGTGGGGCACCAGTGATGTGGTGACCCCCACCTGCTGGCTGATAACATAACAGCAACACTGCTCCCTCTTTTATCCTCTTTCCTTAATCCTCGGTCTTTTAATTCTTGCAGTACTTTAAATTAGGTTTTTATGGATGTGGTTTTAATGTTTTTTGTATTGTTGTATTGTTTTTAATGCTGTGAGCCACCCTGGGTGATTTTGAGTTGGGCAGCAATACAAATTGGAAATTGGAAATCTTGGTATTAGACTGGATTAAAGGTGTATAAGACCTCCCTGGGGAAGTCTGTTAGTTTTACAAACCAGCCCACCTGGGTAGCTCTTGTAAAGTCCTGACTAAGATCCAGAGTGGATCCAAAGTGCTCTCAACAATGGACTCGCCAGCAGCCAAAGTTCTCTCCACCAATCTATCTCTATTTTTCAGTTCTTCATTTCATAGAAGAAAAAGAGAAAGCAAAACCAAGATTAAGTTAACTGTGTATTCAGACTTTTTGAAATGAGGGCTTAGCCTGAGGACCTTTTCACTTGGCTTTAATGAGACTTGCTGTCTCACACAGTCAAAGGTTTCCTGGGATTTTAGTAAACCAGGTTTAATTAAGTGTGTTTATCCTTTGTATTTATATACTGTCTGACTCAGTGCAAACACTACTCGAGGTGGTTAACTCAACCATCTACACTTCGCACATCAGCTTTGGCCCTGAGCAGAGTACAGTAGAACCCCGTATAACGGGGGGGGGGGGACTCAGTTCCAAGAGGCTCTTTGCTATACAGTTTTTTCATTATACAAAGTACATTGGCGACATCCCGTATAACAAAAAATAAATAAATCATTATGTGGAGTATCGCCAATAATGCACTAACACTTTGTTGTACGAATTTTTCATTATACGAAGCGTTTGTTTTACGGGATTCTACTGTATGCTGCTCCAGTATGGAACGCATCCACATACGCAAAAGAAGTTGACATTGCTGTTAGTGAAGATATGCAGATAGTGACAGGATACCGTAAACCTACACCAGTTGAGGAAAATATACCCTCTTGTTGGTATTGCTCCACCTAAGATTAGGAGAGAAGTGGCAGCAGACACCAAGAGAACTAAGCAAGAGAAGAACCCTCAACATCCTCTGAACGGAGATG
The DNA here is from genome assembly GCA_035047305.1 of Bradypodion pumilum. NCBI lineage: Eukaryota > Metazoa > Chordata > Lepidosauria > Squamata > Chamaeleonidae > Bradypodion > Bradypodion pumilum. Next base: position 6,130,880 of record JAWDJD010000018.1, read on the forward strand.
AGACTCAAGACCACCAGCTCAGATCCAGGAAGAGCTTTATGGCAAGAACAAACATTCTTAAGAGTTTGTTGTTGTTGTTGTTGTTGTTGTTCAGTTGCACAGTCGATTCTGGCCCTTTGAATACACAAGAGCAAATCCAAATTAGAAGATGGAGGAAGGAGCTCAATGGACAAGGAATAACATTAAAGGAGGAGATGGCTGAGGAAGTCAACCTTCTCTACAGCACTTGGAGGACCCAGAATAGGATGAGGGTTGGAGTCCCTAAATGCAAGACCAACAGGCTCAAGTGGGGGCTTCTGGCAGACAACAACATATGGTATGAATGTGGAGAGACACAGAGTCCGGCCCATTTGCTGGTCTGCTGATTGCTGCCAGAGACATACACCTATGAGGACTTGCGTTTGGGTAATGACAAGGCAAAGAAAGTGGCTTCACTTTGACAGTCCAGGGTTTGATCAGGACATGAAAGAAGAAGAAGAACAATCTAGAGACATCAAATAAAAACAATACAATAAATGATCATCAGCAAAGCATTCTAAGATTTAAATTGCAGCACACAGATCAAACAGACGACTACACAAATAAATATTAAACCAGGGATTCTCAACCTGAGGCCTGTGGGCCAGATGTGGCCTGTGGCACCATTTCATATGGCCCCTCACTGCTTCCACCACACCAGGAAGTGCCATGTGGTGGAGGAAGGGCAAAATGGCCATCTAGCCCCTGAAGCTGTCTGAGGGAGCATGACCTGGGCCCCAGCTTTAAAAAATTGAGAACTCGTGTATTAAACAAAATAACAGACCTATTTAGAAAAAGAAGAGAGTATAAAATATAGCCACCACCCTGAGGAAGGATATCTGAGAAGGCATTTTTAAATGGTTTCCAATAATTTCCAAATGCCTGAATAGCGGGAGGCTGATGAATCTCAATAGGGAGATGGTTCCATAGCAAGCAAGCCACCACCAAGAAAACTCTCTTCCTGGTATCGCTCCTTTTAGTTTCTCTCAGGGTAGCCACCCATAACAGGGTGGACCTCATAATCAATATGTCACATCTCTTTTGCCAACTAGCCTTACCAGGAAGATTATGGGAAAGCTAAGGCGTGTTCTCACCACCTATTTGTCAACAAGGACAAAATTCCACCTTGTTCACCCACCGGTTTGGCAAGTGATGAAGAACCCAGGAACGGCAAGCACAGAAGGATGCATCAAGGAAGACCGTTTTGCTAAAGATGGTGAAATTTGTATATATTTATCCCCATTTCCTTCCTTTGTGAGCCAACAGGAGCTTTCTGTGCTTAGGAAATAAATCAGTGATTCAATAATTCAACAAATCATCTTGACAATGTCTCATCTTGAACCGGAGCATCAAAGTTCAAGGTTGGAATCTGTACTATATCTTGATCAGAATCTCCAAATGCGGAGACGAAATTCAGCCACCAGGACCACCTCTCCTGAATACAGGATGCTTGCATATTTAAAGAGAAAATAAAAACATAAATACCACCACTGGGTTCTAAACCTTGTGTACGGATTATTTTCCCCCTGGAAACAAGCATTGCAGTTAGCCAAACTGGTTTGACTGGAGGGCATAATAGGAATAGAAGACAAGTTTGTTGGGTCTGAATTTATTAAAGTAAATCAAATTAATTTATACTTCTCAGCCAAATAGATGAACTGGAATACTTTTATTTTTCAGGGCATATGCTTCCTGGAATGTTCCAGTTGTTATTATCTCAGACGTGCAAATCTAAGTTAGCTAGTTACATCTGCAAGGAGTTCATTACTGTTTACATGGGACTGATCTCCACTTTATTCTTAGAACATCCCAGTGAGGTTACCAAAGGGGATATGGTGTATGTAGCCCAAGGTCCTCCAGTGAGCTTCATGTTTTACAACAAGGGTCCTCAACCTTTTTAAGCTACAGGCCAGTTCACGCTGCCTCCAGTTGGCGGGCTGGACTGGTGGCAGCAGCAGTGGGGGGTGGGGGGCTTGGGGGACTCCTTCTGCCACTGGCAGGACCCCCCCCCAAGCCCCCAAAACTTCCCTCACACCACCGCCTCTGCCAGCTGGACCTCCTGAGCCCCCATCACTCCCCACACACTGACGATGGCAGCAGGAACACCACCACCACCCCGAGCAGCCACTACTCCCTGCCATGACGCTTACCTGCTTACCAACCTGGAGGAGCTGCATGGAGTGGGTGAAGGAGGGGTCCAGGCTGTCTTTCTTGCCCACAATCGGCCAGAGCAGCCCCTGGGAAAGATGCGGGCAGTTGTGTGCATTCCTTGCTTCCGCTTCTGCCATCACTGCTGCCTCAATCCTTGTCCCCTCCCCTCCTCTTGGCTTGGTGTGTCCCTAACAGCACTTCATAGCAGGATGGATGTTATAAGGCTTACAACATCCACCCTGCTAGGGAGCGTCATTATGGACATGCCAAGCCAAGTGGAGGGGACAAGGATTGAAGCGGTGGCGGTGGAAGTGGCGACTAGAGCAAGGACGTGGGCCTGAAAAAGTGAGGCCATAGGGCAAGTCCGGCCCACGTGCCATAGGTTGAGCACCTTTTGTTTACAGGAAGGCAAGACCTTTGGTCACAATGCCACTTTCTTGGCTTTTGTCGTTGGCCAAAATTAAATCTTCTCTGGTCATTGTTGTTGTTGGCTGCTATTAGTATCTGAGTATACATTTTTCCTGAAAATCCAGGGGAAATGCCATTGGCGTTAATTTGTTTTGTTGTTTTAAAAATATTTTTTATTAATTTTAAGAAGGGGAAAATACAATTAAGAAAACAATAACAAGACAATCAAAAAGAAGAAAAAGAATACATAAAACAAAGCCTACTAAAATAAAACTCAATTGTGTGCTCCTACACCAAGTGTGGGAACCTGTTACATCTTAAATTATAATATTTTCATCACCTTTCATTATTGCCCTTCCAAAATTTTGATTTTTCCTGGGCCCAAAATTCTTTTCTATTGCATATTCAATAAAGTATTTCCATATATTCCAAAATTGATTTGATTTAATAACACCTTTTTTAACATTAATCTCCCATGTTAATTTATTATTTAGCACAATGTCCCATCAATCAATCAATCAATCAATCAATTTAATTTGTACCCCGCCCAACTCAGCACTAAGCCGACTCAGGGCGGCTTCACAACATATCATAGAAAATTACACAGTTTCAAAATTACAAAATACAATTCAAAAAAGAAAAGAAAAAATACAGCATACACTTAAACAAAGTTCATACGCAGCTGCCCCACTTCCCCGGGCCAATGAAATGGGTCCCGGGGCAGGCAACGCGGCGGCAGTAGCGGCAAGTCCGGCGTCTGCTCCTTTTCAACCCCTCCTGGCTCAAGCACGGGAGGGGCGTGGGCGACGCAGCTGCCCCGCATCCCCGGGCCGATGAAGTGGGTCCCGGGGCAGGCAACGCGGCGGCGGTAGCGGCAAGTCCGGCGTCTGCTCCTTTTCAACCCCTCCCGGCTCAAGCACGGGAGGGGCGTGGGCGACGCCGCTGCCCCGCATCCCCGGGCCGATGAAGTGGGTCCCGGGGCAGGCAACGCGGCGGTGGTAGCGGCAAGTCCGGCGTCTGCTCCTTTTCAACCCCTCCTGGCTCAAGCACGGGAGGGGCGTGGGCGACGCAGCTGCCCCGCATCCCCGGGCCGATGAAGTGGGTCCCGGGGCAGGCAACGCGGCGGCGGCAGCGGCAAGTCCGGCGTCTGCTCCCCTTCAACCCCTCCCGGCTCAAGCACGGGAGGGGCGTGGGCGACGCCGCTGCCCCGCATCCCCGGGCCGATGAAGTGGGTCCCGGGGCAGGCAACGCGGCGGCGGTAGCGGCAAGTCCGGCGTCCGCTCCCCCTCAACCCCTCCCGGCTCAAGCACGGGAGGGGCGCGGGCGACGCAGCTGCCCCGCATCCCCGGGCCGATGAAGTGGGTCCCGGGGCAGGCAACACGGCGGCGGTAGCGGCAAGTCCGGCGTCTGCTCCCTTTCAACCCCTCCTGGCTCAAGCACGGGAGGGGCTCCTTCTGGATCTGAGCCAGTGGACTTGAGGCACATATCCATACCTCACTATACCATTCTTCAATCTTAAAATGAGGAATAGTTTTCCATTGTTTAGCCATCATTAATCTTGCAATGGTTAAGAAAGTCATCAATAAATCTTTTTTTTTCCGTCGGATAGTTCCAAAATATCTATTTCCATTAACAATGCCACCTGTGGTTTTAACTTCATTTTTAATTTAATTTGTTTAAGGTGGATCCCAACTTCCCGTGAAGTGACCTACACATTATGATCACAGAGCCATCTCCTAAGCCACGTATGACATGAGACCTGCAGGATTTAACACCAGGATTGCAAAGGACTGCCACAGCCTTTAGGATATTATCACGGTGCACCTTCACAACCAGTCCATCTGGCATGGCCTCTTCCACCTCCATGACCGCTGGTAATCAGAGTTCCTCCTCTACTCTATTTGCCATTGGGCCCAATATGATGGTTTCCAATGGCATTACCTCCACTGAGGGGGACATCACCCCACCTAAAGGGGCTCCTCTGCCCATAGCCATTGGCCCCTTTAGGGAGTCAGGTTATTTACCGCAGCCCAACACTCAGCATTGTGTCACTGGCTGTACAGTCTACTTCATTACCATGGCAGAATATCCAGCCAGACATATATGGTAGTAATCAGTAGACCAGTAATTAACCTCCACATTCACATGGTATGTTGTTGTCCACCAGCAGTCCTCACTTGATCATGTTGGTCTTACATTTAGGGACTCAGACTCTCAGCATATTCAGGGTTCTCCAACTGAAATATGGAAGGTTGAGTTCCTCGACCATATCCTCCTTTAATGTTATTCTTTATCCAGTGAGCTCCTTCCCCAATATTCTAATTTGGCTTTGCTCTTGTGTACCCTCAGGAGTCTTAGTTTTTGTCATAAAGCTCCTTCTGGATCTGAGCCAGTGGACTTGAGGCACATATCCATTCAGAGGACGTCAAGTTTAGCATACTGTCACCCAGGGGTTCCTAAACTAAGGCCCGTGGTCTGGATCTGTCCCATGGCACCATTTCATGTGGCCACCACACCCCTCCAAGGGCATTCAAGAAACAAAACGGCCACCCCTTTTGAATCCGTTGGGACAAAATGGCCTCCCCCATCGTGCAGGCAGGGCCAAATGGCCTTCCGACCCTTGAAGCTGCCTGGGAGAGCATGACCCAGCACCCAGCTTGAAAAGGTTGGGAACCCCTTCTGTAACCACTACTCCACTCTACACATTGATGTCCAATAAAGCATAAACTGTGGAGAACTATATTAAAACCTTGCTTTTTAGAGTTTCTCAACTCTACATAGTGGACCTTTAGGGTTGCATGCATGGTGGATAAGGAGGGGAATCATCAATAATTATGGAAGTTGCAAGATCAGCCGGACGTTTACCATTAATCTGATGTTAAAACAATCCACATTTCCTGATCTTATAAATGTCAATGTCAGCTTGAACCACCAATCCATGTCTAATTTCCTGATGTGATTCTCCACTTGATACGTGCTACTGATAACTTTTCTTTTCTTTTTCCTGGGAGCCTCCCAAAATGATCTCAGCGGTTCCAGGAAATCATTGCGAAATGACATGTCTCTTGTACAGGCAATGAAACATTGGAACAGTTAATGGCTATCGTTCAATGAAAGCTTAGGTGGAGCTTTCATTGGGACAAGATCTTGGCCCCAAAACAAATTTTTCCTCATCTAATAATATAGTTTTGTGTTGTGACTACTTCCAATGATGCTACACAAACAGGTCTGGGTTGTGACATCGCCAGGGTGTTGAGGAAGTTTGAGTTTTGCTACTCTGACTTGTGAATACGAGACTTTACATGCAAATGTGACTGTGATGTTGGCATATAAATTACCCACCTTCTCCTTCAGCTCCTCATATCGACTTTTCCACCTTACCCTCTGGAGTCTAGATTGTGTTTCGAGCAAGGTAAGATACTTTTGCCAAGATCTGCATTTGTCATGGGTTTTAAGGTTGAAATTATTTTTTCATTAAATGCTGCAGATTAAAGATTTCCAGTTAGCCACAAAGACAGCAAGAAAGACTTTATGGGGAGTTGAAGTCTGGCAAAGTAATATTGAAAATAATTAGAGAACATTTCAAGAGTCTTTAAAGTGCCATTGTAAACTTTGTGGTTTTGTATTTGTTGAATGTTGTGGTCTTCCTGGAAGAAGAAATAATCTATGATTTTAAAAAAAGAGATTAATTTTTGGTTTCCAAGGAGGAATGTTATTCAATTCCTCAAAAATCTTCCAGTTTGCAAATATGGGATGTTGTGTTTCTGTATCCACCATTCAAATATCAGGAAATGGCCTGATATTGCTACACAATATTGTTCCTGTATTGGCAGTAGATAAAAGGATGTCAAATTCTACATAGTAATGGGTAACCTCATGTTGACAACAGCAATGCCAGCAGTCAAAATGGTCTACAGGATACCCTCTTGTGACCACAACCATTTCTTCTAGTTATTTTGATTTCTTTGTGGCTCCAAGCAATAGATGCCTGGAGAACTTGCTGAAAAACCACCCTAAGAATTGCTTTTGTGTTTGAGTGAGGAGTGGTTGGCTAATGAAAAAAAGCAGTTAGGTATTTTTGTATGTCAGGGTTTTTCATAACTCGGGGTTTTTCCATAAATCCAGACCCCCGATTTATGGGAAAACCCATTTGTAACTCGAGGTGTTCGTAACTCGGGGCGTTCATAAGTTGGGGTTTTACTGTACAACCAAATTGACAATATCTCTGATGTAAATCATGGGGTAAATGTGGATGCAGAGACAGATGGACAGATAAAATAAACTTCTTTTCTCTGTCTTCCAGGCTTCCTTAAATCCTCAGAAGATGTCTTACCAGAGCCAGCAATGTAAGCAACCTTGCCAGCCCCCTCCCCAATGCAAGTTTCCTCCCCAGGAACCATGCTGCCCTCCCAAACAGGAGTGCCCACCTCCTCAACAAATATGTCCACCCAAAACCGTCTGCCCACCTCCTCAGCAAAAATGTCCACCCAAAACCATCTGCCCACCTCCTCAACAGCCCTGTCCACCTCAGCAGAAATGCCCACCAAAGCAATGCCCAGACTACAAACATTGCTAAGAACCAACAGGAACCATCACCACCCAGAAGAACGTCCATGACTGGGAAGAACGTTCTGGGGTGGACATAAGGCACAACCCGTGGGATTCTCTTCTCTCATCGTTCTTTCTGCCTTCTTTAACACACATCACAATGGAAGCAATGTCTGGTGCCACAGCATGAAAGAACTCGTGAGACATTGGCCTATGTAATTCCACCGGAAGCAGTGATGGGCATGAGCCGGATTGGACCAGTACGCGTGTACCGGTAGTAAAAATGGTTTCACCCCAAAGCACATCCCCAGCCACTCCGAAGAGCAGTCACTTGACCAACAGGCCATGCCCACCAAGTCATGTGGCCACACCCACTGTGTGGTAGGAAATTTTTTTGATGGCCACCACTGACCGGAAGCTATTCTGCTAACTATTTTGCTGCTGAGAAACTAACACTTATGGGCCACCAAGAACTTCCATCGGTGATAGAGAAATATGCCAGCTAATATTCTCCTGTGTGATTCTTGACACTCCAATATTTCATCCTATATTTTATGCCATACTCAATATTTCACCTTTCATGTCTATACAGCTATTATCTTCCAGGATGTTGGGATTCAGCTATAATGATGTCAGTTCCTATTAAAAACATGTTTGAGCAACTATAGATCTTTTTCAAAAATGTCTTCTTTTTTCCACTTGAGAAAGCCTTGATGTTGGGAAAGATGGAGGGCAAAAGAAGAAGGGGTGGCCAAAAATGAGATGGCTAGATGGTATTGTAGATGCAATAGGCTCAAAGCTGGGCGGGTTGAGGTGGATGGTGGAGGACAGAGGTGTCTGGCAGGCAATGGTCCATAGGGTCGCAAATGGTTAGAATCGACTGTGCGACTGAACAACAATAATTTTGTGTCAGAAATTATTTTGGGTTGAAAGGATTTTTGCAGAAGAAACTCAGTTCAGGGAACACCCAAATGAGGCTCTTTTCATGTCCCCAAGAGCTGGGACAGAGACAGGCACTCAAGCCATCATGCATTACCCGGGTCTTGAACTGCTGACTTGACAGCCTTCCAGCTAACAAGGCGAGCTTCTTAACCACTGAGCCACCACAGGATATATGTGGGTTTTGCTGGGTTTAGTGGGTTGCCAGTGAGCTGATTCTGTGGAGGCGGTGGGGGATTTTATGGGTTATTCATTAATTAATTTATTCAAAATCTGTATTAAAAGGTTTGTGTCAACAACTAGAGGTAAATGGAGGCTTCTTTTCCATTTATTGTCTCATAGCTCCTGTCTTACTATGCAGACTAGTTAAGCCTGATGGGCTCAGTTTCTTTTAGGATTTCAGAAACAATAAGCAATCAATGGGTAAAGAAACAAAACTCTATTAGACAGCTCTCTAAGCAAAACATAACAGAGACAGGTGAAAAAATGGAAATAAGAACACAAGCAAGCAATGCATACCAAGCAGAGATTCCCTCTGTCCCTTCTTTAGCTGCCTGAGAGCTCAGGGTAGGTAGCAGGGATGTTCTGGGCACTTCTTATGTATAAAGAGCTGCCAGGTAGATAAAGAAGGGACAGAGGGACTACTCAAGCCAGGCTGATGGGACTTGTAGTCCCACAAAGATGGGGCAGAAGCAGCCCAGCCTTCTTGTAAAATTGGACAACCCTCTGCCAAAACTGCTTTGATTCGTATTCTGGCATTGGGTAGGGTGTTGGACTCAATGGCCCTTCCAACACAGTGACTTAATTAATTTACTGTAATTTAATTTAATAGATTTATATACCGCCCTATCCAATGGACTCTGGGCAGTGTACACAAGTTAAAACCAATATAAAACAATTAAAGATCCTTTAAAACATAACAATATTACCCCCCGCTGTGCCATTTACTATCTTTAAAAAAATCTACAAAACCTTAACATTAAAAAATTAATTACAGGAGAGGGGAGCCTCAGACGAGCCAGAAAGGGGAGCTTGTTGACAATCCCGGCCCCCAGACCCATTTTGCCAACCACGTCTTCAGTTCTTTCCTAAATGGTAGTAACTGGTCCTGCAGGTGTAATTTTACTGGGAGGAGGTTCCATAGTGTGGGGGCTATGACCGAGAAGGCCTTTTTCCTTGTGCTGGAGAGGTGAGCCTCCGCAATAGATGGTACCTGAAGGGTGCCCTCTTGGTTAGCTCTCGTGGGACGGGTCGACGGGTGAGAATATAAGCCTATGAATCTATGATAAGCCATTTTCTTCTGTTCCACAAATGTTTGGCCAGTTGTTAACCAAGATCAAGATTTAACTATTCAGGGAACCTCAGCCAAGCCATGGTTGGTTAGAGAAGCAAATTAAGAAAGGTACACATTATAGAAAGAAGCATGTTTTTATTTGTTTGCTTACAAAGAGGTTTCCCCAAAGAAAATTCAAAGTGAGTTATTTGCATGTTAAAACAAGGAGAGGAAACCTGCTGTTTGCAAATCACATTTTACAAAGTCATTTTGTATGAGTGTGTCAATTTAATGTTTGTTCTTCCCACCCCAGTTTTCGGACTGCATTGTTCGATTAGCAGACATACCATACACTTCTTTGACAAGTTAGCATAGACAAATAAACTCCATAAAGTTTACTGGAACTAAAGAGGGAAAGAACCATTTTAAAAGTGTGGATGGGTAGCTCAGTTGATGTCCCATCTTGGTCAGTTCCACAACTGTCCATTTACTGTAAGATTCCATCCATTGCAATCCAAATCTGATTACATTTGGAATGGATCCACGGAAATCAATGAGATTCTAGTTGATTGTAATAAATTTAAGCAGATCTACTGGACTGCAGTGGCTCAAGTGGCTAAGACACTGACTGGAAGGCGGCAGGTCAGCAGTTCGATACATGAATACTGCAGGACAGAATGAACTCCCGTCTTTGTCTTGGTTCCTGCCAACCTAGTGGTTCAAAAGCAAGAAATTGCAAGTAGATAATAGGGACCACTTCAGTGGGAAGGTAAACAGTGTTCCGTGCGCTCCGGTGTTTAGTCATGCCTGCCACATGACTACAGAAGCATCTGCAGAAGCAGACAGTGCTGGCTCTTCGGCAATGAAGCAGAGATGAGCACTGAACCCTAGAGTTGGATATGACTGGCTTTCGAACAAGGGTGACCTTTACCTTTACTCTATATCTGCCTGATGAGAACCAATCCTGTTGTAGTAGGGAGTTGTTTCGTGTATTGCCTCTGGTGTCAGCGAAATAGTCAATCCACTCCAGATTTTACTCTGAACTTTACAAGAGCCATCCATAGTGCTGAACCTTCTCAACACCCCCCAAAAAACCTGCATGTCTTTCAACCACAGTGGCTTAAGCACTCTTGGATTTGAAATCCAAGAAAGCGGTGTTCCCAAATTTTGCTTTTCTGCAGGACAAGTGAAAATACATAAGATTATTTCAGAAACAGTTACTTTCCCCATATAAGAACAACAACAATGATTCATTCTACTAGAAAGTTCCCCTCCTCAAAAAAAAAATCATTCTTGGTGCCATCATATTGCATCAATGGCTTAGGTGGTACGTCAAGATTTATTCAAACATGGGTTGGAATCCTGCAAAACAAAATGCAAATGGATCAACACAAAAGTTCACACACACAATTAAGTCACAATTTTCCATTGTTAAAAGGCCTCCTTCCATAAATCTATGGTGGCATCTCCTGCAGTCTGGGTAAAGGGGAATCGTAGCTGAAATCCAGGTAAGCAAACTTTTCAAAATGGAATTGCCATAAATTAAAACATCTCTGTAGACAAGGGGTTCCCAACCTTTTCAAACCGGGAGCCAGGTCACACTCTCTCAGTCAGCTTCAAGGCTGGATGGCCATTTTGCCCTGCCTACAGGGTGCCCGTTCTGTCCCAACAGCTTCAAAGGGATGGCCATTTTGTTCCTCGAATGCCCTACTTGCAATTTTCAAACTGTTAGGTTGGCAGGAACTGGGACAGAGATGGGAGCTCTCTCCGTCGTGCAGTACTTCACTGTAGACACACATACAAATCCAACAAGCATGTGGAGCCATGTGATCCAGCAAGCAACAGTATAATGTCTCTGGACATACCCTAACTCCCTTCCAAAAGATACCCCATTTGCCTAACTCCATCTCTGCCTCAGCTGAGGCCAGGTCGGCGTCGGGTGTGGTAGGCCCGTCGTCAGGTGAGTTGCAGCAGAGTGGGAGCTGCAGAGCTGTGGAATGGGGGATGGACCACACAGGAGCCAGTGGCAGGGGCCCTGGTATGGTGGAGTCTCATGCCCCCTATGCTGCCTGGCACTGTGGACTTGGCCATGGACTTGGCTGCTGGGGTGCAGGGCCCGACATCGCCCCCGACCAGCTTAGACTTTGTATTGTGAGGCCTGGACTCTTGCAGTCAAATTCTTGTTTTGGGATGTTTTGACTTAGGTGACTTTTATTATTGTATGCTAATTGTATTCTGCTAATAGTATCTTGTTCTCTAGTGTATGCTAATTGTATCTTGTTTTATATTGTACTAGCTGATTACCCGGCTTCACTCGGGTTTTTGTTTTCTTTAACATAGGCAAGCCTTTCCCTCTTGGAAACTTCATGGGGTGTATGTGGGTCACTCCTGCCTCTCTTCCTCTGTCTCTCTCTTCCCTCACCTGTCCTGCTTCTCTGTCGATGGTCACTTACAGTACTGATCTCGCATGCCCATTTGCCTTCCACCTACTGTGAAAACTACAGCTAAGCTCAGAGGGCTAGAGCTGAGCTAATCAGATGATGTCACAATGGGACTACGACATCAGCTCAATTACATCACTGGGAAACACACACATTATATAGATCAATTGTGTCCTGGTTTGGGGGTGTACACCCCCCCCATGGGTTTTGAGATCCCTGCAGTGCTGATCTCCCAAGCCCAAGGTATGTATGTGCCAAATTTCAGCGGGATCAGTCCAGGGGTGCGGAAGCCTTTGGAGCACATACAAACAAACACTTCTGTTTTATATAGAGAGATTGGAGGTGAGTTGCATTTGCAAGTGGGCGGCATACAAGCCCAAATTAACAACAACAACAACAACAACAACAACAACAACAACAACAACAACAACAACAACAACTACTACTACTACTACTACTACAACAACAACAACAACAACAACAACAACAACAACAACAACAACAACAACAACAACAACAACAACAACAACAACAACAACAACAACAACAACAACAACAACAACAACAACAACAACAACAACAACAGGATTTCAACTTCATTGTTCACTGAGGAATGAAAATAGTATATCATGTCCATATCAGAGATGGGTCATTGTCACCTGTCTGTGTCACTATGGCAAACAAACATGTCCAAGCATCCACCCCAAGCTTGCTTAAATAACCCTCTTGTGATTATTAGGGTTCAACCTGAATCAAAGAGCCTCCTCAAAGATTGTGGTATTTTTTAAACCACAATCAGGCGTACCCTTGTAACAGCAACCCTGGGTTGCTGTCTAATCTTTCTCACATTCAGTCAGGCAAAAGGAATTGCAGAATGAACTCCCAAAAGGTGTCTTCATTTTTGCAGGTTCATATTTAGCCTAGACATAGAAGAAGAACTATCCATTCCAATTTTAAAAAGAAAATTCAATGAAGCATTTTGGCACTAGAGGGAATAAGAAGACTTTCTGAGTTTTAAAAAAAGGATGTCCAAGTCTTATAATTAAAAATATTGGATGCAGTGAGTTGCATAAATTAAGCGCTGTATTTCAACTGTATATATTCCCATGTAGATTATTACCTTCTTTCATGTTTAGGACCAGAACAAAGTCACCCAAAACAAGCTTCAGTAACCGCAAGACATAATTTCTTTGTCATTCATCAGTTCAGTATCTGCATCCAGGGGGTTCTTCACCTGTTTATATTTACTGCTCGATGTTCTCTGGATCTACAACATCACAGGGGAAAACAGGAGGAAGAGAGGAACATGAGAAGTCATAGGTTTGAAGAGTAAACATAAAAAAATAGTAATACAGGGTCACAAAAGGAGGTTATTTGGGAACATGTTCAAATGCTTCCTTATGTGTCAAAGATTCTGTATTCACAGTACATATGTTCCATAATAATGATTTCTTGTCAGAAATTATTCTGGGTTGAAATGATTTTTGCTGGAGAAACTCTGCTCAGGGGACACCTGAAAGAGGCTCCTTTCATGTCCCCAAAAGCTAAGACAGAGACTGGCACTCAATCGTCATGCAGTACCCGGGTCTGAAACTGCCGACTTGCCGGTCTTCTAGCTAGCAAGGCAAGCTTCTTAAGCGGAAATTTCATGTGTTTACTGGAATTCCTCCAGGGAGAGCCAGTTTCAAACCAGTGCCTTAGGCAGGAGGAAATATATTTAAAGAGAAAGTTCCTCTGAGCATATTAAAAGTCTCAGAATTTGTTCTTGTTGAACAAACAGTAAAGACCTTGTACAGAAAATCTATTATTATTATTTTTAGCAGGTTGTTCTATTCCCCACTGATAGCTCTCTTCCCAGGAAGCTTATGAGAATGCGGGAAAGAAAAGGAGGGTTGGACAATTGAAGAGAAACAATCAAACTACTGGTTTCTTTGCACTCATTTTTACATAATCCTATGAAATGCAGCAGTGTGCTTATTATCCCTCCTTTATCGTTTGTTATCTGTGAGTTTTGCTAGTGGAAGCCAGACATCCCGCTATGATAATGGAGTAGACCATACAGCCAGCAACTCAACGCAGAGTGTTTGGCGGTGGTAAATAACCTGACTCCCTAAAGGGGCCAATGGCAATGGGCAGAGGAGCCCCTTTAGGTGGGGTGATGTCCCCCTCAGTGGAGGTAATGCCATTGGAAACCATGATATTGGGCCCAATGGCAAATAGAGTAGAGGAGGAACTCTGATTACCAGCAGTCATGGAGGCGGAAGAGGCCATGCCAGATGGACTGGCTGTGAAGGTGCACCTTGATAATATCCTCAAGGCTGCGGCAGTCCATTGCAGCTCCGGTGTTAAATCCTGCCTGTTTCATTTCATACGTGTCGCAGGAGATGGCTCCGTGATCACAGTTTGTGGGTCACTTCATGGCAAGCTGGTATCCACCTTAAACAAATTCCCGCCAATGACATTTTTCCTGCTTCAGGGGGGGCGGGGAAATGCATTCTTGGATACTAGTTGCAGCTGACAATAAGTTGAAGCCATGATGTCCTTCTATCCTTACAATTTCCCCTACTAAGCATGCAATTTGATGCAATTTTCCACTAAATTTACAAATCCTTTCCAACAATCACCTGCGGTTTTCTAGGTTCGTCCAAGAGAATCGTGGGTTTAAAGGATGTTGATAAACACCTACCTAACATACCTGTCAAGTGTTGCCTGTGAAAATACGGGAAATTCTCCAGGCACAGACGCGAATGTGCAGCAATCCCTTTGCGCATGCATAGCAACCCCTTCATGCATGCGCACAATCCCTTTGTGCATGCGCACCACTGCGTCTTACAGGTGCGCATGCGCAGCAACCCCTTTTCTGACCATTCCAATAAAGTACGACAGCAGGAAAGAGGGGCAAAAAACGGTATTACCCGGCCAATACAGGATACTTAACAGGTATGCTACCTAGACTTCTTTTTTGGCAACCTTGTTGTTGGGGCGGAGACATTTGAGTTGTTGCACTATTAAGCAAAGAAGAATCAGAAACTCTGGCTGATCTACCGTTGATCACCCTCCGATCTTATCACTTGATATGCCCACCGTTGTTTCATACCCTTCTCCACTACTAAACTTTTCATAAACAAAAAGTGCTCTAAGCATTCATTGGGTAAAGAAACAAAGCTGTATAAGACTGTTCTCTAAGCAAAGATAAGATAAGAGATAAGATAAATCTTTATTGTCATTGTCCCCTTGCAGGAACAACGAAACATAACATAGATAGGTCAAAAATCAGTAACAAGAACACAAGCAAGCAATGCATACCTAGCATAGATTCCCTCTGTCCCTTCTTTAGCTACCTCTATAGTCCTTCAAAAGACTCTCTATATAGCAAGAGTTCACAACCTTTTTAAGCTGTGGGCCAGGTCATGCTCCCTCAGACAGCTTTGTGGGCCGGATGGTCATTTTGCCCTTCCTCCACCACATGGTACTTCCTGGTATGGTGGAGCCAGTGGGGGGCACATGAAATGGTGCTGTGGGCTACATCCCGCCCATGGGCCGCAGGTTGAGAATTCCTGATACACAGGGACCTCATGTTTGGAAGGCTAAAGAAAGCATAGCTGTTTCACTTCTCTTTATCCAGAATTCCACTTAGTCCCATATTTAGTCTCCTTTCCTGCATTTTCTTAACTTCTAATAAAAGGGTTTACCTTGACTGGTGGCATCTCCTGTTGGATCAGCTTCTTAAACTCGCTCCTCTTGAACTTTTCTGTCTCTTTCACCTTTTTGGGGTTGGCCTTAGAGTTGCCCTCAATCAGATCTGTGAAAGCCTTGATCAGTCTGGACATCTTTGGAAGTCTCGGTAGTTCCTGCAAGGGTCACAGGAGGCTGACCTGAGAATGCCCAGCAAAAGCAACCCAATGGGAGAAACTCAGAAAGACTATGCTCCTGAAGTTGAATTTTTTTTCTCACCCTGCTTCACCTGTAGCCCGGCAAGTTGTCACGTCAGATGTCCCACTCCATTTCTGAAGCTGGGGGAAACAAGGGGGTGGACAATGGTCAGGCTGGTTTTTAATTATGACTCTGTCTGGAAAGTAGTCCACACACAACTCCCACACTTGTCGCAAACGATTGCCAAAACAATCGGCAGCAACACAAAGTCGTGAGGTGCATTCTCACCTCTGCTGACGTCTATTGTAACAAAATAGGTAAAGGACTAAACCAGGTTCCACCAACCTGCCATCTTACAGCCTACAAAAGCCCCCTTTCCCCCCAACCAGCAGAGAATGGCTTGGTAGTCTGTTCACACTCCAAAGGGATGCCTCTTGAGGGAGCCGGGAAGCCCTATGTTAAAATTCCACTGATACTATGAGCTTATTAGCTTGGGTTGGGCCAATCTACTGTGTCTCAACCTTAGTGTTTCCTTCTGCAGTATGGTTATGATGATCATGGTAACTCTGCGGGAACAGCTGTTTACCTGAATATGTCTGCCTGGTGTTGCTTGCTTATTATTTTAATAACAGGTTTTTGCAACTGAGTCTAGTAGAGATTCCCAATTGGCTATTGTTTTAGATTGGTTGGTATTTTTTGTGACCTACCTTTATCACAGTTCCATTAAGGGTGTGTGTGTGTGATTTTAATTTAATTTAATTTAATTTTCGCACTTGTACGCCGCCCGATCAGGAAACCCGACTGAATGAAAAGACAACACCTTTCACAGTACCAGTAATTAATTTGATGCCAACTTCAGAGCTCACATAACTTGGGTGATCTGACACCGACCAGTCAGAATAGTTAAATAGCAGAGTTAGTACTAGTTTAGTAATGTTTCAGTTGTAAACTGACGCAGTGATGCACTGAAGCTGGTCCTGTCCTCTACTGGAGAACTGGTAGCGGACATTCCCCAGGCCATGCCCACCTGGCCGGCCATGGCCACCTCCATAGCCCATTGCATTGGCCATGCCCACAGATTTGGAACCGGCCACAGATTTGGCCCCGCCCACAGAGCTAATAATAATAATTGGAGCTAGTGCATTTATAAAATGTTTCTCCGATGACTGAAAAAACAAAGATTCCTTGTTGCTTTAAAAAAAAATCCAGGACTAGATCAAACAGGCTTGGGCTGCAGAAGATTAGAACTTCTTTTTGGAACTGTGGTTTACCTGTTACAAAAAGTAAACCCTCAGCCAGGAAGCAAAGAAGCAACCAATGCTCTCTTCTACCCTTCCAAAATCTAACATAGTACAGTACTCACAATCTATGCAATATATAACTTTCTCTCTCCATCTCCAACAGTAATGTAAGTAAAAAAATGAATGTACAGTAAGTGATTCTACAATGCACTTCTAAATGGTCTGATTCTATGGATGTTAACAGAAGATCCATCAAGACGTTTCACAGTACTGTATAAACTGGTGATGGTGAACCTTGGCGCTCCAGCTGTTCTTGAACTTCAATTCCCAGAAGCCTTGATCAGCAGGAGTGCTGACTTGGGCTTCTGGGAATTGAAATTCCAGAACATCTGGAGTGCCAAAGTTCTCCATCACTAGTACAAGCCATCTGTCTATGGATGAAACATGCAGCCATCATACCATTTCATTTCCATAGGATGTGTTAGGGACCCATCTTGTCCCCCAGGTGGTTAAACATCTACAAGCCACCCTAGATGGAGTCATCAGAAGATCTAGGTCAGGTTATCATCAATAATACAGGCAACACCCAGTTTTATCTATCATTTCCATCTGGCCACAGAAATTTTCAACCAGTGTTTCAGATAGGGGGATGGTTTGACTTGGAGGTACATGGAAGCCGTAACTATTGGGTTCCATGATGTGTCATAACTTCTTAATATCCCCACATTTCAGTGTTTGAGGTGCTACAGTCTGAGATGAATCTCAATAAATGATGCATTCTTAATGGACCACAGCCTTCACAACAGCCAGGGCATCTCTCAATACTGACCTGAACAAGTGAGGTTCAGATTTCTTTCCTTCTTACCCCAAACATACTCTAGAGCAGGGGTTCTCAACCTATAGCCCAGGGGCCAGATGTGGCCCACGACACCATTTCATGTGGGTCACCACCGTTTCCACCACACCAGGAAGTGTCATGTGTGGCAGGCAGGGCAAAATGGCTGTCCAGTCCCCAAAGCTGTCTGAGTGAATGTGACCCGGCCCTTGGCTAGAAAATGTTGAGAACCCCTGCTCTAGAGCAGTAATGATGAACCTATGGCACATGTGCCAGAGGGGGCACTCAGAGCCCTCTCTGTGGGGCACACACACCATTGCCCCAGCACACCGTTCGCCCTGCCTTTCTGCCCAGCACCCCAATGGGAGTGCTTCCTCCCTCCCCCCAGCACAGAGTTCAACCCGCCCCTCGACCCAGCACTGCAATGAGCATGCTTCCTCCCTCCCCTGTCTGGGGTAAGGCGGGTGGGTCACATACAGCGTGATGGTGCGGCGCGGATGGCAGCATGTTGAGTCTGTGGCGAAGGTGAGTTTGGGCACTCAGTCTCTAAAAGGTTTGCCATCATTGCTCTAGAGTTTTAAATCAAAGCCAGTGTTGAAGAGAATCTCCACACTTACCCACTTCATCTGTACCGTGTAGCAATGGGAAAGAAATTACCTGGACAAATGCACCTTAATAAAAACCAGTCACACTCTGTTTCCTAGCAATTAGTAGAGAAAGTGGGTGGTAGATGATGAAGTTCCCTTCTTGCAGAACCTGCTTGGCTGTTGTTGTTTTCCATTTTCCTCTGGTGTGCAGCTGGATCATATGTCAAGAATGTGTGAGGCACAGAGAGAGAGAAACAAGGGAACAAGTTGGTCTTAAACTAACAGTGGAACAAACCTCACCGGATCAAGCCAAGCTAGCTAGGATGCCACCATACATTTGATATAAGGACTAAATTTTTGCAGTTTCAACAGGTTTAACGCTCACCTGGTTTAATGGCTGTGTTGTGATCCAGTCCTCGTCGGGCTCTGAGGATGGCCTGGATGAGGGGGCATAATTCTCTCCCACCAAACCAGGACAGCCATGTGATATCATTGCATTCTCTCTCTATATGAGTTTATATTGTGTAGTAGTGTAATTATGTTTTCGTATTGGATTGTTATGTATTTGTATTGGATTGTTATGTATGTATTTTGTTTGTATTTTCTTTTTTCTGTATTTTCTTACTTTGAAAATTAATTTAAAAAATTAAAGAGCAAACTCGCTGAAAGAGCAATCCTGTGGAAGGCATTATGCTCTTTAAGTGAGGTACCACTGTACTAAAGACAGTTCCCAGTTGATATCGATTGGCTGGGAGGCTTATAAGCAAGCTTGTTGCAGCCTGCCAGCGTCGGTACAACTCTCATGTGAAGACCGACACCCTGCTCGATTCCAGACTGCCTGCCTAGACCCTGCCCTGTCTGTGGTGACCCTGACTTCTCTGCCAACCCTGGCGACACCCCTGGACACCCGTTGGATTAGATGCTTGCTCGGACTACCAGTAAACAGACCCCGGCTTGCCTTTTGGACTTTGACATCTGGACTCTCCTTGAACAGACTCTTTGTGTAGCACCGCCATGCGATGACCGTGCCCACTCAGGTGGGTCAGCACAGGCTGGGAAAAATCCAGTAGAGACTCATCAGTGCACACACAAGAATGAGCCCATTAGTTAATCATTTGAACCCATGTTTTTTTATTGTTGTTGTAAATATAAGGGAAAGAACCATCTTACAAGTGTGGAAGGGTAGTTCAGTTGATGTCCCATCTCAGTCTATTCCACAGTTGTCCATTCACTGGAAGGTCCCATTTATCTATCAATCTGATTCTATTTGAAGCCAATCCATGGAAATCCAAATGATTCTAGTTGTTTGTCATGAATTTAAGCAGATCTACTCTATATCTGCCTGATGAGAACCAATCCTGTACCTGTAGGACCTCTATCAAGCTGGTTGGATAGCTCAGTGGTTTAGTCAACTGAAGAATTGAGTTCCAACTTATTACCAGAGGCAAGATTAATTTTGGCTAGGAATTGGAAAAGAGCCTATGATTTTCAATTAAATGAAAGGTAGAGGGATACAGCAGTTAATGATAAATTAGCATGCAATATTAAGGTAGGGAAGAGGTTGATAAGTAGACAAATAGGGGGAAATTGTTGATTTTGTATGAATAAAGTGGAAAGGATATGTAAAATTGCAATAATCAATGCACTTCTGTTAGAAGAAGGAGGTTTCGTAGAGGGAGGGAAAATTAGTGATATGTCTAAATTATCCTGATGAGAGGGGCCCATGATTGTACAGTTTGTTCTTGTTATGTTATATATGTTTTTGTTTTATTTATTTAAAAAGGTAAACGAAAGACAAAGAATAGTATGCTCTAGAACAGGGGTCAGTAAACATGGCACTCCATGTGTTCTTGGACTTCAATTCCCAGAAGCCCAAGTCAGAAGACCTGCTGATCAGGGCTTCTGGGAATTGAAGACCAAGAACATCTGGAGAGCCAAGTTTGCTGACCGCTGCTATAGAAGAAGACGTGTCTGGCCAGAAGATTGAATGCCATCTGGAAACTTCCAGCCATGTGCTACAAGTTACATCCATAGTCTCATTTTTCACATTTCATTTCTTCATATACTCCATGAGCAAGAACAGAGAACAAGCCCAAGGCTTGAGGGAAGAACCAATCTTCAGTTGTGTCTATAGTTTGTCCACTTGGCAATTTCTCGGCGAACAGGGTCTCCGGGAGATAAGACATCACTGACGTCACTGTGGGCTATGATGACATAATCCGGAGCCAGGTAACCTATCTTCATGCTGAAGTCAAGTAGACATTTCAATGCTTTCCATGCCGCTTCATTGGGAACCCTCTCTAAAGGAGAAGAAAAGACATTCTTTCTTTCTCACAAAAGGTACACTCACAAACAGAAGCACACCCCATCTCTCTTCTCGTCAACTGGGCTGGGCCTGATCCACCACCCATAAATCCCAATCATAACCCATGACATCTAGTCCAGTGTGGTGTAGATCAACACATGCAAAGCAAGTGGATGTGGCCCTAAATGAAAGAGCAAAATTGGACACAGGATGCCTAAAACCCAACCCCGATACAAAAAGTGCATTAGTTAGCTTGCACCCTTCCACCAAAATTACATCGATAAAGTGCTACTCAGAAAGAGTGGGTAAAGGCAAGATCCTTGGAAACATACCTGCTATTTGATCACCAACCACCAAAGCAGAGACTGAAATCAAGGCACAGTTTCCTCATAACGTCTGCTCCCCTGAACAACCAGCCCCCACAGATCGCCCTAGCACTTTGGTAGGCAAGCAAAGAACTATCAGACGACTGGGCAGAACCACATGATTCTCTACCGCCTGGCCATGAACAACCTGCATGGAAAGCTTTAAACAGACTGTGTTCCAGGGTAGGAAGATCAAGAGCTAATCTGAGAAAAGTGAGGTTTCCCTGTCGATCAGGGGTTCTCGAACTTTTTCAGCTGTGGGTCGAATCATGCCCCCTCAGACAGCTGATCAGGCCGGACTGGTGGTTCCCCCACCACAAACTCTACTGTAAAATGCATCCACTACCGATTCAGGTGGGGGCGGGGGTGGCTGGAGTGAGGTCAGGGCCCGGATTATTTGTGATGGGCCTGATTCAGCCCATGGGCCATAGGTTGAGAACCCCTGCTGTCAATGGTAGCCTGTGTGAATGCAAAGAAGAGCAAACAATCGCCCATATGATACAATGCACATGATGCCCTTCAACATTCACTGAGAAGGACCTTATGTTGTCAAGAGGAAATGCTTTTGAGGTGGCCTGATATTGGGTGGATGTTATCTAGTCCTTTTAATTCCTTTTTGTTTTAGATATGTTAATTTTAGCTTTGTATGTTATTATATGTTGGTGGTGCCTCTGACATGAATAAAGAAAGAAATCTAAAAGTTGTTGGCTTTACATGAGTGTTGCAGTCAAATGGCTCTTCAAAGTCAATAGATTTCTGAAGGCTGATTTAGGCCATTGATTCTGAAAAACAGGTTTCTACTGTATATGTCTCCACATCATCCAAACATCATTGAATGCTAATGACTAATGAGCAGTGCATCATTTTTCCAACCCATAATTTAGCACCATAAATAAGTCAATTCACCCACTGGATTCTTGCATAATAAAATGACACATGACCAAGAAGCCACATATCACTAGACTTAAAACAAGGGCTGTCTAGTGGTGGAAGTTTGATCCTTTGTACCATCCAAGCTGTTGGTCAACAGAAAGGATTTTAGGCACTGAAAAAGCCAGGATTCCAGACACCATAGACCAAAATTTTGTGTTAATCATAACGTTATGCTCCAAAGTTTGGGTTAAGAACATGCCCAGACCACAATGATCAAAGGCATTATGATTCAAAGGTCTCCCCACTGAAATGATCTGTATAGATTATTTCTGATGGAAGTCCATCAACATCTGGAATGTCCACAGCTGCCCAGCCCTGTTCTATAGGTGTTGCCTTTGAGCACTGACCATGAATATGACTACCAAGGAAGGAGTGAAGGAACTTACCTGTGAAGGTGCCTATGAAGGCGATGCCAAGAGATAGATCATTGTAGCCATAAGTATGAGCACCTTCATTTCGCCATCCTCGGCCTTCATACACGTATCCATCTTCGCCGATCAGGAAACTGGAGGGAGAGATGGAAGAAAAGGTGGATGGATGGATGGATGGACGGACACCTGGTTTTAATCATAAATTATCTATGTAATCCAACAATATATTAAGCTTCTTCAGAACAGAAGGTCCCACCAGAAGATTGATAAAGGATTCCACTACTTGCCCCATCACTGAAAAGGTGGTCTTCTGAATAGCAGCTCATGTGATGGTCACAATTGTATAAGTAGCACCAGCCAACTTTGCTACACTGGTGGAACCTTCCACTCATCCAAAGCTCCCCATGATATGGCCAATGTACAAAAGTAACTTTTTCCAAGTGGAATGACCAACTTTTACACACACACACACAAGAAAGCAATCCTGAATGATTACCCTGTCGCTACATCCATTGTCTCACCTGTAGCCAATATCACACCACCCTTTCGTGCGTTGGTGGTAATCCTGGATGTTCTTGGCCTCTCTACTGCATTCCGTACGAGACTTGCAGGGGGTCCCAGCCGTGTGGCTGATGACAACGTATTCTGGCAAAACGGTCTGCAAGGGTACTGAACAATTAGCGGGATTGGCTCCCCATTTGGAACGGGTGATGAGCTGGAAACATGCTGTAGCTGCAGAAACACAAAGCAAAGTTGTACATCGTTGGAGTGGTCAGATATGTATGAGACTCTTAAAATAGCTACATTCCATAGCACAGTGATAGCCAACCTTGGCACTCCAGGTGTTCTTGAACTTCAATTCCCAGAAGCCCTGATCAGCAGGAGTGCTGACTTGGGCTTCTGGGAATTGAAGTCCAAGAACACTTAGAATGCCAAGGTTCGCCATCACTGCCATAGCATCTTGGCAGTGTTTTCTTCCTACCTGTGTTGCAAACATTGCATTCTGAGAATGCTCTCTAGGCGACAGTAGCTGGAATGTACTGTCAGCTGACTGTCAAGAACCAAACCAGTCCCAGGGGACCTTGTAAAAAAAACCAAGGCTTGAAGCAAGTTGTCTCTGATCTTGTTGCTTCACATCTATCACTATTGAGACCATTATTGGTGTGGTGGGGTAGGTGGCTGCTGTGGCCTGAAAAAGTAACTTCTCCAGGAACTGATGTTTCTTTTCTCTGCAGAAACTCAACACCTAGCTGTTTGGGATCCAGGCTGGAAATCCAGCCCTGGAAAAATTCTAGAACTCAGTCAATGCTAATGGAGAGTCATAAAATCTCAGTTCTGTGACTTATTTGCCTTGTAGACCATATTTTTACACAAACAGAAAAGTATGCTTGCCGTACTGTCTCACTTGGTCTCATATTGGCAATGTTTGGGTGACTGAGGTCACAGGTAATGTTAGAAGCACATGTTTAGGAGATCCATTAGGAGGACAGTGGACCAGCTGTGGCCCTTCCAGATTTTGGAAGACTACAATCCATCACCTAGTGCAGTGATGGCCAAGCTTGGCACTCTAAGTGTTCTTGGACTTCAATTCCCAGAAGCTCAAGTCAGCACTCCTGCTGATCAGGGCTTCTGGGAATTGAAGTTCAAGAACAGCTGGAGTGCCAAACTTGGCCATCACTGATTTAGTGACTACATGTTACAAATACCTGGAGCTGAAAGAATTTCATCTCCAGCATCAAGGGAAAGGTCTCGGATTCCTTGCACCTGACAATCTTACAACTCCTCCACCTATTTGGTCAGGCAGTAGAGTCACAAAGAAGATGGTACAATGTGTTCCCAAACTCACCTGGTGACAAAGTACACAAAATAAAGAGAAGGATCTCAGTCTTGGCCATCTTCCTCCTGTTGACGTCTAGTCCCAGAAGCTCAGAAGCAACCTGCAAGTACTGTAGTTAGTTTTAAAAGTGGTGGAATTAAATAGACCAAACATTTTCTCTTAATCCAAACGTGATATCAGAGGGCCTGGAATATACAGGTCATTTTCTCACCACCACCACCACCCCATATGTGTGGGTTCAGTATCCACCACAGAGGAGTAGAGATCTTGTAGACATCTCAGGGGCAACTGGTTGGCTAAGATTATAATCAAGACATTGGGCTAGACCAGGGGTCAGCAAACTTGGCTTTCCAGATGTTCTTGGACTTCAATTCCCAGAAGCCCTGAGTAGCAGGAGTGCAGGCTTGGGCTTCTGGGAACTGAAGCCCAAGAATAACTGGAGAGCCCAATTTGCAGACCCCTGGATTAGACCAGGAGTATGCTACTCATGGTTCTCCAGATGTTTTTGGAGGCCCCATCAGCCATAAGCAGCACAGGCAGTGGCAAAACACAAGGCAAGAAGATTCCAACAAAATGAGGAGAGTCTCAACTTTTCCATCTCTAGACAAGAAGGAGGCTAGATCTGATCTATTCTTGTTAGGCTATGGTTCATGGAAAACCTTAGCCTAAGAACTCAGTACAATGAACTTTGTCTTGCTCGATCCATTCTCTCTACTGACTCCCCATTCCAACATTAAGTGATGGAGAGATTTTATTCCTCCAGATGTTTTGGGACTCCAGCTCCCATTAGCCCAGAGTTGGCTAGTCATAAAAAAATTGTGTGTATTATAGTCCAGACCATCTGGAGTGCCAAAAAAATCCCTCTATTAATTCTGGCACTAGTCCCAGCTCCCAATACATGCCTAGAAACTGTACAATTAGAAGTGGGGGAATCAGGACCTACCTCTTAGGCCTTGTCTAAACAGAACTTTCCTTCTGAAAATCCATGCCTCTGTGTGTGTGTGTTTCTTCTCCTTAAAGACAGATGTTGGGTTTGCTGGGGAAGTATGAATGGCTGAAACAAGTCCTGGAAAGGATTCCTCAAGACAGAGTGGAATCCAACTGCACATTTTTATAACAACCAGGGTGTGGTCAGGGGACTGTACATGACTGATGAAACTGAGACTCTCTCTCCATAGTACGATGAAGACAAATTAGAAAGTGTGTGCCTTCAAATCCTTGAGCTTTATTCAGGAACACACATTTGGGGAATGTATCTATATAGCAAGAAGAGGAGTGCCACTGTCACCACCCCATAATTAATGTATGAATGATGGGTGAGTAATGAGCCTTAGACGTGCTTAGTGGTTTGTTGAGAGCAGCAGGAATTCGGGATGATTTTTGTCCAGACGTACAATGAAAGAAGCAGCTCCATCACAAGTCCACATTTCTAGGTGTTAATCCTGATGTTTCCTGTAGAAAGGCTAGGAGATAGGATAGAAGGACTAAGTTGTTGTAGACCAGTGGTTCCCAATGTGGGTCCAGGCCCCACAGGAAAATTTCAATTCCCAGAAGCCTAAATCAGTACATTGGTTGATTTGGGGAATTGGCTTAGGCATCTGGGAACTGAAGTCCAAAAACCAAAGGTTGGGAAACACTGTTGTAGACAGAGTTGAAAAATATGGGCACTGTGAATAATTAGCATCCAATTAGGCAGGGTGAGATGGTTTCCTCACACAGAACATGATGCTATAGAAGAGAGAAGCATTCCATTTGATGGCCAGCCTAAAGAGCCATTTTCAGGCAGAACGTCCATTCCACCATTATTGACTACTTTCTAACTTTTGCCGCCAAAGAAGTGCAGGGTTTAGTGGGATTCCTGACCAAATGTCTTGATAACCTTTCACTTGAAAGGGAGAAAAGGATAGAAATCATGGAGAGCCTCTCCCAACCAGGGCTGAGAAGACTTGGCTAGATGGACCAGGAGGTCATTTCCATTAGGCCAAACCTATGAGTCTGCATAGACAACCACTAGTAAATGAAGGTAGAAAAGAGAGGAAAGGAATGTTGTGGAACCCTTCTTAATTGGCTGTACACTGTAATTCCACTCCCAAAGAACCTTTAAAAGATAAATTTGGGGTAGGGAAATCAAGCTTTAAACCAGTGGTTTCCAAACTTAATTCCCAGATGTTCCTGGACTACAGCTCCCAGAAATCTTGGCCAGCATAGTCAATGCTGAAGGCTTCTTGGAGTTTTAGTCCAAGATCATCTGGGGCCTCAAAGATGGAAACCAGTGGTTTAGACCAGGCTTCCTCAATCTTGGCCCTCCAGCTGTTCTTGGACTTCAGTTACCAGAAGCCCTGATCAGCAGGTGTACTGATTTGGACTTCTAGTAACTGAAGTCCAAGAACACCTAGAGAGCCAAGTTTGCAGACCTTTGGTTTAACAAAACTTCAGACCCAACCTGGCGAACTTGATCCACCAGTTCTAACTGATTCTCATGTCATCTTTTCGGAAGCCAGGCTGCATTCTTCAGAGAAGCCACAAGAGGGTGGCCCAAGCCACCCAATAGGCACGACATTTCTGAGAGCAACCATAAAAGAAAAGGAAGAGAAGCAAAAGATCTTCTTCTTGGTTTATAAATAGTCACCCGCCACCCCCATTTAAGATCTCCATTTCCCCTTTTGAACTGAGCGGCTGTTCTCTCCAACACCCAGTAAGCATGGGTTTCCATCACAGTAATAAATTTCTGTGCGCTCTTCCTGTTATAATGTGAAGTCATTCAGGATGGATTATTGGGCAATTAAGGTAAAGGTCACCCTTGCTCGATAGCCAGTCCTATCTGACTCTAGAGCTCAGTGCTCATCTCTGATCATAGCCAAAAAGCCATCACTGTCTGCAACTGCAGATATTTCAGTAGACATGTGACAGGCACGACTTAGACTCCAGAGTGCATGGGACGAAGTTTTCCTTCCCACCAAAGTGGTCCCTAGTTATACTGGCCAGGTGAAAAAAAAGCTACTAATGGACCTATAAGCCATATGCCCATGATGGCAAACCTTGGCACTCCAGCTGTTCTTGAACTTCAATTCCCAGAAGCCCAAGTCCCTGTGAATCCACACAAATGGGTTTACTACGTGTATGCACTGTTCTTGCACAACACATAGTAAAGCCGTTGGTGTGGATTCACAGGGCTTTGGGGGATTGAAGTCCCAGGCAGCAATGTCTTGTTTTCGAAAGCAATGTCTTGTTTTCGAACAGCTAAGTTGGCAGGAGCTGGGACAGAGCCACTGGCTTTACAATAGACCTGTTCCTGGTGGCAATGAAGCCGGCTAGAAATTTACTTAGAGAGAGAAAAAACTATTACCAAGAGATTTGAATTAACTTTTTTTATTTTGTCATCTTGGGTTGATTCATGGGGAAGGAGGAAGAATCTTCTCGGAGGGTCATTCAGAAAGCTGGGATGCTTTACGAGGCTCTTCAGTTCCCCAGTTGAGATTTAATGTTGGTGGAGGGTGCGGCCACCATTACGGCCCACAAGGACTCGAGAAACTAAGTCAACAAACTCTTCGAAATTGAGCCTCCTATCTTTGTTCTCATCAGTCTCTTCGAACAACTTTTCACACGTGTTGCGGTTGTCTTGCTCCTGTTGAAACACAGATAAAAAAATTCCCATTATTTATGCGATGCCCCATGCAGAAACGTAATGTACCCCTTTTGCCTTTGGGGATTCGTTCATGCATCTCCAGGGGTCTGATCTGCCCAAACTAGAAGTTGACCTACCATTGAAGGAGACTGCTTAAGTCATGGGTTCCCAACCTAAGGCCTGTGGACTGGATCTGGCCCACAGCACCATTTCATGTGGACCAGGGCATTCAAGAAACAGAATGGCTGCCCCGTTGAAGCTGTTGGGACAAAATGGCCATCCCCATCGTGCAGGCTGGGCAAATTGTCTGTCCAGCCCTCCAAGCTGGCTGAGAGAGCATGACCTCGTCCCCGGCTTGAAAAGGTTGGAACCCCCTGGCTTGTGTCTACTTCAACATGGATATATTGGAGTGCATATTTCTGTTAGGCTAGAGTTGCCAGAACTGTTACCTGACAGGGCAAGTCAGACTGGCCATGCCTTAGTTTGGAAACCTTTTAATGCTTTCATCAGATCCAAGAGCTACTCAAACCATGTGTAAATGGTACTCTGTTAAGTAGAACCAACCAACCAACCAACCAACCATTCTTGGATTGATTGATTGGTTAGGTAGAACCATAGTCTACCTTGCTATCTAGATGTTGATTATTAGTTGACTAATGAACAGGGTTCCTGGGAATTACAACCTATAACTTTGGGACAGTACCAGTTTACTTGCTTAGGTGTAACAGAATCTGAAATAGCAACTTCCTTCCATCATTCTTCCCTCTTCCACACTTCAGACTTCTGACCCGATAAGAATTGCTAGAAGGAGGTTATTGTGGAGCGTGTTTGCATTTGTTACAGATTCTCGACAAAGTATCGAAATATCTGTTTATCCAGAAGGATATCGAATCTCTCTCTCTACATCGTACCGTTCCTTCTAGATTCGCGTTCTCCTGGATACTTGGGCACCGTCTCTGTATTATTCTCCACCTTAATACTTATTTTCGATACAGACTTTTTCCTCTTGATGGACATTGTTTATATTTGAAGGACTTGTGATCATCACATATATTTATATTTACATGCCCCTTACGGATCTTTATATATGTATCTCTCCATGTGATTGCTCCACGGTCCTCAATACTTGTTGTACATATCACTATATATTATTTATATTGTACTCTTTATGTACCTTGTTTAGTGTATGATTGTTCTTTGACATGATTTACCGACTTATTCAGACGTTTCCCGTCTTGCTTTTGACTTTACAACCTTTATTACCTTATCGTTCGTTTTCTGTGCCTCAGTTTTCCGAACGCCTTGCTTTTTTACATTATATTAAATTTATTGTTCTATATTCCTTGGGTGTTGGCTTTGCCACTTGCTCTCCTTTCTACATATTCAGACAAAAATATGTAGAAGACAAAAATTTAGATGTAAATAAGAAAGATGTGTTATCCATTTTCCTAATGATAGTGAGGCAAGAGATTGAAAAATAATGGGAAAATAATATTAATTTAGAAATGGATAATTGGTAGAAAGAAATTTGGGAAATGGCATTAAATTATAAGTTGACCTGGGAACTGAATTTTTAAAAAGGAGTAACGAAAGAAAATAAATTTTGGGATATATGGAAACCGGTTTTTTTTTTTAATATA
Source organism: Bradypodion pumilum (assembly GCA_035047305.1). Taxonomy (NCBI): domain Eukaryota; kingdom Metazoa; phylum Chordata; class Lepidosauria; order Squamata; family Chamaeleonidae; genus Bradypodion; species Bradypodion pumilum. Next base: position 6,160,270 of record JAWDJD010000018.1, read on the forward strand.
TGTTGAAAAATAGTAAAGGTGGCAGATCAGTACCTGACAGATAGAGTTTTTGTGAAAGATAAGATGTTTTAGTAAATAGGTGCTGAATTCTGGACATTGTAAATAGCACAAGGGTGATTATTTTGATAATAGTATAAGAAAAAATCCATACCATACAAGGCATATGTGGAAAGAGAAGAAGGACAATGACCCTAGGCAGACCCAGAAGAAGGTGAAGGGATAATAACAAAGAAATATTACAAGAAGACCGAATACCACCGTGGTACAGTACTTAGTCTTAGGAAGCTATGTTATTTTGGAGGTTAGGCAAGTATAATTTTAAAAAATGGGGGGGGGAGGAAGAGAAGGAGGAGAAAGGGAAGGAGAAGAAACTCTATTGGCCTGGACTCTTTGGATTAAGACATATCTATGCATATACAGGTACATATGCATGCACTCATATACAAAAGCTACAAGTAGAGATAATGATTTTTAAAAGGTAACCAAACTCACATAAAAGGCGAACTCCACTATGGAAAGGTCCAGCTCAAACACCACAATGGAGGATCTTCTCGGCAAAGAGAGACGGGTAAGGTTTTTATACCTGCACCATCAGCTACGTGTGGCAGCATGTGAGAGACATACAAATGGTTTCCAAACAACTTACTCAATCCAAAACCCACACCAATGCCATCCTCTAATCATACCACAAACATGCATCATCATACACATAATTAATCTGATCAAACCCTTAATTTTCCGCCAAAATTGCAAACCCTCAAGCCATTAACCCCAATGCAACTGAAACTACAATTCCTTTTAACGTCCTCAAATTTAAAACAACCAAATCGCAACATGGAATTATCCGTCGAAGAAATGGTCCAATTGTTCTGTGCCAAACTCATAGAAGGAGTAATCCAGGAGACCCCAGAAGCCTTTGCTCTCACCAATCTCCCCTCTGGATGATGGAGCATTCCTGGCAAATTCCCTGGGGATCAAGCCCTGCCTTGGCACAAACAGAGATGAAATGCTCCTCAGGGCTATGATTGTAGGCTTAGCAAAAGCCACTCTGATCAGAACAAAATGAACCAGCCAACAGGCAGACCCAGAAGCAAAAGACAAAAGCCATCCAGTAATAGTAAAACAAAATTAAAGATAATTAAAATATTAGAAATCACAAAACCCACCAATAATAACCAAAATCACAGAATCAATGAGTTGGAAGTGGCTTCTTTGGCCACCGAGTCCAACACCCTGCTCAATGCAGGAATCCGAATAAAGGCAAAGATGACATGTTTTTTGTTGTTCAGTTGCACAATCGAGTCTGACCCTTTGCGACCCCATGGACCATCATTCGCCAGGCTCCCCTTGTCCTCTGCCATTCTCTGCAGCCCACACAGGTGTACTCCATCGCATCAACGATTCCATCCAGCCTCCTCATCCTATATATTCGGATTAAAATTTAAGACATAAATCAGGGAGTCTCAATCTGTAGCCTGTGGGCTGGGTGCAGCCTGTGGCACCATTTCATGTGGCCCCACCCACCACACCAGGAAGTGCCATATGGTGGAGCCATGTGGTGGTTTTGCATCAACTTCAGGACAGTAACAGTCTACTTGCTTAGGTGTAATATAATCTGAAAGAGCAACTTCCTTCCATCATTCTTCCCTCTTCCACACTTCAGACTTTCAAAGAACCTGGATGTGGGGACCAACTCCAGTTCTCTCATTTCAAATCAACTAATTAAGCAAATCGATTTCCCACCTTGAAGAAATGAGGAAGCTGGTTTTGCATCAGCTAAGCAAACCCTTTGTCATCGAGGGTGTCAGTGTCCGCTATGTGTTGAATACTGAAGGAAAATCTTGATATTGCCATTGAGGTGTTCTTCCAATGAAGTCGGAGACATCTCAAGTTTTAGGTCTCTTTTAGAAAAGGGAATGTGACATTGGGTCCTAGCTACCTAACATTGCTTGATAAATGAATCAATAAAGCAAGATCAGAATAGTGGGTGGGTGAAGAAAATATTATGGTCCTAGTGGAGACACCAAGACTTCTCATCCCTAGTTCTCAAACTGGTTGGTTCAACACCTTCATCAGGGCACTCTTTTAACATTATTTTCCCCTCTTTCTTTTTTTGAAACGCCTCGCTATCTGGTGTTCACCTGGTCTGGCCAGGTTATCTTGCTATGGTAATAGAGTAGACCCTACTGTCAGCGACTCAATGCAGAGTGTCAAGTGGTGGTTAACTAACCTAACAACCCTAAGGTCTAACAGCCTTGGGTGGTGAATTCCACAGGGAAGGGTGATGGTGCCCAAGTGGATTAAATCCCACTGGAATCCATCTTGATGGAGGACAGCAGCTTAATCCATCCTGGCCTGGGGCCAATGAGGACTTTGTGTGCCAAAAGGGCTCAGGACCAGAAAGTGACTCGTGGAACTAGATGAGCGGTATGGTGGGTCACGCTGCGATGCGGAAGACAGATGGACGCTCTGCTCAATGCAGGAATCCAAATCAAGGCAAAGATGACATGTTGTTGTTGTTGTTGTTGTTGTTGTTGTTGTTGTTGTTGCTGTTGTTGTTGTTGTTGTTGTTGTTGTTGTTGTTGTTGAGTTGAACAGTTGAGTCTGACCCTTTGCAACACCTTGGACCACCACTCACCAGGCTCCCCTTTCCTCTGCCATTCTCCACAGTCCACACAGGTCTACGCCCATCGCATCAACGATTCCATCCTGCCACCTCATCCTCTGTCGTCCCCTTCTCCTTTTACCTTCAGTCTTTCCCAGCATCAAGGCCTTCTCAAGTGAGTCTTCACTTCTCATTTGGTGGCCAAAGTACTTGAGCTTCATCTTCAGTATTTGTTCCTCCAATGAGCATTCAGGGTTGATTTTCTTCATGATTGACTGATTTGTTCTCCTTGCAGTCCAGGGGACTCTCAAGAGTCTCCTCCAGCACCACAGTTCAAAGGCGTCTATTCTGCCTAACTAGCATCCATCGCCAACACAACCAACTCGGATGGCTCATCAGAAGCCCAACAACTTCTGGAGCAGCAAAAGTTGTCTTCAGCGAGATAGCGTTGAGTTTAGGCGGTCCAACCGGCTGTGAAGCTTCTTCTTTGAAAGCAAATGTTGCCAGACTGTATCCAACACTGCTAGATAGTGCTGGCACACTTCATCTTGGATCCATTAAGCTTTTGTTAGAGTTGGCCAATTCTTGCGTAGATGGGATGAGGTTCAGGATGACCAGAGAACCCATATCTGCTATGATGATGTCTCCACATCAACCCCTGGAGTTGTCAGATTATATGAGGAACATCTCCTCATAGACATCCTGGAGAGCTTCAACCAACCATATAGACCAGGAGGTCTCCAACAGGTAGGATGAGAGACCTTCAATGCTACAGGGTCACAAGCTGTGGCTTATTGCAATGGCACACAACAGTTGGCTTGACAAGGTATTGAGGAGATTATCAGAGTTTATTATGGGTAATTATGTGTTTCGCAGTTTAATTTGTGCTTCCCTGGGTAAACGTCTGGACAAGGCAAGAAAGTCTGTGATCAACAGGGAATGATTATCCACTTTTAGATTCTGAAAACCTAAATATTCATAGTTCAATTAATGGTGATGTCCCACCCCATTTAAGAACTCCACTTTCCCTTCAGTGTTGAGCTGCTGTCCTCACAGCAAATTCTGGAGAAGTGGGTTTTTCCCTGTAGCAATAGATTTTTGTGGGCTCTCCCTCTTCTAATGCAAAGTACTCGGGCATGGCTTAATTGGGCGACTGAGGGCCATTGGCTTTACAAAAGACCTCTTCCAGGTGGCAAGGAAAATGGCCAGAAGTGGTTTGTTGCTGTGTGCCAACACAATCATATGCATGTTAGGAGAGCAGAACTATGGTAACTATTACTGAAAGTCCAAAATTTACCACTGCAGACCATGAATGTTCAATATTTTCTATAGATCTTTGTGGGCATCCTTTCTTTGCAGCATAACACGCATTTCTTCAAATCTTTCTAAGAACTTGGTCATCAGTCTAAATCAGGAGGGAGCCAGGTCATGCTCCCTCAGACAGCTTCAAGGGCTGGATGGCCATTTTGCACTTCCTCCATCACATGGCACTTACTGGTGTGGTGGAGGCAGTGGGGTGCCACATGAAATGGCACCATGGGCTGTATTCAGCCTACAGCCCGCAGGTTGAGAATCCCTGGTCTAAATACTTTGATTTGTGCCATTAGGGTGACACAGAATGGACCACTAAACCGGGGTGCCCAAACTTTTATTGCATTGGCCTGACCATACCCCCATAAGTGGAAGTGGGCATGGACACATTTATGCAAGCACGGGCACATCTGCTACCACTTTCAGGTGTGGCAAGGTAGGTGACTGGCCACATGGATTGGTGCTGTGGGCCAGCCCCAGCCTGCAGGCCTTAGTTTGGCCACCCTTGCACTAAACAAAAGCCTTGGTTGGTCTTCTTAGAGATCAGAAATTATCCTGGGTCCTGAACTTTATCTAAACAAAAAAAAGGGGGGGAGGGAGTATTACGAAGAAATCTGAAACTTTGAATTAACTCTTTATTTTGATACATTGGCCAGAATAATAAGAAGGGAAGAAGACTCTTCTCAGAGGGTCATTCCCATAGCTGGAAAGATCGCCAGGGCTCCTCCAGTTGAGACTTAATGCTGATGGTGGGTGTGGTCATCATCACCATCTTGGTGGATGTGCTCATGGGTGGCGATAGCGACTCGACAAATCAGTTGCATGAACTCTCCGAAAGAGATGCACTTATCCTTGTTCTGGTCAAGCTCTTTGAACAACTTTTCAATTGCCCCGGGGTTCTTTTGGTCCTGTGGAAAGGATGATGAAGAAAAGTATCCCCGTTATTCAACTCAACTTTGTCTTTGGAAGGCACTTGAGAGGTCCGGTCTACCCAAGCATAAAGAAGCTGGGCTACCTCAGAAGTAAACTAACCAGGTCCACTGCAACATGGACATATTTAAGTGCATATTTCTGGCAAGCTAGAGTGGCCAGAATTGGACCCAAAGGTCTGTCAACCTCTTGGTTTTGAAACCCTTGAGCGCTTTCATCGGATCCGAGAGCTGCCCAATCCTTGCATAGATACCTTTGCCACCAAAGCAGTACCTATTTATCTTCTTGAAATTTCTTGCTTCCAAACTGCTAGGTTGGCAGGAGCTGGAACAGACAACGGCCACTAACTCTGCTGCAGTACTCAGGTTTCTATCTGCTGACCTGCCGACCTTCTGGCCATCAAGCTAAGCATCTCAACCACTAAGCCACCATAGTTAATTGGTTTATTTAATTTATTACTAGTCAGCTAATAACCAGCTTTCAAAGGAATTACAACCCATCCTATCTGGACAGTACCAGTTTGGTCGCTTTGGTGTAACAGAATCTGAAAGAGCAACCTCCCTCTGTTATTCTCACTTCTTCCACACTTCAGACTTCAACATAACCTAGTTATGGAAACCAATCCCAGTCTTCTTATTTCAAGTCACCCAATTAAGCAAATGAATTTCTCACCTTCAGGAAATGAGAAAGTTCTTTTTGAAGCAGCTGAGTGAGTTCCTTGGCACTGAGGGTGTCAAAGTGTCTGACTCGCACCGAATACTGGTGGAAAATGTTGATAATGCCCTCTATGTGTCCTTCCAACTGACTTTGAGACATCTTGTGTTTTAGATCTATTTAAAAAAGAAACATAGGAAGTTCAGCAGGGCAACCATTTGTAAGATATTTGTCTCTGATGGATATAAACTAGGGTTTGTCAAGCTTGGCTCTCCAGATGTTCTTGGACTCCAATTCCCAGAAGCCCTGATAAACAGGTATGCTGACTTGGGATTCTGGGAATTGAAGTCCAAGAACACCTGGAGAGCCAAGCTTGAGAAACCCTAGACCCCTAGTGGCTAACCTTGACACTCCAGCTGTTCTTGGACTTCAATTCCCAGAAGCCCAAGTCAATACTCCTGCTGGTCAGGGCTTCTGGGGATTGAAGTTCCAGACCACCCAGAGTGCCAAGGTTAGACATCACTGCCCTAGACTTAAACTGAGAATGAAATATTGTATTTCCTCACCAAAATATGTTAGCTGGGGTTTAGGGAAGAGCCTGTAATTGACCCATAAATCAAATGCAAAGCCAGAGCTGGTACTAGTTAAGGAACAACCCAAATTTTACATCTAGATCTTGGTACATTTGATCAGACCAGGTGGGGAAAAGAACTCCTCTCTGGTGATAGAAATAATAGCAAACAACTAGAAATTTACTGCCTGGGAAGAGGTTCCTCAACCTACTCAGGGGTAGGGCAAGTTTTCATAACATTGTCTGGAATTGCCTTCAAAGGAGAAAATTTCTCTTGATACCTCAGAGAATTTTAGATGGACTGTGTCAGAAGCCTACTCTTGTTAGGAAAAACGTGGGTAAAAATTAAGCAGTTAGTGGATGAACTGGTTGGCTGTCTACTAATCAGATGCTTCTCATTGGTACAGTTCCAGACTTCGTTCCCGGCATCTCAAGGTTAGGCTAGGAGAGATTCTAGCCCTGAAACCTAAATACTTGTCCCCTGGCAATCAAAGGAGTCCAGAACTGGTCAACTGGTCACCTTCTCAGATATTGTTGGATGGTTTACCTAGAATTCATAGCCAACACAACCAATATGGATGGCTCAACAGAATTGAAACTCAACAATATCTGGAGTGACAGACATTCTCTTTATGTATATACTGTAACACTGAGTTAGGTGGGCCAACTGGCTGTAAAGCATCTTCTTTGAAAGCAGATCTAGCCAGATTATCTCAAGCATTGCCTTATAGGCCTACAACCCTCATCTTGAAACTGTTAAGATCTTTGGTCAAAGTTTCCTAATTCTTCTACAGCTGTTGATGCTTTAGCTGGAACAGGGCTCTAATCTGCTATCTAAACAGCTTCCAGGAGAACCCATACCTACTATACTGATGTTCCCAGATCAACTCCCAGAGTTGTCAGATTGCACGAGGAACATCTCCTTTTAGTCACCCCACAGAGTCTCAACCAATCATATAAACCACTGGTATCCAACAGATGGGTTGAGAAAGCCTCTATGCTACGAGCTCACATGCTGTGGCTTATTACAATAGCATACAACATTTGGTTTGTGAAGTTGTCATGAAGATTCAATAAGCTTCTTCTGGGTAGTTCTATGTTTGGGAGAGGCCTCTGAGATGGGAAAATACAAGTGACCAACCTAGAGAAGAAAGATTGGGACCTGACCCTAATGGGTAGCTCCAGTGAGAATAGGGATGGCCAACCTTGGTGCTCCAGGTGTTCTTGTACTTCAATTACCAGAAGCCCAAGTCAGTACTCCTATTGATCAGAGCTTCTGGGAATTAAAGTTCAAGAACATTTGGAGAGCCAAGCTTGAGAAACCCTGGTCTATATCAATCAGAGACAACATTTGGAGCACCAAGGTTGGCCATCCTTCGAATAGACCCACCAAGCCAATGTAAACGTTGGAAGTCAATGCTGATCTAAAGCCCATTGATTGAGTGGAGCCACTTCGCTTGAGGATAAGCAACTGATCTCCATTCAACATGAAGGCTTGGCTCTAAGATAACAAAAGGAAACACAAATATTTGCAAGCTTACCTCAGTCGATGATCTGCAAGTGAGAAACAGAAAAGGTGATCCAAGACATAGTGAAGACCAGGAGAGTGGTCCTGCTTTTTATATCTTCCCTTGTTCTCCTGCGTTACATAAATGCACACACACAAGTGCGGTTGAGAAAGGTTTGGCTCTTTCATTCCATTCCACTGCACCTCTCTTGCTCAAACCTGTTCTTTATTAAACAGCATTCCTATAAGGGGAGAGGGAGGTGGGTGGAATTTGCAGCAACCTGTGGTCCTTTGTTTACTGGCAACAAGGTTGTACACACACATACACTCTGTCTTAAGCAATCCCCCAGATTAGTTTTGGCCATTTTGTAAACGTTTCCATGGGGCCAGTTTGGGGTAGCCCCAAATCCTTCTGTCACACACATATATCTTGAATTTGAATTTCCCTTGGGTCGCCTCACTTAACAACTAAAACCAAACAAAATCTCGCTTAACAACTAAATCGAGGTTCGCAATCCCCCGCCCCCCGCCAGAAGTCACAATTTGTCACTTACAATGGTGTTTCGCTTAAAGAGCAAACTCACTTAAAGAGGTATTCCGTGAAACGCATTATGCGCTTTAAATGAGGTACCACTGTAAATGCAAATATTTGCAAATTCATTTTTATTTTTAATTGGAGACTACTGTGGAAATTAGACATAAAGGCCATGGGGCTACCTTGGAAGAAATACATTCCAAACTCTAAGTACGTTCAACTTGGGGCTACCAGATCCTGCCACATCAATGCTTTTGGGGGGATTCTGGACACTGTTGTCCAGAGAGATTATATTTTCAAAGTTTGAGTTTAACCCTTTAAACCAGGAGTTCTCAACCTTTTTATGCTGAGGGCCAGGTCACATTCCCTCAGACAGCTTCGGAGGCCAGATGGCCATTTTGTCCTTCCCTCCACCACATGGCACTTCCAGGTGTGGTGGAGGTGGTGGGGGCCACATGAAATGGCACCATGGGCCTCATCTGACCTGTGGACCACAGGTTGAGAATCCCTGCTTTAAGCTCAGAAATGACCTAAGCCACCATGAAAACTCCCCTTAAAATGTTTCTCCACCCACCAAATCTTTTGTTTTTTCTGGCAAGAAGATACAGATTCTAAAATGGTGACTAAGGATGAAAGAAATGTAGAAATTCAGGGAGATCCATCTCTGGGTGTTGGTTGGCATATGAGATAAATTCAAGACTTTAAGACAGTACATAAAATCTGGAGAATGGTGAAGGAAAGCATTCCTCTGTTGCTGTGGTCTCAAACATAGCTTCAGTTATTGCCTTGTGGAGAGATAAGCATAAAAAACAAGTCTTAAAAAAAACAACTTAATTTCTTCTTCTTCTTCCATATCCAAATCCAAATCTAGGCGATCATCATGGCGATCACCCATGAAGACTGTCCTGTGAATCTAATGCAGTGGCCTTTCATCCGCCTTCCGCATCACAGCATGAACCCCATACCACTGATCCATTTCCATTAGTCACTTTCTGGTCCTGAGCTCTTTGCTACGCAAAGCCCTCCTCCTCAGCCCCAGGCCAGGATGGATGAAGCTGCTGCCTTCCACCAAGATGGATTCATGGGATTTAATCTACTTGTGGACCATCACCCTTCCCTGTGGACTTCAGCACCAAAGGCTGCTAGTCTTCAGGGTGGTCAGGTTAGTTAACTTCCACCTGACACTCGGTATTGAGTCGCTGGCAGTATGGTCTACTCTATTACCATACCAGGATAACCTGGCCAGACATTTACTTAATTTCTACAGGGTCTTAATTAAATAAGGAACTTCTGGTATTTATTTTGCCTTCCAAACATGGAAATGCATAGGAGGTCATCAACAAAACAAAGCAAGCATTCATCTATACCAACCCATAGCACTTAGTGCACTTTCTGGGCAGTTCACAGAGTACAGTAATTGGCATTTTGCCCTCAACATGCTGGATACTCATTTTACCTAGTGTTTCGTGGATCAAGTCCACTTTATCAGACATAAGCATTAAACTCTTGATTAGGGTGGAAGGAGAGAGTGCAAAAGCTGGTTTGAAGGTAAACGTCAAAAAACCCAAGATAATGGCAACTGGCCCTGTCCCTCCCTGGCAAATAAAAGGAGGAAGAAGGGGAAGCAGTGACAGACTTTAACTTTTTTGGATCCAAGATCACTGTAGATTATGATTACAGCCATGAAATAAAAAGACGATTAATTCTTGGGAGGCAAGCTATGGGAAACCTAGGGAACATAATAAAAAGTAGAGACATCATCCATGCCAACAAAAGTCTGCATGGTCAAAGCAATGGTATTCCCAGTAGTAATGTATGGTTGTGAGAGCTGGACCCTAAGGAAGGCTGGGCACAGAAGAATAGATGCCTTTGAAATGTGGTGCTGGAGGAGAATCTTGAGAGTACCCTGGACAACAAAGAGATCAGATAAATCGATCCTGAAGGAAATCGACCCTTCCTGTTCTTTCTATGGACAAATATTGAAGATGAAGCTTAAGTACTTTGGACACCAAATGAGAAGAGAGGATTCACTCAAGAAGGCCTTGATACTGGGAAAGATCGAGGGCAAAACAAGAAGGGGACAGCAGAGGATGAGATGGTTAGATGGCCTTGTTGACGCAATGGGCATAGAGCTCAGCGGGCTGCAGAGGATGATGGAGGATAGGGGTGCCTGACGTGCAGTGGCCCATGGGGTCGCAAAGGATCGGACTTGACTATGCGATTGAACAACAACAACAACAAAAAGAGTGCATCACTTTAATTGCATCATCTTTTGGGCTTTGAATAATTCAACTGGAATACCATCATCTCCACTAGTTTTATTGTTGGCAATGCTTTCTAGACCCCTCTTGACTTCACACTCCAGAATGTCCGGCTCAAGGTCCACGTTCTCCTCGCTGTGGTTGTCAGAGACGTTGAGGTCCTTTTTGTAGAGTTCTTCTGTATATTCTTGCCCTCTTTTCCTAATCTCTTCTGCATCTGCTAGGTCCTCAGCTATATCCTCCTTTAATGTTCTTCCTTGTCCAGTGAGCTCCTTCATCCGCCTTCTAATTTGGTTTTGTTCTTGTCTACCCTCAAGAATGACAAGATAGTGACTCACGTGGAGTTTGGTAGTTTATAACATCGTTGGTGTTTGTGTTTGTGTGTGTCAGGGATAGAGAGCGAATGCCTCCGCTTATATGTGCCTTGGCATACATGAGCATCAATCAAGATTTTTTTGGCTCCCCAGGTCTGTCCATCATTGTTTTCTATGCCTTCCACACACTCTCATTCATGCCAATGAATGCTGGCATTGCACAAGGCAGAGGTCTGTCTCTCCAACTCTCAAAGAGATAAACAGCTTCTAAATACCATTGAGGAATTTTTTTACAACTGTATTGATTACTTTGTATTATTATATTGTTATAATTGTATGTATATTAATTTTTTGTTGTAATTATATTTATATTATTGTGTTGTAAGCCGCTCTGAGTCAGCCTTTTTGCCTGAGTAGAGCGGGGTATAAATCCAATAAACATAAACATAACATAAATACATGTCTGCTTGCTTAGATAAGAAGTTTGGGTGTGTTCTTCAGTAAACTAACTGTAAACAACTTTTAACTAGAGAGGGTTTCATAATTCCAATTCTAGTTATGTTCATCTAATTGCATACATTGCTTGGGAAAGAGAACATGCCAACAAACCAAAACTGACTAATTTAATCACTGGAGTGTCAAAACAAATGCACTTTGAAATCTAGAGTTTTTGGGAAACGTTCCCCAGAAAAAAAAATCCGGGTATTGTTTCTTCACCTGTGATGATTGCAAGTTGCCCAGAGTTTTGTGCTGTTTACATCATCCCTTCTTCTTCTTTGGGCTGGTTGGGCATGAAACTGGTGGAAGAGCAAACTCCATGGGGCAACAGGATGCTTCTACCCACAGGAGTGAAGAAAGTTTGTTGCACACACACTGACTGACTGTCTCTCTCTGCTTCCTCTTCATCCCCTCTAGGAGGAAATCTGTTGCGTAAGAATTAGATCCTTCACTGCCTGTCTGGAGCCAAGATTACAGCTGATTTTTATAATAGTAGTCATGAAATTCCAAAATAAGGTCAGTTTTTAGGACCTGGCACCTAAATTTTAGTCTTGACTCTTGGGTTCGTTCCCTGCATCCACAATGCAGAGAAACATGGAGAAGGGAAATCTTCATTCTCATCCACATCGTCGTTGTCATCATCATCATGTTTCTAATAATAATAATGTTGTGACAAAAATTATTCTGGATTGAAAGGATTTTTGCTGGAGAAACTAATAATAATAATAATAATAATAATAATAATAATAATAATAATAATAATAATAATAATAATAATAATAATAATAATAATAATAATAATAATAATAATAATAATAATAATAATAATAATAATAATAATAATAATAATAATAAACAACCATTTGGTTCACAGTCAAGGACTGGAATAAAATTAGCAATTCAAGTCCTAACCAAGGACCTAAGAGCTGTTAAGGTAACATCTGATCATATATGCAGACCCCAGTAGAGTTGTTTTTTGGAGAGTTAGGATGTTCAAATCAGATAAGTCCAAAATTTTCAAATATCTAGGGAGTCCTTTAGATACTGCTCCAAGGAATGATGGTGGTGGTGGTGGTCGTTGTCGTTGTCGTTGTTGTTGTTGTGTGTGTGTGTGTCAGAAATTATTCCAGGTTGAAAGGATTGTTGCTGGAGGAACTCCGCTCAGGGGATGCCCGTATGAGACTCCTTTCATGTCCCCAAGATCATCTCCCACCTAAGTGGTCCCTATTTATCTACTTGCAATCTCTTGCTTTCAAACTGCTAGGTTGGCAGAAGCGGGGACAGAGACAGGCGCTCAATCAGTCATGCAGTACCCGGGTCTCGAACTGCCGACTTGCTGGCCCCGATCCAACACTTGTGAGTTACAAGGATCAGAGAAGTGGGAAAGGAGAAAAAGGAGTGTCCTTCTTGAGCAGCAAACTACAAAGAACTGTATTACTTGTGACTAATTACTTTAGAATTCTGCTTCCTTCTCCCCTGTCATGCCATATGGAGGTGAGCTTTTGATTGTTTGCTTATTCTCTGCAATTTCTGCCTGTCTTCAAAGACTGAAGGGTGGTGGATCTACTCTGAATTTTAATCTGGATTTGACAGTTCCAAATAAGTTACAAGATGTTTTCACCACCACAACAACTGGGAAAGAAGTACGGTAGGTGACCCTGATTCAACCAACCAATCAATCAATCAATAATATTTATTACGGCCAGTGGCCAGTTACAATATGGTATCGGTTTATGGCCTGATTCATGACTGTCTGCCAATACAAAGGAAGACAGTTATGAAAAATAACGAGTAATACAGGGAGTTGAATGAAATGTACTTTACAGTCATCTCTTACACCGGCCACAGAAACCCCAACCCATCCAGCCCATTTATTTCAGACATGACCGTCTTCAATCTGATGCATCTCTTTTATTCTTCTTGAACTCTCTGCCTTCTTTTCCATTTATCCCATCAATTTCTACTTCTTGCTCCTAGACAAGCAGTTGTGCCGCTGAGCCATCACTCCTTATGAAGGTTTGCATGGGTCGCAACGAGGACCCGGGTACAGAGGCCCATGAATTCTTCAAAAGAAAGCTCCTGGTCTTTGTTTTCATCCAACTCCTCGAAAAATTGTTCAATCCCGGTTGGGTTGACTTGTTTCTATGAGGGTGGGAGCAGAAGAAAAAAAAATACTAGCTACTTCTATATCAAACTCAAGGTCTGACTTGAAGGATCGACCGAAGAGCAAGATTCATCTACAGTACTTCTACTGCATAGGGGCTTTAAGCTGGGATCAGTCCATTCCCTAAAATTTGTGAGTCCAAGCCTAAAACACAAAAGCAGGAGTTCTCAACCTTTTTAAGCCGGGGGCCAGGTCAAGCTTCAGGGTCCAGATGGCCATTTTGCCCTTCCTCCACCACATGGCGCTTCCTGGTGTGGTGGAGGCAGTGGGGGGGACCACATGAAATGGTGCTGTGGGCCACATCCAGCCCACAGGCCATAGGTTGAAAATCCGTATATTAAAGCAATGCTCGTCCCAGTAGTAATGTATGGCTGTGAGAGCTAGACCATAAGGAAGGCTGAACACAGAAGAATAGATATCTTTGAACTGTGGTGCTAGACTGCAAACACAGATGAACAGCAGTTGAATTCTGAAAGATCACCAAAGACTTGGCTTTCAAGGTTGACCATTATAAGCAAACTTCTTAATTTTTCTGCTTTGGCGACATGTGCAGATACTAGTCAAGGGTAGGCCTAATATTTGTTCCACCTGAACATTCCAACTAAGATCTGAAATTTTCCCCCTAATACCTTTCCATGGTGGAGATACTACTCATCCTTAGGTATGGGACATTCTGGGGTTTTGTCCTTGCCATGCCAATCTGAAATACCTTCCCTAAAGGCAATCCTGTAGACCTGTTTCTAATAGATCAATGGTACCAGTGGGAGTTATAGCTTCTTTCTCTTTTTTTAAATGAAGCATTTACTATTTTCTTACTGCTGAAGGGTAACAGGTTTACTGACTCCCTGGTGTTCTCATACTCCCTCCTTGAAGTTGCTCCATTTCTCCTCACGCTATCTTTGCTCAATCTGGCTTCAAAAAATCTGAAAATGAGAATATTGCCGGCCTCTTGGGAAACAGATGAAGCAACTGATATTTCAATCTTTCCCTCATGAGCAAATCTTGCACAATTCAGCGGCAAACCAGCTAGGCTTAAAAACAAGACACCCCCCCCCCATTGAAGGCCTTGGTTTTGAGATCCAATGAGCCAGTTAACTTCAACCTATACCTCCCTTCTTCAACTCTTTGACTTGGGAGAAAATTAGAACAGTGCCGTTTTTAATTGGGTTTCCTTTTGGGGAAATGTGCCCCTGGAAGCCTACTGTACATTTGTATCTTTCATTTATTTCTGCCTTTCTCTGCTTTGGAGAGAGCTCAGATGGAAAGAAGCCAGAGAACTAAAAACAAAATCCTAAACTGGGCAAGCGCAGGTCTATAGCAGAAGAGTTATGGTTCCCAGATATCTCAAGATGTCAGGCTGGACATCCCACTACGGTAATGGAGTAGACCATACAACCGGTGACTCAATGCAAAGTGTTGGGCGGCAGTAAATAACCTGCCTCCCTAAAGGGGTCAACGGCTATGGGCAGATGAGCCCATCTACTCTATCTATCTATCTATCTATCTATCTATCTATCTATCTATCTATCTATCTATCTATCTATCTATCTATCTATCTATCTATCTATCTATCTATCTATCTATCTATCTATCTAATCTATCTAATCTATCTATCTATCTATCTATCTATCTAATCTATCTATCTAATCTTTCTATCTTTCTATCTATCTATCTATCTATCTATCTATCTATCTATCTATCTATCTATCTATCTAATCTATCTATCTATCTATCTAATCTTTCTATCTAATCTTTCTATCTAATCTATCTATCTATCTATCTATCTATCTAATTTCTATAATGTCCAATTGGGGTGATGGTCCCCTCAGTGCAAGAAGTGCCACTGGAAACCATCCTATTGGGCCCAATGGCAAAATGAGTGGAGGAGGAATTCTGATTCCCAACAGTCATGGAGGCAGAACAGGCCATGCCAGATGGACTGGCAATGGAGGCACACCTTGATAATATCCTCAAGGCTGTGGCAGTCAATTGAAGTCCCGGTGTTAAATCCTGCATGTCTCATTTCATATGTGCCACAGGAGATAGCTCCATGATCATAGTGTGTGGGTCACTTCATGGCAAGCTGGGATCCGCCTTAAACAAATTCACGCCAATGGCATTTTTCCTGCTTCAGGGGGAAAATGCATTCTATGATACAAGTTTAATTTAATTTAATTGTTCAACTTGTATGCCGCCCCACTCACAATGCGACTCTGGGCGGCATACAAGTTGCAACGACGACGAGCTTAGCCAGCTTAGAGACTTTCTTCGTATGGGTTATTGGATAAATCTGCCCATATTTACCACCAATTGTTTCACATAAATATTTGTGACATTGTCAAAATTAGAGGGAAACGTAACAGGAACTCAGGGGAAAGACTTCTTAGGGGTCTTCCATAAGGAAGACTTTGAGAGGAACAATGTTGGTTGAAATGTACTGCAGACAACAATCCTTGTACGAGTTCTCTTCTTAAGAACATCAGAAGAGGTCCCTTTTAAGGAAACATTTTCAAAGGATGTATTATAGCAACAGAAACTCTTGATTCTCCAGAAGGTCGGAGCAGGGAGCATCTGAAGTCTTCTAGACCAGCATGGGCAATGGGTAGAGGATGATGGGCATAGGGGCTGAATGGATTTTTGGAAGGGCCAGACTTTTCTTCTGGGGGAGGGTGCGGGAAATCCAGGATACATTCAAAGATAGACAGTTCTCTGTCAAGACCTTGGAAAACGTTAATTTCTTAGACTAGAAGAGTCATGTAGGATGGGATATGATTGGTGTTATAGTGTTTAAACAGTGATATTTTAAAGGTATTATTTTGGTCAGGTTTTGTGGAGCCAATGGCTCAGGTTCCAGTGTGTAGGAAGAAAGGAAAATCAGTTGGCTCCAAGAAAGGGGGTAAAGTAAAGGTTGCCTTTACTCAAAAGCCGGTCAGAGTTGGAGCAACTCTAGGGTTTAGTGTCTACAGACATCTCCGTGGACATGTGGCAGGCATGATTAAACACCAGAGTGCACGGAACTCTGTGTACCTTCCCACCCAAGTGGTACCTCTTTATCTACTTGCAATTTCTTGCTTTTGAACTGCTAGGTTGGCAGAAGCTGGGACAGAGATGGGAGCTCACTCCGTCGTGCAGCACTCTGGTCTCAAACTGCTGGCCTGCCACCCTTCCAGTCATCAATTTCAACATGTTAACCCCTAAGCCACTGCATTCCCTCATAAGAAAGCGGGTGCAAAATGAAATATTAAAATGAGACAAATCTGTCTATTATTTATTCTGCTATTGCTTCCAACAGCTGTACCCCCATGAACCTGTAAGCAGCACCCATGATGCTCAAGGGAATGTTGAAAAAAGCATTGGCTACTCCAGTCCAAGCTATATTCAAATAGCAAACTCCAAGTCTAGATTTAGTGCAGTGGGCATTATATTCCTCAGGCTGGCCCTACCATTAGACACATGGCGTCAGATATATGAGGCCTTGCCAATAGCCTTCAGATGGTACTTCACTGATTCTTGGCTGCTTTCCTCTACTGGTGGACAAAGCAGAGTTTGCTCCACTTGCCTTTGGGTTCTACTCTTTAACCCAGCCTGCTGATATCATAGATGATAGTGACCTTCTGCTAGTATGATAGCCTGTCCCTTTGTCTTAGCTCAGTGATGGGCAGTCTTGGCCCTCCAGCTGTTCTTGAACTTCAATTCCCAGAGGCCCTGATCAGCAGGAGTGCTGATTTGGGCTTCTGGGTATTGAAGTTCAAGAACAGCTGGAGGGCCAAGACTGCCCATCACTGTCTTAGTTTCTCCACACTATATGTAGGAGTGCTGACTTGAGCTTCTGGGAATTGAAGTCCAAGAACACCTGGAGTGCCAAGGTTCTCCATCACTGGCTTAGATCAAACACTGTATGACCCCTCCCGAACTCCTGATGATCAGGGCTTCGGGGAATTAAAATCCAAGAACATCTGGAGAGGCAAGTTTGCTCACCCCTGTCTTTGGTGGTTGCTATGTTTCTCTGGATTTTCTAAGTGTGGAGACCAATCTCAAGATGAAGTGCAGCACTGGAGAAAGTTGGGGTATTGTTTATGAAGAGGTTTGGAAGCCTGAGCACCATGTTGACTGTTTCCATCAGGTCCTACCTCCTTCAACAATTTTTGGAATTATAACTAAACCAAGAGTTTATGACCCACTTTTGTCCACCTGTGGAACCCCACAGAGCATCCGTTGCCCATATCTCTTCATTTTATCATGTTCTCTTCCGAACCAAAGGGAATTGATGCTGTTGCAGAAGGACTACAAGTTAGGGAGTGCGAAGAACTCAGATTTGAAGAAGATTTTTTTATGAGATGCATACCAAACACCAATAACCCTAAGGGCTGCCCCCAATTAACCAAACTCCATTCATGTAGATGGCCTGCTTCGCCCTTTCCTTGTAGGAATCAATAAAGATAAGTTAAACATCTGGTCTGGTGCTTTTATTCATAATTTTGAGCAGACACAATGGGCAGCTTTGTAAAGCATATACACAAAGAGAAAGAGAAACATATACTGTACATATAATCAATCCCTTCTAATTAAAAAAAAACCAGGTAGCTGGAAGTGTAACTCTCAAACAAAGTTTAATAAAAGGCTAGCAAAGTGTTGTACCCATTGGAAGTGGATAAGCTGTTGAGTGTTGCCCAAGGCTACTGGAACCAGATGTTCTGTTAGATGACGCCAGTAGATAAACGAGTGGGTTTGGATATTATGCAAAATAATCTACATTTCCCATTTTATTTCCCAACAGCCTTGGTCAAAGAGTGAAGGAGGGAGAAAAAGTGTGTTTTTGCCCTTTCCCTTTCTGTTTTATACCCCAAGATCTTTCTCCTTTACCCTTGCAAGAGAAAAAGATGCTCTGCTTTTCTTGTGTGAAAATCAGCAGAAGGTGTGGGAAGCCACACAAGGGGAACATTGTGGAGGGGGTGAAGTTGAGGGTCACTTTCCATCAGAAGCTGAGTCCTTCTTGCCAACCCTCTTCTAAAAACGATTGCAGACAGGGACAACACTCCAGATGTTGCAGGAATCCATTTCCCACCATCCTCCACCATGGCTTATGCCGGTTGGTGGCTGATGGGAAATGTAATACCCACACCATCTGGAAGGCTACATCCTGCACAACATTGTTCTACCAGACATGATTTTTTTATTCAATTTTTTTTTCAAGTTTATTTGTTTGTCTGTGGAGGCACCCAAGGGGGGGAAGATCCTCCTAATGTCTCCCTAAGGGGAGATGAAGATGTAAATTGCACCAGCTTGATTCTCTGGGGTGACAGAAGGCTTCAATCCTTGTCCGGGCCACAACGATCTTCACCGTGACTGATACGATGAGCGTCGTCCGCCAACATGCCAATTATCTTTATGGTCTCTTCAAAACTCAGCTTGTTATCCTTGTTCACATCTGCTTTTTTGAAGAGCTCTTCCAAGTACTTGGGACGGTTACGGCCCTGTAAGAGTGAAATGAAAGGACATGAAAAAGTATGCCAATAAGTGAATTTGCTAGAGGACCTAGGAGGATAATCGTTTTGGATTAACTGGTCAGTCTACTCTTTGCATCTTTGAGGCCACCATCAGAGAGAGGTTGAGGACCCAGCTGGGGATTTTCTGCAAGTTGTTGGCTCCTGAGTTCTTCTAGAGTCCAGGATTTCTCAACCTCGGCCCTCCAGCTGTTCTTGGACTTCAATTCCCAGAAGCCCAAGACAGCACACCTGCTGATCAGGCTTCTGGGAATTGAAGTCCAAGAACATCTGGAGGCCCAAGGTTGAGAAACACTTATTTATTTATTTAATATTCATATTTATATAGCCGCCCAACTCACAAAGACTCTTAATCTCCAGGGGTCAGCAAACTTGACTCTTCAGGTGTTCTTGGACTTCACTTCCCAGAAGCTCAAGTCAGTAAACCCTGCTGATCAGGGCTTCTGGGAATTGAAGTCCAAGAACACCTGGAGGCTGAAGATTGGGACACCCAGATCTAAATCAGAAGTTCTCAACCTTTTTAAGCCAGGGGCCAGGTCACACTCCCTCAGACAGCTTCAGGGTCCGGACAGTCATTTTGCCCTTCCTCCACCACATGGCACTTCCTGGTGCTGTGGAGGCGGTGGGGGGGCACATGAAATGGTGCCGTGGGCTGCATCCAGCCCATGGGCTGCAAGTTGAGAATCCCTGATCTAAACCATCAACTATCTAACAAGAACTAATAGGAATGGAGTTTTCAGATGTCTTTGACTACACATCCCATAATTCTCCATTCCAAGAGTTCTACCTGACTAGCATGGACCTTACAGAACCTCCGTGTGGCTAGTTATGGTCCATGAATTGTATCAATTATAATTACACATCACCCACTATTATTTGCAAGAGATATGTTCTGAAACCTATCCTGGTTAACTGAAACTGCAGATAAAAGCAACAAAACGTATAGTTATGTTGGCAGACAATGGCCACTAGTGGCCAGCTCTGGTAATGCACCATAGAAATACACATTATGTACCGTATTTCATGGGTTTTTTTAAAATTGAGTACTGTATTTTTAGACCTGCAGACAACTGAAATTGCAGGTACTGAACCTGTAGATTTAGACAGAAACATATATTCTATAGGTAGTTTGCTAACCAACATCTATGTCAACTGCCTCCATGCTATTGACATGCCTGGAGATTTCTGTCCTGCTGTTTCCATTTTGTTAAAGCAAAGGTGTCATTCGCATTTGGTTAAAATCTGCACGTCTGTCTCACTCATGCATTAGTGGGTTTAAATAAATGGCTGTAGAGACAGATGTTGTGTGTTCGAATCCTCAATTTTGCTTCCCAGGAAAAAGGTCAGTCTGGTTACCTTAGGCAAGGTATCCCAGCTACTCACCCCAAGGCATGGAATGGGAAACCCATTTCTGAGTCTTCTCTACCTAGAAACCCCAAGAAAGGATCTCCATAAAGGAGGCAGTCGTGTCCGACTCAAGGGGGTCTGTGCTCCCCTCCATTTACAGCCAAAGAGCCAGAGCTGTCACGGAGAATCAGTTGCATGCCTCTGCAGACATTTCCATGCTCATGTGGCAGACATGACTAGGCACATGGAACACTATTATCTTCCCCGCCTAAGTGGCACCTATTCATCTACTTGGAGTTTCTTGCTTTCAACTGCTAGGTTGGCAGAAGCTGGGACAGACGATGGGAGATCACTCGGGTCTTGAACTGCTGACCTGTCAACCTTCTCATCATCAAACTCAGTGCCTTAACCACTAAGCCACTGCAGCCCCAAGGGTCTCCATAAGTCAGAGCTGACTTGATGGTGCACCATTATTATTAACAGGCTTAACATCCTTATTGGCTGTTAGAATCTCCGTCCCTCTCTCTACCTTTGTATCCTTTCCCAAGACCCTTGGCCACCCCCCCGAGCCTTTTGATTTACTCACACAAGCTGAAAGGAAGGTGGGAGCTTGACACTCAAGGAGTTCTGTCAGATCCTTGAGAGTGAGGTAATCATCCTTTTTGTCACGTGGTGCATACTGGTGGTAGATGTCCACCATGATATTCATTGCGTTCTCCAAGGTGCAGACCGGCAAACAAGAACTTCCACCACAAGCAGTGGTAGTTGTAGTTATGGCTGTGGTGGGCTTAGCGGTGGAACCCGACATTCTACCTTGCTTCCAATCTGGAGAAAGAAACACGGATGAGACGGGCGCCAGTTTGAACCCCACCATCTGCTCTGGAAGCCCGGCCTGCCTTTTAAACCACCTATGAATCGTGACCTCTACATTGCCGTACTTGAAATGTGGATTTGCCTTCTCACAGCTGTGGGAACAGGTCAGGTCTTCTCAGAGTAACGGATCTGTGAGCAAGTCCGCCGATGCCTTTGGAACGGAGGAGGAAATTGCAAAACTGTATGCTACAAAAATAGGCATACTTGTAATTGCAATCGCTTTTAATGCAAGGGAGGAATTAAAAATATATATATATATCACTAATTACCAAAATGGAAGGCTTGCACATGATACTTTTTGTGGGGAGGATTATACGTTCCAGAACCTCCCAGTCAGCACGGATGTTATACTGGCTGGAAATTGTAACCTGGAAGGAAATTACCTACCTGGGTCCCAGAAGAAAACTACAGTACACCCCCATAAACTTGGATTTGATCAACCTTATACATTTTAACTGTTTTTAGAAGACCAAAGATAGTTTAGGCTCAAACTATTCTTCTTTTTACCCAGCTGCTGGTAATGATGTTTGAGCAAAAACGCTCCCCTTAAAATATATTTTATATACTGTACTGTACTCTCAATTTATCTTCTGTTTCTCGCTGTACTATGCTGGTCTTGGACTGTAATAAAGATTGAGTTGAGTTGAGTTGACTTGATTTGACTTGACTTGACTTGACTTGACTTGAGTTAAGGCCACCTAAGCCATTGCTATACCCGAGGCTGAAAAGCCCGTAGGCACTTTCTTTTCTCTGTTATTTTAAAAAACCAAACTAGCTATCTAAATAATTAATATTAAGCTTCTGCTCAAGACACCCCAAATGTGTGACTCTGTGAAGGAATGATGTCTAAAATCCCTGCCTCTAACAGCCCTTGTAAATGCAAGCTTGGGGATTAAAGGAGTCATTGCATCTCATCTTTAGTCTTCCTCATTTCCTGCTGCCTTCAACTTTTCCTACAATTTCTAAAGAAAATACAGTTATTTTGGCTTTCATTTTGAAGAGACCCAGTGAATACGTTCTTGTCTTCAGTCTAAGGCAATGTTTCCCAACCTTTGGTTGTTGGACTTCAATTCCCAGAAGTCTAAGTCCATTCTCCAAAGCACTGATCAAGCTTAGGCTTCTGGGAATTGAATTCCCCCTGTGGGGTGTGGTCCCCACTGGGAACCACTGGTCTAATGGCTTGATTAATGATAATGGCTTGACCACTTTCTGAAGGGTTGTTTTCAGCCCCGGTTAGCTTTAGAGAAAAGAAATGATTATGAGAAGATGAAGGATCATGAAATTTTACAGTTTGAAGACCCTGAACAGATAGGTTACATGATGTGTCATCTTTCTGTCGATTGGCTAATAATGATCTCTAAAAATTTAAACCTTGAAATATAAAGCACTGTTTTTTGTGTGGCTACCAGAAATTTTCCTCCATAGAAGGCTATAGGGTGCTTCTCAAATCTGTGGGCTGTAACAGACCCGGCCAGACACATCCCAATCCTGTCTTACAGGAACTGCATCTTTCAATTTTTTACCCCTTAAGGAAACTAAAATGAAATCTAACCCGCCAGACAGAAGCCAAACCACAAGAGATCGAACAAGCTGTGCTCAACGGAGAGAGAGGGGTTAATAAAAGAGAGACTCACCAAAACTGACCAGCTGGTATCCAAGAGGCAGTTGTGTGTTTTTTGTGCGATGTCCTACCTGCTGCCTTTATATACCTCCTCAAGAGCTGGATTTCGACAGAGGTGACGAAACGGGCATCATCTGCCCATAGGAGAGAGAGAGAAAGAGAAAATTATCAACACCCAGAAGTCATTATACAGCGGTGGCTCTATTTGATGCATTTATTCTTCCTGATATGATTTCACACTTGTTTGGAAGCTCTTTGTGAAACCACACCCAACTTTTGATTAGATGAAAAAATTCAAGGGGGGAGAAGATGTCTTTGTATTAATCATGCCGAGTATTTTGGTTTTGTGTGTGTTTTGTTTTGTTTTTTAAAAAATGCAAAACCACCTTGATGTTGCAATGGTTGGCATATTTGCACAGGCAGAAGCGGTTGGAGATGGTTAACCCATGGGTGGTCAACTTTGAACAAGGTCCTGGAGTTACTACGGCCCACTTACTTGCTACCGCTCTCTGTCTTTCAAAATCCAAGAAACCCCCAACAAATGCCCTAGAAAATCTGGTGTGGTAATGGGAGAAAGTTTCCAGCTCAGGGCTGGCTATTGTTAAGAGAGGTAAATAAGAATCAGCATTGGGGAAAGGTCAAAGGACCACATTTGGACCACCTAACTCAGTGATGGTGAACCTTGGGACTCCAGATGTTCTTGAACTTCAATTCCCAGAAACCCTGATCAGTAGGAGTGGTTATTAGTCATTGACCAAAGGCTGTTGGAACAATTTCCTTTCCTGGTGAAATCCCAAGGTAATTCCTCTTCTGCAACTGATGTTTACTTAGGGAGAGTAACAATGGTTTGATTCCTTCTCTGCTGCTTTTGAACCTGATTTGTGAGTCACTGAGGGGATTAGGAACCACTGATCTAGACATTCACCTAGATCAGTCATGGTGAACCTTGGCACTCCAAGTGTTCTTGGACTTCAGTTCCCAGAAACCCAAGTCTCTATGAATGCACACAAATGGGTTTACCACGCGCACCTGGAGAACACCTGGAGTGTCAAGGTTCACCATCACAGACCTAGGTCACCATCTAGGTTAAAACAGCTAGGTGTCTGAGGTAAAGACCATCATCTATAACAGTGGTTCTCAATCTTGGATCTCTAGATATTTCTTAGACTTCAGCTCTCAGAAACCTTGGCCACCCCAGCCAACAGTGAAGCCTTCTGGGAGTTTTAACCCAAGAACACCTGATTTGCAACCACTGACCTAGACTGTTTTCTTGGCCATCATCTGAGTAATCTCCATTCTCTTCTTAAGGTCACCATGTGGACAATCATCCAGATGTCATCTTTGACATCTACTCTAGGTGTCTTGGTTCAAGACCATCATCTAGATGCCAACTAAATAAATCATCATCTGGATCAACATCTGGATTCTCATGACTATCATCTAGCAAGATTTTCATAACCACTCATAAGAACAAGCTATTCTTCAAGTGTGCATGTCAGGAGAAATACAAATGGTGTTCAAGCAAGGTGTACCTAAGCTTACCACAGTCAATTTATAATATGCTAGGCCACCTTTCAGTTGTGCTGCAACTCACAACCAGTTCTGTAACCAAGGTGGACCCCAGCACCTTGACAATGATCTGAAACCATCTCAACTGTGAATGACCACCAACACAATTCTGACCACCTCCTTCTACTAGCTCTATCAGAGACCAATAGATAATCTCTGTTAATAGGAACTTTGGAAACTTGATTTTCTTAACCTTTCCCCTAGCACAGGGGTCCTCAACTTTTTTAAGCCCTCAGACAGTTTGGGGGCCAGACTGGTGTCTCTCCCTCCCACCACTGCTGCTTACAACATCTGCCCTGCTATGAAGCACTGTTAGGGACATGACAAGACAAGGTGAGGGGACAAGGATTGTGGTGGCAGTGGAAGCGGCAAGTGGAGTGAGGATGTGGGCTGGATGAAATTGTGCCAGGTCCGGCCCATGGGCCATAGGTTGAGAACCCCTGCCCTAGCAGCTTATCCTAAATGAGAAGTGTTATGACATCAATGTCTCTACATCTTTCTCCTCCTCTCTTAACATTGCTGTCATGATGGGGACCCAGATTCTTTCAGAGACCAATTGTTGGGATGCAAGAGTCATAAAGTAGACATCTACTGTGAAGTGGTGACCGACCAATAGGGCTAGGGTGAAACTTTTGAAAACCCATGAAAACCCCACATATTATGAGAGTAAACCAAAACATAGCTTGTTCATCCTTTGAGGTTCATGACAAGGTTGAGCGTTGAGTTCCAGACTCAACAAGGAAAAGGTAGATTTGGAACAGACAACAAATGCAATAATTAGATTTCAACTGGTTGCCTCAACATGCTTTTTACAGGAACCTCAAGGGATTAGCCTCCATGACCTTCCATGGGGAAATAATAATTTAAATAAACCAATGATCTCAGCAGGAAAAGCAACCTACCAACAATAAGTCACTCTTCTTCCAGTAACTGTTTTGCAATTCTGATTTGAAAGCCCTGGCCTTGTATAATTTGGTAATAATTAGATGGCAGGCTGACAAGATTAGGGAAGGGTTTGTGTATGCGGTGGATGGGATTTGATGGGTGAGGCTGGGCTTTTTGACAAGTCACATCAAATCAGGGAAAGGCTGAAAGGTTGGAAGAGCTTTTACCTGGTGCATCATTCTTGAAAAACTGAGCAGAAGCGTGGGACACCGACCCTTCACCTTCTTCTTCTTTTTTTTTTTTTTTTGAAAACCAGTCCATCTTCTGGAGATCTTTTATGTGAATCTCTCAGAGAGCTCAAAAGCATCGTTGCTATGTTGGGATTGGGGAACATTGCCTAGGTTTCATGGGGTTGCAGAACAGGAATCCAAACCACCCCATGGATACCTTAAGAAAGAATGAACCAGCCCAGAAGAACAAATCTGTATTGTTCTCTTCTCTTCCCACATTCTGTAATAATTAGACTGTGTTGAAAATAGAAGGACACCTTCTATCAGGGAGGAAGTGGTAGATGTTGGGGAGTCCTCAATGGCATCTCCACCTCCCACTTATTCTTCATGTATCTTCCCACTCACCAAGGTTTCTGAAATCCTATCCAAGGGTGATTGATAAGAACATAAGATAAGAACATAAGAACAGCCTTGCTGGAACAGGCCACAGCCCATCCAGTCCAGCATTCTGTCTCACACAGTGGCTCACCATTTGGTTCAGGGTATTCCCAAGGAGATGCCTTCACCTGCTTAGGATTCCCTGGAAATGGCATTGAGAGATATCCTGCCTATCTCTCCAACCCAGAGGTTGTCCTTAAGTATCCATAATTATAGCCATTGATACCCTTGTCCTCCATGAACTTGTCTAATCCTTTCTTAAAGCTGTCAAGACTGACAGCTGTCACCACTTCTTCTGGCAGGGAGTTCCATAGACAATGGTTTGCAACTTCTCAGGACAGTTAGAAGTTCACTCTGAACTTTCCAGGAGCTGTCTAAGGTCCTGAACTCAACCCCCAACATAGATTTGATAGCTTTAAGCAAAATTTGCATCCAACTCTTGCATGTATTCACTGCTTCCATGAAAGAAGGGTTACTCTTCTTAACCCCATGGCCAGATGGAAGTCAGAACTTGGAAATGTGGATGATGGGAACCAATATTCTTAGATAACCCACAGTGATACTGACCCCTGGGTGTGCTCTCTGTTTAAAGAAAGGTTACAGAAAGTAACGTTTCCAAACTGTGATTAAAGTTGAATTCCATCGCTGACCCAGTTAACAACTATAAATGGAGCAGATCCCTTTTGTCCTTGCCTTCAGGCAGCAGAATCTCTTGGGTTGGCCTTGGGTGGAGGATATTGCGATAACCTGGATTCCTCATTTCAGGAACCTGGATTCTTCATTATATAATAACAGCAAAGACTAAAAAACCAACAAAGGTACCAACGTAAAGAAAAGTTCATGAAGGGAAGGAACCAGGAACAGATTGGGAGTGTGCATTGAAATAGATCAGTGATGGCAAACCTTTTAGAGAGTTTGGGATTTGTAGCCTGGGGGAAGGTTTTGAATTATCTGCCACAGAATATTTGTCCCCTTGCTTGAACTAAAGTTCTGTAACAAACAGAGTCCCTGAACTTCCTTGCCTTATGGTAGATTTGACCCCATTTTTCCCCTCACCTCCTCATACCCCCATTTTCCTTTTGCTAATTCAGTTGGGTATATTTTCATTGATTTGTGGAATGGTCATGTTGGAAGGGACCCTCAAAACCATCAATTCCAACCTACTAGACATAACTGGAGCATCCATGAATAATGGACATCCAACCACTCTTTAAACATCTCCAACTGAAGGAGGGTCCACCACCATCTGAGCCAACCCATTCCTTCATCTGAACTCTCTAACATTTAGCCCAAATCCCTCTTCTTATAATTTTGAAACAAAATACTTTGAAGGGCTTGGTCTTCAAAAGACTTGAAAGTGGCCGCCATATTACTTCTCTGACTTCTCCAGGCTGAACCTCAACCCATCCTCACAGATTTTGAGGAATGGTTCCCCCCAGAATTGTTATCCCTTAGGTCCATCTTTATAGGGATAGTTGCCCCTTCTAGATAGCTTTGAATTTCAGACCTGCCGCCCCCAGTTCCTCATATAAAAACACCATGTCAACAGAGGGTGTTGAGCAAATGAAATTGTGGTGGGAGTTGTTTAAGATGGAAGTATGGCCAAATGTACCCAGCATTTTTAAGGAGAAGCTAAGGGTATCTTACAACACATTTAACAATGAAACCGGCTGTTGTTGTAACACAAAGGAAAACAATGCAACAAATCTCAAAGGGTTCCACAGGTGGGAGAAATGTTTTTCTTCCCAAAGCATTAACCTTGTTGGCCTCTCTTTGTAGCAGGTAACCCAGTGATGTTTGCTTCCTGCACTGGGATAACAAATATTGAACCAGTCATTCACAATGGGACCTTCACGCTTGCGAAAAGTTTGATAACTTTTTTTGACAGTTGTACTTGAGCAAGAGTGGCAGTTGACTCAGTAGGCGATAAAAAAGAGGAACCTGTTACAGGTAACCAAAAGAAAAACAAAGAGAGGAAACCACAAGTTGTGAACTCAGAAGGAGAAGTTCAATTGATTTTGAGTATGGCTTCATCTCTGGATTCAAGAGACCATCTGGACTCTCCGGGCTTTTGACCTTCTTGCTTGCAAGCGAAATAAAGAAATCTGCTGGAGAATATCTTGGATATTAGCATTTCTCTGATCTTCTCGCAGGTTTTGGTGCCATTTAAAATGGACACTTTAAAGTAGGAGTTCCCAACCTTTTCAAACCAGAGCTCTATCAGCATTGAGGGCCGGATCGTCATTTTGCTCTGCCTGCACGATGGGGTGGCCATTTTGTCCCAACAGTTTCAAAGGGGCAAGCATTTTGTTTCTAGAATGCCCTTGGAGGGGTGGGGGCCACATGAAATGGCACTGTGGGCCAGATCCAGCCCACAGGCCTTAGGTTGGGAACCCCTGCTTTAAAGGATTTTCTAACCATTCTTGGGCCCAGGAAAGAGTCACGGACTGCAAAACCTGAAGGCCAGGAAGGAGATATGGGCCAAATCTGGTCCATAGGTTGAGAACCCCTGTACTAGACTTTAAAGAATATGTCTTCTCTGTGCCCCCCCCCCCAAAAAAAAAGCTTTGCCAAAACAAAGGCCACCAAACTTCAGGTTAATTCCCCATTGGCAAGCAACCTGGTATTTTGGGCAACCTTCATGAGCCACATCCACCAGAACTTGACGTGTACGAGAAATGGCCAATGTGTCACAACAGTTGTTGAGATGGCCGTTGGGTTCATGTCATGGGGTTTGCCTTCCAAGTCAGCTATTCTTCTAAGTTGGGCTTCCTTGGACCCCTGTACAGTACTTCTTTTCTCGTCTCCTTTAATTACCTGGGTTCCTTTCTGTAGTTATGCAAATCTTCTATGATTGGATTTAAGGATGTGGCCAGATTCAGAGGACTGTTGACATGTCTAGTAGTTTCACTTATGCTCTAGTTTGGGCTCATTCAGCAATCTGGCACCAGTCTGTAGCCTTCATTGGCAGGTTTACAAGTGATGGGTTGTTTTATTCATCAGTCAAGGGCAGACAGTCGTCACCTCTAAACTGGTTGTTCTCCCCTCGGCAACCGTGCCCTGTTCACTGTTCCAAAAACAACAAACCAGAATGATACTTATTCTTCATCTTCACACTTAGATTCTACCGCCCCAAAGGCAAATCACACTTAGATACTACCGCCCATATCAGCGCTTAGCGCACTCTCCAGGCAGTTCACAAGTTAATTATCATTTTTGCCCCCAACATGCTGGGTACTCATTTTATCGACCTTGGAAGGATGGAAGGCTGAGTCAACCTTGAGCCCTGGGTCAGGATCGACCTTACAACCTTTTGGTTGCAGGACAGCAGGTTAACTATCAAAGGCCTCCCAGCGAAATAAATAAATGGAAGATTATTTGAACGTCTGGTGTTTTTTTTAAATTGGTTTTTGAAATTAAAGCTGTTTATGAACATTGGAAGGGCCTGTGGTGGCTTTGTGGTTAAGACGCTGAACTTGAAAACCGGAAGGTCAGCAGTTCGGGACCTGAGTGCTGCACAATGGAGTGAGCTCCCGTCGTCTGTCCCAGCTCCCCCAAGCAAGAACTTGCAAGCAGGTACTGCTTGGGCAGGAAATGTAACAGCATTCCGTGTGCTCCTGCTGTTTCTGAGGTGCCGCAAATCCATTCCAGGTTTTAGTCTGAGGTTGACAGGCACTAAAGAAGAGACTGGTTCCTTATCTGGGGAAAAAATCAGGACTTTGGAGGATTCCTGTGAAGGGCTTGACAAAACCTGGGATGGACTATCAGCACCTCTGGAATTGGAGACCTCAAGCCCTCGCTAGATGTCGTCCAGAAGAGGACATCTGTAGCGATTCCATCTCAGCCAGTTTTGATGGCCTTCAGGTTATGACAACGTCTTCCACGGTAGCATCTGCTCAAGGAATTTCCCCGGGAACAGTGCGGTTCAACAGGTATGGAATTCCAGGAAAAAAGAGGCACAACAAGTGACGGCAAAGACGGAAATAATCTCCTCTCTGAATCATTTCTGCTGCAACTCATCCCATAGGCCCATTTGGGACTTGGCCAAGAATAATGCATTATGTTCATCATTTCTAGGAAGCAACCTTCATCTATTTCCACCACCCATCCATGCACCTCCATGCCAGATCCATATGGAGCGAAGGCAGGCAAACAGGTTCTTTGGCCAAGCCAGTTATGGAAATCCAGATCCTGAGACTCACTTCCTTCTCCTCTATCTCCTTTCTGCAGAGTTTGCTAATTCTCCTTTCATAGCGTATGATCAATGGTAGCCAGCAGTGCCTCCTTGTTAGCTGGAAGGCCAGCAAGTCGTCAGTTCAAGACCCGTGTACTGCATGATAGATTGTGCACCCGTCTCTGTCCCAGCTCTTGGGGACATGAAAGGAGCCTCATTTGGATGTTACCTGAGCAAAAATCCTTTCAACCCAGAATAATGTCTGACATGAAATTATTATTATTATTAATATCATAAATCTTTGCTCAGAAGGAAACCCCGAGGGGGAGGAATTGATAAGGTAAATGGCAACGGTAAATGTTGCCCTTGCTCGGAAGCCAGTCGTATCCAACTCCAGGGCTTGGTACTCATCTCACTTTATAGCCAACGTCTGCACCTGCAGACGTTTCTGTGGGCATGTGGCAGGCATGACTAGACACCGGAGTGCACGGAATGCTGTTTACCTTCCCACCAAAGTGGTACCTCTTTATCTTCTTGCAATTTCTTGCTTTCAAACTGCTAGGTTGGATGGAGCTGGGACAGATGACAGGAGCTCATTTGGGTCTCGAACTGCTGACCTGCCGACCATCCAGTCATCAGGTTCAGCGTCTTAACCACTAAGCCACCACAGTCCAGAAGGATACCTGCCTATGGGGGCGAGGGGGGAATTGGTATTCTTCCCTAAATCTTAAGAGAATATTTCATCTAGGAATACGTAACTGAATTGAAGCTGCATGCAATAAATGTATGTTCAAGAGCAGGGGTTCCCAACTTTTTCAAGCCGGGGCGGTCATGCTCCCTCAGTCAGCTTTGAGTGCCAGACAGGCATTTTGCCCTGCCTGCACGATGGGGTGGCCATTTTGTCCCAACAGTTTCAAATGGGTGGCCATTTTGTTTCTTTAATGCCCTCGGAGGGGTGGGGACCACATAAAATGGTGCCATGGGCCAGATCCAGTCCACAGGCCTTAGGTTGGGAACCCCTGTTCAAAAGAGTCGTCCTCAAGCCACATATATTAAAGTTACTCACAAAACAGTCTTAGCAGAGGAAATGGGATAGACTTTTTTTTATGGAAAAAGTCAGTTCCGTAGGCTTTTGCTTAAATTGGTTTTTTATGTAACTCGAAGCAAACCCATTGGAAACATGACATTATTATGTAACTCGAAGCAAACCCATAGGAAATCGTGTAAATCAGGACATGGTTTTAGCACTAAATCATTATGTAAGTCGAATTTTATGTAACTTGAGCCATATGTAAGTCGGGGTTTTACTGTAAATGTACCTTTCTGTCTATTGTGTTTTTTAAAAAACTTAGGAAAGTGTTGACCCAACAGTCTTACGAGTCCATCCATGTCAAATTGACATGACACAGCTATAAATAGATGTGCTCACTCTTCAATCATGCTTACCAAACTCACACCCAAGGTGGTTGTTGTATATGTCCCGTTGCAAAATCTCTGCCATCATTCCGGGAAATTAAAACATGAAAAACAATTAGACTCTAATGTAAAGCAATTTGGTGTCAGGAAGAGAGGTGCCTATTCATCGCCCTTTAGTTACGTTTCCTGAATGTTTTCTCTTCAAGCCATCTAGTTTGCATCCTAGATTGAAAAAGGCTTGGGCGTGTTGGGCATTGCTCAACACAAAGATCTTTGGGGAGGGGAAGAAGGAAGCTGGAAGGATGATGTGTGTGACTCTTAACCCAAGAGGACTATAAAAGCCGACCCAGTCTTAGCAATCAACAATCCGCTTCTCTTTCCAGATCCTGAGAGCCGTTTTGGATACTTTGGGTGAGTTGGCTGTGACTCTTGACAATAGGCGAGGGCAGTGACGGCGAACCTTGGCACTCCAGCTGCTCTTGAACATCAAATCCCAGAAGCCCTGAACAGCAAGAGTGCTGGCTTGGGTTTCTGGGAATTGAAGTTCAAGAACACCTGGAGTGCCAAGGTTGGTCATGACTGGACTAGGGTCTCCAAAGAGATAGGATTGGAGCTGGGATTTTGTGTGCCTTGGGTGGGGGAAATTCATATTTGGAGGTGGGATCCTCCTTTAGGGGAGCGATGTCTAAGAAAAGGCAGCTGGAGCTTCCCCCCACCCAGGGCTCCAAAATTTAAGTTCAAGATCTATCTTTCCTGAAAGCCAGTAGTGTCCGACTCTAGGAGTCGGTGCTCATCTCGGTTGACTGCCGAAGAGCCGGCACTGTCTGCAGATGTTTCCGTGGCCATGTGGCAAGCAGGACTAGGTGCCGGAATGCTCTTACCTTCCCTGCCCAAAGGGTACCTATTTATCTACTGAATTTTGTAATGAAAAGCATTGCTTCTTTCTTTCTTTCTTTCTTTCTGTCTTTCTTGGAAAACACTCAACCTTCTCCTCTTCTCTCATGGGCGGGGCTCACACATGTCTTCCACTGTCCCTAATTGTCTAGCTCAGTTATGGCGAAACTTGGCACTCCAGGTGTTTCATGTGTTCTGGAACTTCAATTCCCAGAAGCCCTGATCAGCAGGAGTGCTGACTTGGGCTTCTGGGAATTGAAGTCCAATAATACTTGGAGTGCCAAGGTTCGCCATCACTGGTCTCGATAGCTAGTTTCGGCTCTATCTTTTTATGTTTAGTACACCTTTCTCAAGACAGCAACTAGATCTCTGAGGTCTCCCACTTGGGTCGTTTTACTCTACATCAAGAAGACAGGTTGTAAACTGAGAGGTTGTGCATCTCAAATCTGTTTTGCTTTCGAAGCAAAACTCAAAATAAAGGCTACGGCAGAGATGGGCAGTCTTGGCCCTCCAGCTATTCTTGGACTTCAATTCCCAGAAGCCCAAGTCAACACACCAGCTGGTCAGGGTTTCTGGGAATTGAAGTTCAAGAACAGCTGGAGGGCCAAGACTGCCCATCACTGGGCTACGGCCTGAATATCCTTAGACCTCTTTGCCAAATCTTCCCCTGAATGGACCAAGGAAAATCCCATCTCTTTTTGTCTCCTTAATCTCTTTATTCTTTGCTAGTGCTTTTACACCAGACAGTTAGAGCATGGGTTCTCAACCTTTTAAAATCAGGGACTGGGTCACGCTCCCTCAAACAATTGAGGGGGCCGGACTGGTCGTCTCCCCGCCATTTACAGCTGTCGTAAACACATTTACGAAGGCCATGGACTCATTTGCACCTGTCTTCAATGCATTTATGAAGGCAACGGACTCAGTTACAGCCGCCATAAACGCGTTTGCAATGGCCGTAAATGAGTCCACAGCCAATTCTGGTGGCGGCGACAGCTGGAGCGAGGGTGGGGGCTGGATTATTTGGATAGATAGGCCATAGATTGAGAACCCCTGAGTTAGAGCAATGGGGGGGGGTCTCTCTTTGCACACTCTTGGGACTGGTAGTTTCAGGAGGAGCTTGGGAATGTTTTGCCGAGATTCACTAAAAGCTTTCCAGTGGATTAATTAAAATCCTTCCCCAAACCACAGGATTCAGCCGCCATGCTTAAGGTGGTCTTGGAGTGGAGTGTAGACACTCAACTTGAAACGTCTCTCTTCTTGTTTCAGTTCATCCTCAAATTCTTGGCAAGATGAAAACCCTCATGGAGCAAGCTTTAGAGTGTAGCGTCAACATCTTCCACCAATACAGCATCCTCAACCCCATTGATGATTACCTACAGTTGAAAGAGCTGAAGAAGCTGTTGAAGGAGCAAGCTCAGGAATTCTTGAAAAACACCACACCTGTAAGTCTTTGGGGAAGGGATGGGAAGTCAATGGTCCATTGTGGGACTAAGCCAGTGATGGTAGACCTTGGCACTCCAGGTGTTCTTGGACTTCAGTTACCAGGAGCCCAAGTAATCTCTCCTGCTAATCTGGGCTTTCTGGGAATTGAAGTTCAAAAACATTTGGAGTGTCATGGTTCGCCATCACTGGGCTAAGCCAAGGTTGGAAGAGGTTAAAGTTGGAAGAGGAGTAGGACAAGGTCAAAGCTAGAGGATATCAAGATTGGAACAAGTGGTAGGTCAAGGCTGGAAGACGTCTGGAGAACTTCCAGAACACACGGCAGTTTCATCTCCAGAGTTAGAGATTGTGAGTCACAAAAGATTGTGAGTCAGTTTTCTTCTTTTGCGGAAGAGATAATCTTCTGTAATGAAGATACCCTTTCCCCCTGCCTACAAATAAATATTCTCCGTATTATTTAGGGTGACTTGTGAAAAGCATTTTCATGTCCCAAGGCAATGTCTGATGCGACTTACAATATGTTCTTCAAAAACACATTTGGAGAAATAAATGCTATTGTTAAAATCAGTTTTAATGCCCAGGAGGTGTTGGGGATTAATATTGTGTTGGCTGTTCTTGAGAAAGTTAGCATGGATACAGGTGGAAATTCCACATGTGCAGGACCGCTACAGAGAATGACCCAATGGGGTGCTAAAGTTTTGCATTCAGTGTTCAAATTTATAAACATCAAGGGGGGCTTGAGTCCCACCTTATCCTGTGAGTTATGACACTATTTTTTCCAGAGTTCTCAAATCCTAAACTTGTAGTTCTGTGTCACAAGAATCCGATTCCAGGTGTCCAATGATTTTGTGTGTTTCTCCAGGCTTGAACTTGAGTGCTTGTGTATTATAAGATCTGGATGGCACATGTCCTAAATTTCTATTCTAGGTACTTCAAGAATGTTTGCACTCATTGGCTCCTTCGGCTCTATGTTCTAGGTCAGTGGTGGTGAACCTT
Organism: Bradypodion pumilum; assembly: GCA_035047305.1. Lineage (NCBI taxonomy): Eukaryota > Metazoa > Chordata > Lepidosauria > Squamata > Chamaeleonidae > Bradypodion > Bradypodion pumilum. The sequence continues at coordinate 6,195,007 of JAWDJD010000018.1, forward strand.
GGCACTCCAGCTGTTCTTGGACTTCACTTCCCAGAATTGCAGTAAATCCATTCGTGTGGATTCACAGAGACTTGGGTGTCTGGGAATTGAAGTCCAAGAACAGTTGGAGTGCCAAGGTTTGCCATCACGGTTCTAGGTCCTACAAGAATGAGGTTCTAGTATGACTTGGGAGAAAAAAAGTATTTTTGGCTTTCAGAGGTAGTTTTGGCAGTGATAGTCCAACAAAGTAACTTTTCAATGCTCAGGGTACCGTAAGGATTCCCAGTGTTGTGCAATAGTTTTAGGGCCTCCCCAGCTGCTTTGGGGAAAATTCAATGAGTGGTTTGGGGGGCACATACCTCAAACACCCTAACTCCCAAATGCACCAAACTTGACGAGGGTTGAGAGGGGAGACAGACAAAGACACTCCCCAATTTTGATATGTCTAGGTCACTCAGGGGCTGAGTTATGCTCCCCCCAAAATCACTTGTTGAATTTTTCTCAAACCAGCTGGTGATGGCCTAAGACTTTTGCACAGGACTGCAGTTCTATCACATGACTTATTCTTTGTTACTCATGCGTGTTATCCCTTTGTCAAATTACTTTTTCTTTATGTCTTTCTTTCTTTAGAACGGTGTTGACCAAGACACTTATATCACCCAGCTCTTTAACAAAGCAGACCGAAACAAGGACAATAAAATCTCATTTGGAGAATGGTTGTCCATTATGGCACTTACTCTTGATGATGCCCACATTCGGGCTCACGACTTGGATGGATCCGGCCATGGCCACACCCACGGCCCTGGGCATGGTCACACCCACGGAGATGGCCACGGCCACGGCCACAGCCACTGAGATGGCCATAGTCCAAGTCCAACTGCACAAAGGCGCCGGAGTCTCTCCTTCCTCTCCTTTCGTGGTTGTTCCTTTGAACCTTTGATAATGCCTCCATCACAGCCCATCTTTGGTGGGTCTCATTGATCTCGGGAATCCAGAGGTTAACCATGAACATTCGTCCCTAAAATAGCTTTGGAGCAGGCCACCCATGTGATCTTCTACCTGTTCTTTGTGAGCCACAATAAAAGCAATAAATCTGTTTCCAACCATTCTGAAATGTACTTCTTGTCTCATAGAACCACAGAATAACTAAGTTGGCAGGCACACCCTACTTGAGATAGATAGATAGATAGATAGATAGATAGATAGATAGATAGATAGATAGATAGATAGATAGATAGATAGATAGATAGATAGATAGATAGATAGATAGATAGATAGATGGATGGATGGATGGATGGATGGATGGATGGATGGATGGATGGATGGATGGATGGATGGATGGATGGATGGATGGATGGATGGATGGATGGATGGATGGATAGATAGATAGATAGATAGATAGATAGATAGATAGATAGATAGATAGATAGATAGATAGATAGATAGATAGATAGATAGATAGATAGATAGATAGATAGATGGGTGGGTGGGTGGGTGGGTGGATAGATAGATAGATAGATAGATAGATAGATAGATAGATAGATAGATAGATAGATAGATAGATAGATAGAAAACATTATATTAAAATAATATAATATAATACAATATGCTTACTGTGAAATAATAATAAAATAAAATATCTTTAGTGTAGAATAATTATGTTATTGCAGGGGAAGCACTCAACATGGTAACATAACCAAGGAAAAGGTAAAGCATATTTTAATTTGACATAACATTTCATGGATCTCATTTTGGTCAAACCCATGGGCTGGAAAAACCTATAGACCAGGGTTCCCAACCTAAGGTCCCCAGGCCAGATCCGGACCAGGGCACCATTTCATGTGCCCCCACCCCACCCCACCCCACCCCTCCAAGGGCATTCAAGAAACAAAATGGCCAACCTTTTGAAGCTGTTGGGACAAAATGGTAACCACACACACACACACACACACACACACACACACACACACACACACACACACACACACACACACACACACACACACACACACACACACACACACACACACACACACACATCATGCAGGCAGGGCAAAATGGCCATCCGGCCCGCGAAGCTGACTGGGGGAACATGACCCAGCCCCTGGCTTGAAGAGACAGACTCATATGCGGGCTGGGTGGAGTGGAAGAGACCAAAAGGAGGAGAAACGTGGTAGAAAGGAAGAAGGTATAACAGTGTGATTATTTTAACAGAAGTTGTAAAACTGAACCGTGTGGGAGATAAGTAAAGAGAAACACAGAGAAGCAGGTTTTTATTTCAATAGGAACACGCTCTGCAAAAATGAAAACAAAAATTACAGCCCTCCAAAATAACACATACAACAAGTTTCAGATTACATTATGCTAAATTAACAGGTCTTTCCATAAATCAACACAGAAGGCCGGGTGGGATCCTAAAAGAATTGGCATAATTGTTAAAATGTTGGTTGTTTGGTTTTTAAAACTTTTCTGTGCACGAAGCAGAAATATCGTCGCCGTCGGCTGCTACTCGTATCCGAGCATACATTTCCCCTGGAAGTCATTTTCTCAGTTGATGGATGTGTCTCTGGTGACGCGATAAACCAATCCTGGCATGCAACATGCGACCACACACATTACACCGGGGATTCTCAGCCTGCATCCTGTGTGCCGGACGCGGCCCACAGCGCCATTTCATGTGGGAGGCCCCACCGCCTCCACCACACCAGGAAGTGCCATGTGGTGGACGAAGGGCAAAATAGCCGTCCTACCCTTGAAGCTGTCTGAGGGAGTGTGACCTGGCCCCTGACTTTAAAAAGTTGAGAACTCCTGCATTACACTGAATAGCTGGTGGAGGGCATGGTTGAGTTTATGCTAAATACTTTCCTTGCTTTAAAGGAGAATGATTGTTACTCCATTGGGCCACTAGATGGAGCCCCAACCCAAGCTAAACTCCCCCTGTAGGCCTACTAATGAACTTATTTTGGGGAGAGAGCTCCCAAACTCTACATCCCAATTTAAAGTCCTTTTCTGACTTGTTAAACCGGATAAATAGTGGGGAAAGCCACACTGGCATCTGCACAACATAAATAAAGGTAAACGGAAGCTCTTGATGGAGGAAAATTTGGGAGGCAAATATTTCTTTTCCCCCAAAAAAGGGGAAATGGTGAAAACTCAGTTCCTATCATTTCTGCACCGTTGCAGTTGGCGTTAGAGCAAGGATAATGCGGCATCGCCGAACATGTATAGAAGGGTTCCCAACCTTTTCAAGCCAGGGGCTAGGTCGCACTCTCGCAGTCAGCTTCGAGGACCGGACTGCCATTTCGCCCTGCCTGCTCGATAGGGGGTGGCTATTTTGTTCCAACAGCTTCAAAGGGGCTGCCATTTTGTTTCTCGAATGCCCTTGGAGGGGCTTAGGTTGGGAACCTCTGGTGTACAAAGGGCCTTCCTTTCGCCGCTTTGAGATCCCCAGCCTGACTTTTGGCCACAGGAGCTCTGCCGAATCAGGAAACTCTTCGCATGGTGAGCTGAGGCAAGACTTATCTCCCTGTTGGCTTCCATGTAGACTGCTCTGGGTGGTGGAAGCTCTGTTTGTGCGCGGTGGTTTTATTATTATCAAGCGCTGCCAAATCATCCCCTTCCCCAAAAGGTTTGGCAACCCCAATGATAACTGATAACCTCCATTCCGTTACATCACTAAGAGGCCCGCTCAGGATGTTGCAAACCGTGGCTTCCTTTCTGAGTCAACCCATCTTGTGTTTGGCCTTCCTCTTTCCCTACATCCTTGGTTTTGTCATTTTATTTGCTTCGAGAGCAATTTCAAGCCTTGATTTGCTCCAGGACCTGGCTATTTCCTCTTTCCAGCAGACTGTGAGATCATTACAGCTTTCTTCCAACTCCACGTTTCAAAATAACTTTTTCTTTCCCCTACGAAAGTTCGCCGTCTCCTTCTTTGAACTCTCCTCCTCTGGAACGACTGAACGGAGGAAAAACAGAGATTAGCTTAACTATTAACTCTCGGGAGATTCCAAATCTATTGACCTCTTTGCTTAACAATGGGACAAACTGGATAACTCCTCGTGACGGGTGAGGCCAAAACGGTGAGAAAAGCAGATTTTTGCTGAAATGACTACCTGCTCTATAACTCCCATCATCCTTTGAAGGTAATGAGTCTTGTAGTGTCCCCCCCCTTTCATTTGGTAATAATGCTTCTATGCTTTCTCAACTGGTGTAGGTACCATCTAGCCATCTTCTTCTTTTGCCCTCCACTTTTCCCAGCATCAAGGCCTTCTCAAGTGAATCCTCCCTTCTCATTTGATAAGGTAAAAGTTTCCCTTTGCTCGAAAGCCAGCCGCATCCGACTCTAGGGTCCAGTGCTCATCTCTGTTTCAAAGCCGAAGAGCCAGCGCTGTCTGCTTCTGCAGACCTTACCATGGCCATGTGGCAGGCATGCCTAGACACCGGAGCGCATGGAACGCTGTTACCTTCCCTATTTATCTCCTTGCAATTTCTTACTTTTGGCAGGAGGATCACTAAAGAGATGCTTTTTCAAAGTTTGGGAAAGAAGATGGAGAGGATATTTATTTGGGAGTCCTCCGAGCCATCGGGGGGCGCTGTGGCCGCCCTGGGGAAAGGCGGGGGGGGGGAGATCCCAGGGGAAGGGAGCAGCTCTGCCTGAGAGCAAACCCCAGGCCGGGTTTGAACCCATGGCGTGGGTTAGAGGTTCGCAGCCAAGCAGCGTTGCACAGGTAGGAGCTTGACGCATGCATTGCACGGCTGCGCGCATGCAATTTTATTTTGTTTTTTTTTGCATTTGCAACATTGCATCCTTTGCCTTGCATTTTATTCCTAGCTGCTTCCTGGCGTCCCCTTCCTTTTATTCCCCTCTCCCCACAACCGAGGCAGAAAAACAACCCTCCCTCCTCCTTTGCAGACCCCCCCCCCCACTTTTATAGACCCACATCTGGGGCGCTTGGCACACATCTGGGGGAGCCCCTCCCTTCCTCCAGATGTGTTGCACCCTTCCCATTTCATGTACTCTTTCCCCCCAGCCTAGTTTTGCATTTAAAAAATATGTATGGGGTATGTTTATTTTATTTTTTTAGGGGGTAGAAGAGGAGGGGAGCCCCCCCTTTTTTTGTTTTTGTTTTTCTTGACCCCCTCCATCCATCAAGAAAAAAATCGCAATAAACATCCTGATAGTTGAAAAGCAAACCTACCCATGGGATGTGACTTGATCCCCTGAATGTTGAAACCTAGCAATTACTTTATGAAGGCAGAGCCAGGTTTTCCCTCTTTATTATTTTTATTTTTATTTTTATTTTATTTATTACGCCGGAAAACCCAATGCACTTTAAGCTGCTCTCGCCACTGCACCAAAAGGACTCTACCCGGCTTCCGTTTATTTATTTTCCTTATATAAGCAAAATAAATTCTAGCTTTTTGTCCCTTTGCTTCCTGGTTTTCTCCTTTTTTCCCCTCTGAAAAATGTATATATTTATGCACCTCAATCTTCCCAACCTTTCTTGTCTCCAGTTTCTGAATCGGCCGCTGTCAATTTAGACATTTCGGTGCGCCGGCTTCGCCTCCTCTTCCTTCCACGATAAAGTCTCACTATTCCCCGCATGCTAAAGTTGAGATTTTTATTTATTTATTGCCAAGCTGACTGAGCCACAGGCCGGGATCGAACCCATGGCGTGGGTTGGAGGTTGCCAGTCCTCCTCCTCCTCCAAGAGGAGATGCTTACTTATTTTTATTTTATTCCTTCTCCCTCAGCGTCTCCCAGCCGTGAAATTAATACCTTGCGGCCTTCGCGTAGAATGGCAGTCTAGGATGACGGTTTTGTGGCAGATGGGAATCGTAGTACAGGAGCAATGAGAAGCGGATGCTGGTGGAATGCGTGTCCCATCGTCCCTCACTTCTGGCGGCTGCCAGTGGTAGATGGGACCTGGTGTCCCTCCATCCGTCTCCGAGGCCCACGACGTGCATTGGGATGGGGGTGAAACCGGGGCTCAAAAGCAAGAAATTGCAAGTAGATAAATAGATACCACTTTGGTGGGAAGGCAAACTGCATTCTGTGCACTCCGGTGTCTAGTCATGCCTGCCACATGTCCACGGAAACAGGCTTTTAAGCAAGTCCAACCCCTGCTCAGTGCAGGAATCCGAATTGAAGTAGATCTGACAGTGGATTGTCCAGAGTGTGGGTTGGATATCTTATCTTTTTCTCTAAAAACAAATATATCTCTTTATTAATCCGGTCCTTTAAAACTGTTTCCCAACCTTTGGTTCTTGGACTTCAATTCCCAGAAGCCTAAGTCTCATGCCGGCTTGCAGAGAGAGAGAGAGACGTTTCTGCGGACTACAAATCCCAGCATCCTACACCAGCAGAGCCCATGTGCTGCTCTTTTTTTTTTTTTTTAGGAAGGATATTTCTAGCGGCACAGGGGTTAAAAACTGCTGTACGGCAGCCAAAAGGTTGTGAGTTTGATCCCGACTGGGGCTCAAGGTTGACTCACCCTTCCATCCTTCCAAGTTCGGTTAAATGAGTACCCAGCATGTCGGGGGGGTGAAATGTTAATTAACTTGTGAACTGTCCAGCAAGTGGGGCTTGTTGTATAAGTGTGATTGCTTTACTTTGCAAAAATCTGGAGATTTGGGGTCCCCAAAAAGTTCAGCCAACTTGTCTGGGTTTCCACGAACGATTCAGGTGCATGATAGTTTTCCTTTAGATTAGTGATACATTAATTAACGTAAATATAAATATTGGGGATGAATGAGACAAACATTAGGCAGGTGATACAGTTGCAGATTTGCACTGGTAAATAATTGTTTATCAAATTAACAATTCCATGTGGTGCCTGACTTGCAAAGATTAAAACTTTGTTGCTTCGCAGGTAGTAATAATAATAATTTTGTGTCAGAGGTTACTCTGGGTTGAAAGGATTTTTTGCAGGATTTTTACCCGTCGCCTGTCCCAGCTCCTGCCAGCCTAGCAGTTTGGAAGCAAGAAATTGCAAGTAGATAAACAGGTACCACTTCAGCACGTTCCGTGCGCTCTGGCATCTAGTCGCGCCTGCCGCATGACCATGCAGATGCAAACAGTGCTGGCTCTATCTAGTTTTTCGCTCGGAATATGGGGATTAGTCTTGTAGGGTGATGGCCACTTCTTTCTTCCCTTCTTTCACTTTTGCGGGGGTCCCGGTGCCCCACCCCTTGAGTCTGCCCCACTTCCTTCTCCAGGGAGTTTCTGCATTTTTTACGCTTGCGTTCTCTGTTTCGGAGTTGACAAAAAAGGAAGTGTGGATATCTTTGTTTCGGCGTCTCCCTTCCTGGCGCATGGGGAGAGAGAGAGACACCCACCAAAGAGGGCGGATTTCCCTTCCCAAAATTTCCTGGCCTCGGTTGGCGTGAGAAGTAAGTCTTGCCTTCTCTCCGCTTGACCGGCGTGGAGGTATCAAAGGTAGCCGGCACAGGGTGGCGAAGTGGGCACCCTGAAAAAGACCCGAGACGCCGGTGCCATCTCTTTGCAAAGAGATTTGCTTTGTAATGGGTTGTACGGGGGATCTTTCTCATAGACCCGGCAAGCTTGCATGTATCACAGTCGGGCCTATTTGCGTCACGTCAGGTTTCCTCCGACCAACGGTGACCCTATAAATGCGCACCCTCCAAAATGTCCCGTTTTCAACGGCCCAGGCCACCTCTCGCAAAACCCAAGCTTGTGGCTTCCTTTAGGGAGTCGATCCGTCTCACATTTTGGCCATCCTCATTTCCATGCTGCCTTCCCACCTACCCCAGAATGGACGTCCTTTCCGGAGACTCTTGCCTCCTCATGATGTGCCCAAAGTAGGATGGCTTCAACTTCACCTTTTTAGGCTCCAGAAACAGTTCAGGCTTGCTTTGCTCCACTTGTTCGCCTTTCTGGCAATCCAAGGTATTTGCAAAGCCCTAATATACATACGTAAAGGTGCTCAAAAGTCGTATCCGACTCTAGGAGCCGGTGCTCGTAGGCATGACTAGACATGAACAGAATGCTGTTACCTTTCTCTTTCTTCTTCTGCCATATCCAAATATAGGTGATCATCATGGTGATCAGCCATGAAGACTGTTTTGGGAATATAATGTGGGGGTTTTTTCATCGCAGCGTGACACCCGTAGTGTCACTGATCCAGTTCCGCGAGTCACTTTCTGGTCCTGGGCCCTTTTGGCATGCAAAGTCATCATCATCATCCTCAGGCCAGGATGGACGAAGCTGCTGCCCTCCATCAAGATGGATTCAAGTGGGATTTAATTCACTTGGGGATCATCACCCTTCCCTGTGAACTTTACCACCCAAGGCTGCTAGTCCTCAGGGTGGTCAGGTTAGCTAACCGCCGTCTGACGCTCAGCGTTGAGTCGCTGGCAGTAGGGTCTGCTCTTTTACCATAGCAGGATTACCTGGCCAGACTGGAAGTCCCTCTTTATCTACTTGCAATTTCTTGCTTTCAAACTGCTAGGTTGGCCAGAGCTGGGGCAGACGACGGGCACTCACTCTGTCACGCAGCACTCGGGTCTCAACCTGCCGACCTTCTTGCTATCAAGTCCGGCGTCTTAACTACCAAGTCACTGAGGTCCCTTTAAAATATGCAACACCGGCTTTTTTTAAAAAAGAAATTTAATCTTTGCAAAGTGAGTCTAATTTCTCAATTTTTTTTCCTCTTCTTTTTCTGTAACTGGTAAATGAAACTTTTTTATGTTCGGTTGAAGGACTACGCCCAGCACAGCCGGGTGAAATTGCAGCTGGGCTACTCGTTTTAGCTAGTTTTAGTTTCAGTTGCACTTTTTCATTTTTATCTCTCTCTCTCATAAGCAAACTTTTGTGAATTTCAACCCAGTAAAAGTGCGCTAATAGAGTCTCAGAATCTGCTCTCTGCAGGTTCTTGTCCTGATGCTCTATAGGATCCCTTCTAGCATTGCAGTTCTAAGCTTATCATTGCACTGCTAGAGAGCTCTGTAATTTCGCTTGGGAGTTCTCGGGATCAGCTCTTAGAAAAGTTACTTTTTCCACGACGGCTTCTGGCACCTCCTGTCTGGCGTGGGTAAGAGACTTCAAAACAGAACGACGGTGACAGGGAGGCTATACTGGGGTTTCCTGTTTCAGAGTTTCACAACAAAAGGAGACGGGTGAATGTCAGATTTGGGTCGTTGTGTGTGTTTCGGAAAGATTTTCTGCAGGGAGGTTCAACATCCAGAAATCCCCACAAATCTGCTTACCTGTAGCAACTGCTAAATTAAAAAAAAGATGGCTACAGATTTATGCAGTATTTCTAATGGGAAAACTTGAACGCCTAGATATGGTATCATTTGTCAAAAAGGTTGGGGAATAGATAGATAGATAGGTAGGTAGGTAGGTAGGTAGATAGATATAGATTGATAGATAGATAGATAGAGATAGAGAGAGAGATAGAGAGATAGATAGATATAAACACACACACACGCACACCAACCTTTGTGACAAATTATATATATATTTAACCCGGGAGATCACAGATACTGTAAATATAATTTGGCTTTAGAGAGTCATGTTGTTAAAGGAAGATGTGATAAAGCCTTCTGATGCCCAGCTCCATGCTGGATGGCTCGGTGGGCTTAGAGTTTGGGAGTTCAATTTCCCCATTATGCCTCCTTGACAGGGTCTGGTCTGGATGATCTATAACAGTGATGGTGAACCTTTTAGAGGCCCAGTGCCCAAACGGGCGGGGGCAAACTCTGTGCTGTGGGGAGGGAGGAAGTGCTCCCATTGGTCTGCTTGGCAGAGGACCGGGGTGAACTCTGTGCTAGGGGGAGGGAGGAAGTGCTCCCATTGGTCTGCTGGGCAGAGGGGCAGGGCAAACTTTGCTGGGGGAGGGAGGAACTGCTCCCATTGGTCGGCGGGGCAAAATTTGCTGGGGTAGGGAGGAAGTGCTCCTATTGGGCTGCTGGGCAGAGGGGCGGGGCAAACTTTGCTGGGGGAGGGAAGAAGTGCTCCTATTGGGCTGCTAGGCAGAGGGGCGGGGTGAACTCTGTGCTGGGGAGAGGGAGGAAGTGTCCCAGTTGGTTTGCTGGGCAGAGGGACAGGGCAAACTCTGTGCTGGGGCAACGGCGCATGTGCGCACAGAGGGCTCTGAGTGCCCCTTCTGGCACGTGTGGCATAGGTTCGCCACCACTGATCTATAAGATCCCGTCTAGCTCTGCAGTTCTAAGATTAGTATTGAGCTGCTGGATAGCTCAGTTGTTTCAGCTGGGAGTTCAATTCCTCACAGTGCTTCATAGACGGGCTGGTCCAGATGATCAATAGGGGTTCCCAACGTGGGGCCCATGCCCCACAGCAGGACTTCAATGCTTAAAAGCCTAAATCAGCCCATTGGCTGATCAGTGCTTTGGGAAATTGACACCCAAATGAGGACTCCTTTCATGTCCCCGAGATATTTTCCCACCAAAGTGGTCCCTGTTTATCTACTTGCAATTTCTTGCTTTCGAACTGCTAGATTGGCAGGAGCTGGGACAGAGACGGGCACTCGCACCGTCACGCAGTACCCGGGTCACAAACTGCCGACTTGCCAGCCTTCCAGCTAACAAGTGATTGCCAAGGAGAGATGGAAGTGTTTTGTGCATGTCGGTGCCGAGGAGGCTAAATATAGAAAAGTGGCACGTTGGCAGTGATGGGCGGTGGCAGGTTTGGGAAGGCGAACCAGAGCAAAGATCGGCCTTGGAAGGCGGACAAGAAGGGCGCTAAGCCGGCCACCATCTGGGCATCTCTTTGCCTCTTTTCTCCTAGCTTACGCAAAAGTCTACTGAGAGGATTAGAAGCCCGTCCCCATCGGATTTCTTATCTTCTACGACGCAGCTGGAAAAGATTTATTCCCCTGCCCTAATATAATAATTCCTGCCAACCTAGCAGTTAGAAAGCAAGAAATTGCAAATAGATAAATAGGGACCACTTCCAGTGGGAAGGTAAACAGCATTCCGTGTGCTCTGGCGTCTAGTCATGACCATGGAAACGTCTGCAGAAGCAGACAGCGCTGGCTCTTCGGCTTTGAAACAGAGATGAGCACTGCACCTGAGTTGGATGCAACTGGCTTTCGAGCAAGGGAAACCTTTAATATAATAATTTTATGTCAGAAATTATTCTGGGTTGAAAGGATTTTTTGCAGGAGAAACTCCACTCAGGGGATGCCCAAATGAGGCTCCTTTCATGTCCCCAAGAGCTGGGACAGAGACGGGCACTCAATCCATCATGCTGTACCTGCTGACTTGCCAGCCTTCCAGCTAACACGGCAAGCTTCTTAACCACTGAGTCACCGCAGCCCCTTCATGCCCTAGTGAGCATACAATTTCCGGTGCTCGGGGGGGGGGGGAGTAGGGTGAGGAACCCCATATCCTTAAACCTTTTTGTAACAGTAAGTAGGTTTTCTGTCTCTCACAGTCATTAGATTGCAGGAAGCAGCATGGGATTGTACCAACGGAATCACACGAAAAGCGGTTCCTTGCAAGTAGAAAACTAGCATCTGAGGAAGGTAATAAAAAGCAAATCCCTGCAAGTAGAAAAGTAGAGTATGGGGAAGGTGAAAAAAGCAAATCCCTGCAAGTAGAAAAGTAGCATCTAGAGAAGGGAAAAGTTCTCACTGTGCTGTTTGGTTGATATACTTTTCATCATCTTCTTTTCCACCAGAGCTAGGACTTCATCCATTTCGGCTTGCGGTAGAACAGCTCCAAAACATCGGGGTTTTTTTGTGCTGCATTGGGCGCACGTCTTCAAATTTCCTCACCCCAATGACGTTCTCCTTCCTTCCTCTCTTTGCCTGTTGGCTGTGCATTGGATGATCAGATGTAACAATCTACCTTTCTCATTCGGTGGCAGTCTCGCCTTCGGCGTTCCGTGCTGTTTTACACTTTCTTGCGCTTTATTCATTCGCTATGCAACGCCTTGGTTAGTCACGCTCTCGGTCTGAGAAGACCTTAATGTCTGGTGATAAATCTGCATTTCATATACTTCCACCTTTTTTTTTTTTTTAGCAATGGAGAGTTTCAAATTCATGGTTGCTCCCTGGCTTTCTGCATGCATCCCTCACCCTCCCTTTCCTCTGTTCCTACCCCCTTTGCTCCCTTCCTTAAAGGCCTTAATTCAACACCTGGATCAAACTAGGTTTTCCTTTCCGAAGTCTCCTGCATTAACAACCTCCGTGCCTCTAAGCACGTGCAAAGTTATTTCCAACTCTAGAGATTTGTGCATTTAGAGCAGGGGTGGGCCACCTATGGCCAGCGGGCAACCTGCCCGCTGTGCCAAATCAGCCGGCCCCCGCTGCCACCGGAAGTAGACGCATTTACGAGAGCCGTGAGTGTGCCTATGTCTGTCATAAACGCATTTACGACTTCTTTTATGGCAGTGTTTACGGCGGGGGGGGGGAGACCATTAGTCTGGCCCACTCAACGCTCTTAGGGCGCATGACCCGGCCCCTGACTTTTAAAGGTTGGCAACCCCTGATTTAGAGGAAGCAATTTCTTAGCAATCAAAGGCAAATAGTTTGCGGTATTGATGACGGAAAATCAGAAGGGTTTCAGCTGCAAAAACCTGAAATGATCTGCGTTGCAGGTGGACGGAAGTTGAAGCGCTCTGTGGGGTTTCTTTCTGCTTCTAAATTAAGGAACAACCACTTCTTTTCTGCGGCTTTGGTGTTGTCGGCAGAAACGGGGCGTTTTCCTCTCTAGTTCGTACCCTATTCCTCCGCTGAATGCTTCCTTCCCTTTTCTAGTTTAAAGGCATGCTGGATTTTGTAGGGTTTTTTTTTTTTTTTGTAGACTTCAATCTCCAGGGTTGTGAATTAAGGGGATTTCGATGTTCTGATCTGGACAGAAAATAAACCGTCGGAACCTGGTTCGTTGTCGGATCTCTGTTGATACCCAGGAAAATAAATTAAATGTAATAAAGGTAAAAGAAAGATCCGAAATCTTATTCTTGTTTTTTCTCCTCCTGTTGGGCAGCCCAAAGAGACAAAGGCTGTGAGAGATAGGTGCTCATTCCGTCATGGAGCACTCGGGTCTCGAACTGCTGACCTGCCGATCTTCCAGTCACCAGGTTGAGCTTCTTAACCACTAAGACGCCATAGTCCAGAAGGAAACCTGCATACAAGGGTGTAGATTGGTATTCCTCCCTAAGTCTTCGGGGAATATTTCATCTAGGAATATGTAGCTGAGCTGAAGCTGCATGCAATAAATGTATATTCAAGAGAGTAGTCCTCAAGCCACGAATATTAAAGTTACTCACAAAACAGAGGAAACGGGGTAGACTAATAAATGTACCTTTCTGTCTATCATTTACCTTTCCCACCGAAGTGGTCCCTATTTATCTACTTGCAATTTCTTGCTTTCAAACTGCTAGGTTGGCAGGAGCTGGGGCAGAAGACGGGAGCTCACTCCGTCATGCAGCCCTCAGGTCTCAAACTGCCATCAAGATCAGCATCTTAGCCACTAAGCCACCGCGGGCCCCTGTATGATGAATCAGATCACCCACCTGCACCTCCCATTGTCCTGGGATTCATGCTCCTCGTTAAGACCTACCAAGCCAGCCTTTACTGCTCCGACATCCTGTGGCTGCGGTGGATCATTGGTTAAGAAGCTCGCCTTGTTAGCTGGAAGGCCAGCAAGTCGGTGGTCTGAAACCCGGGTACTGCATGACGGATTGAGCGCCGGTCTCTGCCCCAGCTCTTGGGGGCGTGAAAGGAGCCTCATTCGGGTGTCCCCTGAGTGGAGTTTCTCCAGCAAAGATCCTTTTAAACCAGAATAATTTGTGACACAAAATTATTATTATTATTATTATCCTGTGGCAGGGAGTCCCACAGGTCAATTCGGTCAGAAGCTTGTTCACCTGTCTATATCCCACTTTTTTTCAGTTTTGTAGGGGGGGTGAAATCTCTCTGGCACGGATCCCCTTCTATAGTGGGTTCTCGGAATGTTCCGTGTGGACTTCCGAGGGCTCCCATTGGCCGGAAGCTCCAGCGGGTGACGCCCCCTCGCTTCTTCTCCCGCAGATGCCGTGAGCAGATGCCGCCATGACGGAGGATTGGGCCCCGCAGTTGGTGGACTACTTCGTGGTGGCCGGCTTAGCGGACTCATCTAAGCTTCTGGAGGATGAGAACCAGGGCTCTCCCCGCCTGGCTAGGCCTGGTGAGCCCATCATGGACCTCGCCGTCATCGTGCGCTCGCTCAACGAAGAGGTCCCCCATGGATACACCTGCATCGACCGGACCACCACCGGACACCCCGTGGAGCTCAATGCTGGCCTGCTCAACAACCCCCAGATGTTCATCTGCTACAGGCGGGGCCGAAACAAGCCCCCCATTGTCGAGCTCGGGTACGTACTGGGGTAAAGGGAGGGTCTGAACTCAGAAGGTGGGGCGTTTTAATGCCATTCTTTTTAATATGCTTTTTAAAATTCTTCAACATCTGGATTTTCAACTAGATGGGTGATAAATAAATCCATCTGGGAGTTGAAGTCCAAAAACACCAGATTAATCAAGACCCTTCAAGGTCCTCTTCTTTGACAGCCAAAAACAGCAGGTATTTGGACACAGGAAAAGGTCAAGGTCTTGTGCAAAAGCCGGCCGTGGCCGATCCTAGGGTTCGGTGCTCATCTCCAAAGAGCCAGCGCTGTCTGCATCTAGAGACATTTCCGTGGTCATGTGGCAGGCAGGACAAGAGGCCAAAACACACATAACATATTTATTAATTTATTTATTACTGTATTTGTATTGCCACCTCCCTCACCGAAGTGACTCCAGGCGGCTCACAACAGTATCAAAAATTCAAAATACAAAACGTCCTCATCATATAGGACTAAACAATTAAAATTTTTAAAAAAACATTAAAACCAGATTAAAACACCCACTTTATAAAATTGAAAACCCCGGAAGCCTTATATAAGCCACCACCACCACCCCGGGAGGGAGGCTACCACACCAGCAGTGTCCCACACCCGCTTCAGCCTTTCCTGTCAAAAAGTTACCTGTTTATCTACTTGCCATTTCTTGCTTTCGAGCGGCTTGGTTGGCAGGAACTGGGGCAAAAGACGCGAGCTCGCTCCGTCACGCAGCACTCGGGTCTGGAACTGTTGACCTTCTGGTTTGTCAAGCTCAGTGTCTTAACCTCTAAGCCATTGTGGCCCTAGTTGAACCCTGTATTTAATCATTATGAGTAAAAACTGCCAGCGAAAAGCCATTGGGGTCATTCCTTATAAGTCTGAGCACTGTTGTGAAGGGCGAGGTGAGTAATGTATGTCCGATGCACACTCCTGGGAAACCAGAGATGCAGGGAAGTTGGTGGAGAATGCCTGGTGTTTGCTAAAGAGCAACAATAAGAAATCTCAGAGAGGGGAAGAAATGGGTGACCTCAAAAGCAACCGAGGTAATGGGTGGCTGGGATAATTGAGTAACTCCCATCCTATCTTCCTGAGATGAATTCCCCCGCTCTGTCCTCCTAGAGTCCACTACGAAGGCAAAGAGCGCCCCAAACCGGGCTACAAAATTGTCGACACCACCCCGTACAGCCACTCGGCCAACTTGGCATCCGGCGGTCCCGGCCACCAGCGGACGTTCCTTACCTACCGGCGGGCCAGCGAGGGACAGGCCCAAAGCACGCTTGGCATCACCGACATTTGCTTGATCATGCCCAGCAAAGGGGAGAGCCCGCCACACACCTTCTGCCGAGTGGACCGGAACCTCAATGCCGGGATGGTGAGTCCCAGGAATGGATGTGACGGGGAGAGAATAAACGGCCGTTTGAGGAACTGGGGGAGCCTTGATCCTCCGATTAGCAACTTCCGCTGCACTTTAATGAGACTATGCATTGCAATCTTTCTATGTTGTTGTTGTTTTTCCAAGTAATATATTTACTGTCACTCTGCTCTAAAGACAACAGAAATTCTGCATTCCTTCACATCGTATGATACCGATTCCCATACCCAAGTCTCTTTCTTTCTATTCTCTTCCTAGCTCTCTCACCCTTCTCTTTTTCCACAGTGGGGCCCAGCTCTCTATATCTGCTACAAGATGGCACTGGCAAAAGGGAACACCTTGGTATACGAAGCAGGTACGTCACAGCCCAGGTGAGGGAAGATAGCTTCTTCCTTTGAACTGGGGGGGGGGATTTGATTAAAATCAAACCGACTAAATCGCTAGTGGAATAGATCTAAACAAGAAGCTAAGGGCAAGCAGTAAAAATGAAATGAAAGTGAAACCTTTTGAGCTTTTACGAATCTTTCTGTAGAAACATGTTATTGAAATTATTAGTCCATAAGGTTAGATTTAAATCTCAGGTTTTACAGAAAGACTCATAAAAGGTATCACTGTCATTTTTATTGTTTGCTCCTCGAGTATCACATTTAGCTTCTTGTTTAGATCTATTCCACTCCCAACAATCTTCTGTTAATTGATTTTTATAAAAAAAATTCGCACTTAAAGAGACAAGGAGTTGATTCTGTGTACATAGATTTGTGAAGAAACAAAAGGATTAAGATCTATTTGTTATTCTATAATTCTCGGCTCTATATGTTTATTTGTAACATTTTTGCTGTGAAGAAGAGGAGTGTGAGAGCTGTCCCAGGTAGAACACGATACAGTAGTCAAGGCCAGGATTTCATGCAGCATGAATTATCAGGATGGACACCGTTCTGCCCATAAAGTTGCCGCATCTGAGTAGGAGACATAGATTAGTAGATGGCCTCCGCTCAAATTACAGCGTGATGTTTCTTGACATGGATTCTTCTTGCTCTCCTCAGGTCTCCTTAGCCGCTATCCAGAAGAAGATAACGAAGCTTTCCCCCTGCCTGAATCTGTGCCCGTTTTCTGCCTCCCCATGGGGGCCACCATTGAGAGCTGGCCGGTCGACACCAAATACCAGCTCCCCGTTTTCTCTACTTTTGTCTTGACTGGAGCTTCGGGAGACAAGGTATTGGAATTGTAACATGGGATTGGGGACATTCTGCTGGCCCAGAAGCCGGTTGGGACAGGGCTGCCCTGCAAAAGCATTGAAAATAGCACTCATGATGCTATTTACCCTATCTCAGACCTGACTTACATGGTTAGGAAAGAGGGCTATACCATTTTACAGGACTATATCACCTTAGCAGTTCGTCGTGTAAGATCATTCTGGATGGTTTGTTCATTTTCTTTTGTACTTGTGTCCACCACCCCATTCCTTAGCATCCCCTTATTCCCCAAAAATTCCCAGTCTGGTCGCCTTGGGTTTGCATACCGCTCACTCCAGGTGAGTTGCTTTTTTGTTTTCTTGCCAGATGTACGGCGCTGCCATCCAGTTTTACGAGTCCTTTCCCCGGGAACATCTCTCGGAACGGCAGTGTATGAGACTGAACCTGCTCACTGTGGTCGACCGCCGGCCCATCACCAGCAAATCGGTGCAGACACGGAAGAGCATTTGCGTCTTGTCCCACTGGCCCTTCTTTGACGTCTTCCGTAAATTCCTCACTTTTCTCTACCGATACAGCATCTCAGGGCCACATGTTCTTCCCATTGAAGCGTAAGTTGGTTGTTTGGGTCAGATCCTGTGACTTTTGATAATTTGTCTGACAGTGTTTACTTTATACTGTTAGTCAACTCGGTTTCGGCATGACAACCAGGGCCTATTAATCCATCCCAGTGTGCTAAAGGAGAATGAGTCAAAAACATCTGCCCATTATGAGAAAGCAAGTTATGTGATATTTTGTGTGTATATACACACACACAAACACACACACTCAAACCCTAGCGAGAAATCTCTCCTCCAACGTGAGATTGTGACACACCGTTCTGGTGTCTAGGAGGATTCCTCTCAGAGATGCAAGTAACCCATCCAATGCTTCCACTTTTTCAGTCTACGTAATGAGGTGGCAATTCTGCCATTTAAACATACACACACACACACACATTTGGTCAGAAAGAATTTATGGAACTAATGTTTACCACATTTCTGTAAAGTTGTGTGTGTGTGTGTGTGTGTGTTTAAATGGCAGAATTGCCACCTCATTATGTAGACTGAAAAAGTGGAAGCATTGGATGGGTTACTTGCATCTCTGAGATGAATCCTAGACACCAGAATGGTGTGTCACAATCTCACATTGGAGTAGAGATTTCTCACTAGGGTTTGAGAATCAGTGGTTTTGCTTGATCCAGATTGCCTGTCTCAACTCTAAAAAGAAAACAGCAGGATTATATCAAGTGACTACAGTTAAGGCAGGCCAGGAGCTCAAACCCTATTGTTTTTCAGGTTTGAGGCATTGTATCCTCCTCCTCCTTCTGTGACTTCCTTCTCGCTTTTTCTAGGCACATTTCTCATTTCATGCACAATGTTCCCTTCCCGTCTCCGCAGCGACCTCGGATCCTGGTACAGGTGAGCAAGAGCGCCTGAGCTAAACATCTTTTTGGCAGCATCTGGTTCAATCTCCTGGCATTAACACCCTTCATTTTTTCCCAATTCCCTAAACCAGATGTCTTCCTACGATAACCTGCTCCTATACCAGCCAGTTTCATCTCCGCTGCCGCTAAGGTAGGACAACCTGTCACACCGAACGAGGAACTTTGTTTCTCGGTCCTTTGTGGGCAAAACTTAGTTCCAAGCTCTCAACTTCAAAAGTAGCTAGTTACCAGATGGCTGGAAACTAGTTAGTTTTCAAGTGCTGGGGAGAATTGCCCTCATTTTCTTATTCCTTCTGCCCATCCCTCTACAGTGGAGCTAGCTTCCTCACCTTGCTGCAGACCCTGGGCCCAGAAAGCGTCGTTACTCTCCTTGTGGCCGTGCTGACCGAGCAGAAGTTACTTATCCATTCGTTGCGGCAGGACGTTTTGACCAGCGTAGGCGAAGCCTTGGTCTCCGTGAGTTCTTCTCAGCTGGGATCTGTAAAAATGTAGCTCCTCAGGAAATAATTTCTAGCCCAGATTTCTTCCTGCAATTATTATTATTATTATTATTTTGTGTCAAGAATTATTCTGGGTTGAAAGGATTTTTTGTGGGAGAAACTCCACTTAGGGAATGCCCAAATGAGGCTCCTTTCATGTCCCCAAGAACTGGGACAGAGACAGGAGCGCAACCCGGGGGTCGGATCAGGATCCCTCAGGCAGCTTCGGACTGGACGGCCATTTTGCCCTTCCTCCACCACATGGCACTTCTGGATGTGGTGGAGATGGTGGTGGGCCACATGAAATGGTGTGGGCCACATGTGACCCAAAGGCCACAGGTTGAGAATCCCTACCCTTTGGGTGTTCCTAACCCCTCTCGATTGTGCGCCGGTTTGCCAGCTGGGGTTTGTCCAACCATGAGATCTCTTTCTGGATTTTATTATGGCAGATGATTTTCCCCCTGCGTTGGCAGTGCCCGTACATCCCCCTCTGCCCCCTTACCCTGGCCGATGTCCTCTGCGCCCCGTTGCCCTTTATCGTGGGCATCCACTCCAGCTACTTTGATCTCCACGACCCCCCGCACGATGTCATCTGTGTCGATCTGGACACCAACACCATCTTCCAGTGAGTGCCCCCCGCGAGCAGGCATCGGGTATGGCCCCGCTCCTTTCTACCTCCCTCAGAAACACTTCCCTTTGAAACTCACCATCCCTTCTGCGTCCTCTGACGGTGGGAGGGTCAGGGGAGAGGTTTTTGTGGGCACGCCGGTTTATCCTGCCGTCCGAGGGTCTGATTTACAGGCGGGGGCCGCGTTGACAGGAGGCACTAACCGGATGGGCAGTTTTGCTCTGCCCGCAGGCGCGAGGAACGGAAGCTGCTGTCGGCCCGATCCCTGCCTCGCAAGCCGTGCAAGGTGCTGCTGGCTTCGCTGCACGCACAACACCAACAACTGGATGAAAGTGAGTTCAGAGGCATGCACAGAAGGGATCCAGCTTGATCTCTCCCACCCCAACCCTTCCAGAGTTGTCCTGGCTTAGAACCGCCGTCTCACCGCTAACCTTCCGGGCTTCTCTCGCCTGGTCTTTGCCCCATCCAGTGTACAATCGGCCCGTGGAAGAAGCGACCCTGGAATTCCTACTGACGGATTATGACCTCATCTACGGGCGGCGGAAGCAACTGGAACTGGAGATCCAGGGAGCCCTCCTGCGGTTCATGGCCTGCCTCTTGAAGGGCTATCGAAGCTACCTCCTGCCCATCACCCAAGCGCCCTCGGAGAAGACTCGCGACTCCAGCAGCCTCTTTTACCTACAGGGTATGGCGAGTTTGCTATTCCTCATTCAGGAAACCAAAGTGGCAGGTCCCAAAAAGTTTAGACCTGTGCGCTATATTTGTAACTCTTCTTCTCTTGATTTATGTCTTATATTTTAACCCTTCTTCTGATTTAAGTAATATTTTTAACAACTTTTTCTGATCTACGTAATTTATTTTAACTCTTCTCTGATTTATGCAATGCATTTTTAATGTTTTCTGATTTTTGTATTACATTTTTAATTATTCTGATTTGTGTATTATAACTTCAGATTTTTGTAATACAGTATATTTTAACTACTACAGTAAAACCCCTACTTATGAAAAAAAGTATGTTCCATAGGCTTTTGTTTAAATAGGTTTTTATGTGACTCGAAGCAAACCCATAAGAAAAATTATATTTTTTTACATAACTCGAAGCAAACCCATAGGAAAAATGAAAATTTTATGTAAATCGAAGCAAACCCATAGGGAAATGAATTTTTATATAACTCGAAGCAAACCCATAGGAAAAATGAAAATTTTATGTAAATCGAAGCAAACCCATAGGGAAATGAATTTTTACATAACTCGAAGCAAACCCATAGGAAAAAGAATCTTTATGTAACGCGAAGCAAACCCATAGGAAATCGTGTAAATCAGGATATGGTTTTAGCACAAAATCATTATGTAAGTCGAATTTTATGTAAATCAAGGCATTTGTAAGTCGGGATTTTACTGTACTGATTTTTGTACAGTATTACATTTTTAGTTCTGATTTGTTTATTATATTTTAACTTCTGATTTTTGTATTATATTTTCTATTCTTATTCTAGTTTATTATGTTTTAACTCTTCTGGTTTCTGTAATATATTTTTAACTTACGATTTTTGTATTACATTTTTTATTCTCCTTCTGATTTGTGTATTATATTTTAACTTACGATTTTTGTATTATATTTTTAATTCTTCTGTTTTTTGTATTATATGTTAACTCTTCTTCTGATTTATGTAATATATTTTAACTCTTTCTCTTCTAATTTTTAATTGTATTTTATATGTTCACTGATATTTGCGAGAAGGAATCATAAGTGTGCATTCTTCTCCTGTATGCTGTTCTCCGATATTAGGATAACTCACTAATTTCCCCCTTTCTGCCTTTCTCAGGCTTCCTAAAATCCCGGGACCGAGCATACCACAAA
This sequence comes from Bradypodion pumilum, assembly GCA_035047305.1. NCBI lineage: Eukaryota > Metazoa > Chordata > Lepidosauria > Squamata > Chamaeleonidae > Bradypodion > Bradypodion pumilum. The sequence continues at coordinate 6,216,352 of JAWDJD010000018.1, forward strand.
TTCTATGGGCAGTTGCTCCGCACTCAACTCTTTACCCAGTTCATCGAGGAATGCTCCTTCGTTAGCGACCGTCATACGTTCCTGGAGTTCTTTGACTCTTGTGTCGAGAAGGTAACTGGAGGAAATGGGTGGGAGGGGTCCCCCTTGTGGCTGATCAAAACATTACCTCCTTGGCTCTAAATGATTTAGAAGGGAGGGGAGCTACCACCAAGAAGTCTATGCTGGGGTAGCATAAAAAATAATAAATTGGTCTTAAAAAAGAAAATTGTGGCTAGATAGCTCAGGGGTTTAGGTATCTGACTGCAGAGCCAGAGGTTGGGAATTTGATTCCCCTACTTTACCTTTCCGGGAAGAAAGCTGGCCTGTGTATGTTTGGGTTAGCTGCACAGTCCACAGATTTCCCCCAGAGGAAGGGAAGGGTCAATCCACTTCTGCATATTCCTTGCTTATAAAACCCTGGGAAAGGTCAGAATTTTCTTGATGGCACATTATTTTTATTAAAATAAAGAGTTGCACATTTAGAAGCCTTCCAAGGTGCTTTTTGCTGGGCAGGTGAGGACTGGGAAAATGTTTTTCCAGGTCCAGGTAGAACTGGAAAAACTGGAGGAATTGCCCCTAATTGAACTCGATGACACACACGGGAGCGAACATACCGTCTTTATCATGCCCCCCGAAGAGCCGGTCGGACCCAACGGGACTGAGTTGCCCCCATGTTACCGGTAAGTTTCTGCTGCTGGAACTTTATTTATTTATTCAATTTGTATCGGCGGCCAATTGACAAGCAACTCCGGGCGGCTCACAACATAATGCCATCATAAAAAACTATCCCCAAAAAACACTAAAATCATTAAAAACATTTTAATTTATTTAAAAATCCCCCCTGACCCTACCCATGAAAATATAACTAAAAGCGTAATCTGCCATGTTATATCAGCCAGCGGGGTGGGGGGTGATAGCCACGTTCTCCATGCCCCTGTGCCAGCAAAGTCTTTAGATCTTTTCTGAAGGGCATTAGCTCTGTCTGGAGACGAAGCTCAGTCGGCAGGAAGTTCCACAGTGCCGGGGCAGAGACTGAAAAGGCCCTGATGTTACTTTTAAGGAGCCCCTCTGGTCTGCTCTAGCGAGACAGACAGATGTTCTTGGGGTGACACGGTCTCTTAAGCACCCTGGACCATTACCATGTAGGGCTTAAAAGGTCACTACCAGCAGCTTGAATTGCACCTGGAAACACACTGGAAACCAATGCAGCTTCTGCAGTAGAGGTGAGGCATGGGCATAATGCCCGCACCCCACCCCCATGCGGGCAGCCGCATTTTGAACCAGCTGCAGCCTCCGAATGGTCATCAAGGGCAGCCCCATGTCTAGAGGTGATCTAGTCTAGAGGGTGCAGTTCGAAAGCAAGAAATTGCAAGTAGATAAATAGGGACCACTTCGGTGGGAAAGGTAAACAGCATTCCGTGCACTCCGGTGTCTAGTCATCACTGCCACATGACCACGGAAACAGCGCTGGCTCTTCGGCTTTGAAACAGAGATGAGCATTGAACCCTAGAGTCGGATATGACTGGCTTTCGAGCAAGGGAAACCTAGAGGTGACCAGAGCGTGTGTGACCATAAGCAAGGAGTCCCGGTTAAACGTCTTTTTAACTCCCTCGGTCCTTTAACATCACAGAGCACAAACATGCACAGAATAAATCACCGTATAAAGGGTCGCCTTGTGCAAGGTATTCCTGTAACATACAAACTCCAAGGATTAAAATCAATCCTGAGCTTTCCCCAGATCCAGTGAGTTTTTTGCAGACTCTCACCTGTTGGAAAGGCCTTCCCTGACTTTTGGGTGAAAAGAAGTTGTGAGTCTCCCACAGTCCCTACATTTAGACCCGCTTATCTGTCTTGGTACCTACCTCCAGGTATGACGGCTTTCCCAAGTTGCAGCCCAAGCTCTTTGAGCGCCCGCAGGACCAACTGATGCCCGCTCTTTGCCAAGCCCGGACTAGCGCTCCCAGCAGCCCCGCCCCACGCCGGACCAAACAGGTAGAAAGGTGGAGACGTGTATGTATGTATACTAGATTTCTTTTTGGTGCGACATGAATTGCATTCACACAGAGCCTGCATTCGTTGAATTTCTCCACGTTCGCAGCCAATCTCCCCCCATCCCTCATCCAAGGAGCCCCCATTCCACAACATCATTCTTTGATATTTCTACTTCACTTCGAAGCATGTTGATAAGAGCCCTGGTATTGCAGTGGTTAAACTGCTGCCCTGCAACCCAAAGGTTGTGAGTTCAATCCTGACTGGATTCAAGGTTCGACTCGTCTTTCCATCCTTCCCAAGTCGGTCAAATCAGTGCCCAGCATGTTGGGGCCAAAATGCTAATTCACTTGTGAACTGCCACTAAGCACTATGGGCAGCATATAAGTGTGATTGCTTCATTAAGGGACTCCCACACGGTCACTTGATCCAAAAACCAAACCAGTCTTTATTACGGTCCAAGACCAGCAGAGCACAGCAAGAAACAGGAGTTGAGAAGAGGGTGTTTAAAATATATATTTAAAAGGAGTGTTTCTGCTCAGAGCTAAGGAGTAATAAAATTAGTAAAGGGAAAGGTCAAAAGCCAGTCGTATCCGACTCTAGAGTTCAGTGCTCGTCTCTGCTCAAAGAGCCAGTGCTGTCTGTGTCTGCAGACGTTTCTGTGGACATGTGGCAGGCACGACTAGACACACGGAACGTTGTTTACCTTCCTACCGAAGTGGTCCCTATTTATCTACTTTGCAATTTCTTCCTTTCAAACTGCTGGGTTGGCAGGAGCTGGGACAGAGATGGGAGCTCATTCCGTCATGCAGTACCCAGGAATTGAACTGCTGACCTGCCGACCTTCCAGTCGTCAAGTTCAGCCTCTTAGCCACTAAGCCACTGCAGTCCCTGCTAATAAAATTAGTACTAATTTTAAAAATACTAATTAATTTTAAAAGTTCTAATAAAATTAGTACTTGTGATTCATAGTACTACAGTTACTACTTATGATGTAGTCCTGATATTTTATTTGGCTAAAGGTCTTTGTCCCAGCTCCTGCCAACCTAGCAGTTCGAAAGCAAGAAATTGCAAGTAGATAAATAGGGACCACTTCGGTGGGAAGGTAACACCGTTCCGTGTGCCACAGTGTCTAGTCATGCCTGCCACATGACCATGGAAACATCTGCAGAAGCAGACAGCGCTGGCTCTTCAGCTATGAAACAGAGATGAACACTGAACCCTAGAGTCAGATACAACTGGCTTTCAAGCCAGGATACCTACTTCCATTCTACAGTGGCTCAGTGGTTAAGAAGCTCGCCTTGTTAGCTGGAAAGCCTGCAAGTCGGTAGTTTGAGACCCGGGTACTGCATGACAGTTTGAGCGCCCGTCTCTGTCTTGGCTCCTGCCAACCTAGCTGTTTGAAAGCAAGAAATTGCATGTAGATTAAATAGGGACCACTTTGGTGGGAAAAAGATCTTGGGGACATGAAAAGAGCCTCATTCGGGCATCCCCTGAGTGGAGTTTCTCCAGCAACAATCCTTTCAACCCAGAATAATTTCTGACACTAAATTATTGTCAAAAAGGGATTTCCTCGCCCCTCCTCTCGTCCCTTCCAGGAGATGAAGGTGGCCCAACGAGTGGCCCAGAAGTATTCGTCGGTGCCGGACATGTGGGCCAAATGCCTGTTGGGCCACTGCTACGGTTTGTGGTTTATCACGCTGCCAACCTACGTACGGGCGGCTGTGTCGAAGGTGCGGGCCCTGCACACGGCGTACGAGGTGCTCAAACAGATGGAGACAAAGAAAGTGGTTCTGCCGGATGAGGTATATATTTATTGCTTGTTTGCATTTTTATACCACCCATTTGGGATATTTCCCACTCTGGGCAGGGCACATACAAAATAACATAATAACAAAAAAATAAAAATAAAACAACAGAATAAATGGTGCAGCTGGGTGGAGGGGCGGGGAGAACTCTGTGCTGGGGGGAGGGAGGAAGCACTCCCATTGGGCAGCTGGGTGGAGGGGCGGGGAGAATGCTGTGCTGGGGGGAAGGAGGAAGCACTCCCATTGGGCAGCTGGGTGGAGGGGAGGGGCAAACTGTGCTGGCAGGAGGGAGGGAGCACTCCCATTGGGCAGCTGGGTGGAGGGGAGGGGCAAAGTGCTGGCATGAGAGAGGGAGCACTCCCATTGTGCAGCTGGGTGGAGGGGCGGGGAGAACTCTGTGCTGGGGGGAAGGAGGAAGCACTCCCATTGGGCAACTGGGTGGAGGGGCGGGGAGAATGCTGTGCTGGGGGGAAGGAGGAAGCACTCCCATTGGGCAGCTGGGTGGAGGGGAGGGGCAAACTGTGCTGGCAGGAGGGAGGGAGCACTCCCATTGGGCAGCTGGGTGGAGGGGAGGGGCAAAGTGCTGGCATGAGAGAGGGAGCACTCCCATTGTGCAGCTGGGTGGAGGGGCGGGGAGAACTCTGTGCTGGGGGGAAGGAGGAAGCACTCCCATTGGGCAACTGGGTGGAAGGGGCGGTGCAAACTCGGTGCTGGGGCGACAGTGCACGTACCTGGGTTCTGAGTGCCCCCTCTGGCATGCATGCCATAGGTTCGCCACCAGTGTTATAGACTTTCTAGCCATCCTCTGGGTCGGCACCTGGCGCTGCATAGACTGTGACGAACGGGTGATGCAGGGAGTTGTTCTGAGACCCTCCAACAGCTATCAGTGATTTCTCATCTCCCTCTTTGCTATCCCTGCTTTGAGATCCCTGTGGTTGACCCTCTTTTCACGATCTCTCTGTTATCCCGACTCTTTAAGGTTTGCTACCGAATCCTGATGCAACTCTGCGGCCAGTATGGCGAGCCTATCCTCTCAGTGCGGGTCTTGCTCGAAATGAAGCGGGCTGGCATTGTTCCCAACACCATCACCTACGGCTATTATAACAAGGTGCCTCTTCCACTTCCCTCTTGTTTAAGAAACAAAAACACACCCACCTGAATTTACCTTTGAAAGCAAGAAATTGCAAGTAGATAAGTAGGGACCACTTGGTGGGAAGGTAAACAGCGTTCGGTGCACTCCGGTGTCTAGTCATGCCTGCCACATGACCACGGAATAGGAGGTTTGTAGCCAAATGGTGGGGGCAGCTGAATAGAGATACTGTAGGACCGACCTGTGGAACAGCTAGATCAAGGGTTCCCAACCTTTTCAAGCTGGGGGGCTGGGTCACGCTCTCTCAGTCAGCTTCGAGGGCCGGACAGCCATTTTGCTTTGCCTGCACGATGGGTGCAGCCATTTTGTCCCAACAACTTCAAAGAGGCAGCCAGATAGCCTTGGAGGAGATTCAGGGCTACATGAAATAGTGTGAGCCGGATCCGGCCCATGGGCCTAAGGTGGGGAACCTCCGAGCAAATAGTGACAATTTACCACCTTTTTTTGTCCTTTGTAAGATTTGCATGTATCTTGGTTTTTTTTTTTACATATAATCTTACCTGTTTCCTCCATCTCCTCCCAGGCCATTTTGGAGTGCAAGTGGCCCTCGACCACCCAGGGAGGCCGCCTCCGCTGGGCCAAGCTCCGTAACGTCGTGCTGGGGGCTGCCCAGTTCCGCCAGCCGTTGCGCCAGCGCGAGGCTGAACGACAGAGCATTGGGACCCAGCCGGGTAGGTGTGTTCCCTGTCTAGCAGATATGGGGGCATTGGAGAGGTTATGATTTCAGCGGACTGCTATTGCTCATAGCGACGCAACCAGGCGTGTCGCGTTCTGTCAAGAAATGCATCCCGCTGCAAAGAGAAATGCTGCTCTATTATTATTATTATATCCTGCTATGGTCATAGAGTAGACCCTACTGCCAGTGACTCCGCACCGATCGTCAGGCGGCAGTTAACTAACATGATCACCCTGAGGACTAGTGGCCTTGAGTGCCGAAGACGACAGGGAAGGATGATGGTCTCCAGGAGGATCAAATTTCACCTGAGCATCCCTCTTGATGGAGGGCAGCAGCTTCATCTATCCTGGCCTGGGGTTGAGGAGGACTTTGTGTCCCAAAAGGACTCAGGACCAGAAAGAGACGTGCGGAACTGGATCAGTGGTACTATGGGGGTCATGCTGCGATGCGGAAAGCAAATGGAAGGCCAGTGCATTATATTGTTCCCAGGACAATCTTCATGGCTGATCGCCATGAGGATCGTCAGTATTTGGAATTGGATACGGCATAAGAAGAAGGAAGTGGTGGTTTTAAAGTATTTTCAGGTGTGTGGTGCCAGTTTTACTGCATGACTATCCAGTGCTTAATGCAACTGGTCGGATCTGGTTTAAACTGGTGTTCTCCCTCCATTTTGTATTGGCAGAAGGTATCGGGACTCATACAGCCCGGTCCCGGTCCCGATCCGGCCTCCAGCGTCAAACTACGTGGTCCGGAGGGAGCTTGACCGAGAAGCTGCCCATCGCGTCGCTGGTGAAGAGTGGAAGCCTCAGTTTCCCTCAAGGGGAACCGGAAACGGGGACAGCCAACGGTGAGTTCGAGAGGTGGGTGTTTTCTTTCTGGCACTCAAGGCTATGAATTCCAGAAAGAAACCACTCCTATTTTTCATTGGGGGGAAATGTTGAAACGGTAATCTCCAAGGTTTTGTCCCCAAAATGGTAATCTTTACAACTTTCCCTCCCATTATGTTTGCAAGGTCGTGTTTTAAAAACAAACAAGCAGTTGATGGTCCTTGCTTCCATTTAGCAGGAAGAGAACGGTTTCAACGCCTCGGCTGAATCATGTCCCCTGGTGGCATGCATGTTCCAGCAGTGGCCGGGCATGTCTGGGCAATTCCAGTGCACTTTTCCCAAGCTCACTGTGTTTCAAGCACTCTGACCAGGGAAGATGATCTTGTAGCCACCATCCTGTTCATTTCCACGTTGATCAATCCAACAAGGGGGTTTGGTGTCTCAGTCGTTAAGAAGCTCACGTTAGCTGGAAGGCCGGCAAGTCGGCAGTTCAAGACCTGGGTACTGCATGACGGTTTGAGCGCTCGTCTCTGTCTTAACTCCAGCCAACCTAGCAGTTTGAAAGCAAGAAATTGCAAGTAGATAAATAGGGGCCATTTTGGTGGGGAAAGTTCTTGGGGACATGAAAGGAGCCTCATTCAGGCGCCCCCTGAGTGGAGTTCCTCCAGCAAAAATCCTTTCAACCCAGAATAACTTCTCACGCAAAATTATTATTATATTCCAACATGTGGCTGTAGGATCTATCCGTTCTGGGTGCTGTGCCAACCTGATCAGCAAAATATCTTTCCCTCCCTGCAAATTTATTCCGTTAAAACATCTGCGTCACAAACGATCTTGCTCAAACATTGTCCGTTCCTTTCCTGCCCAGTAAGGGAGCAACTTGTATTTTATTTATCCAAAACGTTGTGATTTCTATCCTGACGGGAAACAAGGATGGCTAAGCCTTCCCATCCCACCAGGGTTGAGGGAAATAATAATTGCTGAACTGCTAAAAAATTCACACAGACTTGGAGAAATTGGCCGTAACACCTGCTATCCTCTCATCCATACCACAGCAACAAAACCCTTGGGGGAACCCAGCCCTGGAAGCAGTGGGGCGCTCCCTGCTTTACCCCCCTGGCTACAAGGTCCCCAGGATGGGCCTGGCAGTTCTGAGGATGGGAGCATCTCGGACCTCAGCAGCTTTTTGACAGACGAGAGCGACCGGTTGACTCTGAGCAGCGTGGACACCCAACCGGGGGAAGGGCAGGCGGAGGGCACTACCTCGAGGCAGAGCTCAGGGAGCCGTGGGCTGGGGGGCACCCCACGGAGGAGCCTGTCTGCCAAGCTGCAGCAGTTGTTATCGCCCATCAAGCGGCCCTCACTGAGGCATGGGGGTGCCCCCATCGCCGCCGTGGAGCACCCGCGAAGCGGGTCGGAGCAGCGCGAACTTCCCCCTCGCCGTAGCCCTTTGGAAGGCCACTTACTGCTTCCTCGCGAGCGGCCGGGGTCCACTGCTTCCGAGGTAGGTCCCATGGCGGAGTAGAACAAATCTTACCCACCTGTTCCTGTGGCTCTGTTTTTGGGGAATCAAAGCTTCACCGCCTCTTTTTCCAACAACAGAGCTCTGTTTCCTTGGGCAGTGAGTACGACCTCTCTGATGCCTCCGTGTGCAGCTACAACCTCCAGAAATCTAGTGACCGGCTGTCAGAGCCGCCAGCGGTAGAGGTATTTCCAACTTCCTTTTTAAAAGGATTTGTGCCCTGGTTAGAGTAGGGTGCTAGATGAAATCCTTCCTCAATCATGAAACTCCCAGTTGCAGGCTCCTAGGTTGATCTTCCTCAAGTGGTTGTTGTGACAAGGAAAGTCAGATTAGGAGAGCCATGTGTTTTTCTGTATGTGAAGAAAAGGTGGAGTATAAATAAGGTTGGCTGATTAGTTGGTTGGTTGGTTGGTTGGTTGTGGTGGTTGATTGCTTGATTGTAGTAATTGGTTGGTTGGTTGACAGTGGTGGTTGGTTGGTTGGTTGGTTGGTTGGTTGGTTGGTTGGTTGGTTGGTTGGTTGGTTGGTTGGTTGAACGTGGTAAGTGGTTGGCTGGTTGGTTGGTTGACCGTGGTGGATGGGTGGTTGATTGGTCGGTTGTTTGTTTGTGGTGGTTGATTGCTTGATTGTAGTGGTTGGTTGGTTGACCATGGTGGTTGGTTAGTTGGTTGGTTGGGTGGGTGGTTGGCTGGTTGAACATGGTGGGTGGGTGGGTGGTTTGGTGGTTGAGAGAGTTTTTAAGTCTTCAAGATGCGGTCAGAAAGAAAGAAGGAACTTTAGCTTGCATGCTTTGAATGTTTTGTCTCAAAATTACTTCCGCCATTCCTTCCATCCAATCCATTCTTCCTTCCATTCATCCTACCTTCCTTCCTTCCTTTCTTCATCCATCCATCCTTCCTTCCTTTCGTTCATCCATCTAAATTATCTATCCATCCATTCATCAAATGGATGGATAGATAGATAGATAGATAGATAGATAGATAGATAGATAGATAGATAGATAGATAGATAGATAGATAGATAGATAGATAGATAGATAGATAGATAGATAGATAGATAGATAGATAATCCATCAAATGGATGGATGGATGGATAGATAATCCATCAAATGGATGGATGGATGGATAGATAGATAGATAATTTGGATGGATGAACGAAAGGAAGGATGGATGAAGGAAGGAAGGTAGGATGAATGGAAGGAAGAATGGATTGGATGGAAAGAATGGTGGAAGTAATTTTGAGACATTTTTTTCAAAGCATGCAAGCTAAACTTCCTTCTTTCTTTCCATCCAATCTTTCTTTCCTTCCATCCAAAATGTGCCTCCTCACTTTATTCTCCCAACAACCCTTTATGGAACCGGAGCCTGAGAAACACTATCAGAACCGATGCCATTGGTTGAGTTTTCTCAGTTATCACTCAGATGAGCCGCAGGTGGGGAGGTCATGATCCAGTCATCTTCCAGAAAACCCTCGGCTACACTGACCCCTCCTGCCTGGCTAACTGTTGACCGGTCCTTCCTGTTCCCATTCAGGTGTTCCTCACCAGCTGCTCCCGGTGCCAGGCCTGCGACTCGCTGGTCTACGATGAGGAGATCATGGCGGGCTGGAGCTCCGACGACTCGAACCTCAACACTACCTGCCCATTCTGTTGCCGGCCGCTTGTGCCATTCCTCAGCATCGAGATCCAGGATTTCCAGGCTGTGGCTCCCAGGTGTGAACCAGTGTGGTTGTTGACTCCTCCCTGCCTACCCCCTCTAAAAGAGTTCCCTAGTGGGCCAACCTTAGTATTTGGGGGAATGAAAGTGTCCTCTGCCTTCCACTTTCACCCCAATTTGGGCCATCACTTGGGATGGATTCAGCAATAGTGCCATGGTATTTTGCCCCCAACATGCTGAGTACTCAGTTGACCAACCTTGGAAGGATGGAAGGTTTTGAGTCAACTTTGATCCTTGGTCAGGATCGAACTCACAACCTTTTAGTTGCAGGACAGCACTTTAACCACTGCACCACCAGGGCCAAAATTGCAGTAAATTACAAATTGCAGTAAATTACAAAGATTCTAGCCCCTCATATTAGAAAAAAAAAAAAACCACAACAACAACAACCCAACAATTTATGCCCCTGTGATCTCTTGGCTTTTGGAATTATAGCCATGTTAGTCTGTGTTTTAAGCATATCGAGAGAAACTAAAACAAAAAAGTGGACTTGATCCGCGAAAGTTCACCTTAAAACACAGCAGTTAGTCTTTTAAAGTGCCACAACATTTTTTGTTTTGTTTTGTTTACTCTCTAATATTGCTTTTTGTTCGCTCTCTCATTCGAGGTTCTAGTCCTCAAGTTGACAAAAGGACTTCTGCCAATGGGATAGCTTGACTGTGACAGGAATATTTAAAAATTTTAATTTTAAACAAATCTATTTTTTAATGCTTTTAAATGTTTTTTGTAAAGTTTTTTATTTGTTTTATGTGTAAGCCGCCTGGAGTCACATCGGCGAGGTGGTGGTGGTAGAAATGCGAGTAATTAATAAATAAATAAACTGCTGGTCAAGGATAAGGCAGATTGACGTTCTTATTTTCCTCTCACCCGTCTAGTGTCACTGACGGTTCTGACACCAGTTCGGTTTCTTCCGACTGGCCGCGAGACGGCGAGGCGCCAGTTCCCGGAGGTCTGGGTCCAGTATTGAGCGACCGCCACCACTGCTTGGCCCTGGACGAAACCGAACCTGAACTTGGCCGGGAATCCAGGGATGGGTCCCTTTGCAACGGCTTCACCGAATTGCCGGTAAGGATGGATTCAGCAATTGCGCCCTGTTTTTTGTGTTTTAAGAAATTGCAAGTAGATAAATAGGGACAGTGTGGAGCATTAAAAAAAATTCCTACCACACTGTGGCCGTGGCCATGTGACTGGGTGGGCATGGCCTGTTGGCCATGTTACTGTTCTTCGCTATAGAGCTATGAAAATAGAAACCTCTATAGTGAACCACTGAAGCCATTTCCCCCTTCGTCCAAGGCTTTTCCAGGGCTCTGTTTCACCCCAAAGCGCCCTCCCCCCCAGCCACTCGGGAGTGGCTGGGGATGCGCTTTGGGGTGAAACAGAGCCCAGGAAAAGCCTTTGATGAAGTGGGAAATAGAGCTAGCCCCCTCTGAAGCCTCTAATAGGAGGAGGAGGTGGTGGGCGAGGCAGGGAGGTGGGTGGGGCCAGCCATTTTTACTACCGGTACGCACGTACTGGTCCGATCTGGCTCATGCCCATCACTGAATAGGTACCTCTTCGACAGGAAAGGTAACAGCATCCTGTGCGCTCTGGCGTTTAGTCCCGCCTGAGATTAGTTTTCAAGCAAGGGAGACCCTGACCAAGAAAGGGTCTTTTCTGAGTTGAATAGGGGTCTCCTCTTTTGCCTCTTCCCAGGCCCCTCGAGCACCCACCCCACACATTGAGCACCTGGCATTTGCTTACCTGAGCCCCTTGGTTCTTCGGAAAGAACTGGAAACCTTGCTGGAAAACGAAGGCGGAGAGTTTCTTTCTCAACCAGAACTGGTCAACAACCACCCAATTATCTACTGGAACCTGGTGTGGTATTTCCAGCGCCTGGGACTCCCCAGCGGCCTCCCCCAGTTGCTCCTGGCTTCCAAGCACGTCCAGACGCCACGCCAGGTAAATACGTCTTACATTCCCAGACATTGATTTCTGTTGGTTATTTTCTCTTTTTTAATTATTTGTTTAATTTTTTCTTTAAAAACATACATCAACCAAAAAGTTTTTTGCACATAGTATATGGTTACAATACAGCAGGGGTTCCCAACCTAAGGCCCGTGGGACGGATCAAGCCCGGCGCCATTTCATGTGGGCCCGCCCACCCCTCCAAAGGCATTTGAGAAACAAAATGGCCACGCCTTTGAAGCTGTTGGAACAAAATGGCCACCCCCATCATGCAGGTAGGGCAAAATGGCCCTTGAAGCTGACTGAGAGAGCGTGACCCAGCCCCCGGCTTGAAAAGGTTGGGAACCCCTGCAATACATTGTAGACCCATCACCCTGCAAAATTACTTCTTATCTAAGGCTATTACTTAACTGTACAAGTTATATAGATCTTTCCTCTTATTTCCAAAGTGTTATATATTCATATCCAGGTTTAATTCCATTAGATTTTCCCAAGACAAAAGCAGTACATTCTCCCCCAAATGTCAACAAACTCATTTTTCTTAACAATACCTTTTTTCACTCGTAATTCACATGTCAGTTTATTATTAATTGCCATATTCCACATTTCTTTATACCATTCCTCCAATCCTAAGTATCTATATGTTTTCCAGTTTTTAGCTATTAACATTCTTGCTGCTGTCATCATTATAATATCTTTTTTGTATTTTTCCACGTTTAGTCCTCCCAACTCTGTTGGTTATTTTCCTTGCACAACAGCCCTGCGAGACACCTGCCAACCTAGCGGTTCAAAAAGCAAGAAATGTGCAAGTAGATAAATAGGTACCACTTTGGCGGGGAAGGTAACAGTGTTCCGTGCGCTCCACACGTCTAGTCATGCCTTCCACATGTCCACAGAAACATCTGCAGAAACAGACATCACTGGATCTTGGGCTGTAGACCAGAGGTTCCCAGATCTGGCCCCTGATGCCATTTCATGTAGCCGCCCACCCCTCAAAGGGTATTCACAGTGGGCCACATTGATGATATGCAGGGGCCTAATTGGGCACACAGGCCGTAGTTTGGGCGCCCCTGTTCAAGAATCTACTGTTTGACTGCTGCCCCCCATTTTATTAGCAGAGCAATTCTGTCAGTAAGAAAACAACTGTTCCAAATTAAACGCATCTTTTTTTTTTTACAGCTCCAGGGTCCTCCTGAGCCATTTTTAAAATCCTGCAGTCTGAGATCTTTTTGAATTGTTAAAAATCTTCTTTATAGGGCACAGCCCCGGAAGCACCTCTGGTGAGCCTGCATTTGCTGTGGGACGTGTTGTCGCCAGATCCGGACAGTTTTCCTCCGCTTTACGTCCTTTGGAGATTTCACAGTGAGTGACCAGGCCTGGGGTGGGCATGATCCCCAAACGCTGTTGCAGGCATCTTGACAACAACTCTCTCACCTGCAAAAGGAGAAAAACTGAATGGGGAGAAATCTGTCTCTATGGCCCAATGTCGCTGCTCCTCTGTTCTTACCAGTGACAGAAATTAGGAGTGGAAATTCCCTGTGTAGAGGCAGTCTACCTTTAAATAAAGGTTGTGAGTCACAGGACCTATCCTATGGCAGAGCATCTCTGATTTTATTCCCCTGAAAAGTTTTTATTATTTTTTAAATATTCTATTGCAGGGGTCTTGGACTTCAATTCCCAGAAGCCCTGATCAGCACTGCTGGAATTGAAGTCCAAGAACATCTGGAGAGCCAAGTTTGAGGACCTATGATCTCTAGACTAAGGTTCCTCAAGCTTGGCTCTTCAGGTGTTCTTGGACTTCAATTCCCAGAGGCCCTGATAATCACTGCTGGGAATTGAAGTCCAAGAACATCTGGAGAGCCAAGTTTGATGTTCCCTGTTGTAGACTATTGGCTTACTCTGTGTGAATACCCAATGATATGTTCATGAAGTTCTATGATGGTAATTGTATGCGGTTAAGTCATTTCTGGCTTATTGTGATCATTACCAGGGTCTATGTCCGTCTTTGGTCTAATCTAGTGTGAGGCTCGGGTGATGGTCCCCATGTGGATTAAATCCCACTTGAATCCATCTTGATGGAGGGCAGCAGCTTCATCCATCCTGGCCTTGGGGCTGATGATGAGGACTTTGTGTGCCAAAAAGGCTCAGGACCAGAAAGTGGATCAGTGGTACTAATAGGGGACTGCCATGGCTCAGTGGTTAAAAAGCTCGCCTTGGTAGCTGGATGGTCAGCAAGTCGGCAGTTTAAGACCCGGGTACTGCTTGACGGATTGAACACCCGTCTCTGTCCCAGCTCCTGCTAACCTAGCAGATCAAAAGCAAGAAATTGCAAGTAGATCAATAGGGACCACTTTGGTGGGGAAGATCTTGGGGACATGAAAGGAGCCTCATTCAGGCGTCCCCTGAGCGGAGTTTCTCTAGCAAAAATCCTTTCAACCCAGAATAATTTCTGACATGAAATTATTAGTATTAGTATTAGTATTAGTATTATTGTTGTTGTTGTTGTTGTTGTTGTTGTTGTTGTTATTATTATTATTATTATTATTATTATTATTATTATTATTATTATTATTATTATTATTATTATTATTATTATTATTATTATTATTATTATTATTATTATTATTATTATAGTGGTGCTTTGGGTGTCACACTGTGATGCAGAAGGCAGATGAAAGGACACTGCATTATACTCTCAGGACAGTCTTCATGGCCAATTGCCATGAGGATCGCCAATATTCGAATTCGGATACGGCAGAAGAAGTGTGAGTCTCTAACCTTTCACACCTTCCCTCCTCTCCATCAACCACCAGGTAACATCCCAACCCGCCTCCAGTCCTGGCGCCGACACAACCACCCCTTCTCGCTCCCCTTCCTGGAAGCTATGATGAGCTCTGTCGGAGTCGGCGAGGTTCACAAGGCCATCGCGCTCTTTCTGGACACGGTGACGGGTCAGCCCAATCCCATACACCTACAAAGGTATGGCTTCTCCCCCTCCGACCCTCACTCTCCCTGCACGTCCAGCTAAAAAACATGGCTGGTTGAGGAATGAAGATCCCGTGAAGAAGAACGGGATTTACAGATTTTTGGACAGCGCTGGCTCTTTGGTTATAAACAGAGATCAGCACCAAACCCTAGAGTCAGATATGACTGACTTTCAAATAAGGGCAACCTTTACCTTACAAAGTTACCTAAACTTTGGCTTCTTCTCTCTTTTCTTCTTTTCAGGAGTATTTACCGTGAAATCCTCTTTCTTAAATTGGCAGCACTGGGAAAAGACCACGTGGACATTGGTAAATAGTAAGAAAGGGCAAGCCTCCCCCTTCTTTATTAGAAATTTGCTTGTTTATTTATTCTTTTATTTTCTGAAGCTTCATGCAAATTAGGGTCTTTTCCTAAGTGTTCTTGTTGCCATTTGCATCTATGAAATCTAGAAAACTGCCTGAGCCTTGGAAGTATTTACCTGTATTTACAAGTATTTACTTGCATTTACAAGTATGTTTGTTTGTTTGTTTGTTTGTTTGTTTGTTTGTTTGTTTGTTTGTTTAATAGATTTATATACCGCCCTAATCCGGTGGATTCTGTTACCTGTTAGACATCACCTTTTACACATCACCTCCCTGCTTCTTTTGATGGAGCAAAGTTTTATTTACAAAGTAATGCAAGGAACAGGATTGAAGTTACTTTCTGGATATGGCTAACATGTCGTAGTTGCTATTTAGTATTCTCTTTTGTATCCTCGCCTTAAGACATTTTTAGATCCATTTTAATATACATTTTTAAAAATATTTTTATCATTATCATCATTATTAACACTACTGCATATACAACCATATATAAAATAATAAAACACTCTGGCCAGACAGAGAGTGTTAAATTTCAAATTTCAGACTTTTGGCTACCTCTTGATTTGGAACTTGAGAAATCTGGAGAGGTTTTCCTGCCCCCCCCCAAAAAAAAAAACAGGTGCAATAAAAGCTTTCTTTCTCTCCCCCCCCCCACTTCCCCCTCTTTAAAAAGTGACTTTTCAAAAGTCATGGGTTGGGTTTGCCATGGCACAGCTGAACAATGTTATCAGAATGTTTGTAACCTTGTGTTCTTTTCTTCTCACCATAGCTGACTTTGATAAGAAATACAAGTCCGCCTATGCGAAGCTGGCCCATAGCCTTGGGAAGGAGTCTTTGAAACAACAGCGGGCCCAGCCGCTTACATCAAAAGCCATCGACTGCCGAAAGAGTTTCGGGGCCAACCTGGAATGCTAGCCAGACCACCAGTCCTATGTCCTTCCCTCTTCTTAAACTTGTCCCCCTTGTCCCCCTTGCCAATTACCACAACATAGGAATAATCACAGATACAGCTGAAGCTCAATACCAAAAGCGTCATGAGTTCCAGTAGCCAGGGCAGAACTGCCTTCACGTGTCTGGTACCCCAATAGGCATGAGCTAATGCCCAGTTGATGTTAGCTGACACTCGGTTGACATTTGTGACGTCCGATGAACATTAGCTGACATCTGGTTGACATTAGGGATGTCTGGTGAATATTAGCTGATGCCCAGTTGACATTAGCTCATATCCAGTTGGCATTAGCTGACGTCCAGTTGACACTAGTGATGCCTGGTGAATATTAGCTGATGCCGGGTTGACGTTAGTTGACGTTTGACTGACACTAATGATGTCTGGTGAATATTAGTTGACATCCGGTTGACCTCAGCTAACTCCCGGTGAGCATTAGCTAATACCTGGTGCACATTAGCACCCAAATAATGCCCTTAGAGTGGGGAATGATAGGATGAGAAAATCCAGGCCATCCATAACCTCTCTGTAGGCCCTTTTCACTTTCGGTCTGGTGTTCTTTGATTGTTCCCCCGCTGCCAGAAATTGGTTATGAGTGGCCAACGCCAGCAACTGCAAGGAAGGTGGTGGATCTTGGGGCATATATTGGGGTTCAGGATGCGTGGCTAATCATCACTTCTTCCTGGCCTGGCACAGCACTTTGCACATGCACTGAACACCCTTGGCTCTGTTCCCCCCTCCCCAGCACAGACACCGCCTAACCCAGCTTGATTGGGAGTCTCTTTTAGGGTTTGTCTATTTTTTTTGTTTGCTTGTTACCTCCAGAAGACGTTGATGTGGTCGTCACAAGCCCTCCGCTGTGTCTGTCTCTCCTGCCACCCCCAATTCCCATTCCTTAACCCCACTGTATCCCAAAAATAATAATCCCACACCGGGGTTTTATTTGGGATCACCTACCACATTCAGCCACCTTGGTTTACTTTTTTATTTTTAACCAGCAGTGTTTAAACAAGAGATGAAGACCTGTATTTTATACTTTTATTTATTGGCAAATGTTTTTGCATCCGTCCCACCCTAGGGTTTTTCTTTTCCCGTCACTGTTTCTGCTTTAACTAATAACTCAAGAGAAAGGGTTGAAAGAGAGGAGTGGATGCATGCTTCTGTCTTGCTTCCTCCACTCTTCCCCGTTCTTGCTAATGTATGGAGAAGCGCAGTCCCTGAAATCTGTTGTAGAAATCTTTCCTTTATTTTCAATTTACCTGGTGCTGTGGGCTGCTTCCATACGAGGCTGCAAACCAGGAAAGGAAACTGAGATTGTGTGTGTGTCTATATAATTATTTGTTTATACACACACTTACAATCACTTCATCTCCATTTGCAGCTCAGATTGTGCAATAGCGAGTCAATCTCCGTCGAGCCCATGATTCTCATCCCGATGTTACTGTTGTTGTTATTATTGTTTTGTTCGTTTCTGTTTGTCCATTGGTTTTTCCAATGTTTCCAATTCTGTAAATAAAGATGCTTCTGTATTTTTCTCTCCGGTTGTACTGTGCACCGTTTCACGTTGGCGAGCGGTAAAATGGGGTGAGACAGGAAAAGACGAAGAATTCTCTGTTTGTTTGTTTTTTCCATTCAGTAACACACAAAGGTGTTTTCTCGGCTGAAAGGATTTTTGCTGGAGGAACTCTCTGCTTTCACAAATGGTTGATGATTTATTATTATACAGTGGTACCTCATACAACAATTTTAATCCGTTCCACGGGGCTCATTGTTGTACAAAACAATTGCTGTATGATGCATACATTGTATAGCGATTTTCCCTATAGGATGCATCGTACAACGATTATTATTTTATGCTAAGTGGTTTTTTCCCATTGAAAAATTGTTGCACAATTTTTTCCCTAGGAAAATTGTTATGCGGGACGCCATTTTCCCCCAAGACCTAATTGTTATGCGATTTTGTTGTTATACGGGGCGATTGTTGTATGAGGTTCTGCTCTATGTTATTTTTCTGTCCTGTTTTTTCCACTTTATAAAAAAAAGGACTTGAGGCCACGCTGAAAGCACTGTTGAAAGAAATAAGGCTTAAGCAGCAAAGCCCTTAAGATTTGTGCCGTCTGAATCGATAAAGCTTTGCAAATGATTTTTAAGGGCCGGTTGGAGAATTGTGTAGCCAATTTCCTGGCTCTTAAGATT
The DNA here is from genome assembly GCA_035047305.1 of Bradypodion pumilum. Classification (NCBI taxonomy): domain Eukaryota; kingdom Metazoa; phylum Chordata; class Lepidosauria; order Squamata; family Chamaeleonidae; genus Bradypodion; species Bradypodion pumilum. The sequence continues at coordinate 6,234,511 of JAWDJD010000018.1, forward strand.
TTGATGGCTTAGAAGCCCTGTAACATTGAGCAGATTCTAGCGGGTTCCAGAACAAAAATTAGAATAATAAAGAGTGCAATCAGGGCCATACCATTACCCACCCGCTATTAGAAAAATGTGGCCAGCAGACTCGAAAGGCATACAATTCAACTAGCCAGAACATCTCAGACCAAATTATTGGAATTGTTTTGGAATTATCTCGTGGCTCAATTTGCAACGGTCCACTAATTTACTGTGTGAAAGCTTAGTGACCACTTCATGTGTAAAGTATGATTGTGATTGTGTTGTTCAAAAAGCAGGTTGGAACCCCTTATAGCTGGCACAAGGCCTGCATTACGTGGTTTACAGACATGCACACCAACGCTTTGCAACACAACTTGAAAATTGTCCACAAATTGCAGTTTCCACAGTCTTCAAGAGCAGCCCCATGAAAAGCGACTGGCAGCAACCTAGTAAGGGACATGGCAATGGCCTAAACCAGTGATGGCGAACCGGCGGCACACGTACCAGAGGTGGCATTTGGTGCCCTCTGTGGGCACCCATGCAGTCACCCCAACACAGAGTTCACCCAGCAGCCCAATGGGAGCACTTTCTCCCTCCCCCAGCATAGAGTTCACCCCACCCCCTCTCCCCTGTCACTGTGTTGGCACTTTGCAATAAATAAGTAGGTTCTGAGTTGCAGTTTGGGTACTCGGTCTCTAAAAGGTTTGCCATCACTGGACTAAATAAAGCCTGCATATGTGCAAGTTGTGGTTGTGTGTGCCCATCATTACAACCAGAGAAACGGAGGTGTAAATAAGCAAATCCATGACACATTTAAATTGCATTAAATTAAATTTACGTTTAATCGCCTTTTCTTGGCAGCAGCCTCAGGCGGGCATTTTGAGAGGAAGTCCTTAATGAGGAAGGGTATCATTTAAGCAGACTTGGAAGCCTTTTGTCTCCCATCTATTAGGATCTCAGTTTTATTTATATTTTCCTAAAATGGGTGTAAGATATTTATTTTTGACAGACTGCCTCACTCAAATGGATGACCTAAAGTGAGGGGTTGGGGGCCAACAAGACTGTGTATGTCTGGAGACTTTATTAATGTAGTGATTAATTCATTAACTATTTATTTATTTATTCAAAATTGGGGGGGGGGGTCTACGATGTCCAATAAGGGACCAAAAAAAAATTTGAGTAGGTGAAGAGTGCAAGGGAAGTTCGTTCCCCTTTAATTTTTATTTTAGCCCGCCGACACAAAATCCGTCCGCCTCTCCTTCCATGAGGCCTACGGTTACCCGGATGTGGTGGCTTCTTTAAAATAAAAAAAAGTGGGGGAGGGAAGAGTCCATTAAAAAAAAAAGGCGCCGCTCGGGGAACTCCGCCGCCGCTCGTTGGCCTCGCCTGACGCCAGTCACCACCCCGTCTCAGCCAATGAGAGTCTCCGGGCGGGAGCCGCGCGCCGCTCCCGGCACTCCTGTTGGCGGGTTTCCGTGTCGCTCTCAGTTCCCACCCAATGGTCGCCGCCGAAAGCCGTCGGGAGGCGAGGCGCGGCCGGTGGGCCCCGCGGGCCAATCAGGAGCTTTGTTTGTGGTGGGTGCCGGCTTCGGCGGCGGCGGCGGCTGGAGGTGGTCGTTGGAGGCGCCGCGTCTGCTGCCCCGACGCCCGGCCACCCCACCCCCACCCCCCACGAACCCCGGCTCGGCTTCCCCGACGCCACCTCGGCCTGAGGAGAAGCGGAGCTGCCCCCTGGCCCACAAAAAACCCCTCAGGTGAGGAGGAGGGGAAGGGGGCGGGGCTTGGGCGGTGATTGACAGGCCGTCGGCCTATTGGGGGGGCTCTATCTAGGGAGGTCAGTTTTTTGGGGTGGGGATGGGGGGGCTTCCATCCCAATACAGGGGGGGTTATAATCATTTCTAATTGGAAACTGGGGGGTGAGGGGTTAGGGAGAAGATAAGGGGTGGGGTCAGAAATGGGGTGAATGAGGATTTGGGGGGCTGCTTTGGGGGGTGGGAGGGGGTAAAGGAAAAAACCCATCCACATTAGTGGGGTGCAAGAGATCTAGGGTTCAGGGGTGACTTTCTTGTGAATATGGAGCTATGGGGGGAATAAGGGGCCCTTTTGGGGTTCAGGGGGCGTGGCTTGGATCTTGGGGGGACACCCTTAGAGGAAAGGTCTGGAAGGCGGGGCAAGGTGTGGGGTGTCCCTGTAGGGAGGGAGGGAAGGCTCGAGTCTTGGGGGGGAGGGCATCTTGAATGTTGGGGTTCAGACCAGCCACTGATGGAAACATGTCTGCCCTATTGAACATGGGGTCTTCCCTACTGAAGAGTAGCTTGCTGGGTATTGATCCTGATGAGAAGTTGGGGTTCACAGCATTTTGGGGGGTGGGGTGCTGTCTTCATTGTTGGGGCTCAGATAAGCCATTGATGGGAACATGTCTGTCCTGTTGAACATGAGATCTGACCTACTGAAGAGTAGCCTGCTGGGTGTATGATCCCGATGAGAAGTTAGGGTTCAGAGCATTTTTGGGGTGGGGTGGGGTGCTGTCTTCATTGTTGGGGTTCAGATGAGCCATTGATGGGAACATGTCTGTCCTATTGAACATGGGATCTGACCTACTGAAGAGTAGCCTGGTGGGTGTATGATCCTGATGAGAAGTTGGGATTCACAGCATTTTGGGGGTGGGGTGCTGTATTCATTGTTGGGGTTCAGACGAGCCATTGATGGGAACATGTCTGTCCTATTGAACATGGGATCTGACCTACTGAAGAGTAGCCTGCTGGGTGTATGATCCTGATAAGAAGTCAGGGTTCACAGCATTGGGGGGGGGGGTGTCTTCATTGTTGGGGTTCAGACCAGCCACTGATGGGAACATGTCTGTCCTATTGAACATGGGGCCTGCCCTGTTCAAAAGTAGCCTGCTGGCTGTACTATCCAGATGAGAAGTCGGGGTTCACAGCATTTTTGGGGGGTGCCATCTTCATTGTTAGGGTTCAGAGGGGCGTATTTGCAGAGTTCAGTGAGGAAAGGCTGCCGTGTATGTGTGTGGTGCATTGTCAGGAACTGGGATGCTGTCGTGTTGAGTGTTGGCCAGGGCTAAGTGCTTGGATCCATCATGGGAGGGTCATGCTCACTATTGGGGTTCGTGGTGGATTTTGAGGGAAAATTAAGCTATGTGTGGATGAATTTAAAGGAATTTGGGGGGTCCACTTTTTGCTGGAATGTGTCTTTCGAGTCTGAGAAGCAAAGTGATCTTTTGGTGGACTTTGTAGTAGATATCAAGTGCATCAAAACCCTTTGTGGGGTCATCGGTGCTGAATGTTTCCTAAAAGGAGTTGTGTGATGCCGTTCTGTTATCGATACTTTCCAGTCAAATAAGGGGTGTTTGATTGATTGATTGATTGGTTGATTTTCTATATTTTCCCACTCTTCATGGTATACTATCGTTAAAACCAGAAATATACAAGCAATGGTATCCAAAGGTGGCATAACCCAACTATACACTTATTAACTGGTTGATTGAGGGAGAGCCTCCATTTGTTAGCAGGTGGTGGATATAAAATTCTTTTTAAATAAAATAAAAAGAGGGACGTTATTCAGCAATATAAGGGAAAAGGCCCAGAGGGTGGTTGGCAACCTCACCTTGGCCAAGTGGGGTAAAAGGTAAAGGTTTCCCTTGCTCGAAGGCCAGTCGTATCCGACTCTAGGGTGCAGTGCTCATCTCTGTTTCTAAGCCAAAGAGCCAGCGCTGTCTGCTTCTGCAGACGTTTCCGTGGTCATGTGGCAGGCATGACTAGACACCGGAGCGCACGGAACGCTGTTACCTTCCCACCGAAGTGGTTCCTATTTATCTACTTGCAATTTCTTGCTTTCGAACTGCTAGGTTGGCCAAGTGGGATATAATTGAATTTGGGGTGTCAACAGATCGAATGCTTTTGGGGGGCTCTTAAAATAAGTTGATGGAGCAACCCAGTATCCCTCACCAATTGCGTTTTTGGTTGGAACAGAGGAGAACTACGGGTCCCCATTGTATCTGTCGGACTGTCATTTGTCTGATCCCACATATATGGAGTGTTTCTTCCAGGAGCAAAGGGAGTGTGAAGGAAAGGGAGATGGAGACAGAAGACCAGGTTTGTCACAGTACCCAATCCCTGAAAGATTTTGCTTCCTAAAAAAAGGGGGGAGGCTGATATAGGGCTGTTACTGGGAGATCAGAAAAGGCAGGCATGTGTACCAAGCACTGGACTATGGGGCGCAAATCGGACAGGCCGAGCAAGGTTTTGAAGCATTGGAAGCGCTTAGAAAAAGAGCAGGGTGGAAGGAATATGAACTGTCCTAGGCATGTGTGACTAGCTGATTTCTTTGGGGAAATCACAGGATCTCTTTAGCTACCCCCTCACCCACCTAGGGGATAGGTAGGTGTGGAACTTATGGAAACTCTGAGCCCCCTTAGTTCTTGGGGGTGGCAAGATGAATCACTGCCTTTAGTAAATGGCAAGCATCTCCCCAAAGTCTGGGGGGTGCCATTGATTCAGGCATCACTTAGTCCTGAGTGCTGCGGAAGTCTAGAGAATAATGGGGGGGGTTGGGGGGAGGAGACATTTTTCCCCTTCTTTTTAAATCCCAACTTCTTTAAGATGGTCTTTCCTTCAAAATCTGGCTGCAGATTTGAGCTTTCCCCGTTCACGCAGCCTCACAGTTAGGTCTAGGAACCTGATGAGTGTGTTTTAAGGGGGAGGCGGTCTCTCCACCCCCTTATAACGCCTCTTCTCCAGGGGGAAAAAACACACCACAGAGTGATCTTCATGGTCGTGATTCCTCCACCCAGTCCCTTCGGCACTGTTGGTGCCGCCTGTCACGTGGCTGGCAAGAGCTGAGAGGAAGAAGCCCGTTCCGATATAAATAAATCTGGGCTTTGGGGCAGGATGGGGGCATCACCATCCTCTTGCCCTGGGGCGCATCCTTCCTGACCGGCAGCAAGGAGAAGAAGGAGATCGTGGGGTCGAGCGAGGTATGCCCTGTGGGAGGGGGGAGAGACCATCTTAATCTCAGAGGTGCCTGCTGGCAGGCAGTCTTGGAAGCCTTGAGAGGAAGGAAGGAGGGTGTAAGACGTCTTGTCTCCACCCTCCTCTTCCTCCTCCTCCTCCTCCTCGGAGAGGACATTTTATTTGGAGGCCAGCAGCTTTTCTGGTTCCTTTGCTGAAGTGAAGGGTTAATGCTTTGAGGGTGGAATCGAAGGGAGGGGGAGCAGGGACCGAGAGAAGAGAGATGATGATGATGATGGCGTATTGATCGCTTCCACTTGATTGGCAGATCATCATAGGTCCACTTCTTCATCCCAGCAAGCTAGGCTGAGAGACGGGTTTTATGGGGAAGAGGTTTTTGTGTGCTTATGTGTGACTTAAGAGAGCGGCGACGGCCATTCATCTGAAATTGTGCGGTGCGCGGATGTAATATGCAATGCTCAAATTTTTTTAAAACCATTGCACGTTGGAGGATGCAAACCCTTTGAAGTCGTTGGAGTGTTTCTTCTGACATCTGAAGCCCTTGTTTTATTTTTATTTATTTATATTGCGGGTGGAACCAGTGGATGCTACCCCTCTTTTTGAGAATCTCTTCGCTGAAATAAATCCTTCTTTGTTGGGAATGGTTTCTCCAGACCTACGAGGAATTGCTTTTCTTTTTTGTATGTTGAAGGGCTTCGCACAGGGACGTCCCAGCCTTACCTTAACCCGTTGGGGTCAACTGAAGAGGTCCTGTTTGTGTGTATAAGTCCCTGATTTTGTTGTTAAGCACAAAGATGGGTCGCTGAGATGGGGACGTTTCACGCCCGGGTCCCGAGCTCAGTGCGAAACAGAACGGACCGGACGAAAGTAAGTTTAAAGTTGTCCGAGTAAACTGCAAGAACGGATCAAAGTTGTGATGCTGTTGGTGTGTATGAAAAAGAGGAGCTGTGGCAGCAATTGTGGTCTTTGCGCAAAGTGGAAGCAGTTGGCTTTGCAAGCTCTTTGAGCATAGCTGTTCTTTTCTCTGCGTGACTGTAGGGTAGGGAATGCCTTGTGAGAAGAATCGTTTGCTTTATTATTTAATTTTTACCTCTGCATCTTGTGTTTCCTTCTGTGAACTCAGGCCAATGGATGTGGTCCTGGTATTCTCGTAATTGTTACAGTAATTGGTTCTCGTAATTGTTACAGTAATTGGTTCTCGTAATTGTTACAGTAACTGTATTATATTGTTGCATTTGTGGTTGATATACTGTATTATTGTATTTTTGCTGTGTTTTTGCTGTATTGTATCATTGTGTTACTGATTGTATGAATCCATATATTTGTATTACCTGTTTGAGTCACCCACTGGGTAGAGTAAAGAGGTATATAAATTAAACATGAAGTTATACATGAAATTCTTCCCAACAGCCCTGCGAGGTAGGCCAATCTGAGTTTCGTGCCTGAACTTGACGACTGGAAGGTTGGCAGGTCAGCAGTTCGAGACCCGAGTGCTGCACAGCGGAGTGACCTGCTGTCGTTTGTCCCAGCTCCTGCCAACTTAGCAGTTCAAAAGCAAGAAAATGCAAGTCGATAATGCTAGTCGTGCCTGCCACATGACCGCAGGAACATCTGCAGGGGCCTACAGCTCTGGCTCTTTAGCTGAAATGCAAATTAACACCGAACCCTAGAGCCTGATTCCGAACAAGGGAGACCATTACCTTTATTTACCTCTACTGCATCCTAGCCAGAGACTCTAACCATTGCCGACACTGTCTCTCTGTAAAGGTAAAGGTCGCCCTTGCTTGAAAGCCAGTCGTATCCAACTCTAGGGTTCAGTGCTCATCTCTGTTTATAGCCGACAAGCCAACATTTCTGTGGACATATGGCAGGCATGCTTCAACACCAGAGTGCACGAAACGCTGTTTACCTTCCCACCAAAGTGGTCCCTATTTATCTACTTGCAATTTCTTGCTTTCAAACTGCTAGGTTGAACCACTCGAGCCACCACAGTCCCCTGTCTCTCTGTGCCCTCCGTCAAATGGATGGGGCCTCTGAGTGCTCTTCTCTGTTTATAGACAAAGAGCCAGTGCTGTCTCAGACGTTTCCGTGAACATGTGGCAGGCATGACTAAACACCGGAGTGCACGGAATGCTGTTTACCTTCCCACTGAAGTGGTATTTACTTGCAATATCTTGCTTTTGAACTGCTAGATAGTTGTAAGTTAATTTTTTTATTTCCTAAACAGGCAAATGTTTGTCCTGCTTATGCAGCAGAGAGAGCTGGGTAGCAATTACACTTGTTAGCTCACTCCCAAGAATCAGAGTAGAGCTCGAGGGTGTGTACTTTCTTGGTCACTTGTATATCTTAATATTTCTGCCACCTCTTCCTGCCTCTTGATTTTAAAGCTTTCTCGTGGCCAAAAACCCAGCAGTTTTTTCCCTCTTGTTTTTTTTTTTTAATTTTCTTTTTATTATGTCATGGAAAAATCTTCATTGCCCAGTTGTCAATTTTTTTTTTCAGGCTATGCCTTGGAAGTTCAAGATGGGTTTTGCTCCCAGCTTTCTTCAGGCTGCCTCATAAAAAATATCTTCCTGATGCTTTCTAAAAATCTGATTTTTCCCCCCCTGGCCTCGCTCGCCATCCCTGCTGGTGAGATCCTAAGTTTGTTAGAACACACAGACACCCTTTTTTGGGGAGGAGGGGGTAAGATTACAGTCAGCCTCCTCTGCTAAGTGTGGGTTTGTATTTTAAATTATGCTTTTTGGCCTTAATTAAAGATAGGGGGTTTGGGAGCGGTGCTGAAACTTCAGAATGGCTGTGATGCAAAAGGTGGAGCCAAGTGGCTTTCAGATGCAAACTGCCTTAAGTTTTTTACTCAAATTTTAGAAGAAACCTCCTAACTTTACAGAGTTCCAGTGGAACCTCGGTTAACGTAATTAATGCGTTCTCCAAGATCATCATCATCATCATCATCAATATTAATTTATACCCCGCCCTACTCAGCACAAGGCCAACTCTGGGCGGCAAGATGTTTCTTACAGCGAAAATTACTTCAACCGAATTTCCCACAGGACTGCATTGAATGCAATTTCCCATAGGAATGCACTGAAAACCAAAATACAATGGAACCTCGGTTAACAAATGTAATGCGTTCCCTGGGACCTTTTGTACTGCGAAGAATTTGTAACGTGAATTTCCCATGGGAATGCGTTGAATGCAATTTCCCATGTGAATGCATTGAAAACCAATCAATCCGTTCTAGGGAAAATTTGTTAACTGAGTTACTATTTTCTATGGATTTCCTTTTGTTAAGTGATTTTTGTGTTAAGCGAGCTGTTTGTTAAGCAAGGTTCCACTGTGCATTAACCGAAACGCGGTTTCCCATAAGAATGCATTGAAAACCAGGTAATCCGTTCCCGGGGGAAAATCCATAAGCCAAGCCAATATTTTCTATGGATTTCCTTTCATTATGCGATTTTTATGTTAACCGAGCCATTTGTTAACCGAGGTTCCACTGTATAAGGTGTCTGGAGTTAGTAGTCTCTCCATTGAAGTATGTAAGCAATTGACTGTATTTCTTCTTTTTTCGTGTCCAGATCAAACTTTAAATCTGTCAGGAACAATTCGGTGCATAACCTCCAAGATCCCTTCAGTCAATTTGCTATTTACAGTGTATTGTTTATTGTGTAAAAGATTGTCCTCACAGGCATTGCCCACGTGTTTCCCCATGATCTGGGCAAATTTATCTCTAGGACAGGCGAACCTTTGGCTTTCAAAGCGTTTTGGATTACCAAACCCACAGTCCTTTTTCACCAGCTGGGGATTCTGGGAGTTGTAGTCTAAAACATCTGGAGTGCTAGAATTTGGCCAATCCTGATGAAGATTAGATGTCTTAGATTAGAAGGAGACAAGTCCCATGTTGCAATTTGTGCAGAGGTGCTATATATGAAAGGGACTGAGGTGGCTTAGTGGTTAAGATGCTGAACTTGATGACTCAACAGGTAAGCAGTTTGAGACCCGAGTACTGCACGACAGAGTGAGCTCCCATCTCCAGGCAAGCAAGCAGTTTGAAAGCAAGAAATTGCAAGTAGATAGGTAAAGGTAGCCTTTGCTCGAAAGCCAGTTGTATCCAACTCTGGGGTTCAGTACTCATCTCTGTTATAGTCGAAGAGCCAGTGCTGTCTGCGTTTGCAGATGTTTCTGTGGACTTGTGGCAGGCATGCCTAGCCAGTGATTGGATTGGATGAAGATCAGGCCAGAATCAGTTGTCATAGGTAAAGGTTCCCCTTGCTCGAAAGCCAGCCGTATCCGACTCTAGGGTTCAGTGCTCATCTCTGTTTCAAAGCCAAAGAGCCAGCGCTGCCATGTACAGACACAAACATGGCAGACTCCCGTGAGGGTAATGAATTCGACTGAGCCTCCATATTAAAAGGAATTAAATGAACCAGTTGCATTTGATACTAGAGGCTGACTGGCTTGTTTTTAGCCAGAGGAGCCGTGACTGGTTTGGTAGGACAGTGAAGAGGTGACATTGTTTTGCCTGGAAGGTAAAAGAATCACAGGATATCATCTTGAATTTCTTTCTTTCTTTGGAGGTCCTACTTCTTTAACCGTTACTGTAACCTCCAAACTCCCCTAAAACGTAGCTCATTCTTTCTACGGTTCCACTTTGTAGAAGTGACGTGAATTCGAACCAAGTCCCAGCCAGGGACTATACTTGAACGTGGCATGATTTTGTACAAGCTGCAGAATTTTGAGCCTATTCTGCTTGCATAATTTGGGTTAAGGCAAAATTATACAGTGCATTTTCTGTGTCACGCATGATATTTAGTGATCCAGTAGTTGACGGTCTGGTATTACCTAACGTGGATCTTTCATGCAAGATGGATAAATTTCCATCACTTCCAGACTGGTTGTAGCCAGAGTCTGATTGTCTTGCCAGTGTACTTGGTTTCGGGGACTGAAACACCCCACCCAAAGACCCCAGGAAGTCTGGCTGGAAATCAAGAGTCGGCTCTCAGCAGAAAGGTTCATCCCAAATGTCCAGGGTACATCAAAAGCAGTTGTGTCTATAGCAGACATGTGGATGAATGATCAAGAGCAATGGCAAGACATAATGCCCTGAGAATCCTGAAGTAAAGATGTCTCATAGAAGTCAGTTGGTTCTGTATAATTTCTATAGCTCGGAGCAGAGTTGGTTTCAGTGTGGCCACATTTTTCCGGCAACCCTTGGGTAGGAAAGTAACCTCAGTCATTATGTTGACGGGAAACTGCTTGGCCTCTTCGCATCACAAAGAGAAGGCGCTTACCTTGTGCAGTTGTGAACTCTTTGGTGCATAAGCATCCATGCGCGCCCAGCCATGAATTTGAGAGCCATTGCATTCCCCTATCTCTGCTGGCACAAGTAGTGGTTAGAAATCTACTTCATTAGGCTTTCCTTTGTTATTTCCATTGGGGGTGGTGTAGGACCATAGTGGCTTAGTGGTGAAGAAGCTGATCTTGTCGACCAGAAGGTCGGCAGGTCATCAGTTCGAGACCCGAGTGCTGCATGACGGAGTGAGCTCCCAACATCTGCCCCAGCTCCTGCCAGCGTAGCAGTTCAAAAGCAAGAAATTGCAAGTAGAGAAATAGGTACCGCTTTGACAGGAAAGGTAACAGTGATTCATGTGCTGCCACATGAACATGGAAACGTCTGCAGACGTAGACAGCGCTACCTCTTTGGCTGTAAACGGAGGTGAGCACCATTCCCTTGAGTTGGATACAACTGGCTTTCAAGCAAGGGAGACCTTTACCGCTGTTAAATCCTGCAGAGGACATCCTATTCAAACACTCTTGAAAGCTTCCCGGACAGCAGTTCACCTTTCTTGGCTGGGGGGTAAAGCATTTTCTGTGGGAGGGGAAAGACTCTGTGGCCAGGGTGTGCAAACGCACCCCCAAAATGACTCAGTCACATTTAGCCTCAGGTTTACTTTTGACCACCTCTGCTTTAGCCCCCTAAAACCCTATAAGTAGCTGCCCTGGGTCTGCAGAGCGTAATCCTGGTTCGGTTTAAGCCAAGAGGTCACTAAGAGTGAGTCTGGAATTGGGCCTCTGGTTACCAGTTGGCCCAGATGACTTCCAGGTCATTGCAGGTGGACTAATAGCTGGGGCAGACACACAGGTTTCCACCACCCCACCCCACCCCCAATTTCTTCCCTTTTCAGGTTTAGGCAAGTGGAGAGCCATTTGGGGGGAAAGAGAGAGAGAAGAAGAAGAGAAAACATCAAAACATGAATCCTTGGAACAGTAGCGGTTGGTCCAGTTGCAGCGTTAGGGATCATTTGCAAGCAAGCTAGCTTCCCTTTATTGAGGGGCTGTTGGGTGAAACAACCCCCAAGACGATAGACCAAGACCATCCTCAGAAACATCTCAGAGGAGTTTGAGCCACAAAGTTTGTCTCACTTCCTTCCTTACTTGACTTCTCTTGTCAGCTTGAGGATCTCCTTCTGTGGCCTTTCTAGGTCAACGGGACCTTGACTTAGATGTTGGCCATGCCCAAGAGGTTGCTATCGACCCAACCAGGGTGGAAGAAGGACGCCCTCAATTCATGATGAAACCAGACCGTATCCGAGCATGGACTACTAGGTCCGGTGGTGAATTTTGCATGGGTGAGGCCTAGCTGAGCACCTGTGACACATCTGGGAACCAGAGGAAGACTCAGATAACTATAGAAAGTAGGTGACGCTTATCCATAGAATACCTGAGTTGGAAGGGGCCTTTTAGGTCATTGAGCCCAACCCCTGTTATCGCATTAACAAAATTGTGTTTTTTCTCCGTTTTGGCCCCCCCACCTTCACCCGCAAATTTCTCGCTATCAGCAGTAGGCCGAGAGATGGATCCTTCTCCCCATTTTGCCTTCCTCTTTCAGGTCGAAGGTGTCTCTCCAGATGCAAAGATGGGAAGAATTAGTGTGTGGGGGTTGCGATCCAATGCGCCCCCCATTTTCTTCTAATTTGGGCATCAGAAGTGAACAGGTTTTAAAAAGCAAAGAAAATGGGACCCTTGGAAGCAAAAGCCCACGCTTATGAATGAGAAGCAAAGCTTGGCCAGGTGCCAACCTAGGCTGGAAGGAGTTTGGGTTGGGGGGGCGACCAGGCGAGCCGTGAGAGAGACCTGATGATGGAAGTCGTAGGAGGGGGAGGAGGTAGGCGGTCGAAGCAGACGGGTGGGTTGTCAGGGCGAACACAAGGCAGCTAACTGGCTCTTATGCCACAACCAGCTTAATTTTTTTTTTTAAAAAAAGCGATAATTCCATGTCCTGAGGTTACAAACCGGCTGCAACTGGTTTTATTTTTTTTTTCTTCCTCTCCCCTGCCCCCGCTAGGCATCATGGGTAAAAGTAATCACCCCCCCCCCTTTCTTTTGTTTAATATAACGGCACCAAGATGATTGGCAGGGACGTGTCCGTTCCACGGCTGGGCTCTGGCGGGTCCCTGGAGGGGGATGGCACGCCTCGGCCGCCCATGTTCAACCAAGGGGGCTTCCCGTGAAAAACCACCCCGGCTCTGCCCCCTGCCCTCTTCGCGTGCTCACAGTCTGTCTTCCCTTCCATCTGTCTGTCTCCCCCCCCTCCTTTTGACAAGTCAAGGAGGGAAGCTGAACACGCTACCTGTAAGTATTTTTTTTTTGGGGGGCTGTCTATATCTCCCCCCCGAAAAAAATCTTTTTCTTCTTTTTTCTTTAAACAAAAGGATTCTTTTGGGATTAACCAAGACATATTTTGTAAGAGAGAGATATATATATATACTGTTATTCTTACGGCACCGTGGGTTCTCGGACGTCAGGTCTTTTAATTATTATTTTAAAGGGGGGGATCCCTTATTGGCGATTTAGGGGTCATCATTAATTCATTTATTTTTGGCAGTCCCTTTTGCTCCTGTCTCACAGTCTGAAGCCACTGGATGGAGAGAATTTTGGGTTGGGGGGGCAGCAGAAATAAGGCGGCGGGGGAAAGAAAGGTGGATTTTTTGGGAAATATGGCAAAGGCTTTCTATTGTCTCTCCGACATGCTGATAGTTTGATTGAATACCTTCTCTCTTTTCTCCCCCTTTCTCCCCCCTCTTCTTCCTCCACCCCATACGCAACCAAGCCCCCCCTTTTTTTTTCCTTTCTTTTCATGTCAGCTACAACCCCTGGTCTGTGAATGGAGGCAGCCAGCTGACGAGGGGAAGTGCTTGGCACGGTGCCAAGGCCGGGGAAGGCACCTTTGCGCGTGTGTGAAGTTATACGCTGGAGCACAAAGCAGCGTCAGGGAGGAGGCGCCGGGTCGGAGTAATGGGGAAGGCCTGCCTTGCGGTCTAGGAAACCGTAGCCTATTATATAAGGGGCGCCTGCGTCACTCAAGCCGAGGGTTGGTTGGGAGAGAGAGGAAGGAAAGGGGATCTTCTCAAAAGATGAGCTTCTAAAAAGCCTCCCTAGATCCCGGCCGCCACCAAGCACGGTGGCCATATGGTTTTTGAGCTCCTGCTGATAGTTTTTATGGCCCTCACTGGAGAATCCCAGAGATGCTGCTGTTGCTTTTGTATCCCGGTCAAACCCTGGACTGGCAAAATGAAGCCACTTTCTTGGCTTTGCCATTGGCCAACCATAAGTCTTCACCAGGACATGTTTCTGGTAGTAATCGGCAGACCACTAAATGAGCTGGATTCTGTATCTCTCCACATTCACACAGTGTGTTGTTGTCTGCCAACAGCCCCCTACTTGAGCATGTTGGTCTTGCATTTAGGCACTCCAACCCTCAGCCTATTTAGGGTCCTCCAAGTCACATAGGGGAGGTTGAGTTTCTTAGCTATATGCTTATTTAATGCTATTCCTTGTCCAGTGAGCCCTTTCCTCCATCTTCTAATTTGGTTTTGCTCTTGCGTACCCTCAAGAATGTTTGTTCTTTCCATAAAGCTCTTCCTAGATCTGAGCCGGTGGACTTGAGGCTCATACCCATTCAGAAGGTGTCGAGGGTCCTTCTCTTGCTTAGTTCTCTTGGCATCTGCTGCTTCTTCTCTCCTTATCTTTGGTGGAGTGATAACAACAAATGGGTCTATTTTCTCAACAGGTGTATGTTTTTTCTAAAAATCTTCTAAAAAGCCTCCATAGACCCTGGCCGCCACCAACCACTGCTGCTATCCTGCTCACGGCAGCCACATGGTTTTGGAGCTCCTGCTGATGGTTTTTATGGTCATTTCTGGAGAATCCCAGAGCAGCTAAGACCATGTTTTTCTTGTGGAGCTCCTTGATGGTTTTTGTTAATGAGAGATGATCTCCCCTCACCAGATCCTCTTCTCATCTTTGCGCTTACTGTACTCAGCCCAAGGAATTCAACCTGCATGGAATTCCTATGGAATTTCAAGCCCTAGGAGGAAAGACGGAAGGAACTGGGCATGTTTAGCCTTGAGAAATGGAGACCAAGGGGGGAGATAATACCTGGAAGATGGTCATATAAAGGAAGGAGAGGATCTGTTCATGTGTAATAATGGGCTGAAACTACAAGAAGTCAGATATCGACTGAATATTAGGAAAAACGTAACTATTAGAGCAGTTCAACAGTGGAACAACTGCCTTGAGAAGTAGAAGCGCTCCAACACTGGAAGCATCCAAGAGAGAACTAGGAAACCATATCTATCCGATCTGCTTTGATTTGGATTCCTGCATTGAGCAGGGGGTTGGACTGTATGGCCTCAAAGGCACCTTCCAACTCAATGGTTCTATGGTTCTGTTAAAGCATTTCAGTTTGGGGGATTCCTCCGTGTTTCTCTTCCTCTCTACACCCCGTCAAAGGGTCAAAGGTTGCATTGCGATATGCTTTGGTGGATGACCTGAGAATGGATTTCCAGATTGACTTTTTTGTTTGTTTTATGCAGCTATATTGGGCTTTGAAGGTGTTGTGCTCCTATGGTTATTCTCAGCTGCCTTTCTGTAGGGTTGCCCTACCGTTCTTGTTCTATCCGTTTTTAGCATTCTCTACTTTGTCAACTTGTGGACAGTTGAGCATTTGGGGATGCTGTCATTCCTTTTGAGCAGAGAACAAGGCTTCCTACATGCTCAGGATATCTCTTAATGTTTTTTTGTTCTGTTCTAGAGTCAACCAATGTTTTCTATTAAGGTATTGGTGAAGGTCTTGGCTGATGTCTAGTCTTGGTTTGACCTCATTGGCCCTAGTCTTGGCTGAGGTCAAGACTAGATTTATAGGGGAGTTCAGTGGAAACATGAGTCTGTGGGTGGGTGAGATTGACTGGATTACTACGTAGATAGTTGAGGTAAAGCTTGGACCCATAAATAGTCTAACATCTTCCTCTTCAACACAGCTGTACAGAGCCCTCCAGTAAGAGAGTCTGAAAGCAGGAATTTCACCCCACCGTCCTTTTCTAGCACCTGGTCTTCAGAGGGTAGATTGCCTCTGGATGTTGAAGCTCCATTGAGTCACTGGTGTTGACAGCTGCTGGTAAATTTGTCTGACCCCGGGTGCCGCTTGAGGTCAAAGGTCGACTCAGTTCATAATCCACTTGGCAAGATGCAATAACTCAAAATTTTCCCCAATTTGGGAACACTTTTTTTTAACTGATAAAGATAGTTCCCACCTCTGCCAACATAGAGGAGGGTTTGGGTTCTGTAGTCCAGGAGGGAACGGGGGGGGGGGGGGGGGTAGGGTTCTGAAACCTAGAAGTTAATTTCCATCAAAACACAGCCCAAACCCACTCTCTCATGGCAGAAGTGCCAACTGAAGTAAGCTTGGTAGAACCCCAGGAAGAAAGACCCAAGAGAAATGCTGATACCTGGTAAGTAGGATAGGGGTAGATCTCTACCTCAGGACCCATAAACCCACCATCTGTGTAGAAGAGCATCGTGAAACCATCACTGCTTCAGTAGTTGAACTGGATCCATCCCTTACCATAGGCCCATGATGGCGAACCTTGGCACTCCAGGTGTGCTTGGGCTTCAATTCCCAAAAACCCAAGTCTCTGTGAATCCACACGAATGGGTTTATTGCGCATAACTGTGGATTCACAGAGACTTGAGGTTGACTGAAAGTTGAAGTTCAAAACTTCTTGGAGGTGTGGGGGGGATCCAACCTTACCCATCTTTGTCGTAGATTGAAGTTTTGAAGAATTGCCTCTTTGGGGGCCGGGATTGGAAACACAGGGACTGAAGTGGCTCAGTGGTTAAGACGCCAAACTTCACGACCAGAAGTTCAGCAGGTCAGCGGTTCGAGACCTGAGTGCTGCGCGGCGGAGTGAGCTTACATTTCTGTCCCAGCTTCTGCCAACCTAGCAGTTCGAAAGCACGAAATTGCAAGTAGATAAGTAGGTTCCACTTTGGTGGGGAAGGTAAATAGCATTCCGTGCACTCTGGTGTCTAGTCATGCCTGCCACATGTCCACGGAAACAAACGCAGACAGTGCTGGCTCTTTGGCTATAAACTGAGATGAGCACTGAACCCTAGAGTTGGATACAACTAGCTTTCGAGCAGGGGTGACCTTTGGAGTCACAGCTCTCAGAAACCCCTAGAATCCATAGCAACTGGAGAGTTGTAGCTGCAATCCGGCATTTCTTAATTTCTCTGAGATTTGCAGTCCTCTGCCCTGTAAATAGATTAATTCCATATTTTTAAAAAGAAATCAGCCCCTAAACTTGATTTTTCCCCCTTTGTCTTTCACGTCCTTAGTTCTCCACCAGCTTTCTGTTCGTAAGACGGCGCAATACACACCACAAAGTATTATGCTTGGAGTGCAAAAATAAATAAATACAGGGGCATTGTCCAACTCTAACTTGCTTGTAGGCTAGATCTGAAAAATGCTCTTTCATACAACTGTGTCACATCTGATCTGTGGATTTGGTCTGGTGCTATTTTTAAAGCAAGGATGTGGCCATTTCCCATCCACATACAAAGGAACAAGCCAGATTGTTAGTCTGTGTGGCCTTAAGTTGTCTGTACCTGCTAAACCAGGGGTGCCCAAACTATGGCCCGGGGGCTGGATCCGTCCCCTGATGCCAATTCATCCGACTCACTAAGCCCTCATCGCTCCTGGAAGCGGAAGTAAAATGCGCCCATAGGCATATTTTACTTCCACTTCCAGGAGCGACGAGGGCATCTCAGGCCGGATGGATTTGTGTCGGGGGTCGTCTTTCACCCTACCTTTCCCCTGGGTCTGCATTCCCCTGTTTCAAATGGGGTTACCAGAATAATACTATGAAGGTGGGCCAGGATATCTACGAGACCGCATCACCCTAAGAACATCTCTCCGTCCCACCTGAGCGGACCGGAGATGCTCTCTGAAGATACCATCAGCTAGAGAGGCTCGACTCTCGAGCACTAGAAGGAGGGCCTTTTCCGTGTCTGCTCCAGCCCTATGGAGCCTCTTACCAACTGAGTTGCACCTCCAGGTGGAATTGCTGCCCTTCAGGAAAGCACAAAAATTACCTGGCTGGCAAAGCAGGTGTGGGGCACCGGTGACGTGGTGACCCCACCCATATAGTGTCAGCCTCTCCATTCTTTTAGTCGTTCTTTTAACCATAATTTTTAAATAATTGATGGGGAGGGAGGGTAATCTTTAAGGTCTTTTAAGGTTTTTTTTTAATGTTTTATTATTGTAATGTTGTTATGCCGCCCAGTCGCTCGTTCGATTTGGGCGGCGATGTATAAATTTGCATAATAAATAAATAAATTCACAAAAGCCATCGCTAGGGATCTGTGTTCATCTCCATTTACAGCCAAAGAGCCAGTGTTGTCTCTGTCTGCAGATGTTTCCGTGGTCATGTGGCACGACGTGACTAAATGCGGAACGCATGAAATGCTGTTACTTTTTCTGCCGAAGTGGTGCCTGTTTATCTACTTGCAGTTTCTTGCTTTCAAACTGCTGAGTTGGCAGGAGCTGGGCCAGACGGCGGAAGCTCACTCTGTCGCGCAGCACTTGGGTCTTGAACTGCTGACATGCCAACCATCTGGTTGTCAAGCTTGGCATCTTAACTACTAAGCCACCTCAGCCCCTTGCTATAAATGTACAGAAAGACTTTGTACTACTGGAATTTTGTTTTCTGCCCATTTCATCCCTTTCCCCACTGGTTCATCTGCATTTTGAGCCGATGTTCTGCTTTTCACACTGGCCTGCTTCACAGGGCTGTCGTGATAGTTCAGTGAAGTCATTCATAGGAAGTGTTTTGACTGCTAAAGGAGACAGTCATTTACTGATGTGGGAAAATTCACAGTACTGTTGACTATTGTCTCTTGCAGTTAAACGGCCAGATTAGTTTTCCCCTACAATTGAATGTGGATCTATTAATATCTCTGCTGCTGCTGCCCTATCCAAATCCGAATATTGGCAATCATCAACGTGAGCAAAAGTAGACCGTGGAGAGGCAAAGAGTGCTCAAAAGTCCACAACAAAGTTCCTCTTCTGTTGCTGGATGCCTGTCTTGAGCACGCAGCTTCTCTCCGGCTACTGGGAAACCCTTCGTTTTAACTCATTCCTCTAGCCTCCCTTTTAAATTTGGCAGCTGCTGTTAACCCTTCTTCTTCTGCCATATCCGAATCTGAACAATGGCGATCCTCATGGCGATGAGCCATGAAGACTTGTCCTGAGAACATAATGCAGCGGCTTTTCATCTGCCTTCCGCATTGCAGCGTGACACCCATAGTACCACTGATCCAGTTCTGCAAGTCGCTTTCTGGTCGCTGAGCCCTTTTGGCACGAAAAGTCATCATCATCATCCTCAGGCCAGGATGGATGAATCTGCTGCCCTCCGTCAAGAGGGATTCAAGTGGGATTTAATCCACTTGGGGACCCTCACCCTTCCCTGTGGACTTCGCCACCCAAGGCCATTAGTCCTCAGGGTGGGCAGGTTAGTTAACTGCCGCCTGACACTCAGCATTGAGTTGCTGGCAGTAGGGTCTACTCTATGACCATAGCAGGATAACCTGGCCAGACTTCCATTAATATCCAAGGAGTCCTAAAATTTCCCCCCTTCCGTGCTCCATCCGTTTTGCTTCTTCCCAGAAGCATTGAGAGTCATTGACACCTCCCTTAGCAACCCCTTTTATTTTCGAGAGAGCTTTCTTTGGCAGTATCCTTCTCACACAGCCAGAAAGTGTGCAAGGTCTGTGTGTGTGTGTATGTTTGTGTACAGCAGCAGACGTGCTTGAAGCAACCTTTTGCTGAAATGACTCGCACAGATTCCTACATCGGCATTATTTTTCCTTGCTTCCTTCGAAAACCAGGTTTAGGTCGCTTTTTAAGAATCGCTGGAGAAACCAGGTTCGGAAATCCTCTCCCATCCCACCGTGGGTCGTGGCAAAACGTGGACGGCATGCATCGCGAAAGACAGACCTATTTTTTTGTCTGTTCTTCTTTCATGTCCTGATCAAACTTTGGACTGCCAAAACGAAGCCACTTCCTTAGCTTTGCCGTTGGCCAAATTTTAAGTCCTCGCCGGTGCATGTCTCTGGCAGTAATCGGCAGGCCAGCAAATGAGCCAGATTCTGTATCCACATTCGCGCAGCATGTTGTCGTCCACCACCGGCACCCACTTGAGCATTTAGGGATTCAGCCAATTCAGGTCCTTCAAGGGATGTATAGCTCAGTTCATGAGCTATATCCTACTCCAATGTTATTCCTTGTCGTTCCTTTGGTTTGATCTGGTGTGAGAAAGATCAGCCGGCAACACAAGTTTACCATTACCAGGGTATGCCCAGAGTGTATCCACAATCTTCGCCGATTCTCTTTCTGTGTACCCCATTTTGTCTAAGGCGAGCCTTTTCTTGGCTCCTGATCATGAAATCACCCTCCTTCCAAGTTGTGCACAGAAGGAGGATGCGAGAAAATGTGCAACACAATACGAAGGGAGTGTCAAGATGTGCTCCAGCTTTGCTTGGGGGGGGGGTGTCAGCTTTAAAGAGAAAAAGTGGATAGGATGGTTTCAAATCTTTTGCCTCCTCCTCCTCCTTCCATAGGGATGGGAGGGTCTAAGTCTAAGTCCTTCTTGTCATCTCCAAATCTCTCTCTCTCTTCCCCTCCTTTCCACATCTGCTTGGCTGTCAAACCCCCCAATTTCCTTTTTAGGCGATTGTCCTTTTTATAGCATTGTGCGGAAAGGGTTTGTCTTGGGAGACAGCCATTTTGTACATTCTCTCTTGAAATCTATCTTTTACGGCAGCGACGTCACTTTGCTTTGAGCGCCGGGCTGGAGATGTCGAGGCTGTGGCAGGGAGTCGGGAGGCCGTGTGGGGTGCTGTGGCGGTGCGGTGTGGGGAGTTTGCCTCTTGATCCCAAAGGAAGTCAACCTGCGGGAGTGGGCTCTGAGCAAAACAGGAGGAGCTGAGCTACCCGAGGACGTGTAGCTTTAATTACTTCTCAAATGTACGCTGGAGATTTTGGAATTACTGTACAGTAATGAATGTATAATGCAACAGCCGGTGGTAGGCAGGGCTAGAACTTAAGTCGGATGGAGACGTTGCTTCTCTGCTACTCATATTTTTGCAACCGGGATTCAAGGAAAGGCTCCCTCTGCCCCTGGAGGATCCACATTTAGCTGAGATATGAAATATAGTTCTATGTCTTTATAATAATAATAATAATAATAATAATAATAATAATAATAATAATAATAATAATAATAATAATAATAATAATAATAATAATAATAATAATAATAATAATATTCTGGGTTGAAAGAATTTTGGTGGAAGAAACTCCGCTCAGGGAATGCCCAAATGAGGCTCATTTCATGTCCCCAAGCGCTGGGACAGAAATGGGTGCTCAATCTGTCATGCAGTACCCAGGTCTCAAACTGCTGACTTGCCAGCCTTCCAGCTAACAAGCCTCTTAACCACTGAGCCCCCACAGCCCCTTTTTGTATACAGTAAAAAAAAAACCTACTGCAGTGGCTCAAGTGGCTAAGACGCTGACTGGGAGGCGGAGGGTCAGCAGTTCGATTCCCGAGTACTGCAGGACGGAATGAGCTCCCGTCTTTGTCTCAGCTCCTGCCAAACCTGGCAGTTTGAAAGCAAGAAATTGCAAGTAGATAAATGGGAAGGTAACAGCGTTCTGTGCGCTCCGGGGTCTAGTCATGCCTGCCACATGATCACGAAAATGTCTGCAGAAGCGCTGGCTCTTCGGCTTTGAAACAGAGATGAGCACTGAACCCTAGAGTCAGATACGACTGGCTTTTGAGCAAGAGAAACCTTTACCTTTTAAACCCCTACTTACGAAAAAAAGTCAGTTCCGTAGACTTTTGCTTAAATCGGTTTTTTATGTAACTTGAAGCAAACCCATAGGGATTTTTTTTTTACGTACAGTAACTCGAAGCAAAGCCATAGGGAAATCATCCAGCCTGCGCCACCCTCATCACTCCCGGAAGTGGAAGTAAAATGCGCCCGTACGGATCCAGCTCCCGAGCCGTAGTTTGGGCACCCTTGCTCTAGTGGCTTCCATGATTGAGCGAAGATTTCAACCCAACTATCCTAAAATCACAGTCTGACCCTCTTGTCTGTTACACCAAGCTGGTTTAAAAGGCTTCTCTGCAACAACTTCTGTGGATTTTAAAAAAGATTTATGTTTTAAATCTCAGCTAAGTGGAACTTCCAAATGCAGAGGCAGTCTACCCTTGAATCCCTGATGCAAAGGATGAGTAGCAGAGATGGGCCTGTTGTCTTCTCGCTGGTGTGAGCTTCTTGAGAAGGAACGGATCTGAGGGAAGCGGAAACATTGGAGTTTCCAGCAGCCCTACTCAAGGAGCTGGACAAGTTTAGCCTTGTGAAAAGAGGGGATAGGATGATAGCATTCTTCAGATCCCTGAAAGGGAACCATAAAGAGGAAGGGAAGGATCTGTTCTCCATCATCATCATCATCCCAGAGTGCAGGATGCATAATAACAGGCTGAAAACTAAAGGAAGCCAGATAGAGGCTGAACATCAGGGAGAACTTCTTAACTGTTAGAGCAGTACAACGGTGGAACCAAACTCCCTTGAAAGGTGGCGAGTGCGCCGAGACTGGGCATTCAAGCGAGCATTGGGCAACCCTCTCGTCGGATCTGCTTTGATTCAGAGTCCCGCCTCGAGCAGGGGGTCGGGCTGGATGGCCTAAAAGGCCCCTTCCAGCTCAGTTAGTCTGCGATCCCCATCCCTGTCTAACCCCGTGCCATCCTATCAGCTTTAACAAGGTTTGAAAAAGGACAACACCAAGCAAGCAGGATTTTTGATGTAAGAAAACTATAACTCGTGAAACAGCCCAGGGCCAGGCTGGCCGAGATCCCCGCTGTACATTCACTTTTGATTCGTAACGGCCAGCAAAATATAATTAGCGGAGCCGGACGAGCTGGGCAAGAGGTCTGAAACCAGAGGAACTGACCGTAATTCGTGGGAAGAGGCCGGGTTAAGTGGGGTCGTGCGGAGCGAGGGCTGGAACAAAGGAAGTCCTATGCTGAGGGCAGCCAGGTCAATGCTGAGCTAGGAAGGTTTGGGTTAGGGGCTCCCAGACAATGGCTGCCTTCGCATGTAAGGCTGACAATACAATTTAACGCTGTGGGAACCAAACACGTTGCCGTTCAAGCCGGCACGTTCCCTGTAACCTGCTCCCACTACTGTTGGGAAACTCCGGGATCCATTACAGCTAAGTGCGTATCTCATACAGACCAAACATCTGATCTTCAGGGGCTGCGGGTGGCTCAGTGGTTAAGAAGCTCACCTTGTTAGCAGGAAGGGCCGGCAAGTTGGCAGTTCGAGACCCAGGTGCTGCATCACGGTCTGAGCACCCGTCATCTGTCCCGGCTCCTGCCAACCTAGCAGTTGGAAAGCAAGAAATTGCAAGTAGATAAATAGGGACCACTTTGGTGAGGGAAGATCTTGGGGACTTGAAAGGAGCCTCATTCGGGCGTCCCCTGAGCGGAGTTTCTGGTCTTCAAAAAGTTGACACCAAGAAGCTTGAGGTCTGCTTGTTCCATGTTCATTTGAGCCATTGGAAGAGCCAGGGTGTTGACCGGTTTGAGGGTTGAGTGGGTTTTCCTTTGGGGTGAAATCAACAATTCACGCTGCCTTATGCTCTAAGAAGGGGCCGCAGCGGCTTAATGGTTAAGACGCTGGAGCTTGGCGACCGGAAAGCCACCAGGTCAGCAGTTTTGAGACCCCGAGTGCTGCATGACGGAGTGAGTGCCCACCATCTGTCCCAGTTCCTGCCCAACATAGCAGTGTGAAAGCAGAAATTGCAAGTAGATAAACAGCTACTGCTTTGGTGGGGAAAGATAACCGTGTTCCATGCTCTCCAGCATCTAGTCGTGCCTGCCACATGACCACGGAAACGTCTGCAGACGCAGACAGCGCTTTCTCTTCGGCTGTTAACGGAGAGACCTTTACTTTTACAGTGCTCTGAGCAATGAAATTTTGCTCCTCTCAGAGGGAAATCCAGGCATGTCTTTGGATGTGCTTCACAGTGGCTTCCCTGGTCTTAGTTTGTGCCGCCGCAAGGAATGTCAGTTCCAGTCACCGCGACAAATATTATCGAAAACAGAACCTTGGTCTTTAGTGTGGAAAGAAATGCAACCTGTTAGTTGGAGAGGAGAACTGATTTATCAACAGTATAATTATAATTATTATTATTTTTGGCTTGACAGCTCTGGGGCATTTGCTTAAAAAACAAACCTGGTATTTTGCCCCTCTCCCCCTAAACGTGTCTCTGCTTGTCATGCTGGCTTGGGTTTCATTCTCCACAACGCATCCCTTGCCAAGCCGGTTCCAGATATGGGTGTGGTTCTCCTTCAAGACTCCCATAAAAAATTGTCATGGGGTAGATTAAACCTGCAAATGTACGATTTCTTCTGTGATCTAGCGACCCAGAAGCTTTTCATTGTGTTTTTGTCACGGAGATTTTCAGTGATGCTTAGAACACACAGTGGCCATACAGACGTTTAAGGTTTAAATGCTGGGTCCCCAACCTAAGGCCCGTGGGCTGGATCTGGCCCATGGCACCATTTCTTGTGCCCCCCACCCCTCCAAAGGCATTTGAGAAACATAATGGCCACCACTTTAAAGCTCTTGGGACAAAATGGCCACACACACCCATCATGAAGGCAGGGCAAAATGGCCATCCGCCCCTTGAAGCTAAGAGAGCATGACCTGGTTTGATAAGGTAGGGAACCTCTGAAAGTCTTCTGAAAATCTTACACAACCTTCCAGTGGGGCTCAATACATCTTCCTTGTTATCGATAGCACTGTTGATCGATTTGCTCGAAAGCCCTACTGGCGCAGTGGTGAAAACCGCTATACTGCAGCCAGAACGTTGTGCGTTCTATCCTGACCAGGGCCCCAGGTTGACTCATCCTCTTCCATCCTTCCAAGGTTAGTAAAATGAGGACCCAGCATGTTGGGGGGCAAAATGCTTATCAGCTTATGAATACCTTGGACAGCCAGAATGACAGATGAGTGAGTTCTGGATCAAATAAACCTGCAACCCTCACCAGAAACATAAACTGAGGCTATTTTGCTTTGGGCGTATCATGTATAGGCCCGGGAGTCAGGGATTCCCCATTGTTCTTTGTTCCCACTAGACAGTGTCTAGGGATAGACAACTTCTGAATATGGAAGCTCTATCTAGTGCAGGGGTTCCCAGACTATAGCCCGTGGGCCAGATGTGGCCCATGGCTCCGTTTCATCCAGGTCGGTGGAAGTAGACATGTTTTTGTCAGCCATAAAACGCGCCAGTGCATGTTTAAACATGGAAGTGGGTGTGCTTACGACAGCCATAAATGCGCTTGCTTCCGGGGGCGTGGTCAGGCCCGCTCAGCCGTCAAGGGGACGTGGTCAGGCCTATGGCGTAAAAGGGTTGGGAACCCCTGATCTATCTGAAGTGGTTGATCAACTTCCTGAAACTAATCAACCTCCCATCTTCTCTAGATTGACTTAGGAGACTTGATGTGGTTTGTTGTTTCTAAAGAGAGTTATTTGCAGAGAAATTTGGTCTTTTTGCCTCCCTACGTTGTTCCCTCCTTCCTCATCTTTTCCCGAGCCTGCAGTCACCTCCCTCTTCTCTTCCCCATCAACAGGATGGACCGTATGACCGAGGATGCCCTGCGCCTGAACCTCTTGAAGCGGAGCCTGGACCAAGCCGAGGAGCGCGATGACGTCCTGGCCAAGCGGCTCAAGATGGAGGGCCACGAGGCCATGGAGCGCCTCAAGATGCTGGCCCTGCTCAAGCGGAAGGACCTGGCCGGCATCGAGGTGCCGCACGAGCTCCCTGTCAAGCAGGACGGCTTGAAAGTCTACGAGGAGAAGCTGAACGGGAACCTGCGGCCCCACACGGATGGGCGGTCTTCGGGGAGGCCGGGGAAGGAGAACATCAACGACGAACCGGTGGACATGAGTGCAAAGAGAAGGTACTAGAGAGAGGGGAGAGCATTTAGGGGCAGCCATTTTGTTTCTTTAATGTCCCTGAATGGGATGGGGGCCACATTAAATGGCACCACGGGCCTTTGGTTGGGTACTTCTGATTTTTCAGGTATTTGAAGATTGCTACCCTATCCTGTCTCAGTCTCCTTTTCACAAGGCTAAACCTGCCCAGTTCCTTCAGTAGAGTTCCTAGAAACCCTATTCACCATCCTTTGACTTTGGCACATCGTTATCTCATTGCTTGGGTGTTTATATACACACGTTCTCTCTTCCTTGTTTCTCCGGAGGAGGCGGGCAGGCGGGCACCTGACTGCCCGTGAGCAAGGCTGGGCGTGGGCTCTGTCTCAAGCTGCGAAATCTTGACTCATTTGTGCCCACTGCAAGTGCCAAGGGAATGCGTGGGCATGAGAAGAACGTCTGAGGAGGGTGAAAGCGGGCACCTCGGAGCCCGCTTCATTTTGGCAGGTGGCAGGAGCCAAGCCTCCGTGCCTACCATCTGCCCTGCCCGCCTCTGCTTTTCGGGGCCATCCTTTTCTTTCCTTTGGAGCTCAGGCAGAACGATCTTCATGGGTATCAGAGGTGGGAGGGAGGCCTGTAGATCATGATGCATGCGAGCGATTGGTGGGGCTTAAATCCGTAAGATAAAGGTCGCCCTTACTCGAAAGCCAGTCATATCCGACTCTAGGGTTCAGTGCTCAACTGTTTACAGCCAAAGTGCTAGCGCTGTCTGCGTCTGGAGACATTTCTGTGGTCATGTGGCAGGCATGACTAGACACGGAACGCTGTTTACCTTCCCACCAAAGTGGTACCTATTTACCTACTTGCAATGTCTTGCTTTCGAACTGCTAGGTTGGCAGGAGCTGGGACAGATGACAGGAGCTCGCTCCGCCGTGCAGTACCCGACTCCCGAACTGCTGACCTGCCGACCTTCCAGTCAAGTTCAGCGTCTTAATCACTAAGCCACTGCAGTCCCAATTTAAATCAGTAGGTAGAGCCAAAAGGAGAAAGGGTGTGCCGTCTCTCTCCATCCACCCCACCTCTCCTTTCCCCCCTTTTTTATCCACTATTCTTTCTTCCTTTCTGTCCCTCTGCCACCCATTCCCTGTTCCTCCCAGAGATGTAAAAATTAGCCTCAGCAGAGGACTTTTTTTAAAAAAAATAGGAGGATTTATGTGCAATTTGTTCTCTGCAAGCTTTCTTTGACAGTTTCTGTGGGCAGGAGAGAAAGGGCCAACATAGATATTCAGGGACGAGCGGAGCCTTTCAAAATGACATTTCCCCATTCTTGGCAAGTGATAAAGCTACAAACCCTCCCCTACACGAAGGAACAGAAGCCATCTGTGAGAGGAAAGACAGAAAATAGGCAGCCAACGTTATCCTCCAAGCGGCAGCCTTGCAACTCCCACAGATAAAAATTTGACATCTCTGTCAACAGAAAGGGGGTATAGACAGGACTGTAAAGTTTCCCCCTCAGTTGCGCCTGCCTTGTAGAAACCCTTCTGTAGATGGCCAGGTGATTTCACAGCTCTTGTGCTGAAATTCAATCTCTAGGATTCAGTGTTCATCTCTGTTTATAGCCAAAGAGCCAGCGTCTGTAGACGTTTCCGTGGACACGTGGCAGGCATGCCTCAACACCGGAGTGTTTACCTTCCCACTGAAGTGGTCCTATTTGCAATGTCTTGCTTTCGAAGTGCTAGGTTGGCAGGAGCTGGTACCGAGGCGGGTGCTCACTCCGTCATGCAGTACTTGGGAATCGAACTCCAACCTTCCAGTCAGCGAGTTCAGCGTCTTAACCACTTGAGCCACTGCAGTCCCTCTGGAATTCTAGTTTTGCTGAAAACCTGGCCTGTGTGTATGGTGTTTTTTTTTCCTGGCCGTTGAGTAGGCAAGTTCTTGACCCTCCAGATTCAGCACTAGTTAGAGCACATCTGGAGTCCTGTGTCCAATTCTGGGTACCGCACACTTCCAGGAAGATCCAAACAAATTAGAGCAGGTACAAAAATGGGGAAACAAGGAGGGTCAGAGGACTGGAAACCAAACCCTATGAAGAAAGACGGAAGGAACTGGGCATGTTTCACCTTGAGAAAAGGAGACTGAAGGGGGATTTGATGATAGCACTCTTGAAATATGGTCATAAAGAGGAAGAGAAGGATCTGTTCTCCATCATCCCGTAATAACGGGCTGAACCTGGAGATATAAGCTGAAAATTAGGAAAGCCTTAACAGTTAGAGCAGTACGACGGCGGAAACAACTGCCACACAAGGTGGCGAGTGCATCAACACGAGGCATTCAGGAGAGAATTGAACAACCCATCTGTCAGATCTTTGATCCGGATTCCTGCATTTGAGTAGGGGGTTGGACTGGATTGGCCTAAAAGACCCCTTCCAACTCTGTTATTCTATGATTGCAATTAAAAAGTTGCAAAGTCGGGAAATGAAAGAGTTAAGAGTTCCCCTACTTGAAATAGGCGAATGTTTGTTTGTGTGGTATCTACAAAGATGCCTCCTTTTCTGTGTAGTCCAGTCCCTTTTTGCGCCCGTTTCCCAGCATCGTCCAACGCCGTCCGTCCCAACCAAAATCTTGCCATTATTTCGAGCAACCTCATAAGTTTAATGCACTGCCCATCCTCAGTGGAAGAGCAGACTTGCTTGCTTCGCACTCCCCACAGCGTAGCGAATTTGGCTGTTTGGATGCAATTGGCAGCTCATACAATCTCAACCCCTGTTTGCAAGTGAGCCTCTGTGTGTGATGTCACAATGCCTGCAGCGGCGCTTGGTTACCGCTGGAGCACATCTTAGTGAACGGGAAGCGTTGGCCGCTTTGGGTGTCCAGTGGATCCCTTCCTGGTCCGTTCCCTGCTTTGATTCCCCCCCACACACTGAAGAAAGTCTTTCCCCAGTGCACCATGAACATGGAATTCAGGTATTCATCTACTACAGGATGTAGGAATCTGGCTTCTATATGATGAGGCATTTTGTCTGGCTGGCTCAGTGCTTGTCCAACCCTGACTGCCCGCCACATCTCTGAGGGTTTGATCCAGGATTCTTTCGCAGCCCTACCTGGGAATCCTTAGCGAACACCTATCCAAGACCTAGCCCACACCCAACACTGCCTAGTTTCCAAAATCAGGCGGGGGAATTGGATGTTTTCCGGATAGTGCAAGTCTTAAACTGTTGCTTCTTCCGCATGTACGTGTTGTTTTTTCCTTGCAGCATCTCAGATTCGAAAATCTGCCATCTGCCATTTTCTCCTTGTTTGATTTGGAACCCGGTTTCCTTAAGTAGTTCCAGAAATAAGAAATTGAACTGATTTGTTCCTGTGCAAGAAGTAGCCCTTGTGCCTCAGACTCGAGCAAATGAATGGCCCCAACTGCCTGTTAAGTGAAGATTAGAACTTTTTTTAAAAAAAATATTCCAATATAAACATAATAAAAATAACATACAAATAAAATATAAAAGAATACACAAGATCTTAACAGACTTCTATAACACTGCTACATGCACTCACCACTAGTGAGACATTATATACCAGGGATTCTCCAACCTGCGGTCAGTGGACCGGATGCAAACCGCACCACCATTTCATGTGTCCCGCCACCGCCACACCAGGAAGTGCCATGTGGTGGAGGAAGGGCAAAATGGCCATCAGGCCCCCGAAGCTGTCTGAGATAGCGTGACCCTGCCCCCGGCTTTAAAAGGTCTAGAACTCCTGCTATATACCTTCATTTAGCTATTCTCTGTATAGTATTTTATTTCTATATTTGCCCCCTCTTTCCCAAAAGATATATGATGTGGCTATTTCCCCCTCTTCCTGCTTTGTATTCCAGACTTAACAGTTAATTCACCCTCCCCGCTAAACATAGCATGGCTTGTTTCACAGTCGTGAGTCAAATGCTCTGCTGATGTTTAACGGTTTGCCGCCTGAAAGAAAGAGGAGGACCTTCTCCTAGAGTTTTCCTGCCTGGTCTCCTCTGGGCAATTCTGACTCGCCACAGGCGACTAGCCTTAGGTTAGCCCTTTTATAAGACTGGCTTTGTCTCGGAGGCTTTAAACTGCAAGGAAGAGTCTCCCCGTCCGCTCTATCCATTGGGTCGAGACGAACCTTGTAACTTTACACAACCGTCTTTGTGATTTAGATTTGTTGTGTCAGGCAGCGGAGCGCAAACTCCTGACGAATTGGCATAAGCCAGGTTTTCATAAGAGTTTTCATCTGCTGGTGCAATTGTTGCTAGTACAGTACTATTGTTTTACTGTCCATAAAGCATGCAGTGACTAATAGCTACACTGACAGGATCTATCGATCGATCGATCATTCTAGGCCCCCCATATTGCAGAATTGTATTATACAGTATCTATCTGTCTGTCTGTCTATCTATCTAAACCTCCCATATTGCAGAATTGCATTGTGCAGTGTCTCTCTGTCCATCTGTCTGTTTGTCTATATCTATCTATCTATCTATCTATCTATCTATCTATCTATCTATCCGATCCTCATCATATTGCAAAATTGCATTATACAGTATGTCTGTCTGTCTGTTTGTCTGTCTATCTATCTATATCTGCTCACCTCCTTAATGTAATTCTATCTATCTATCTATCTATCTATCTATCTATCTATCTATCTATCTATCTATCTATCTATCTATCTATCTGTGCTCACCTCAATGTAATTCTGTCTATCTATCTACCTTACAATTGTTACTCAGATAAAAATCCTAAATATATAAAAGTCCTGGAGGAGAGAGGAGGATGGTTTTCTTGTTTCTCTTGTAATGGGACTCAGTTTCCTCGCTTGTAAGACTCAGGTTTGCTGGGTCACAACTTTGGTGACGCATCCACAGTTACGTGTGAAATCCAGTGCTTTTGGATGCAGGCTGGCGACGGATTATCAATAAAAAGAAGGGGCCAAACTGCTTTCTCCGTTTCGCAGTTTAGCGAGGCGGAAGAGAGATTTTGAGGTTGGGGATCACAGGTTCAACAGGGCTCATCTTAGTTGTTAACTACCAACAGTCTTCACATTTAATTCCCCCGCAGGGTCTTAACACAGCCATGCATGCAACATGTTGTGTAAGAGGCATCTTTCCTTAAGGTGGGGCTTGAGCTTCATTATGGGAAATGAACCATCCTCTTGTGACATGACTGTCTAAGTAAAGCTGAACTAGTTAATTTTTGAACCTCCATGACCTTGAAGGACATGAAAGGAGAACCCATTTTTTTTCCCCAGACTCTCCAAGAAAATGTCAGATTATCCAGGCCATGATAGATGATGAACTGCTGAATGGCTCAGCAACTTCGGTCTCTTGTTAAAGAGCCAAGAGGTTGGAAGTTAGATTTCCACACACACACTCTCACACACACTGTGTCTCCTTGACTAGACTCAAGGACCCATTGGGTCACTTCCAGTAGTGATTGTTATTTTTCCAGAACATCTTATGTCTTGCATGCCCTTGCTTTCCTTCATGTGTTTCATTCCAGTTTAAGAGAAGTTCACAATTCAAACTACTTTCTCTTAATCTTTTCACTTAAAAACAAACACAGCGATCAGGACAGAAGTCAACTCACCCCCTCCCCGGACATCATTGTCCTTTCCGACAATGAAGCTTCGAGTCCTCGTTGCGGTTACCATATTGAGGAAAGAATCAAGTCTGCCAACCTGGAGATGTTCAAGGTAAGGCTCTTCTCCGTTCCAAGTCAGTGGCTGGTGGGGTTCAAGTTTTCTTCTCTCTTTTCCCCCTTTAAGCAACTAAAGAAGGGACTGTTCTTTAAATCAAATAAAATCATTTTATTACAGCCAATGACCAGTACACTTTTAAATCAACTTTAGATACAGGCTGAGGTGATGGCAATTGGATGGAAACGGCATACTCTAGATCAGTGTTTTCCAATCTTTGGGTTTTGGACTTCAATTCCCCAAAGCACTGGTCAGCCAATGGACTAGCTGAGGCTCCTGGGAATTGAAGTTCACCATTATTCTGCAAAACATAGTTTGGGAAACACTGCTCTAGATATCGAGATAGAGGGAACAAGTATAAAACAAGTATCAGAGTTCAAATACTGCACCTAAGAACAACATTGACTGAAAATGGCAAAATGGACAAAAAGATTAGCGTACGGTGCAGTAAGACAAACTAAATATTGGGATGGCTAGCTCCAATTTGACAACACAAGGCAATACCAATCAACACAAAGAAACACTTCATACAAAGCATATTCATTCCCACCTTATGTCACCAGTGCTAAACATGGATGCTGACAACAAAACATAAGCAAGAGTTGGTCAGCACGGAAATGAGATGTCTGAGGAAGGCTGCTGGAGCGACTTGAAGGGACGACATCAGGAATGAAATTATAAGGGAAAGCATAGGGACAGAAACCAATCTTGTACTACGTCCAGAGACAACAAATAAAGTGGTTTGCCCATTTGGAGATAATGTCTTGGAATTCCATACCTTACAAGGCATATGTGGAAAGGGGAGAAGGACAAAAACCACCAGGCATACCCAGAGGAAGATGGAGAGATAACATCCAAGACATAGTAAAAGAACACCAAATAACACTGGTGGAAGCCAGTAGAAGGTCTCACCCACTCCCAGGTCTGTGTATAATGTCAAGTGACTAGTTTATAAAACTAACGCAAAATAAACTGCAATTATAAACCATAGTTGTATTAGGAGCAAGAAAGGGTAGCTTAGAGTGCTAACTTAAGGTTGTGATAACTAATGGGGGGGGGGGGGTTAATTTTAATTTTCCAAGGTTTGCGAGATCCTGTGTGTGCTTAATAACTACTGTTTGGGGACCCAAGGCTTGAAGTTGAGATGTAAGCAACTGTTTGTGCCTCTCTTTTTTTTCTTCTCACACGTGTGTGTGTTTGTGTAGGGCAAAGGCATTGAAGAGAGACAGCAGCTCATCAAACAGCTCCGGGACGAACTGAGGTTGGAAGAAGCCCGGCTGGTGCTGCTAAAGAAGCTCCGGCAAAGCCAGCTGCAGAAGGAGAACGTGGTTCAGAAGGTGACGAAGCCGCTATCGGTCTCGCGGGATTCATTGTTATTGCCAGATTTTTCTGCCTGGTCTCGCTAAAATTCCCTTGGAAGAGATTGAGGCCCTGTTGTGCTAAGGGGAGTCTATGTACAGCATTGGTTTCCTCTATAACAGCGAGTAAACCGAACAGCAAAAAAAGACAAAAAATGTTGTGGCACCTTAAATACTAACTCTTGTATTTTAAATGTGAGCTTTCGTGGGCCAAGTCCACTCCATCAGACATAAGAGTGAGGCCTCATGGCATCAATTTATATGAAGACTTGGGCCATGAAAGCTCACATTTAAATACAGGAATTAGTCTTTAAGGTGCCACAACATTTTTTGTCTTTTTTTATTTTATTTTGCTGTTCTGTTTTGTTTACTCTCTGATATGCTTGCACAGACTTAACACGGCTACCACTTCAAACATTTCGTCTATAGCAGGGATTCTCAACCTGTGGCCCGTGGGCCAGATGCGACCCATGGCACCATTTCATGTGGGCCCCCCACCGTCTCCACCACACCCAGAAGTGCCGTGGTGGAGGAAGAGCAAAATGGCCATCCGGCTCCCAAAGCTGTCTGAGGGAGCATGACCCTGCCCCTGGCTTTAAAAGGTTGAGACCTCCTGGTCTATAGCCATGATGGTGAACCTTGGCACTTCAAGTGTTCTTGGACTTCAATTACCAGAAGCCCAAGTCAGTAGTACTGCTGATCAGGGCTTCTGGGAATT
This sequence comes from Bradypodion pumilum, assembly GCA_035047305.1. Taxonomy (NCBI): domain Eukaryota; kingdom Metazoa; phylum Chordata; class Lepidosauria; order Squamata; family Chamaeleonidae; genus Bradypodion; species Bradypodion pumilum. The sequence continues at coordinate 6,267,630 of JAWDJD010000018.1, forward strand.
GAAGTTCAGAAACAGCTGGAGAGCTAAGGTTCGCCATCACTGCTCTATAGCAGTGTTTCCCAACCTTTGATTTTTTTGGACTTCAATTTCCCTGAAGCCTAAGTCAGCTCATTGGCTGATCCTGAAAGCACTGATCGGTCAATGTGCTGACTTAGGCTTCTGAGAATTGAAGTCCCAAAAGCCAAAGGTTGGGAAACGCTGTTCTATATGTACACAAACAACAACATAGAATCATGCCCAGCTCCAGGAAGCGATCATTCCAGAAATGCTCCTTTTAATCACACAAAACCCTCCTGGTCCTTCTCTTTCTAGACCCCGGTTGTCCAGAACGCAGCCTCCATCGTCCAACCTTCTCCTGCCCACATGGGACAGCAGGCTCTGTCCAAACTTCCCTCACGGCCTGGAGCTCAGGGGGTTGAGCCCCAAAACCTCCGGACACTACAGGTGAGATGCCATCGAACAGCTTCGGAGGAATGGCCGATGCAGTGGTTTGGGGAGATGGATGTTTTCTTAAGTTATAGATCAGTTTGGGGCACACAGTTACAGAAGGGGGTTTAAGCCCACTGTGAATCGTGGGGGAATGAATCGGAATAATTTTTTATTTTATTATTATTTATTTATTTCGGTTTCTATACCGCCCACTTGGCCAAGAATCCAGCTCTGTCGCAGCCAAGAGCTAGATGGGCCAAGGGTTTGATACGGGATAAAGTGGGCTCAAGAGGGATTCTGATGGCTTAGTGGTTAAGATGCTGAACTTGATGACTGGAAGGTCGGCAGGTCAGCAGTTCAAGACCTAAGTACTACACGATGGAGTGAGCTCCCGTCTTTGTCCCAGCTCCTGCCAACCTAGCAGTTTGAAAGCAAGAAATTACAAGTAGATAAATAGGTACCACTTTGATGGGAAGGTAAACAGCGTTCCGTACACTCTGGTGTCTAGGCATGCCTGCTGCTTGTCCACAAAAACGTCTCCCGACGCAGACAGCGCTGGCTCTTTGACTGTAAATGGAGATGGGCACCGAACCCTAGAGATTAATAATAATAATAACAACAACTACTACTGGCTTTCGAGCTAGGGCGACCTTTACCTTAAGGTGGTCTCATGTACAACAGAGCATTCCTTTCTGTCGAAGATGAAGCAGTGTACATGTGCAGGGGAGATAGATCCAAGCCGCTGTTGAAGAGAACCCCAAATCTCTCCTTCACTTCTCTTTCTGAACCACTTTCTGTCTCTCCGGACAGGGTCACAGCGTCATCCGGTCAGCCACCAACAACCCTCTCCCCCACATGCTTATGTCTCAGCGGGTTATCGCCCCGAACCCCAGCCAGCTCCAAGGGCAACGCATCCCCCCAAAACCGGGCCTCATCCGCACCACCACTCCAAGCATGAACCCTGCCATCAGCTACCAGCCAGTGAGTAATCGTCGTCTCTGTTGCCACTTTTCACCCAGGGTCGTGAGATGCCCACCATGATCTGTTTGTGGTATTTCCGGATGTAGCATATAGCAAGCATGGCAGACTTTCTGCAAAATTAATCCCATGGCCTCCAAATAATAGTTGCTCAAATGAAGAGAAGAGCTGTGAGGTCTCATTTTTTTCCTTACCTTTCGTACTAGCTGTTTCTTTGGTTGAGCCACAGGGAAAGGGAGAGCGGAAATTTAGCCTAAAGGCTCCTGGGGGTTGGGAGGAGAAGTCAAATTACACTGCACAACAACGATTTTGCTACTGGGAGTAACACATGTTATCGAGTGTACTGATTCTGAATCTGAACTCAGAATTTTCCTACCACATACAGATTTTAGGTTATAGGCATGCTATAGATGTTCAAATGGTATTGGGTAATATATTTTAACATTATAACAGTTGCAGCTACCACTATGCCTGCTGCTGCCTCAGCTGAATCACATCCCCCTGGTATGCAATTTCCAGCAGGGGCCGGGCATTTCTGGGCAAATCAGTGAGCTGACATCAGAAATAGGTATATAAGGCGAGATAGACCAAAGGCTTGTCTCTAGTGCGAAACCATCTTATTGGATAGTACAGCTAGGCCATAGTGTTTTGAGCTAAAGATGAGTAGGTACAGTTGTGTTAATAAACCGGACACTTTTTGCTACATTTGTGGCACACCTACCCCGCGTGATCAAAGCAATAACCTAACCTGACGTCATGATGTCCTGGGCAGAATTTGACTTCAGATTAGGATTCAGTGCACTTGGTTTAGTATAGGACACATGGATTAGACCAAGTAACAAACAATATATATATATATGGTCTGGGCTATCCAATTTTCTCTTGAATGCCTCCAGTGTTAGAGCATTCACTACCTCTCGAGGCAGTTGGTTCTGCCGTCGTACTGCTCTAACACTTCAGTTTCAGTTCCTTCCTATGCATCCTGCACTCTGGGATGATAGAACAGATCCTTGCCTTCCTCTGATGTTTTCCCAGCCCAGCTTTGAACTTCAGCCTTTAGTGGGTGTTGGAGAGGCGGCCAACAGAAGAAGGGACAGAGTGCCCAAAGCTGGACCAGAGCTTTCTTAACTTACTTCCTTCTTTTGACCCATAGCAATCCAGCTCTTCTGTCCCCTGCCAGCAGCGTACTACGTCCTCCGCCATTTACATGAACCTGGCCTCCCACATCCAGCCGGGCACGGTGAACCGGGTGTCGTCGCCCCTGCCCAGCCCCAGCACGCTCAACGATGCGGCCAACTCCCAAGCGGCCGCCAAGCTCGCCTTGCGCAAGCAACTGGAAAAGACCCTTCTGGAAATCCCACCCCCCAAGCCCCCTGCCCCTTTGCTCCACTTCCTGCCCAGCGCCGCCAACAGCGAGTTCATCTACATGGTGGGGCTGGAAGAGGTGGTTCAGAGCGTCATTGACAGCCAAGGTGAGTGGCGTCATCTTCATACATTGCGTCCTCTTTTGCCCCAGCGGGTGTCCAGGGAAACCAGGGTGAGAATCACTTGGGTAGACTGATGAATGAGGGACATTTGAACAAATGGGTTGCAGTTGTCATGCGGGATACAGAAGAGTATGCAGTTCCCGAAACATTAGAACCGAACCCCCGGCTCAGTGCAGGAATCCAAGTCGAAGCAGATCTGAACTTCGGTTCTTGAACTTCAGTTCCCAGAAGCCTAAGTCAATTCCCAACAGCATTGATCAGCCAGTGTACTGACTTAAGCTTCTGCGGATCTTAAGTCCAAGAGCCGGAGTTTGGGAAACACTGTGATAGATACTGTAGTTCCCTTGTCGTACTGCTCTAACAGTTAAGAAGGTTTTTCTGATATTCGGCCTTTATCTGGCTTCTTTTAGTTTGAACCCGTTATTATGCATCCTCCACTCTGGGATAATAGAGAACAGATCCGGCCCTTCCATCTTTCAGATATTTGAAGAGTGCTATCATCCTATATCCCCACTCTGTTGCCTTTTCTCAAGGCTAAACATGCCCCGTTCCTTCAGTCTTTCCTCCCAGGGCTTGGTTTCCAGGCCTCTGATCATCTTCGTTGCCTTTCTCCGTCCCTGCTCTAATGTGTTGCCATTTCTCCCATTTCCATCATTCCAGGCAAAGGCTGTGCCTCCCTCTTACGGGTGGAGCCATTTAGTTGCGCCCAGTGCCGCACGGACTTCACCCCGCACTGGAAACAAGAGAAGAACGGGAAGATCCTATGCGAGCAGTGCATGACCTCCAACCAGAAGAAAGCCCTCAAGGCGGAGCACACAAACCGGCTGAAGAACGCCTTTGTCAAAGCTCTGCAGCAGGAGCAGGCAAGTCCCCTTTACCCAGTGTTGGGGGGGGGGGCATTCAACAATTACGTGATCCATTTTGGGGGGAAATTGACCCCCTTCTGCCCTCATGTAATCCATCCATAATTTTCGCTTTGACCCTCCCCCCTTTTAAAAAAATGTTACGTAATCCAGAGCTTTTGTATATAATTTTTAGAGCTTTTCACTATTGGTGAAATAGAAATAGATTGCACAAGCAATTCATTAATCTCAAGTGGGATCAAAATTCCCAGAGATCATTTTTAAACCTAAAAAAACGCCATGTTTTGAAACCACAACAGCTCCAAATCGATTACGTTATCTTTGACCTGACCCTCCCCGCCCCCAGGTAACTTTCCGTAATTCAGATGGCAGACCCCCTTTTCCCCACTAGAAAATCAAGTAATTGTTGAATGGCCCCTGGATTAGCTAAACTGCAACAGGATTCGCTCTCCCTCTTTCTGTTTATTGTCTCCTCTTACTCTTTCTCTCTCTTTTTTCTCTCTCTTTCTCGCTTTCTCTCTCACACAAATTCATCACCCAGGCTGGCGTTCTTCCTATTTTGTTCACATTTATACCCTGACCTTTTGGTGTAAGCACCACTCGGGGCGGCTTACAATGTACAGTAAAACCCCTACTTATGTAAAACGTCTGTTCCGTAGGCTTTTGCTTAAATCATTTTTTATGTAACTTGAAGCAAACCCATAGGGAAATGAATTTTTACTTCACTCGAATCAAACCCATAGGAAATCGTGTTACGTAAATCGGGACATTTACATAAATCGGAACGTGGTTTTAGCACAAAATCATTATGTAAGTCGGATTTCATGTAACTCGAGGCATATGTAACTCGGGGTTTTACTGTATACTGTAAGCACTGCAGAGGCTTAGTGGTTAAGATGCTGAGCTTGTAGAGTGGAAGGTCGGGGTTCGATACCCGAGTGCTGCACGACGGATCTTGGGGACATGAAAAAGAGCCTCATATGGGCGTCCCCTGAGTGGAGTTTCTCCAGCAAAAATCCTCTCGACCCAGAGTTATTTCTGACACGAAATTGTATATCCTGTAATAGTCATGCTGGGTCCTAAGACACCGTGCAAAACCATTTTAAAAAAAAAAAGACTAGAACCTTCAAAAGTTCTAATTCTAAAATAGAATGACATCGATGACTTATTTATTTGTAACTGTCTAAGCTGCCTTTCCTCCGGCAAAGCTCGAGGCTGTTTCCATGGCTCTTCTCTCCCTGACTTATCCTCACCGGGACGAGAGAGAGAAAGAGTGGCAGGTGCCCAAGGTCACAGAGCAAGTTCAGTGACCAAGCTTGAACCCAGGTCCCTCGAGGCTTAGTGTAGGACCAGGGTTAGAAGGCTTCCTCCCAGCTGGGGCTCCGCGAATGACAGTTTCAAGAGGCAACCGGAACATTCTCCATTGCCATCCTTTCCTCTGATGAATGGCCTCGTCAGAAAGGCGGCCGGGGTGTGTGTGCCTTGGCTGGGATCGTCCCCATATAGAGGATTTTTCAGGGTTACCGGGGATGGTCTGAGGTGGTGGTAGGCATTCAGTGGCTTGACTTGTGACTTTTTTTCCTCTTCCCTCTTTGTCCTTCCAGGAGATCGAGCAGCGGCTGCAGCAACAGGCCACCCTGTCCCCCACCACCGCTCCAGCCAGCGTCTCCAGCGTCAGCAAACAGGAGAGCATCCTTCGACACCACACACTCCGCCAGGTGAGCCATCTCTCTCCAACGTTGCGGTCCGTCGCAGAGTCCTCTTCTCTCAGACAGAGCCTAGTGCAGGACGTGGCAGACATCCCTATAGAGATGGGGTTTTTTCCCAGTTTCCCAGACCACACATCCCATAATGCTCCCACTCGGGGAATACATACACCTTAGGTCAAGGTCTCCCTTGCTCAAAAGTCAGTCATATCCGACTCTAGGGTTCACTGCTCATCAATTCTACACAGGGGAGTCTTTGCAAAGTCTTAGAGCTGAAATCCTGCCCCCATAATAATAATAATATAGGGAAAAATTATTCTGGATTGAAAGGATTTTTGCAGAACAGCCTCCGCTCAGGGAATGCCCAAATGAGGCTCCTTTCATGTCCCCAAGAGTTGGGACAGAGACTGGCACTCAATCTGTCTTGCAATACCCGGGTCTCGAACTGCTGACTTGTCAGCCTTCCAGCTAACAAAGCGAGCCTCTTCACCACTGAGCCACCATTATGCGCAGAGGCATCATTTCCTCTACCATCAGCCAAGGGTCCCTCTCTATCTATGGCCCACAAGCAGCTTCAGTCTCTCAAAGGGCTCCTGTTATCCTCCACCACTGGGAAATTGAGGTTCTTTCTGCATGCTAAGCAATGACTCGTGGCTCTTTCTCTCTCCCACTTTCTCCAGGCACCACAACCCCAGAGCACCCTGCAACGCGGCATCCCCACCTCGGCCCGCTCCATGCTGTCCACCTTCGCACAGGCCCCACAACTTTCTGTCGCGGGTGGCCTCCTCGGCATGCCAGGTAAGAAAACGGGGCCAAACTGGGTGGGGGGGAGACGGAAGGAACACTAGGCAGCTGTTTAGCTTGGGTGTGTGTGTGAGAGAGAGAGAGAGAGGAATGGCACGAAAGAATGAAATACAATAGATGGAAGAGTATAAAGGAGAAAACAGAATGAGTCGGATTTGTATAATAGATCTAGTGACATTGGATGGTGGAAAGCTTAGGAAGTTGAAAGGGACAAAATGCTAGAATTCGTTGCCCCAAGGTTTAACATGTCTTATGTCTGGCCTGGTTATCCTGCTATGGTAATAGAGTAGGCGGTTAACTAACCTGACCACCCTGAGACTAACGGCCTTGGGTGCAAAGTCCACAGGGAAGGGCGATGGTCCCCAAGTGGATTAAATCCCACTTGAATCCCTCTTGATAGAGGGCAGCAACTTCATCCATCCTGGCCTAGGAGAGAGCTTTGATTTTTTTAACAGTTTTGTGGTAGTGCGACTAGACACTGGAGCACACGAAATGCTGTTACCTTCCCTGCCAAAGTGGTACTTATTTATCTACCTGCAATTTTTTGCTTTCGAACTGCTAGCATTTAATAGAGGTAAAGGGTTCCTTTGCTTGAAAGCCAGTTGTGTCCAACTCAAGGGAGCATTTCCCCTCTTCCGTTTACAGCCAATGAGTCAGCGCTGTGTACGTCTGCAGATGTCTCCATGTTCATGTGGCAGCACCTTGTACGCTGTTACCTTTCCCGCCCAAGCAGAACCTGTTTATCTAATAGCAAATTCTTGCTTTCAAACTGCTAAATTGGCAGGAGCTGGTACAGACGACAGGAGATCACTCTGTCGTTCAGCACTTGGGTCTCGAACCGCTGACCTGCCAGTTGTCAAGTTCAGCGTCTTAACCACTAAGCCACCACTTAGCTGTGATAATGGGAGATAAAGACTCCCAAAACTGCAAGCTGGACCTTACCACAGTCTTTGTCTGTCCTGCTTCAGTGCTAGGAGCCTCTTACCTATATATTTTCCCCCCACTCACCTTCTTCCACAGGAGTCAACATCGCCTACCTGAACGCCGGGATCGGAGGCCACAAGGCGTCGAGTCTGGCGGACCGGCAGCGGGAGTACCTTTTAGACATGATCCCCCCACGCTCTATATCGCAGTCCATCAGTGGGCAGAAATAACGCCAGCTGCAAACACCCCCCCCCATCCCCTTTGCCCCCTCCTCTGTGACCTCTTTCCCCCCACCTTGAACAACCCGTCGCATGCAGTGCCTGTTTTGGTGCCTACCATATGTGGAAGAAAAAGACAAAAAAAAAGTCAAAAAAAAAAGAAGAAGAAGAAAGGGGGGAATAAGAGACAACATTTCAGAACTTCAAAGACCCTCCTCTCTTCCGAAACCGCCTCCCTTTCTCTCCTTTTTCTCATCTCCAGATTTTGTTAGCAGTGAGAGGCCACCCCCTTTTCTCCGTCTCCCCTTCGCCCCCTCCGTCCCCTGAGGTCAGAACGCGTCCGCTTGGCTCATGCACTGTATACACGTTAATGCTTGTTTGATGCTCCTTTTACTTTTTTCTTGGTTTTTGTTCTTAATTTTGTAATGACAATGTGTAGAAGCTTCAAGCTGTTGTGTTCATATTTCTATTAACATTTCCCTCCCGCCCGTGTCTCAATGGACAGTTTGAAACCGCCTTTATTTTTTAATCGTTCCCCAAACAAGGATTTTGTTAGAAACTTACTTCTCCATTCCTTGCGAAAAGGGATCAGAGGCCTCCCACTGCGTTGGGAGGGTGGGGGTGTCTCAGCAGGATGGTTTGGGGGACAACCCAAGACAGGGAAGTCTTCAGTTTTGTGTACGGGTGGAAAGCGTGACACCGACAGCTAATTGCGTTTCCAACAGCTGGGATCGTTGTGGGCTTTCTTCCAAAGGAAGCAGGTAAAGAGGCAAGTGTTGTTTTGTTCTAGAGAACAACTGTCTCAAGACAGAGAAGCTGTTCTTCCCCGATGTGTTCATGGCTTGGGCCACACCAGCACACACAAGACAGGCATCCGGCAATAGAAGATGAACCTTGTTGTGAACTGTTGAGCACTCTTTGCCTCTCCACGGTCTGCTTCTGCTCACCGCTCATGTCACGGTAGTCCATCTTCCAACGGAGGACAGTGTTGTTATCTAGGACCACTCAAGTGTCGTCCCCCCCCCCCACCTGTCCTTCCACAGCCAACTCTACTTTGGATCGGCCCTCCCGGCCCACCAGCTGACGTCGGTCGGGGTTCCCCCGTCACAAGATCACGCCGAGAGACCAGCTGCTCGGACACTCCGATCTGCTACTCGCTGCTGCCTATGGGAAGACGAATTGAGCATTTCCCCCTAAAATCAGACGTTTCCTCCTTGGGAAGTCCGTTTTTCGTCCACCCCAAAGATTCTGCAAGATCCTCTTCCCAGTTTTATTTTTCATCCCGGATTGCGTTATTCTTGGCTTGAACCTCTCTAACCCCGTCGGCAACGGAAGGCGACCGAAAAGGAGATTTGGAGGTACAGGTGGCGCTCCTTTTGGGAGTTCCTGCCAACCGCTCTGCTTTTTGCCCCCGGCTTCTTCCCCGTGAGAAGGATGGGAGCCAAGATCTGGACGCTGCCATAACTTTGGCCCACTCGGGGGGTCTGTGCCGTTTCTGCTGCGCCTCCCCTATACACACATACACTCCTTCCGTTTCTTTCTCCCTCCAAACCTTGAGCACTTACAAACAAACCGGAGGAAGGAAGGAAGACCCTTGCATGTATTAGGGCCGGGTGTGTGTGCCGTGAGCGGGTGCTTTATCAAACACCCCATTCTGCATCCGTACACGTCTCCGAGCCCGGCGACTCCGTTACTGTGGGGTGGATGTCCCTTTATAAATATTACGTTGCTTTTTGAAACTCTGCTCCTTTATTTTTTTTTCTCACAACGCTGTAGAGCGCCTTCCTCGACGAACTTTCCCCCCTCCTGTTCCCTTACCCTTGAAATGTTGACCACCTCCTCATTCGCCTGTCACCCAAACCCAAGTGCCATTTCCCTGTCCCGTTTTCTCTATTTTTTATTTTATTTTTCAAATGAGGTTTTGCCAGGAGCCCCTGTATCGGTCAAGAGGAACGTTTTTGAAGGAGAGTGTCGGTATTTTCTTTTCTTTCTTTTTAAACGTTTGTTCGTTCTTCGACGATGGTGATGTTTTAAAGAATGTGCAATAACCTTTTCGCCTCCCTCCTAAAATGGGACCCCCCCCCCCCTAGGAAGAGGCTTTTTGGTGGCAAATGTTGAAGCGTAGCAAAATCGGGGCTGGGGAGGGCGTGGATTGACGCAAGCAGGCTACCCAGCACCATCCGTTCTGGTGTGTGAGGGTCTTGTCAGCAGAGTTAAAGATTCTTTTAGAGCAGGGGTCGGCAACCTTTTGAAATTGGGGGCCGGGTCACGCTCCCTCAATCAGTTGAGGGGCCGGACTGGTGGTCCCCCCGCCGTAAATGCTGATGTAAACGTGGCTGCTTCCACGGGGGGCGGGGGCTGATGATTTGGCCCCACGGGCCGGATTCAGCCTGTGGGCTGTAGGTTGCCGACCCCTGTTTTACAGGGATCCCTTGTGTGTTTTTCCCCCCAGTATTTTCCTTTTCTCTGCCCCTTCCCTTTGCCATTTCAGGCTAGAAAATCAGAAATCGACCCCCACTTTCCCATACCTGATTGACTTCTGGGAGGATTTTAACCAAGAGGGAGTTGGCAAAGCCCTTTCGCATGGCCATCCTATGTTAAATAAGAGGGTCTTCCTAGAGACATTTGAGATGTCATCCATGACCCCCCATCCCTCTTCCCCGAAAAAATGTTCCTGTCTCCACCCTCCAGGCCTTTTGAGGCACCAGTCTTGAAAGGAGCCCCATCTATCCTTTCCATGGAGTGAAGATGAGGAAAGGATACAAAAATGAGTTTTTTGCCCTCCATGAGTCGGTAGACGGGGACTCAAGGCAGCAACAGATCAGCCTTCGTCTGATCTCGGGCTATTTATTGCCACCATGATCACACTGACATCCCTCTTTCCCACCATCTCGTGTCGGGAAAGGCAGAGTTTCCCTATGGCGGCTCCAATTTCCTCCTTTATTTTAGAGCAGGGACTCCCAACCTAAGTCCCGTGGGCTGGATCCGTCCCACCGCCCCATTTCATGTGGGCCCCACCCCCTCCAAAGGCATTTGAGAAACAAAATAGCTGCCCCTTTGAATCTGTTGGGACAAAATGGCTACCCCCCATTGCGAAGGCAGGGCAAAATGACCGTCCGCCCCTCGAAGCTGACTGAGAGCGTGACCCGGCCCCCGGCTTGAAAAGATTGGGAACCCCAGTTTTAGAGAGTTCTCAGCCCTGGCCTTTCCTAAACCAGTCAATAAGATACCTTTTCCCTCTCCTTTTATCTGTCCCTCTGCTTTTCATTTTTTTTTTTACTGGGGTTGGGGATGTGATGTAGAAGATCATCTTTAAATTAACTATCTATCTATCTATCTATATATATATATATATATATATATATATATATATATATATATATATATATATATATATATATATATATATATATATATATATATATATATATATATATATATATATATATATAAAAATTGCAGAATTAAGAGTTTCCTTTCTCTGCTTTCGTTTTACAGTTTAGTCGCTTAGATTGCTTCATGGCTGATGCTGTTTTATTTTTGTGACATCTTTGTTAAAAACCCTCTTTTTTTATTAAAAAAAAAAGCACTGCGTGTCCCACCTACCTACCCTTTGGCCTCCGTTTACACCCCACCCCGACCCTGGTTCCCCCTTGTCGAGACCTTCTTTGCTTAACAAGATAACTTTGCTGCCAAAACGTCGTTAACAAAGGACTCCTTCGTTGTATATAAGCTATTTCTTGACACGTTTAAAAAAAAGTTTTTTAAAAATGCAAACAAAAAAAAATATACCAACCAATCAGCGCCGGGGAGGGGAGGAGAAGAGCCCAAATCCTCCCCCCCCTTCCAAAAAAAAATGGAAATTGTACATTGTGTAGAGAAAACAAAAACGACAAAAAGACAGCTTAGCCATGAATATTGTGAAAAGTCGTTAACGTCTTTTTTGTAGTGTGAACCTTTTTTGTGTATGACATTAAAATGTGCAAAAGGTAAGTTTCCCGGGAGGTGGGGGGGGGGGTAACGGGGGAGCTATGCAGTTCACAACACACACACTTTGCCCCTATATCTCATCCTTAAAAGATGTCTTTCTTCCTCTCAAGTCGGGAATACGAAATCCCAAATCTTAACCAGCACACGAAATACAGTCACAATTTTGTTTGTGGATCAAGATCTGCGTACACACATGCTCAGCCTTCCCAAGCACTAGCTGATCCTTCCCCCCCAAAAAAAAAAAAAAAATTTGAGCCCTTCTGGTTTGGGGCTCAAGGAAAGGGACATGACGAGGACTATTATTAATGTTTAAACTAAATATATTTGCACTGTTGTATGATGAGCGTTTTAGCTGCGGGACGATGGGACTTCAGCGTTTGGTGTTAGGACTCCCCGCTCCAGCGGGCCAACCTCGCCGGAAGGGTATCCTGAACTGTCACCCCTTTGAGTGGCTGCCATGTTGATTGGCTTTTTGCCATCTACTTTCCATCCCACAGTCGAAAGAGTTTGGCCATGTCTACATCTTCCTTCTCCTAGTATATGTCTCTTTCCGCTCTTGGTTTCTCTGTTGACTTTCTTCCCCATAAGGCATCTTTGGACGTCCCAAAAACTTATCCACATTTACCCTTACACACACCCTGGTGGGATCGCCCAAGTTTTGGGTTCCACGCGGTCTCCACTCGTATTGCTGTTTTCAAAGGATCAAAGCCTACATCCCTTGATGGCCTACAAATTTATGAAACCTCCCTTCAATTGGGCATGGTTTTGTGCTTAGATATCTCCTTTTTTCCCGCACCGTAATAATCTTTGAGAGAGAGACTGATCTGAAAACCTAGAATAATTTTCAAAGCAACTCCCCAGTGCCGGATTCCAGTTTCTCCGAACGGTGCTGAATTTTTCCATCATGCAAAACTTAATTTTGCTGCCCCTTATCCAAGTTCTTCTGTATGCTAGGAAAAGCACAAATCGGTCCATATAGAAGGCGAACACTCTTCTAGGTCTGATTGCCACTAAATATTAACACCAGTTTTCAGTTCTCATCCTTCAAATGTGGGCGATCGGTTTGACCACCTGGTCCGACTAGTTGTTAAGGTTTGGCCCTTGAGCAGCTTCGTCCTTTCTCCAGCGCAACTGGGCCTCCTCTTTTGACACAGGCTTCATCTCGGCCTCGGGCTGGCACTTCTAGAAGTGAACTAACATTGGTTCAAATCTTGTGCCTCCCGTTTAAGCTTCTGATTCTTAAACTCTCTTTCATTCATTGAGGATCTCCGCTTTTTTCCTATATATATATTTTTAATGAAAATCAAGCTTCTAGTCCTCATGACCTTTGAAAACTCAAGAGGATTCCAGTTGTTTGGGGTCGTCGGTTTAGTTACCTGCTCTGTTGTGGATTCATTCTTCATGGCTTCCCATCATCTGCCCACAAAGACACACCATGATTTGGAAGCAAAAATAAATGCCCAATAGTCTAAATTGGGGGTGCGCAACCTACAGCCCGTGGGCTGAACCTGGCCTGTGGCACCATGCCACGTGGCCCGCCACCAGAAGTGGACATGTTTACGACCCATAAAACGCACCCGCGCATGCTGTAAAGTCCATAAATGTACCCGCGGCTGTCGCAAATGTGTTTACGACAGCGTTTACGGCTTGGACCACGTGACAGCCCAGTTGTCTGGGAGGCATAGTCCGTCCCACAGCATAAAAAGGTTGGGAACCCCTGGTCTAAATGAAAACTGCTATGGGATTATTATTATTATTTTTCTTAAACTGGTCTGAACACTTGGGAACCAGGCTCACGATCCGTGAACCCACACCTCCCTGCCATGCAAAATTAACCTAGCCAAAGCCGTTGAACACTGATGGTCTGGTGTCATCTCAGACACCTTGGAGTCTTTTAAAATTGTTTTTATTGAATTTTAAAATTCACAACATAATAGGACAAAAAACATAAGACAAGCTTCAATACATCATATCTCTTATTATAATTTATATCTGACAAACTTTCTCAAAATTAAGTCTACTTAATTACTACTTTTGTTCAGGTTTTTGGTATATTCCCTGATGTGTTTCCATCCGTAATTTTACTCAAATATTCATTTTAAACATTGTGTGATAATACAATGTCCTTAAATCCACCAATTGTCTCTTGTACCTCTACCTATTTTCCCCAAAAAACTCATTTCATCAGATACTGGCTTGTCCCCTTTATTATTTTCCAATGTTTATTTCAAGAATGGCTTCCAAATATCCCAGAATTTATTCTGTTTTGCTATACCTTTTTTTAAATAAAAAAAATTAGCTCCCAGGTAAGCTTTTCATTCAGTGCCATTTCCCAAATACCTTTGTACCAATTACTGAATTCTAAATTTAGACTATTTTTCTAATTTTATTTTGCAATCTGTTGCCTTGCTAATGTTAAAACAAAATAGATAATTAATCTTGTTTATTTTCATCTAATTTTAATTCCTCAAGATCAGTCAGCAAGGCAATTTTTGCATTTAATTTCAAAGTAGGACTCATAATTTGACCAATTTCCTTTCTATAGCACTTGATCTTGCATTGGATTGAAGCTGCTCTGAGACATGTATGTATCTTTGGTTCCTAAGCACTTTGGCACTGAACCGTCCTGCCCTCTACACAGCCCCTGCCCCCCCCCCCCCATTTTGTTCTTGTAACAGAAATTCAACTGGGAGAGGCATCCTATGTCTGTGATGGCGAACCTTGGCATCCAGATGTTTTTGGACTTCAATTCCCAGAAGCCCAAGCACCCTGTGAATCCACACAAATGGGTTTACTGCGATTCGTCCGGCTCGCGCTGCCCTCGTCGCTCCCGGAAGCGGAAGTAAAACGCGCCCGTTTTTCCGTTCTTGTTCCCGACGCCACAGGTGAAACTCGGAAAATTAGAATATTGTGCAAATGTCCATTCATTTCACTTAAAAGGTGAAACAAATATATGAGATAGACTCACTACATGCAAAGCGAGAGATGCCATGCCTTAATTTGTTATAATTGTGATGATCATGGCGTACATGAGATTATGTGATGATTATGGGGTACATGAGATTGAGGTTTTCATAAGCTTTAAGCCATAAGCATCAATATTATAACAAAGTAAGGCTTGAACTATCTCGCTTTGCATGTAATGAGTATTTCATATTTGTTTCACCTGTTAAGTTGCATTACTGAACTGAATGAACATTTGCACGATATTCTAATTTTCCGAGTTTCGCCTGTATGATTTTCCCATTGCAGTAACCAAAGTAGAAATAAAAGGAAGGAAAGAGTTCTTTTAGACACAATGTCAAGTTTAAACTCCCCATTTGAAACGTGCCTTAGGAGATAGGCACAGAGCTGAGCTTAGGTGTATGGGGGGTCTTTTTAGGAGGTAGAAGAAGTCGGGAAAGATGTCATATCCGAGATCTTAAGAAAGAAGGAGAGGCAGACGGGAAACCCAGACCTTTTGCACAATTTTAAGAGGGCTTTTTATTTTATTTTTTTGCATCGTGTTTTTTGAATCTGGTTTAAAAAGGAGAAGACGCAGAGAGAGAAAAAGCTGTTTAAATATTGCCAATTGATTATGCAGTGACCTGATTAAAAATAATAATAATAAGCTAATTTTTGGAGAAAGGATTAAAAAAAACTTTGTAATATTTATCACTTGCAAGCTATGTTTAATAAAGAAAGGAATGGTTTATACATTTGGAGGTGGCTGACGCATTCAATTTGCTCTTTCGGAGATGGTTTTAGAGGTCTAACTTTTGGAAAAGTGGGTATGGTTTTTCCAGGACTCTTATAAGGTGTTCATTTTTGCACCAAGAAGAAGCGATCAGAATCCCAGAACCTTGCAAGAATTAAAATCCAATTTCTTCATATTTGGAATGGAAAGATTTTGAGACTTAAAAACTAACAGCAGCAAGGTGGAGACCACAAAATAGATCATTTGTCCATCTAACATAGCTTCAAATTATCGCACATTTAGTTGCGTTCCTGCTGAATTTTCCTTGTCTTCTTTTTCCTTGGACCTCCATGTGGAAGGTAGGTGTACGATTCCATGTTGAGAAAAACTAGCATTTGAATTTGACTGGTGGAAAACAAGGGTGTCACGTTTGGACGGAATCTAGAGGAATTTGTGTACATTTGCACAATTTCGGGTGGCAGGAGTGTGAAATTAAGTACAAGAAAGTGAAATGGACTGATTTTCCCCAAGTAGTAACAGTGGTTGTTCCATACACGCCCATTACTTCCACTTCCGGGAGTGACGAGGGTGGCATGGACCGGATGAATTGGTGTCAGGGGCCATATCTGGGCCATAGTTTGGGCACCCCAATCTAAAAGTTTTACCCTCAAGAGAAAGCTGTCACATAAACTGTACAGATTGGGTAATTTTGAGCCTACCACATACAGAGATTATGACAATCTATTCTACTTTTGGTTACCCAAAGTCCAACATTAAATAAAACCTAAGAGATCTTGCCCTTCTTTGGGGCTGTCTGTATAAAAAGTATGTTTTCCGTTGCTTCCCCATGAGTTTTAGATGTATTAAGTGTGGATTTCAGAAATCTGCCTGGCAATGTTTAGGAGTATGTTTGGAAGTTGGATCCCAAGCATTGGAAGAACCATCTTAAGGAAATAACTCAAAGGTCTTCCACTGCCCCGTTGACTAAGGGTTTACTAACTCAGGTTGGGAAGTTTGGATTGTCATGATCATGTAGGCCACGGATGGCCAACCTTGACTCTCCAGATGTTCCTGGACTTCAATTCCCAGAAGTCTTGATCAGCAGGTGTGCCGACTTGGGCTTCTGGGAATTGGAAGTCCAAGAATGCCTGGAGAGTCATGGTTGGCCATCCCTGATGTAAGCAATTAAAGCATCCATGGTGTCTTCTTAACGAATGAACCACAAAGCTTGGACTACAAGACGCGAGATGTAGATCTGTTAACATCACATTCCTTTCCATGCATTGTGATAGTTCCACTTTCTCTCTTTCCCTGATCCCCGAAGAAACGAACACAACCCAGAGTCAATTTTCCAGTTTGTTTGTTTTTAATTTTCAACACAAAGCAAGAAGGATTTCCGGGCATTTAACACCGCAAGGTTTCAAAAAACAGTAGCTATTTCTCCCACCCAAATGGAGTTGGAAGGTTACTTCCAAAGGCAAGAACCCCAAAGTTATTCTGGTTTTTTGGAGGCTTATTGGGGAAGTGCCCACCCATTTTGGACCTCTCTTTTGAGAATTCAAATCAGAAGGCCGCTTTTTAAAAAAAACAACTGATTTTAAGATGATAATGCCAAATTCATTAAAAGAAGCCCATGCTGATAACTTTAGTGATGGTTTGAATTGGTCCATGTAATTCCTCCACCTCAATTATTTAATTGCCTTTGGGGGGTGGAGGTGGATGAACAGCCACTGTAGATTTCCAAAACCTTGAGTATTTTTTCTGTTAACACAAGATGTTTCAGTGAAGGATGATGGAAAAAACCGGGGTCTTTGTTCATATAATAGATCTTCCACAATTCCAATGGTCCTAGAGTTGGTTTTCCACCACCCCTTAAGTTATACTGTATTTCTTACTTAGGATATTAGCTTTTTCCATGGCAAGAATTCTCCCTTCTCCAAGAATTTAACCTTCCAGGAAGACCACCAGCCATGGCTTTTTAAAGCTCGATTTTCTTTGTTTCACAAAAAAAAACACCTTTCCTTTTTTAGGTTCAAAAGCATTTCCTTCTTCATTGGTACTAGCCTTTTACTTTTTCCTTAATTGATCTAGCCACAGTGGTTCGTCAGAGTAGAGCTTCCAAAGCCACCATGAACGCAATCGCGACTATCATTTCTAATGATCGCAAGCGATTGAAAAAAAATCTCAAGGAGTTTACTGGAGCACAGATAACCTGAAATAATTTAAGACAAAAATGACATTTTGCCTGGAAATAAAATACAGTAAAACCCCGACATATATGCCTCGAGTTACATAAAATTCAACTTACATAATGATTTTGTGCTAAAACCATGTCCTGATTTACACGATTTCCTATGGGTTTGCTCCGAGTTACATAGAGATTCTTTTTTCCTTTGGGTTTGCTTCGATTTACATAAAAAATTCATTTTTCCTATGGGTTTGCTTCGAGTTATGTAAAAAATATTTTTTTCCCTATGGCTTTGCTTCAAGTTACATAAAAAACCGATTTAAGCAAAAGCCTACAGAACAAACTTTTTTTCATAAGTAGGGGTTTTACCGTACAGTAATAATTGAGTCAATTAAACATTAAAAATGCCAAGGCCTCGGGTTGAAAATAGCCATCCCTCTGTGTAAAAAAAATTATCCTAAAATGAGCTCATAATCTACATAAGAAAATGATAAAGTCAAGTCTAAATATGGGATCTTGAAGTTGGACTAGAATAGAAAGTGGCTGTCATGAGTTGTTGATTTATAATTTGGGTTTTGTAGGAGTGAAATGACAAAGTCGTGGATGTTTAGAGGGCAATCAGTTGAAAAGAATTTCTTAATAAAACAAGAGTGCTTTGACAACCGATAATAAACTGAAACTGGCTTTGTATGTGCTGAAATAACTAGAATCGCTTCCAGGCCACTGGCAGGTTGGACAGTATAGCAATAATAATAATTGTGTCAGAAATTATTCTGGGCTGAAAGGATTTTTGCAGGAGAAACTCCGCTCACAGGACGCCCAAATGAGGTTCCTTTCATGTCCCCCAAGAGCTGGGACAGAGATGGGTGCTCGATCCATCATGCTGGAGGCAAAATGCTAATTAACTTGTGAACCGCCCAACACGAGTGCATTAAGCGCCATGGGGTGGTATAGAAGTGTCATTGCATTGCATTGCACAATGAGCCTTTCTGAACATCAGCTGCTCATCTCGGTTTAGAACGAAGCTTTGGTTACTCTCGGATTGAAGGCGGAAAGCGATGGTTATTTAAAACCCAAGCCTGCAAGAAGGGTGCTAGACTCCGGCTGATTTACCGATGCAAAGAGTCTTGGAAATGCCCTCGGTTTTGTCCATTTGTCTCATCTTAGAACCACTGTGGGGTGCCTCTTCATTTCGAGAGACACCTTCTACCAAGAAAAAAGATCAGCTATCATCATCTACCCAAAAAAAACCGTTTTCACCTACCACGCTAAAATACTCCAAAAGAAAAGGAATTGGGTGGGGTTTGCTTTTTCATATTTTTGGCAAGGAAGAGGAAGGAAGGAAGTGGGAAATATTTTGGTTATGTTTCCTAACCTAGGAAATGACATTATCAAGCATGGGTTCCCAACTTTTTCAAGCCGGGGGCCGGGTCACGCTCACTCAGTCAGCTTCGAGAGTCGGACGGCTATTTTGCCCTGCCCGCATGATGGGGGTGGTTGTTTTGTCCCAACAGCTTCAAAGGGGTGGCCATTTTGTTTCTCAAATGCCCTTGGAGGGGTGGGGGGCCACATGAAATGGTGCCATGGGCCCATAGGCCTTAATTTGGGAAACCCTGCTATAAAGGGAGACAGAGAAGAAAGCTTTAGGAAAAGTCTATCTAGTGGTACTCTCCTTCCCTACTTTCCTTGTACACAAAACTTTGGGTCAAAGTGGTTGAAGGGTTTCGTTATCCCATGAGTTTGCAGAGAGAATTACTTCTCTGTGAGACCAGTTCAGCCACTGTGGAAAGAGTGGATAACACAACCTCTGAGTATGCATTTCCCCCCTCTTTTGAAAGAACTGACAGATCAGAAAGAAAAGAACAGAAAAGAGGATTCCTCAGACAACCGGAAAGAGTGGGGCCACATCCCTAGGAACAATGCTTAAAGTATTATACAGTGGTACCTCAAGTTATGAACGCCTTGTGTTACGAATTTTTCCGATATGAATGAAAATCCATTGAAAATAACACCTTGAGTTACGAATTTAAATCCGTAGCTTGAAATGTGGTTTCCCATAGGAATGCATTGAAAACCAATTAATCTGTTCTGGAGGTCAGAGAAAAAGGTTTTCAGTTCATTTCTGTGGGAAACCGCGTTTTGAGTTATGAATTTTTTGTAATACAAGACATTCCAGGGAATGCATTAAATTTTTACATTGTGGTACCACTGTATATATATTTACTGTTATCGTCTATTGATATTAAAAAAAATATCCCATAAGCTGGTGAAAGTAAGGCTAAAGGTGATGATACAGGTTTGAAGCCAAGCTAGAGTTTGATGAGCAGGTGGGAAAACCCAGCAAAATAGGGCTCCACGTAGACCATAATACTAACTGATAGCTCCCAGGAGAGGTTGTTAGCAACTTATGCGTATCCCTGTTTCTACCTTAGGTCCCCTAGCAAGGAGGGTAATGTGTTGTTTTTCTTTCTTTTTTAAACTGCCAAAATGAAGCCAACTCCTTGGCTTTGTTGTTGGCCAAACTTAAATACTCATCGGTACAAGTTTCTGGTAGTAATCGTCAGATTGCAAATGAGCCGGGAGCTATCGACATTCACACAACATGTTATCCACCGCTTGAGCATGTTGGTCATGCATTTAGGGACACCAGCCCTCCATGTGACGTAGAGGAAGTAGAGTTCCTCAGCCGTATCCTCATTTATTTTTATTCTTTGCCCAGTGAGCTCCTTCCGCCAACTTCTAATTTGGTTTTGCTCTTGCGTACGCTCAAGGATGTTTGTTCTTGCCATAAAGCTCTTCCTGGATCTGAGCCGGCAGACTTGAGGCTCATATCCATTCAGAGGACGTTGAAGGTCCTTCTCTTGCTTAATTCTCTGGTGTCCACTGCTACTTCTCTCCTGATCTCAGGTGGAATGATACCAACCCCAATGGGTATATTTTCTGGTGATAGACAAATTCTGAGTTCAGATTTGAAATCAGCACACTCAATGTCATGTAAATCACATGTGTTGTTCCCAGTAGCAAAATTGTTGTTGTGCAGTGTTATGGGGCCAGACCCTGATCTTCAGAAACAGATATTCTGCTTCTGAGCTACTACTAATCATGTCTGCCCAGAAGGGAATTTTTGGAAGCAACTCAAACCAAACCCAAGCTTCACCTTTAACCTGGTTTGCCAGCTTTGATGTCCAAGGAAGGAGAGAAAGAGATTTGACAGGAAGGGAAGAAGAAAAGAAAAAGAACAAAGAAAGAGTGGGATTGATGTAACCACAATCTCCGAGATGGAAGCTCTAGAGTTCTAAAGGAGGATCTTAGAGATAATTAACATACAGAACCAGTTACCATTTGGAAATAGGTTATTTAGACTCCAGCTCAAAATTTAGAGGTTTTCCTGCAAGGAGCGGTCAAGGGGTTACCCCAAAAAAGGTAGAATCTGTGTGTCTAATTTGATCCATCCACAAATAGGTTCCCCCTTACAACTGAAGAGCATTGAGAACCAAAGGGCAGTAGGGTTGGATGCCCCCCTAGACCGGTGGTGGTCCTTTTGCCCATGACTGTCATCCCCCAAAGTCCTTGAACCCATTGACCAGTAAGACTCTGTTGTCCACACATAGTTAAAGCTCTACATCTTTGGAAGCAGTTCGACAACGTTTGTGTACCATCTTTTAAAAAATATTTGGATAGAGACATTATATAATATATAATATACTGTATATATAAAAAGACACTCTGTTGGTAGGAGCGAGAGAAGCTAGAGAGAAAGGGGGGGAGTATTTGGATGAGGTTCTTCCCCCTCCCCCAACACTACCTCAAGGTGGCTACAGGGGTGTTGGCCAATGGAGTGACCTCTTAACGTGGGGTTTGAGGACAACACTGCTTCTCGTGCTTTGGGTTTGGCGATATTTGGTATGTTGGTGCCAAGCACCCAGGCACCGTGGGTGGGGCTATTAGGAAGAACCAGTTCTCGCCCTTCCATCCCGAGTGGAGAAGATTCTACTCATTGGGAATGAATTAGGAGGCCTCAACCTCCTCTCCTCCCTAGTTTCCTCAAAGCCTTGGTGTTTTACAATGAGGTCGGCTTTGGCAAACTTTTGGGGCCGCCTACCCTAGGGCGGAGGAGCTGTGACGGCTTCCATCTTGGCCACTGGGGCAACCAAAAACAAGAGAGAGGAGAAGTCAATTTTCTCTACTTCTCATGGTAGCCACCATTGGCTCTAGAAGCTTCCAGAAACCATGGGAAATGGATTCCCCCGTATTTCCCCCTCTGGCATTACTTCCTCGCTTCGAATGAAGAGAAGATCTGTTTTGGCCACCAGAGCTGCTGGCGGGTTGAGGTAGTTTTGGTGTATGTATCAAAAATAGATAATTCCAGGAGGATGATCAAGGTGAAGGAAGCAACAGAGATGAAGAGAGAGGTCTCCAGTTGAGGTGAGGTAGCTTTCTTTGGAGGTTTGCGGTAGGGGTCCCTGGTGGACAATGGGGTAAAGGGAAGCTGAACCGCTACAGAGCTTGTACCCTGCTCTGTATTGGGCTTCTCTCTACGCCGTGCCCACCAGGCGTCGGCTTAACCGCTGGGCTGAGCAGGAAAGCAGCGCTCTACATCCTTTTCAACATGCAAGGAGTTTTGGGTGGAGGATGAGAGGTTCTGCAGGGAACGGGAAAGAAAAAAACAAGGTTAGCCTCCAGTATCATCCCACAGCTAATCAGCTTCAACTGGACATAGCTGGTTCTGTTCCCCCCTGCCTGAGACCATCTAAACCAGGGGTTCTCAACCTAAGGCCTGTGGGCTGGATGTGGCTGCGGCATCATTTCATGTGGCTCCTCACCTCTCCAAGGGCACTTGAGAGAAAAAAAATGGCCACCCCTTTGAAGCCGTTTGGACAAAATGGCCGCCCCCATCATGCAGGCAGTGCAGAATGACTGTCCAGCCCTCAAAACTGACTGAAAGAGCGTGACCTCCCCCCCCCCCGCTTGAAAAGGTTGGGAACCCCTGATCTAAACACCTTCTCACCTGAGGGACCAGTTCCACCATTTCTCCATCAGAAGCTTTGGCCCCACTCTCCAGTTTATGCTGGATCCGGTGTGGTTCCCGGGTGGTGGTGTGGACCAGTTCGCTCCCCTGGGGGACGGTCCAGCTTTCTTGGGTACTCTTTTTGCAGAACAAGCTGTAAGAGAAAACAATAAGTAGGAGATGAGCCTAAAGAGAGGAGAACTTAAGGTGTCCCTCAAAAAAGGATGCATCTACACCTCCTTGAAGCATTCTTTTAACCAGTCGCCCTTCTCATTACCACGGGTCCAAAATCCACAGTTACAGTTCTCTTGGTTCAGACCTTTCTCCAGTTGAGCCAGACTTAGATGTCCAAGTCAAGTAGAACTCCCAGGGTGGGGAATTATGGTATTTGTAGTTCGAGAAATCAAACAATCCCATTCTTACTTGGTCAGAAATAGACCCAGCTAGACCTTCTAAGCCTTTCATCTTAGGTGAGCCATGCGGAGGTGTCTTCAAGGTGGATGAAAATCAAGTACAGTGCTCAGAATGGAGAATTATGGGATTTGTAGTCCAAGATTTAATTATTTTTTAAAAAAAACCATTTCAGTGGATCTTTCCGAACACTCACCTCTTGCGATAGCCGAACATCAGAAAAAGGACACAGAAGGTGATGCACGCCATGCCAATATGAACGCCGACCACGATGCCAGTGAGGGAGCTGTCCCCGTCTTGCCCACAATGGCACGCCAAGTTGGCATCTGTGGGGTCGCAAAACACAGCGGTTGTAGGGAGGAAGGCTAAAAGTTGGGAAAGATGAGCAATGAGTACCAAATCGGGACGTCCGTCTGTATCCTTCTGAATTTGAGGATTTAAGATCATAACAAGAGCCCTGCACCATCCAACAAATGTTCCTTGGTGCCTGATGTGTTTTGTGCTATGGGTGACACGATTCTTCACAGCTGTAGTCAGAGGTAGACTGCCTCCAAACATTGAGGTACTTATCGGTCCTCTCACAATAAATAGTCCCTTTCTTCCTTGAGTTTGATCTCCCTACTTTATAAGCCCTCTTATCTAGAGATAGATAGATAGATATGTTGTTGTTCAGTCGCATAATCGATTCCACCCCTTTGTGACCCCATGGACCATTACACACAAAGCACCCCTATCCTCCAACATCCTCCTCAACCCAACTCTGTACCCACTGCATCAACAATACAATCCAGCCATCTCATTCTCTGCCACCCCCTTCTTCTTTTACCCTCAACCTTTCCCAGCATTAAGGCTTTCTTAAGTGAATCCTCTCTTCTCATTTGACGTCCAAAGTACTTTAGCTTCATCTTCACTATTTGACCTTCCAAGGAGCAGTTGGGGTTGATTTCTTCTAAGATTAACCTATTTGTTCTCGCTGTCCAGGGGACTCTCAAAACTCTCCTCCAACACCACATTTCAAAGGCGTCTATTCTTCTGCGCTCAGCTTTCCTAATGGTCCAGCTCTCACAACCATACATTTATTGTCGGGAATACCATTGCTTTGACTACACAGACTTTTGTTTGCACGGTGATGTCTCTACCTTTAACTATGTTCCCCAAGTTTCTCATTGCTTGTCTCCCAAAAACCAGTCGCCTTTTTATTTCATGGCTGCAATCTCCATCTGCAGTGATCTTGGATCCTAAGAATGTAAAATCTGTCACTGCTTCTACTTCTTCCCCATCTATTTTCTAAGGGATGATAGGGCCTGTTGCTATTATCTTGGTTTTCTTGATGTTGAGTCTCAAGCCAGCTTTAGACAGACAGACAGATACCATAGATAGATAGATAGACAGACAGATTGACAGATAGATAGGTAGGTAGGTAGATAGATATGGGTGGATAGAGATAAATAGACAGACTGACCGATATCATTCAATGGTCAGAAGTTAAAACAGAAGATGCAACTATATATATTTTTAAAACTTCCTTAAATTGTTTTCAAAAGACATTTCAAATAACTAAATTTTGTAAATAACGTTGTTGTTTTTCAAAAGCTAGACTTCCTCACAGTCCCCTCGTCTCCGGCCCTCACCCATCCTCTCGGATTTATCCTTGAGTGAGAAAAAACGGGTGCTGCTGTTGCCGTCCCCATTTCCGTTGAAAGCCTGGAGTTTGATTTCGTACATGGCAGAGGCATCTGTTGAGGAAAGAAGGGAATGGATATATTTATACGTATACAGTAGACCCTCGCATAATGACGTTACTTGGTTCCCCAAGTAGGGTTGTTAAGCGATTTTTGTCGTTATGCGGGTTTCTATGGAGTTTCCTGCATAACAACGTTTTTAGCGACATTATCCGGATAACGACGGTTATTTTTAGCATCGTTATCTGGATAACAACGCTAAAATGTCATTATGCGGGGAACACGTGGCGCATAACGACGCATCGTTAAGCGAAAATGACGCTATCCGAACACGCCGTTATGTGTGGGTTGGCTGTATTGGAATGGTTGGACAAATTGTAAGTCACGTTTCTAGCATCCGGCACTAGAGGGCAGCACCTAATATTCCTCCCAAGGTCTTGGGCAGGGGTTCTCAACCTATGGCCCGTGGCACCATTTCATATGGCCTATCGCCCTAACTGCCACTGGCAGAAGCAGTGTAAGCAATAGAAACAGTTGTATTCACATTTACGGTTGTTGTTTATGCCACAAACATGCCCATGTGTTGTAAATGCGTTTATGATAGCCGTGGATGCATTTTATGGCAGCGTTTACAGCAGGGGAAACCACCAGTCTGGCCTGCTCAGCTGTCTGAGGTAGTGTGACCCCGCCCATGGCTTGAAAAGGTTGAGAACCCCTGGCCTTGGGGGTAAGACAATAATAACAAAAGCCGGGGAATACAGATGCTGACTGGGAGGCGGAAGGTCAGCTGTTCAAAACCCGAGTACTGCATGACGGAATGAGCGCCCATCTCTGTCCCAGCTCCTGCCAACCTAGCAGTTCGAAAGCAAGACATTGCAAGTAGATAAATAGGGACCACTTCGGTGGGAAGGTAAACAGCGTTCTGTGGTACAGTTCTGCCATTACTCCTCTCTTGGGTCATGCATTCTTCCACCCAGCCATCCACCCCACCACGCATCCATCCATCCTGCAGGGAAATACTGTATGAGGACTTAATGCAGACGAATCGCACGTTAGCCTGAAGATGGAGCCAGCAGAAACTTCCGAGACTGAAATTTCATGTGGACAAATTTGCCAGAGAAAAATGCCTTCCCTGGGACACTGAGTCACGTCACGCCACGGCCCTTAACCCTCAGCGTTTCCCTGGTTTTCCCCAGATTGCAACTGGGTATGGTGGGGATTGAACCTGTGGCTTTTGGCATGTCTGCCAAAAACTGGACAGACTCACCCAAATCGCTGTAGACGAAGGAGTTGGCCGTACCAGGCAGCAGGTGGGGGCCTTCGTAGAGACCCCCAGGCAGCTTCCGGAGATAAAGCTTGAAGCCTTCAATGTGACCCGGCATGGCGGGGAGTTCCCAAAAGACCTGGATGGCACTGGCATTGTGGACTTTGGTGAAGAAGGCTAGTGTTGAGGGGACTGAACACAGAGGCACTCTCTTCATTATTTCCCAGGCCAACAGGGAGGATGGTGCCACCCACCCCATGGGGGGTGGAAAGGACCCAATTTTGGGGGTGTTGCAGAAGGCGGGGGGACACACTTACCGCTTCCCAAGGTGGTAGCCAAGATGGGTTGCGAATCCTGGCTGCCCCCCAGGGGAGAATAAGCTTTCAGGTAGATGGAATATGTAGTCGAGGGCTCGAGGTTGGTGAAGACGTGCTGGAAGGTGGTTTTGCTGACCGCCTCCTGGTGTTCCCGGCTGTCCGACTCTGCAGGCGAAAGAAGCGATGTTAGCAACTAATTAGGGTCATTTGTCTTTCGCTTTTTTTTTTAACGCTCATCCGCATTAAACACATAAAGCAGGGGTTCCCAACCTAAGGCCTGTGGGCCGTATCTGGCCCACAGCACTATTTCAATAGTACTAGAATGAAAATATGGATGGATGGATGGATGGATAAAATGGCACTCCAGGAAGAGCGTTGGACTAGAATCAGAGGTCTTATTCAAGTTGAAATTGAATAAATAAATACCACCCCATAGCGCTTCATGCCCTCTCTGGGCGGCTCACAAGTTAATTAGCATAAAGAAGTATGTACATCACTCGGATAAGAAACAGGCCACACTCTTTAGCCCTGATGGAGAAATTAACAGAGGCAAAATATCCCCCAAATATCTCTCAGACTTTAACTGGATTTCCCATAGGAATGCATTGAAGACCAATTAATCTGTTCCAAAAAAAGTTCCGTAAACCAAGCCACTATTTTCTATGGATTTCCTTTTGTTATGCAATTTTTATGTTATCCAAGCCATTGATTAAACGAGGCTCCACTGTACTATTGTCTCACTGTCCATAAAGCATGCAGCGGATAATATCTACATTGACAGGATGCTTGTCTGTCCGTCTGTCCGTCCGTCCATCCTCCCACCCACCTATAGGTGAAACTCGGAAAATTAGAATACTGTACTGTATTGTGCAAATGTTCATTCATTTCACTTAAAAGGTGAAACAAATATATGAGATAGACTCATTACATGCAAAGCGAGATAGTTCAAGCCTTACTTTGTTATAATATTGATGCTTATGGTTTTCAGCTTATGAAACCCCCAACCTCCCCAATCTCATGTACCCCATAATCATCACATAATCTCATGTACGCTGTGCGTCATGATTATCACAATTATAGCAAATTAAGGCATGACATCTCTCGCTTTGCATGTAGTGAGTCTATCTCATAAATTTGTTTCACCTTTTAAGTGAAATGAATGAACGTTTGCACGATATTCTAATTTTCCGAGTTTCACCTGTATCTACCTAAGTTTATTGTACCATCCTTTAAACCAAAAAGCTACCTCTGCTCACCTCCTGCCTTGCGGATGTGAAGGACGTAACCAATGATGGCCTCTGTGACCTCTAGTGGGGGCTCAAACCAGGAGACCTGGATGGAAGTGGTGGACAGAGCCGTAGCCTGGACTCCTTTGGGGGAGCCAGGTGGCTCCTTGGTCAAGGTCAAAGCCAAGCGGGCACTGGCTTGATTCGTTCCGGCACTGTTCTCGGCTATGCACTGGTAGATGGCTTCATCCGCCGAGGTGATGTGTTGGATCATGAGGGTGCTACAGAGAGGAATCAGAGAAAAGGCACAAGCGGGAGAAAGGTTTGAATGTTAGGCAAGGGTTTCTGGGACATCATCAAATTTGAAACACAGATTATTATATGCTTCTCTATATGTTGTATATTATATTCCGTTATACTATACCACCTTCACAAACTTCCCTGTAAAATTCTCATTCACAACATAGGCTGTCTCACAGAACAAAGGATGCGCTCACACAGTAACACAAAGGTTAAACTCATGAGCAAATGTTCAATGCCGGGTGTTTGTTTTGTATCTTCCTGCTATTTGCAATTGAAAAGGGGAATTTACAGATAATCCAAATAACAGCCAGGGATCATCTGCTACAGCCAGTTGTGAAAAGCCACACTGATTTGCACACTTATCTGTCATGCTGACCAATCACTCTGTGTCTCTGTATCTGATGCATATATAATAAATAGATTCCATAGAGCCTCACTCCCATGTCTGAAGAAGAGGACTTGAGCCATGAAAGCTCACATTAAAATTTAACAGTTAGTCTTCAAGGGACTACAACGTTTTTTGTTTTGTTTTGTTTATTCTCTGATACACTTGAAACACAGAACTAACACGGCTATTGTTCCAAAAGAAGGAGAAAGTTGGGCTTAAAGGAAGTTGGTCCCCCAGAGAACCACAAGAGGGTTGTGTTTGTGGGTTTGTTTTATTCTCTTGTTGAGCCGTTTTCACTTTCCTCTCTTGAACGTTCTTTGCTTTATATATATATATATACCTGTTGTTGTGGGTGAGCTTGATGTGTTCGCCTGGCGTCAGGACTCGGCCGTTCTTCAGCCAGATCAGGTGAGGTTCAGGGACACCTTGGGCGACACAGGTGAAAATCGCACTGCTGCCCGCCGGCTTGGAGAGGGATTGGGGCCATTGTACAAACTCAGGTGGGGCTGAAGAAGAAGGGAGGGGAGCAGAAATGCATCAGACAATTTTGGGGATCTGCAGGAAGTCCTTATCATTACAGAATTGAAAAAAGAATCTCAGAGGTCATCTAGTTTGATCCTGCCTTTAATGCATCATTTACTGGTTATCTAGACCAGGGGTACCCAACCTAAGGCCTGTGGGCCAGATCCGGCCCATGGGGCCATTTCATGTGCCCCCCCAACCCTCCAAGGGCATTCGAGAAACAAAACGGCTGCTCCCTTTGAAGCTATTGGGACAAAATGGCTGACCCCATCATGCAGGCAGGGCAAAATGGCCATCCGGCCCTCAAAGCTGACTGAGAGAGCCTGACCCAGGCCCTGGCTTGAAAAGGTTGGGAACCTCTGATCTAGACTGACCCAACCTCAAAATCATGCAGTTTCTTGCTATCGCCCCTCTTGACCCTGAGCATTTCCATGGCGGAGTATGATGTTCCAGTATGGAGTACATCCACACACACAAAACAAGTTCACATCGCTGTGAATGAAGCCATGTATCTAGTGACAGAATGCCTCAAACCTGCACCAGTTGAGAAAATAGATCCTCTTGTTGGTATCGCTCCATCTCAGGAGAGAAGTAGCAGCAGATGCCAAGAGAACTAAGCAAGAGAAGGACCCTCGACATCCTCTGAACGGAGATGAGCCTCAAGTACACAGACTTAGATCCAGGAAGAGCTTTATGGCAAGAAAAACACTCTTGAGGATACACAAGAGCAAAACCAAATTAGAAGGTGGAGGAAGGAGCTCACTGGACAAGGAACATCATTAATGGAGGATATAGCTGAGGATCTCAACCTCCCCTACGTCACTTGGAGGACCCTGAATAGGCTGAGGGTTGGAGTCCCTAAATGTAAAACCAACATGCTGAAGTGGGGGCTGCTGGTGGACAACAACACGCTGTGTGAATGTGGAGAGACACAGAATCCGGCTCATTTACTGGTCTGCCAACGACTGCCAGAAACATGTCCTGGTGAAGACTTATGGTTGGCCAATGGCAAAGCCAAGAAAGTGGCTTCATTTTGCCAGTCCGAGGTTTGATGGGTACATGAAATAAGAAGAAATCTTTTTAGAAGAGCCCCTTCCCTTCCTTCCTCTCTCCCAACCAACCCTTTTGCCTTGAAAGATGGACCGGTGATATAATTTTGGCCAATGGCAAAGCCAAGAAAGTGGCTTCATTTGGGCAGTCCAAAGTTTGATCTGAACACGAACGAAGACAAAGGCCCCCACAAATCTTTCTCCCCGGGTTCTGAAGCCGAAGAGGAAGTTGGGGTGGAAGAGGATGCACTCTATGGATCGTGTCCATCATCAACCCCCACCACCACCACCCCAGCTGTGTTTTGGCCACCCCGTACGTAGCATGGGAGCGGTGGTGGAGGCAGATGTCACATTGAACATGCTTGCTACTTTCTCCCAAAGAAGCTTTAAGCTTCCGAGACAGAAGAATGCATCTCATTAGGGCTGGGAAAAGACCAACGAGGCCATCCTCCTCGCCCCCAAACAAAGGCAAGACCCCTTCCCCTCCCGTCGGAGGGGAGATGGAGGGCCCCTCACTTGAGAACGGCTTTGTGTCCTCCAGACTGAGTTTTGCAGCATTTTGATGAAGGGTTAAGAGAGAAATGGCCATATTTTTCTTCCCCCATCGCCCCAAATCTCTGCAGCATTTGCTGACAGGGACTTAATAAAATTATCCCAAGGATCAGAGAAGCAAAGAGTAAACCAAGCCAACCCAGGAACAACTGACTGCCCAAAATGGAGTACTGTTTCAGACCGGTCGCTGCCTTGGCTTGAACAAAGGCATCAGACAAGAAAGGGAATGAAAGTTTTTAAAAATATAGACACAAACTTTATGGTGCCTCAAAAATTAAGTGTAGATCTCCCCCACGCGCAAAGAGCCCATAGGGCAGAAAAATCTCTCCCCCACCCAAATCAAACCTAGAAATAAATCTTGGGTCTGCAAAGTTTCTAGTTTAAACAGCCCCTTTCTTCTTACATGTCAAGAATGGACGTGAAACTGCCAAAATGAAAAACACCTTTTCGTGAGTTCATCCTGCAGTTCCTTTCGCCTGACCTAGTGTGAGAAAGATTAGCCGGCAACACAAGGTGGAAGTTACTAGGATATGCCCAATTGTGGTTCAAAAAACACCACAATCTTTGAGGAAGCTCTTTCTGTGTACCTCGACAGCCCCAAGGAATGATCTGGCCTGAACATCTGACCTTCTCCAGAGTGAGAGATCTCTAGAGTTTGGGAAAGTGACTGCGCCTCCCATAACCCTCTCACATAAATTAGTGGCACATGAGCCTGGTGGACGGAGATTTGTGGAACGGTCACCCAAGAAGTCACCTTCCCAGGTCATGGTCAAAAAGGGCCTGAATTGGTCTCTTTTCCTGTCCATTGACCACAAATGTTGGCATAGATTTTTTTTTGCCAACCCTTGCCAAGGTCTCCTGTCAAACCCAACGCCGTTCGGGTCGAAAACAGGTTCCAGCTGCCCAGACTCTGTTTTTGCATCTTTTGCTAACAATCCATGTACCGTACCGTATCTCATTCCCCGATTTTCCCCTTCGCTTCCCCCATCCGTATTGTCCCCAATCTTTTCCAGCTCCATGAAGCAGGTTCCCAGCTTTGCCTTCAAGGAGGAGGAGGAAGCAGTGCGTAAAGGGAGGGGGGGTTCACGATCCCTGGCCTCTTGCCCTTCTCGTATGGAAAGTTAAGTGGTCGATTCCCAGCTGGGACGGATTTTGCTGAACCATTTCAGTCTGAGCTCCTCATTGCAATGTGTTAACCTTTGAGAGTTAGAAGATCAAGGTTGAACGACTGAAAGCTATGGGATGAACCCTCTCCTGGTTCCCCAGCAGTGCTCTCTTTGGGAGCAGAAGACCCTCCCTCTACCACAATTTCAAATTCAATGCCGCAAGGGGTCCATTTGGCCAAGCCCGTCGCCCCCCCTCCCGAAAGAGAGGTGGGTTTCAATTCCATCAATCACCCTGTGGGCCTTTGTCCCCCACTCTCCATGCACGGGTCATGGAATTGACCCCCGCATCTCTCTCTTTATCCCGAGCGTGGTCCACAATCGATGGCCGCTCCGGGGGCTGAATTCGATCCTGCCTTCTCATCAGCTTTTGAGATGAGAAAGCTAGGGTGGGGGTAGTGGCTGGCCGGCCCTCCAAGCAATGAAATGAAGCTGACAAAAGGTGACAAAGCACCTTGATGGACCAAACAGATGGAGAGGAGAGAGAGAGGCACAGCGGGAGGCTTTGGACAGGTCTCCATCTCCGAGTGAAGGAGCGAATGATGAAAGAATTGGCCAACCTTTGAATTGGCCAACCTTTGTATGAGGCCAAAGGTCAAAGGTGGGTTGGAATTCAACTGGGAAGACTGAACAGACTCTTCCACGTCTGTCGAGATAATGGCCTGTTTTCCAGAGACAAAATGGTGGCCACTTTGGTCCCCAGAACATCTACAGAACATGAAAGCACAAAAGCTTTCCCCCTTTGCTTCACCAATGTGGATAGAGGTGGGCGTCCTTTCCGGTCAAGTGCGGACAAATGGTGTACATGCTCAGAGCCTCATTTGCCATTGTGATTTACACGCTCCACACTACCTCATCCTATCCTCTCTTACCTTGAACCATGAGGATACCCTGAGCCGTGCGGCGCACACGGCTGCCGGGCCGGTTCGCTGCGCAGACGTAAATGCCAGCGTGCTTCACTGACACATCTGAGATCATGAGGTTGCCAGTTCCGAGGACCTGGATGCCTTCGACCCCAATAGAACGACCATCTGTGAGGAGAGAAAAGGTCAGCCAGGAAGAGGGGCAAAAAGCCCTTCTGTCATAATGTAATTTATCTGCTCACCAGTGCAAAGTTTCCTTTCCATCTAACTAAAGTACAACTTGATTTCAATTATAGTATAACTTCTCTCCCCCGTCACCGTTAAGCCTTCCTTCCATCTACTTCAGTACAACTTCTCCATCATTAATCATAGTATAACTTCTCTTCTCATTGAGTAAAGCATCCCCTCCATCTACTGCAGTGCAACATCTCCTCCTTTGATCATAATATAACTTTTCCCCCCTATCAAAGTCAAGCATCTCTTCTTTCTACTTCTGTACAGCTTCTTCTCTTTCCATCATAATACGGCTTTTCTCTACACACACAACCTCAACAACCCTCTGTTTTTCCTCACCCAGGCGACTCCAGGACACGATGGGCCGAGGGTTGCCAGTGGCGATGCATTCCAAGATGGCAGTCTGGTGCACTGTGATGGTTAGGTTCTGTGGGCCTGATAGGATGACCGGCTCCTTATAACGTTTGGGAGCTGAGACTGGAAGGAGAGAACAGAATCAAATGAGGCGAGTGGCCTCCACCCCCTAAGACAATGATGGCAAACCTTGGCACTCCAGGGAGTTCTTGGACTTCAATTCCCAGAAGCCCTGATCAGGATGAGTTCTGACTTGGGCTTCTGGGAATTAAAGTCCAAGAACACCTGGAGTGCCAAGGTTCACCATCAAGGCCCTAAGAGTTGGACAGAAGGAAAAACCCTGAACCTCTGATCTGCCAATTTCTAAATTAATCAAACCTGATCTCAATCATCAATGAGCAGTAAACGGGGTTTCAAATTTGTTGATTTCCGTGGTCCATATGGATTGACCCCCTGGTGTAACTTCCCAGCAATGCCCTCCATCTTTGGACACCAACTCAAATTCTACTACATCTACTACAGTGCAACTTCCCTTCCTTTGAACATAATATAACTTCTCTCCCCATGAGAATAAAGCATCCCCTCGGCTCTATCTACTTCCAGGAATCTATTTGGCCTTCCAGCTATGTCTCTAGAAAAAAAGCTGAATGCTCACCGCTGATGCTCAGTGTGGCTTCTTGGCTGTACCGCGTGTTGGCGATGTTGCGGGCAACGCACCGATAGGTGCCCACGTCTGAATGTCTCGCCCCTGTGATCTGCAGAATGCCCGTCGGAAGCAAGGTATACCTGAGGAAGTAAGAACAGCAAAAGAAGACACAAATTGTAAAGGTAAATGCCTCCCTTGCTCGAAAGCCAGTCATATCCGACTCTAGGGTCCAGTGCTCAACTCTGTTTTTTAGACAAAGAGCCAGCACTGTCTGTGTCTCTAGACGTTTCCATGCATTCCTTGCACTCCGGTGTCTAGTCATGCCTGCCCCACGACCACGGAAACGTCTGCAGATGCAGACAGCGCTGCCTTTTTTGGCTGTAAATGGAAATGAGCACCTAACCCTAGAGTTGGATACGACTGGCTTTCGAGCAAGTGCGACCTTTACCTTACCCAAGCTGGCTCTTCTCCCGGGAGGAACAGACAGGGAATCAAACTCCCAAACTGTGGCTCTGACATCCAGATAATCATACCAACGAGCCAGTCAGCCAGCTCAATGACACACATTTATCACATACTGAGGTTTGAGTAAACCCTAGGCTGCTTCATCAGATACGTCAAGGGGGGACATGATAGTATCATTCTCCCTCCACGCTATCCGTACCCCGGCTGTCCTTGACTCACCGGTGGTCATCCGTCACCAAAGCCGTCCGGTTGTGCTCCCAGGTTATTGTAGCTTCAGGGACTCCTTGGATGTAACACTGGAAACGGGCAACGCCTCCCTCTTCTACCGACATGGACTCTGGGTGCATGTGGAACTTGGAAAGGGCTGTAGGAAAGGACAGGGAGAAAGTCAGCTTTGAACACCGACATCAGCCTCTTCTCTACAGCGTAGGCAGTTAGACTGCTACAGAGTCTGGTGTATGGGGCTGCCCTTGAAGAAGGTACTGTATGGGAATGACAACCAGTGCAAAAGGAGGAGGTTGGGTCCATTCTGGCGTACGCTGTTCGAAGCATATAATATTAAGTGCTGTCATTGTTGTCTCCAACCTATGATAACCCTATGAATGGAAGAACCCCAAAATGTCATCAACTACCCCACTCAGCTCTTGCAAACAGATGGCCTCTGGTTCCCTCGTGGAATCTCATATATCACTGGTGGTGAACCTATGGCACACATGCCAGAGGTGGCACTCTGAGCCCTCTCTGTGGGAACCCATGCCATCACCCCAGCACAGAGTTCGCCCTGCCCCTCTTCCCAGCAGCCCAATGGGAGTGTTTCCTTCCTCCCCTGTTGCTGTGTTGACACTTTACAATAAATAAGTGGGTTTGGGGTTGCACTTTGGGCACTCGGTCTCTAAAAGGTTCACCATCACTGTCATATATGGTCTTCCTCTCCTGTTATGTCCACTTTCACCTTCATTATTATCTTTTTCAGAGAGTCTGCCTTTCTCAAGATGTGACTATACAATACCAGCACTGAATTAACTACAAGTTGCCCCGCCACCCCACCCCAATGTCAGCAAGTCGGCAGGTCAGCCTCTTCGAGACCCGAGTGTGGCACAACAGAGTCTGTTCCAGCTCCTGTCAACCTAGCAGTTTGAAAGTAAACAGAGATGAGCACTAGGGTCAGATATGACTGGCTTTCAGGCAAGGGAGACCTTTTACTAAACTGTTGCAGATGGTTAAAAGGCAAGATTTTCCAAAGGCTTGTGCCAAATATGAACTTACTAGCAATCTGGATCCGGGCTTTACGGCTGACGAGCAGACCGTAACGGTTCTGGGCGGCACAGCTATACTCTCCGGCGCTTGAGTCGGTGGCGTTGGCTGTGGAATTGGGGCCTCCTCCTCCCCGGGGACGTCGGTGTATGCTTTCCAGGTGAAGTGAGCCATTGGGTAAGATGGCCATGTGGCTGTTGTTGGAGAGTGGGGCTCCATTGTGGTACCAGGTAATGGTGATCAGCGACTCGCCCTCAACCTGGCAGTGCAGGAGGAGTGGGCGATCGCGGGCAGCAATCACATCATTGGGCTCCAAGACAAACGCCAGCTCTGAAGGGCGGGCAGAGCCTGTTGGGGGGGAGAAGGAGAGTGTAAGTCTTTATTTATTTATTTGTTCTGCAGTTTCTTCACAAACTGCATTGAACACTGGAAAAATATAGATACGTTCTCTCTGGTTCCCCCTAGTGTCTAATTTTGATATCTTCTTCTTCTACCATATCCAAATCTGAACATAGGTGATTCTCATGGCGATCAGCCATGAAGACTGACCTGAGAATGTAATGCAGTAGCCTTTCATCTGCCTTCCACATCACAGCGTGACTCCCATAATACCACTGATCCATTTCCACAAGCCACTTTCTGCTCCTGAGCCCTTTTGGCATGCAAAGTCCTTCTCAGCCCCAGGCCAGGATGGATGAAGCTGCTGTCCTCCATCCAGATGGATTCAGGTCAGGTTAGTTTACCACCAGCTAACACTCAGCATTGAATCGCTGGCAGTATGGTCTACTCTGTTACCATAGCAGGCTATTATACAACGATGCCCTCCGATCGAACGCCGGCCATGCCCTTATGCTGCTGCCCTCCATCCAGATGGATTCAATTGGGATTTAATCCACTTGGAGACCATCACCCTTCCCTAGGAACTTTGGCGGTAGGCAAGAGCAAAACCAAATTAGAAGATGGAAGAAGGAGCTCACTGGACAAAGAATAACATTTAGGAAGGAGATGGCTGAGGAACTCGACCTCCCCTACGTCACTTGGAGGATCCTTAATAGGCTGAGGGTTGGTGTCCCTAAATGCAAGACCAACAGGCTCTAATGGGGGCTGCTGGCAGACAACAACACACAATGTGAATGTGGAGAGACACAGAATCCGGCTCATTTCTTGGTCTGCCAATTGCTGCCAGAGGCATGGACCAATGAGGACTTGGACTTGGGCAATGACAAAGCAAAGGAAATGGCTTCATTTTGGTAGTCCAGGGTAGTCCATGAAAGGAAGAGGAGGAGGAAGAGGAAGAAGAAGAGCAGCCACTTGCCTTCCAAGCAGGGGATCCTTTATAGCTTCAAAGGAATGGCGCTTAATTCCTCTTGCCTTCTGTACCCCATTGGGTCTACCGCCGAGCGCCGCATTTATTCAGAAAACCGCTCTTGGCCAAAGCCCAGAAATACCTCACTCCTGGCCTCCTTCTTTTCTAATCACCCTGCCCCCAAAATATAGAGAGGCTGGGGGTGTGGGGGGGATGGAGGAATGGGTTGAGCCAGGGTTGGCATCATGTTGATGCTTCCAGGTCCAGATGATGCTTCCATGCGCCTTTGCGCAGATGTGGTGGCACAAACACCATGAATACCACCCTCGGGTCTAGCTGGAAAATGGAAGCCATGTTCCAGACATGACCACCTCCACCCCCCAAAAGACCCAAGGGACCCATAACTCTTTTGACAGCCTTTCTTTTCTCCCCGGATTAACTCTGCCGAGAGGCAGACACCATTTTCCTTCTCTCAATCTCCACGCTGGCATTTCCCACAGTTGGGGCTTTGGTTTCTTAATCCACAAGACATGTTCCTGTTTGTTTTCCAAGGAGCGCCACGATAAAACCCCTACACAAACTCGTTCGGCAGAGGATGAACATTGGCATCCAGCAGTGGGAGTTTGCAGATCGAAACACCACCACCCCAATCAGGCAGGATTCATAGCTGTGGCCCGTGGTTGAAGTCTGCTGTACTGCAACCCAAAGCTTGTGAGTTCCATCCAGACCAGGGCTCAAGATTGACTCAGCCTTCCATCCTTCCAAGATCGGTCAAATAAGTACCCAGCACGTTGGGGGCAAAATGCTAATTAGCTTGTGAACCACCCAGAATACACTAAGCACTATGGGGAAGTCTATAAGTCAGCAGGTCAGCAGTTTGATACCCGAGTGTTGCACGACGGAGTGAGCGCCCGTCATCTGGTCCCAGCTCCTGCCCAACCTAGCAGTTCAAACGTAAGAAATGGCAAGTGGATAAATAGGTACCAATTTGGCAGGAAGATAGCAGCCTTCCATGCACTCTGGCATCTAGTCATGCCTGCCACATGTCAATGGAAATGTCTGCAGATGCAGACAGCACTGGCTCTTTGGCTATAAACAGAGATGAGCATTGAACCCTAGAGTCGGATATGACTGACTTTTGAGCAAGGATGACCATTACCTATAAGTGTAATTGCCATTGCTATTGCTAAGCAATCCAACCTGTTTTGGGCCGAAGACAGAGAGGTCCACCAGACCTAACAGATGGAGAGCCATATTTGGAGAGGGGTGGGTGGGAGAAACTTTAATCCCCCTCAGGGATCCAGCCGGGGCTGTAGTCCCAAAGTTAAACTCATGGCAGATAACAATAGCTTCAGCCGGCGAAGGAAGGGGGGTTGAATCGGACACGGAGGCGGAGGGGACAGAAAGATTGTCCTGCCTGATGTCTTGATGGATTCCACCATTCAAGCCGGCCTTAGCAACTGCCTGGCGGGGCTGACGGCCAAGAGGCATGACAAGGAGGGAGGGGGAGAGGAAGAGACACAATGGATTGGGTCAAAAGGGGGCGAGGACGGGACCATTGTCCCCCTCGCCCCAGACGATGGCTCCTGCTTTCCCTGGGCCCATCTGCCTGGCCCACGTGATGCTCTCGAGGTGAGGTTCCCATGACTCTAGCCATCACTCAAAGACTGGTCCTGGAGCCTCATCTCCACTCCTCTATCCATCCCCAGCCCTTCGTGCCCCATAGACGCTGCCCCCTGGGCCCAACCCCACACTTTGTCCACCCACCCACCCACCCCACTTCCCGACAGACTGTGACTTAGACTTGGCTTTTGTGGGCTCCTCCCACCGTGAAACGCAACCCGTCCTGCTCACCTTCCAAGATCTAGCCATGGTTTAGTGGTCAAAACCAGGGGTGTGCAGGGTACCGTCTGTGGTTGGGCTACCAGCTCCACCACGTTCTTGGCCAAGCATGGAGAACCAAACCAAGCCACTTTTCTGGCCTTCAGGCCTGCCCCATTACAATCCCATTGAACCCATGGGGTTTACGTAAAGACTCAACTCTCCCCGTTGAATTTGACGGGTCTTACTCAAGTTGAACCATGAGTTGGGATTGAGCCCCAGATGTTCTCCATAGCTGCTCCACCAGAAATTGTCATTAGTCCAAACCTTCCCTCCAAAGCTTAGTTCAGATTTATTGCCCCTCCTCTAAAGGAGACCCCAACAAGACACTAGAGTTGTCCTCCACCTTTTTATCAAGACATTTGAAGGTTGTAGGTTGCACTGAAGAATCCACAACCCCTGGATTTCTTGTTTTAGCCCCTATTAGAATTTCCATATCCTTTCCAGCAGGACTGAATGAGCATGAGATAGACCCAGGTATCATTTGAACCCCTTTAATAATGATGATGATGATGATGATGATGATTTCATTCTATGTCGCCCTTCCTCCAAAGCCAGTTGTATTCGACTCTAGGGTTCAGTGCTCATCTCTGTTTACAGCCTAAAGAGCCAGTGCTGTCTACGTCTGCAGACGTTTCCATGGTCATGTGGCAGACATGACTAGAGATGGAGCGCTGTTACTTTTCCCGCTGAAGTGGTACCTATTTATCTACTTGTAATTTCTTGCTTTCAAACTGCTAGGTTGGCAGGAGCTGGGGCAGAGACAGGAGCTCACTCCATTGTGCTGATCTCCCAGTCATCAAGTTCAGCGTATTAACCACTAAGCCACCACAGTTCTATACTCGTCTCAATAATAATGTTTCAGCCAAACTATATTTTGGGTTTTGTTTTGTTTTGATCTGTCAGGGTGGAAATGACTCAGGCGTCAGTCTTAATTTTGGGTCAAAGAGATATTCTTAGGAAGGAAGGAGGAGGAGGACACTTTGGAAGGAAGGATGATGGAGAACAGTGTCATATTTGTAAGAATTCGTTCCTTTCTTTGAAGTTTTGCTTTGGGTTTTGCATAATAGACAAAAAATACATTTGGCTTAAACCCGTGTTTCTCAACCTTTGGTTTTTGGACTTCAGAAGCCTGAGTCAATTCTCCAAAGCACCCATCAGTCAATGTACAGTACAGTAAAAAGTCCATTCCGTAGTCTTTTACGAAAATCAATTTTTACGTAAATCGAAACAAATCCACAGGAAAAATGAATATTTATGTAAATCAAAGCAAACCCATAGGAAATCGTGTAAAATCGGGACATTTAGGTAAATCAGGGCACCATTTTAGCAAAAGATCCTTATGTAAGTCGAATTTGACGTAATTCGAGGCACACGTAAGTCAGGGTTTTACTGTACTGATGTAGTCTTCTGGGAATTAAAGTCCCCCTGTGGGGTCTGAGCCCCACATCGGGAAACACAGACCTAAACGGAGACTCTGATTCTAAAGGCTACAATCTAAACAAACATTAGAGTGTATTTAAAGCTTAGGTGTGGATTTTAAAAAAATAAAAGACCACTGACCGCCTGGAATCTTGTAGCAATTTTGGACTTTGATAAGCTTATCATGTTTGATATGTGGGTTCATAAGAAACCCTGAGTCGGTGTATGTTGAGTGGGCGGCATACAAATCGAATCAATCAATCAAGAAGATAACATCCTATTCCTACTATTTTCTTTGAGAAAGGAAGGTTGGGCAGTAAGATGTCATTGCTATACAGTACTGAATAGTTGATTTAAAAGAGGGTGTAAGAAAGAGATAGGGGGGAGTAGTTAAACAAATTAGGATTTAGAGTAAAATAGGGGACAGCGAACATCTGTGTAGGACTTAACATTTGGTCTTGGATTTGGAGCAGAAAGCCGTCTTGGGTTTTGGCAGGAAACCCCAAAAGTACCCCAGAAAATACCCCTGCACCATCAGATACTGCAGTCAGAGCTGTGAAACCAATTTCTCTCCAGACTCAAAACCTAAAAATCCTTTCTCATGAATACAGGAATCAACATCAGAGTTGGAGGGATCTACTTTTGACCTCCAGTTCAAAGAGAAAGAAGTTCTCCGTGCAGGTGTCGATGGGGCGATTCACACCGTGCTTGAAGCACATCAACTAGACAAAACCAGTTTTGGGACATGTTAAATCAGCTTTCTGAAGAGAAGGGACAACAGGCACGACCCCCAAATGGAAGGCAATGCTTTTCTCTGTTGCGCAAAGCAAAGTGCACGCACACAAAGCAACCAAATTTGACCCATCAAACGGAAGGCAATGCTTGTATCTGTTGCGCAAAGTGCACGCACACAAAGCAACCAAATTTGACCCATCAAACGGAAGGCAATGCTTTTATCTGTTGCGCAAAGTGCACGCACACAAAACAACCAAATTTGACCCATCAAACGGAAGGCAATGCTTTTATCTGTTGCGCAAAGTGCACGCACACAAAGCAACCAAATTTGACCCATCAAACGGAAGGCAATGCTTTTATCTGTTGCGCAAAGTGCACGCACACAAAACAACCAAATTTGACACATCAAACGGAAGGCAATGCTTTTATCTGTTGCGCAAAGTGCACGCACACAAAACAACCAAATTTGACCCATCAAACGGAAGACAATGCTTTTATCTGTTGCGCAAAGCAAAGTGCACGCAAACAAAACAACCAAATTTGACCCATCAAACGGAAGACAATGCTTTTATCTGTTGCGCAAAGTGCACGGACACAAAACAACCAAATTTGACTCATCAAATGGAAGACAATGCTTTTATCTGTTGCGCAAAGCAAAGTGCATGCACACAAAACAACCAAATTTGACCCA
Source organism: Bradypodion pumilum (assembly GCA_035047305.1). Taxonomy (NCBI): domain Eukaryota; kingdom Metazoa; phylum Chordata; class Lepidosauria; order Squamata; family Chamaeleonidae; genus Bradypodion; species Bradypodion pumilum. The sequence goes on from JAWDJD010000018.1 coordinate 6,308,629, forward strand.
TCCGCGGGGCCATTGAAACTTCCCACTGCCTTTGAGACCTTTGCAGCAAAACTCTGGTTCTCTCTTGGAAATCTGAGAAAGGGGCAGACCGGAGATGACCCTAAAGGGCAAGAAACCATTTGCAGTCAGCAATATAACTATGTACCGTCCAAAGCCATTCACCTAATTTCAAGATTGGGGTTTTGTAAAGGGGAGGAAAGAGACACTTTATTTCCCAGTGAATAGCGGCCCGGAAACAAATTATATATAGGCATCTTTTATTGACTGGTGTTTTTATCCATCCTTTGGGATTCCCCAAGCCTTTGAGACAGCAAAATTGGATTCGAAAGCATGTTAACCCTCACCCCATCCCGTAAGTTAAAAGCTGGAAACCCGCTCACCTAAGTTTAACAGGAAACTCAAAAAGTTTCCAGGGAATCAGAATTGGAGCCAGTTCAGCGTTGTCAAAATCATTCAAGATGTGAAGGCAGATGGATGGGTTTAGACTTCCAAGAGTTTTGGGATTTGATTAGACTTGTGGGAAAACAACCCTAAGTTTTGCAGTGAATTGGGGGGGACAGGTCATGAAAAGCATCCTCGTCCCCTCAAAATCTCACCCCAACCCAGTTGGCCATCCATCAAAGAGGCTTCCAAGGCTGTTTCCACTAAAGTTCTCCAGCCTTTGGCATCCTGGTTTCCCGTCAACGGTTAAACTAAAGCATAGATGTCCGCAACCCCATTGGGAACGCTGTATAATAATAAGAAGAAGAAGGGGGGGAAAGCTGAAGGTTTTAATGGGGTTTATTAAAATCTACTTACCCCAACTTTGCAGAAGAAGGCCAAGAAGCAAGCAGAGATTCTGTGTTGACATGCCCCAAATTTAGCAAGCCGGCGGGGGGACATGCATTCAAAAACCCACTCAGTTCCTTTAAAATGGGAGGGGGGGAATCCCACGCAGGTGCACAGGGAAATAAAGATAAGTTTGAGAAAGTTTTCTTTTAGGGGTTTTATGAAGGAAGGTAGCAGGGGGATAAATCCAGATGCATTTTCTTCCGATTCAATTGGACCAGAAAAATAATATATATATTTTAAAAATCTTCTTGGGCTGAAACTTCCCAGTTGTAACTGTGCCTCTTTTTCTGCTTATCTCCTCCACCTCTGATTTTTGGGGAGCGTACCCCCCCTTGCCTTCTCCGTCCTGTCCCGTGTGGTTCTAACTTCGTCACTCAACTGGCCTTTCAGGGAAGAGGGCAGGCCGGCTTATGACGGATTCCCATTGTTTCGCCTTCTTTGAGCATCAGAGAGACATGGACTCAATAGGGTTAGGAGGGCTCTGAGGAGGAGGGGGCAGGCCAGGGTGTGAAAACCAGCTGGGATGGACAGCTACACAATTACAACCGCGCATAAAGATGAGAGGCCAGGAGGGGTCTCGCCTCAACACCCCCCTACCCCCTTCCCTTGGGAAGCATGGATGTATCCAAAGCCTTGGCAACTACAAGTGGACCCTCCCATGTATGAGAAACAGTTCTCAGCTCCCATTTCTGGATTCTATGCACCGCTATGTGCTTGGGACAGGTATGAGCCTCGACTCTGCCAGCTCAGGTCCAGGAAGCATTTTATGGCAGGAACATTCTGGAGGATAAGGTAAAAGTCACCCTTGCTCGAAAGCCAGTCGTATCTGACTCTAAGGTTCAGTGCTCATCCCTTTGTTGCCGTTCAGTCGCACAGTCAACCGTGACAGATTGACATCGTGGGCTGTCTCGCCAACATCTGGCCAGAGGTGAAGCAAAGCTATCCAGAAGTCTGACACCCACTGCAACTGAATCTGGATGGGTTGGCATCCTCTAGGGAGGGTTTTGTTGTGCGATTTTGGCCCAGCTGATTGAGAACTACATTAGAAGAGCATCTGTTTTATTATTGTTGCTAGCAATAATACGAAAGTGAAAAGGAACCCTTTTTGTTTTCAGAATCGGGGGCTGCCGTTAAAAAGGCCCCGCGAGACAGTGGCCTCGAATCCGGCTCAGACTGGTTCTGGTGATGCAGTCTGCAAGGGATAACCCAGGGTGTAAAGGGGCTATATACAGCCTCCTGCCCTAGCCGTAATTCCGGAACGGCTTCCAAGGGCGGGCCGCAGTAGTCTAACCATCTGTCGCGGGTTGGATTTCCTGTAAATATATTTGTGCAAAGTGTGGTGGCATCATTTTGTAGCTGTCCCTGGTACTGAAGGCTAGATCCGAGTGGCGGAAGGGTTGAAGGACATGGTCCATCTTCTAGATCAGGGGTTCCCAACCTTTTCAAGCCAGGGACCGACCGGGTCAGCTCTCTCAGTCAGCTTCAAGGGCCAGCTGGCCATTTTGCCTGCATGATGGAGCTGGCCTTTTTGTCTCAACAGCTTCAAAGGGGTGGCCATTTTGTTGCTCAAATGCCCTTGGAGGGCACCGGGGCTGGATCCAACCCGCAGGCCTTAGGTTGGGAACCCTTGTTCTAGATGAAAGCGGTTCGATCCTCTTTTTTGGCAACATTAGAAACACTAAAGGAAGTGTTGAAGGGGAAACTGGGGGAAGGGGTCGGATCCTGGTTCACCTCACAGCCTCTTGACATCCAAAAAACCTTTTCGGGTCCAGGGAAACCAGGTGTCCGGACTCCTCCGTCCACCGTTGGCCAAGGGTCCAGAGCTTTTCCAAAGTTAATCCTTCCCCTCACTCCAATTTTGTCCCACTTCCTCGTGGCCCCACTGATTGGAGCGAGGGTGCATTTCATTGCACACTTTGTATGCATATTAAAAACCCTGCGATTTTAGTGATACAGACGGAGGATGCGACCCCCAAGGTGACAGGAGAGAAATGCTTCGAAAGCCTACGAGATGGCTGAGCCCTTGAGCCGTGCTTCAGCCGACAGATCCCACTGCCCCCTCCTTTTCTCCCTGCCTCCCTTTCCCAATTCTTTCAACCCCTCTTTATCTTATTAGCTCCAATGAGAGCCCCTGCGGTTACCGGGACGACCAGCCCCATTCATGGTGTCACTTTCACAAGCGGCGGGCCCTATTATCCCCACACAATTGGGCAGCGAGAGCCACTGGCCCCTTTTTATGGCCGAGGTGGAGGGGAGGGGAGGAAAGTCTGGGAGGAAAACAATAGCCATGAAGGAAGGAGAAAAGCAAGAAACAGGTCAGTACTTTCTATCTATCTATCTATCTATCTATCTATTTTGATTGCCAGCCTGTCTGTCTGCATCTGCAGATGTTTCCATGGACATGTGGCAGCCATGACTAAATGCCAGAGTGCATGGAATGCTGTTTACCTTCCTACCCAAGTGGTACCTATTTATCTACTTGAAATTTCCTTGCTTTCAAACTGCTAGGTTAGCAGGAGCTGGGGCAGACGACTGGAGCTCGCTCCATCGTGCAGCACTCGGGTCTCAAACTGCTGACCTTTTAGTCATCAAGTTCAGCATCTTAACCCCTAATCCACCACAGCCCCCTTTTTATTTACAATCTCTCTGCCTGTCTGTCTTGATTGCCAATCTATCTATCTATCCATCTATTCACATTTGTCTCTTGTATCCATCCATCCATCTGTTTTCACTGTCAATAAAAAATCAATATTAATCATAATCACAAATATTTACTATTCTCATTGCCATAGCCCCCTTTATTGTTATCGTCATGGTGACTTAATTAGTTTAATTTAATTAGTTTAATTTAAAACCCTCTCTTTCCTCTCCCGGGATTTGTCCGCTACAGAAGTCACTCCCTCCTTTGTTCGAAACCTCACAACAGTCTTGTAAAGTGGATGAGCACCAAGCAAGGCAGCGCTGGCTCTTCAGCTTTGAAACAAAGATGAGCACTGCACCCTAGAGTCGGATATGACTGGCTTTCGAGCAAGGGAAACCTTTACCTTTAAATAATAGAAAGGGGATCTGGTGGCTTAGCGGTTAAGATGCTAAACTTGATGACAGTAAGGTCGGCAGGTCAGCAGTTTTGAGACCCGAGTGCTGCACAACGGAGTGAGCTCCTGTTGTCTGTCCCAGCTTCTGCCAACGTAGCAGCTTGAAAGCAATAAATTGCAAGCAGATAAAGAAGTAGCACTTCGGTGGGAAGGTAGCCGTGTGTTTAGTTGTGCCTGCCACATGTCCATGGAAACATCTGCAAATGCAGACAGCGCCAGCTCTTTGGCTGTAAACGGGGATGAGGACCGTTTGTGTGTGTGTGTGTTGCAAAATAAACTCACAAAGCATGACAGGGCAGATGCCCTGGGGGAATTCGACAAATTCGGGTTGGGGCGGGCGGGCTGTCCTCTTCAAAACTTTGCATGCAATTCACCCTACGACGGATCAATCGCTCAAATTGCTCAATCGATCCGTTGATTAATCAGCCCGGCGGTAAATCAATCGACGGACAGGAAACAGCAAGAGCTATGGAACAAACTGGTACCAAAAAAAGGGTGTTTATTTGACGCCAAGAGTAGAAAAGGTTTTTTTTGAGAAACCGACAACCACAACTCAACAAACTTTGTGGTTGCGACTAGACATTCTCTCCAATTCCCAAGCCCTCCGAAATAAGGCCCGCGATTCCTTAAATCGGCCGCTGCAGTCGGAGCGAAAGAAGCCTGAGGCAGAAATACAACGTCCTTATCCCTCCCCGCAAGAAAAATATATATCAAAATTTGACCCAAAAAAAATCATCAACCCCGCAGCGTGGAGACAGATCCCTCTGCTCAACGGTCTTGCAAGGTAGGTTCCCCACGTTGGGAAACACAGCTCTAAATCCTTCTGTGGTTCAGATTACACCCCAGTTTGAGCTATAGCAGTGGCTCAAGCAGCTAAGACGCTGACTGGAAGGGGGGAGGTCAGCAGTTCGATACCCGAATACTGCAGGACGGAATGAGCTCCCGTCTCTGTCACAGCTCCTGCCAACCTAGCAGTTCGAAAGCAAGAAATTGCAAGTAGATAAATAGGGACCACTTCGGTGGGAAGGTAAACAGCGTTCCGTGCACTCCGGTGTTTAATCATGCCTGCCAGATGACTACGGGAAACGTCTGCAAAAGCAGACAGCGCTGGCTCTTCGGCTTTGAAACAGAGATGAGCACTGAACCCTAGAGTCGGATACGACTGGCTTTCAAACAAGGGAAACCTTTACCTTAGCCAAAAGGGAGGAATCCTCGCCAAATGTAGACAGTTCCAACTAGGTTTTTCCCAACCTGATTTAAGAAATGGCAGCAAGAAAAGTAAGCGTGGTGAAGCGATGGCCGCCCCCTCGGTATCCACCACCTGAGGCCAAAGCCTCGCTCTACCCAACAGCAGGGCCGGTCTTTGTCGAGGCACTGGGGCAATCAGATAAATTGCTACTTCTGGGGAAGGGGGGTTATGTTACCAGCAGACCAGTGAGATCGTGGAGAGAGTTGGCGGAGAGATAGCAGGGGCTAAACTGGGTTGAAAGAGACCCCCTGGTTGTTTTTACGGCAGACGCCCGGATGGAGGGTGACCACCACCTCACTGCACGCAAAGCTCCCTCCATCACGGAAGAAAGATGGGGGGAAACCTATGAACCAGGGGAATAGTTCTCAGGTTACAATCGAATGTCTCCCGCGACGATCCCCTCCCAGACACGGACGGTCAGCGGCGCATACGTCTTGGTGGCGTTGTCCAGGAAGAAGAGCGGGTTCGAGATGCGGGTTGGGTCAAACCCTTCGGCCGCTAAGTGGACCTTTTGTTGCTTGAAGGTCTCCGTCACTTCTAGGTGGTCCTGAACAAGAGGAACGAGCCAGCGTTAACCACAGTTTTGACCTCTGCTTTCATTTTGGGGGTACAAAGATCCCCCCCCCCACAATTTTATCACTTCTCCCTGGGCAGAAATGAGTTTTTATATGGAAATATATCTGCATATTTATGGCGGCGTCTAGTCATGCCTGCCACATAACCATGGAAGCATCTGCAGACTCAGAAAGCGCTGGCACTTTGGCTATAAATAGAGTGAGCACCGAACCCTAGAGTCAGATACAACTGGCTTTCGTGATGTTTTATATTTTGATTTGTTATATGATATTTAGAAATAAGAACTGGGTAATTAATTAATATGGGTTATATGTATGAAAGTTAGATAATTTTGTATAGAGAGTAAGAAAAAATATCACATAAAGTTTAAAAATATGACAGATACCCATCGTCCTGATCCAGCAGGCCGTTTGGGGCATGATGGGCGGTGTAGTATGCCCCATCCAAAGGAAAGAACAGCTCCAATTCAGTGCTGATTGATTGATTTAAAATATTTTTATCTCATTTTCTCCATAAAGGTGGCTTTTACGAATCCGCCCGCTATTCATCCGCACGCAAAATGTGACCCCTTCCCAAACGCACCCTAAACCGGTTATTTGGGAGGGAGGGAGGAGGACTCTGTACCTTGATGCGCAAGAACTGGGGCCGGGCATAGGGAGCCAGAAACTCCGTAACGTGGGCATAAAGTTGGTCGCCGTCAAACTCTCGCCCCGGCTGCAACACCACGGTGGCCATCCCGGCGCGACCCTCGTGTCCTAGAAGGGTCAGAAAGCAGGCGGATATGCTTGTGCTAAAGCCAAGAGAGCATCTGAGAATGCACAAAGAGCATTTCTTCTCCAAGAAATGAAGCCGTGATCCCACCCCCACCCCCGGCAACATCCCTCACAATGCTACAAATCAAGGCAGTTGTTATTGCAACAATTTTGACGTCCCTAAGAAAATGTTCAGAGTTTCCCAAAGGCTTGACATTCTTTACCTCAACTGGTCTCTATCTCAAAGGCCAGGCAAAGCACTGGTAGATGGTAGTTGCCAACCCTATATCTTATTTTAGAGGGGGTGGGGCCCTCGCCCATACTGTCTTCTTTGTCGGAAAGTACCTGAAACCGTGACACCGTAGACCGTGACTTCCTGTAGGCTCTCCAAAGCACCCAGAATCTCGCCCACTTCTGTCGTGGAAACATTCTCCCCTTTCCATCTGCGATAGTGATGGAGGGAGAGAGTTATAGGGTTAGTTTACAGGGTTAGGAGGAACGACGTTGCCAAGGCGCACTGTTGAAGGAGCAGCTTGGGAAAAGAGATTTTCTTTGCAAGACCCAAACTGCCAAAGGAAGGAAGGAAGGTAGGTAGGTCAGTTAGTTGGTTGACTGGTTGAATTTTTATACCATCCTTCAAGGATATTCTCCCACTCTGAGCAGTGTATATTAGTTAAAAGCAGAAATATACAAGCCATAGGTTTCAAGCATAGAGAACTAGAGAACCGCCTGCCTGTGGATTTAAGAATCTTCCATTTATTTATTTTTTAAAGGATGAATTGGTGTCGGCGGCTGGATCTGGCCCAAGGGCCGTCGTTTGGGCACCCCGGGATTAAGCAGAGAAAAAGGCGGGTTAAAATCTATCTCATCCTGTTGCAAAACAGATTGCAAGGTGAATTTTACTTCTGATTCCGATGGGAGAAACCACTTGACCGGCCCATGGCCTGAAAAGTTGGGGCACCCCTGATCTATACTGTGCTGTATAGAATTTGCTTCGGAGAATCCTTTTTAACAGGGAGCTCCCCCTTGTGGTGAGTTTTGCATTTGCATTTTGAGCAAAGGGGGGAAAAGCCGATTTTCCTTTACTTGTTTAAAAACGTACCGGAAAGTGTCGCCGATCCGGTCCCAAAAACTGACAAAGCCTTGGGCGTTCTGCACCATCAGGTCTCCGGTGTTTAAATAGATGTCACCGTTGGCGAAAACGCCATGGAGAAGTTTGGCTTCGGACAACTTTGGGTCACCGGCATATCCGTGGAATGGTTTCTGCTGTGTCACAGGTACAACCAGGAGCCCCGGCTCATCTGTGGTCAAAGCAAGGAAAGGCACGATCTTTCTCTAGAAACAACAAGACTGCAGGGTAGGACAGATCTGAGGTTTTTTTTTGTGGGGTCCAATCTTGCATGCTGCCTATAGTTGGAATGATTGGGATGGATTTTTGGTGAGGTTGGGTAACGCCGTACGTATCCAACACTAACCAATATGCCTTTCTGGCTCTGAATTCACAAAGAAACCCGACTCTCGCTGCCCTGTGTTCTTGCCCTCTCTTTTTTCACTTGTTAGCAGATGTTTGTTGTTGTTGGTTAAGTTCTTTTGGCTACGAGCATGCATGCAATAAAGATAGCAACATGCACACATCTGTCATTCCAAGTAACTGTAAGTAAAGGAATGGTATTCTCCAGTTCTAACAGCAACCTCCTTGAATTTGGTTAAAAACCAAACCATGGTCTCAGAGGGATTTGTTGAGATTTTTGAGTGCTAGTTAGTGAGAAAGTGGTGGAGTCTGGGAGACTTGTTACTATTCTCCTGTGCAGCTCTCTGCACTCCTACCGTGCCGCTGTAGGGAATTTGACTAGAAATTCAAAACTTTGCCACAGGATGCCGTGGTCCTTTGGAACTCCCCACCCCAGGGAATTAGCCCTCTTTACTTACCAGGGCCCACTCGGACACACCGCCCGGCTTCATCCTTGATCGGCGCTTCCTGGAGTAAGTCATAACGAATCAGCTCAAAGGGGCTGAAAAGCTGTGGGGAACAGCAATGATCGTCAAGAGACAGCATCGGCTAATGGTTAGAACAGGGGTTCCCAACCTTTTCAAACTGGGGGCCAGGTCACGCTCTCTCAGTCAGCTTCAAGGGCCAGATGGCCATTTTGCCCTACCTGCACGATGGAGGCAGCCATTTTGTCCCAACAGCTTCAAATGGGCAGCTATTTTGTTTCTCGAATGCCCTTGGAGCAGTGGGGGGGGGGGGCAAATGAAATGGCACCAGGGGCGGATCTGGCCCACAGGCCTTAGGTTGGAATCCCCTGGGTTAGAACAAAGATGGTCCATAGGGAATCCTCCATATACAGGTCACCACCCCCATAAACACAGGAGATACAGTCTGAGACCTACTGCAGACAGTTGAAACCGTGGATAACAGCAAAGTTTATCATTTGCATTGCAGACAGTGGCCTCTAGTGGCCACCTCTGGTAATGCACTATATATATAAAATTATATATATATAATTTTTTGAGTGCTAGTTATTGAGAAAGGGAGGGACTCTGGGAGACTTGTTACTATTCTTTTCTGAGGGTCCCTCCAAACTTCTGCTGTGCAGCTAAAGGGAATTTCGCTAGAGATTCAAAACTTTGCAAATGAATCTTATTACACCCGCAGATAACTGAACCCATGGATACGGGATCGGGAGACAACGTGTATTTGTGGAACCACAACTCCCAGATTCCACAACCCTGGGCTGTGACCCCCTAGGGGCAATCGGGAAATGAAGTCCAATAATTTCCAGACAGCCAGACCCCACGAACCTCACCTTATAAAGCCAGGAGCCACGGCCCAGGGCCCCTACAGTCCCGGTGTAATTGAATAAGCTCACACTTCCTTCCGTCTGGCCATACGTTTCCACCACCCGGAGGTTGCCAAAGCGGCGCAGGAATTCCCGCCACACGTCTGGCCGAAGCCCGCTGCCCACCGCCATGCGTAAGCTGTGTTTTCTGTCTTCGGGGCTCTATAAAAGGGGCAAAAGATGGGAATCAGTATTTACAGACGTGACTAAACAGAATGAAATCTTGGGTCCCTAATAAGAGACTAACTTACTTACTTCAGGGAACAAATAAATATGTAAATATTAGAACTGTCATGTTTACTGTTGGGATCATCCAAAAGAGAAGGTGTTTTATTGATCAGATAGGAGTTACATGCAAAGGAGGGTAAATTTGTTGAGTAAATTTTATACTGTATCTCGCTTTATTACGATGGCATTATTCGAATTTTAATCTGTTTTTAGTTCTCTTTTTTGTAAAAATATTTTATCCAATGTATCATATCACATTTTAATCTGATAGGGTCAGATGACTAATAAGTTAATAAGGGAAACTGGGTACTGGAATCTTGGGAATTGGGTTTGAGCCACTGAGCCAGGCAAAGTCTTCCAAGACGGGATGATTTTTATATATAATCAATCAATCTATGTATCTCAGGAGTTCTCAACCTTTTTATGCCGGGGGCCGGGTCACGCTCCTTCAGACAGCTTCGGGGGCCAGATGGCCATTTTGCCCTTCCTCCACCACATGGCACTTCCTGGTGTGGTGAAGGCAGTGGGAGGCCACATGAAATGGCACCATGGGCCACATCCATCCTGTGGGCCACAGGTTGAGAATCCATGAGACAGATAGATGGATGGAATATATATAAACATTGTAAGCCACCCTCAGTGGTACTTACACCAAGAGTGAGGTATAAATGTAAATGAATGAATGAATGAATAAACACTACCTTAACAGTTCTAAGGTCCTTGGTAAGGGCCTGAACTATTAACTTCATACCTGTCCTCAATTGTGAATCAAATAGTATGATGATGATGATGATGATGATGATAAGAAGGAGGAGGATCCTTTAATATCATATTATGTAAAAAAATACCCTCTCTGAGAAGGTATTTAGAGAAATAATGTCCACAGACCTCTAGAAATCATTTTGTCCACACTACTGACATGGAGTGCAACTCTAAAAAAATTGATATATTGATGGAATCAAGAATGAGGAGGATGAGGTGGTGGTGGTGGTGGTAGTGGTAGTAGTCTTCTGAGGCCAGCCCAGCAAATTCAAACTCATCCCCACCCCTTGTTGACGGTACTTGCCGGAGGCTGGTTGACGAGATATCGGCAGAGTTCCCCAATGTACTGGAAGATGGTCACCCCATCGCGCCGGCAGTCAGGCCAAAACTGGCTAGCTGAGAATTTTTGCTTGAGGACGCACGTGGCCCCTGGCAAGAGGGGGGGAAAAAGGAACTTTTGACATGGGAGGCATGAAGGAAGACAACAGATGACGAGAGCTCACTCTATCGTACAGCACTCAGGTCTCAAACTGTTGACCTGTCAACCTTCCTTCCAGTCGTCAAGTTCAGCGTTTTAACCACTAAGCCATCGCAGTTGCCAAGAAATAAATACCCCTGTAGACGTAGGGCAGCAAGCAGAAGACGACTCACAAAAAAAAAGTAAATAAACAGTATTTTGAAGACTCAGTTCTTCATATTCTGAATTTTGAAGACTTGGTTCTTGATTTCACAACAGAAAGCAACCAGTCAACTGCTAAGAAACCGTACGGATCACCAAACAGACACTTCCCAAAGCTTACCAATGCCCATCGTGCCGATGATCCCCAAGAGGCTCCCGGCCATGTGGTAGAGTGGCAGGGAGATGTAGATGACGTCCGAGCTGGAGGCTCCCACCAGATCATAAAATCCTAAACATAGGATGGCCTTCATGTGGCTGATTCGCGCTGCCTTGGGAAGCCCTGGAAGGATGAGAAGAACAGAGCAGAAAAATGAAGATCTGGAAGTATGAATCTCTGGACCAGGAATGGTCTTGAGGACATCTAGTAGGGCTCCATGACACCACACCCTGATAGAAACCATCTCACTGGGAACTAACCCTACCTGTGGTCCCGGAGGTGAAGATATAGAGGCACGTGTCCAGCAAATTCTTCGGGGTGGAAAACTCAGAGGGTAACGGCTCATCCGATGCTTCCTCCAGCAGAGGGTCAACTCTGATGACCCCAGGAGGGTAGTCCCCTTTCCCAAGGACCCACACAGTGATGCCCATGTCTTTGAGGCTGGGCAAGATGGGGTCTACAGCTTCAAAAAGGTCTACAATGCAAAGAGGAAAGGGTGAGACGCTGTTCTGGTCCAGGTGGTCAGTTGGGGTCAGTAACCACAGTTCCCCAAAGACTGGGCCCCCAAAAGGGCAGAAACATCCTCATCATAAAATATTGGTGATGCTCAAGTCCTGGACCTAAATATGGAGAGAAGTGTCATCATTAGTGGCCACCATGCAAAAGAAAGACATTGCCTCATTTGGATTCGGATTGGACATACTGCACTTGTTTGCCTAGCCCAGACCAAATTTTTTGATTTTTGATTATTTTTTAGATCAATGGGTCCCATTTACTGCCGGGCTAACCACAAGACAGGATGAGCTTGGGTGACCTTCCAGGCTTTCTCCGCTGGCCCGAAGTCGGGGTCATTAGTCACGGTCGGAAGCCGTCCACTGGCCCCTGCGTTCCCAGCCGCCAGGGCCCGGCAGCGATGACCCAGTTTGATCCCCTTTGTCCGCTTGCGGCCAATTCAACCGGCCCGGCCAAGCGTCGACGGCTGCAATGTTCCCCCCCCCCCCAGTTCGTTAAGATGCCCGAGTAGTCCCTCGACGTCAGGCCGCAAAAGTGGAGGAGCGTTTAATTAGAGTTTCAAAACACCCCGGCTTGGGAAAACACATAGAGCCTCTTCAGCGATGCAGAACTAAAGGTCACCGGGGAGAGGAGAACCAACTGCAAAATTAAAAATATTCTGTTAACAATGAAGGAAGTGTTTCGCTCTCTCTTTCTTTCTCCCTCCTGACCGAGATTTCACGCCAAATTCGCCCGGCGCAAAGCGTCCTCAGGGAATCCAAAACAACCACAATTCAAGAGCAGATGCAGAATGTATGTCGACCACTGGGAGGCAGATATCTACAGCTCTCCCACCCCAAAAGTAACTTTTTAAGCACAGGATGGTCCATCAAGACCCAAGATAGCTAGAGGTTTTCTGGACAGAGAGCCCCATTCACCACAATATCACGTTTCCAAGCTCCGTAACCCCCCCCCCAAAGGTTGATCATCCCATCTGACGCTGCGGTCCAAATTCTATGGAGATCCACCCCAGAGAATCCACTGGTCTATAAGGGAGATCTTCTTCTTTGCTTCCTCTTTTACCCCATCAGGTGTCGAGGGAGATAAAAAGTTCTTGTTCTGTCCTCCACCAACATTATTTTGTGTTCCCATAATGTTGCTCTGATGTTGTCTCCCCACCTTCCTCTGGGTCTGCCTCGCGGTCTTTGTCCTTCTTCTCCTCTTTCCACAAAAGCCTTGTATGGTACGGAAGTCAAAGACATCCTCTCTATATGGACAAACCATGTTATTTGTGCAAGATTGGCTCTGTTCCCATTCCGCCCCTTCCATCACGTCCTGGGGTAGCCAACAGAATCTCAGATTGGGTCAGCCTTTGGTCGTCTATCACGCCGGGTCTTCATGAACAAAGATCTAACAGTTCATACAAAGCCCATGGTATACCAAGCTGCTGTTGCCTCAACGTTATTGTATGGCTGTGAAACATGGGCCCTCTATCACTGAGACATCAAAAAGCTTGGGCGTTTCCACCAACAGACGCTAACGTCCATCTTGAACATCGAGTGGGATGACTATGTCACCAACATCACAGTTCTCAAGAAGGCACATGTAAACAGCACTGAAGCTTCCATCGTAGGGCATGGATAGGGCATGTCCACCATATGGACGGTTCCAGGTTTTGTCGTCAAATTCTTATGGGGAGCCTAGCTCTGGTACAAGAGCTCATAGAGCTCCTTTGAAGCATTATAAGGACCAGCTGAAACAAACCATGAAGGTGTCAGGTATAAACCCACAAATCTGGGAGGCAGTGGCCGTAGATCGCCCACTTTGGCGCCAAACCCTCCCTTCGAAGGGGAACGCCACAGACATGAAGAGGCTAAGTATGGAAGCTTCGTCAAACTCAACCTCGCCGCCCATCATCTATTCAGTGTAATGTGTGTGTGCCAGGATCGGTTTATTGAGTCACCAGAGACACATCCATCAATGGAGAAAATGACATCCAGGAACAGGGAAAAAAATGTATGCTCGGGTACAAGTAGAAGCCAACGACGATGACACTGGCAGTTCTTATCCTCGCAACAACCTCCGCTTCTCATTCCCCTTCCTCGGTTGGATATTTGGCTAGACTGCTCTTGAATGCGGTGATCAGATTCTGCAAGCCTTGAGCCGAGCCGAGCTAACCCTCAAGAGGTTTTACTAACATTTTCCTTCCGTCGGGGTCTGCCACGCAGGAGATCACACACTGAAGTCCCTCAAACAGCATTAATAACAAAAACTGGAAATTAGTTTTGAAAAACAGCATTGGACTGCCCGATTTTTTCAATTCTGGCTTGGCAGCAAAGGAGTCTTTGATCCGATCCAATTTTTTTCCCTACGGCTCGATTCTACCGAGGGAGGAAAAATTTGGCCCCACAGGGAAAACAAAGAAAGGATTAAATTAGTTTCCGCCTTGCCACAATGTAACCCAACTAAACATTTCAAGGCAATTTGCAGAGTCTGTGAGTGTCAACAGGCCAAACAGACTCACCGAGGGGGGGACCCAAGTGGCAAAGAAGCGTGAAAAACAACACTGGAAGGTAATCGATGCTTCTCAACTTCTCTGTGCATGCACAGAGTGTCCTAAGAGACCATACTGAAACTAATCTGCCTGGTTTATCGGCATATCGCAGCGCTGACATTCTGCTTATCGTTCCACACTGGGAATCGTAAATCTCCCTTAAGCTTTGGAGGGACTTTTCTTCTAAGTTGGTCAGTTGTCTTCACTGTCCCCCGTCCCCCCCCCCCGGTCCCTTGATGAGTCTCCATTCTGGGAGATCCTGCCCCATTCCAAAAAGAAAGAAGCCCATCTGCCACATCTTCACACGATAGAGCACTTTGCCATTATCCATAGAACAGCCAAAGAGAATCACTGCAGTCCTGTCACAACTCTCCATGAGTCTCTGCGATGGATTGTTTTGTTTTGCTGCAGCAGGGGGGGCGAACCCGGTGCCTCTATATGACAGATATTCCATCTGTTTACTATGTATGGGACTAGGGTTACATGCCAATCCTGCAACCTAACAGCCTGGAAGCAAAAATAAAAATAAAAAATGCAAGTAGATAAACAGGTACCGCTTGGGCGGGAAAGGTAACAGTTTTCCATGTACTCCGGCATCTAGTCATGCCTGCCACATGATCATGGAAACGTCTGTGGACAGCGCTGGATCGGAGATGAGTGCCGAACCCTAGAGTCAGATACGACTGGCTCTTGAGCGAGGGATAGATAAATTTTGTGTCAGAAATTACTCTGGGTTGAAAGGATTTTTGCTGGAGAAACTCCACTCAGGGGACACCCGAATGAGTCGCCTTTCATGTCCCCAAGATCTGTCGTGCAGACCTCAGGTATAACCCCGACCTTCCAGTCTCCAAGCTCTTAACCACTATGCCACTGCAGTGCTGTATGAACAAGGGAGAAATGTGTTGTTTTTTGTAGACTGAATTTTGTACATTGCATTATTGTGTATTTACTTGGTATATTGTTCCGCAGGGTCTGCGGAACTCACCACCACCAGATGTTGTCATTAGACCTCCTGGTCAGTTTCTCAGATTATGGGGATGTAAACCCCCAGGAGCCCACACACACACAATTTTTTGTAAGCCACCCTGAGTCAGCGTATGCTGAGTGGGCGGCATACAAATCGAATAACTCAATCAAACATCAATCTAGGAAGGGTCTGCGGCACTCACCGCCACCAGATGTTGACATTAGGCCGATTGGGAAGAATCCTGGTCAGTGGGTAGCGTACAAATCGAATAACTCAATCAAACATCAATCTAGGAAGGGTCTGCGGAACTCACCGCCACCAGTTGTTGACATTAGACCAATTGGGAAGAATCCTGGTCAGTGGGTGGCATACAAATCGAATAACTACAATCAAATATCAATCTAGGAAGGGTCTGCGGAACTCACCGCCACCAGATGTTGACATTAGACCAATTGGGAAGAATCCTGGTCAGTGGGCGGTGTACAAATCGAATAACTCAATCAAACATCAATCTAGGAAGAGTCTGCGGAACTCACCGCCACCAGATGTTGACATTAGACCAATTGGGAAGAATCCTGGTCAGTGGGCAGTGTACAAATCGAATAACTTCAATCAAACATCAATCTAGGAAGGGTCTGCGGAACTCACCGCCACCAGATGTTGACATTAGACCTCCTGGTCAGTTTCTCAGATGATGGGGATGTAAACCCCCAGGAGCCCACACACACACACACCCCAAAGTACCACTCACCCACCCACACATAGACAAAAAAAAGTCCAACTTACCGTTTGCCACCAGGATCGCTTGCGCCTCGCAGGCGCGCAAGCAGTGGATCAGAGCCCCGCGGCGCAAGGCGGTGCCCAGGAAAGCGGGCACGACGCCCAGCTTGGCCAGCCCGATCCATGCCCAGACGAAAGCCGGCTGGTTGCCCACGAAGAGGGCCACCACTCGCCCCCGGGGCCCTTCCGACTCCGGTTTGTCCAGGGCGGCCCAGAGCGCGCGGCCCATCCGGTTGCTCTCGTGCTCCGCCTGGGCGTAAGTGAAGCTCCGCTCGGGCGCTCGAAGGAAAACCTTGCCCGGCGCCTGGGCTCGGGCCAGGGCTCCGAATCGCTGCGCCAGGCTGCGCCCGTCCCCGGCCAGGAGCCGGTGGCTGCATCGCCAAGCGCGCAGCAGGAAAGCCACGTCGGCCCACGCGTGGGGCCAGACGAGGCGCCAGGCCAGCAGGAGCCCCAAGAGGAGGCTGCTGGCCACCCCTAGGAGCCCTCCAGCGGTGGCCCACATCACGGACACCCCCCAAGCCCAACCAGGGCACCCGGGCTAGACCGGCTCAAACTAGCCAGGCAACTAGGAGGGGACCACCAAGGCTCTCCTCGACGCGCGCTAGGGCGCACGAAAGGGCTGGGCGCGTAGTAGAAAGAGGCGGAACGGGAGGCGGCCGAGGGCCTTTTGGAGGCAGCCAGCTCCGCCTCTGGGAAGCCACAGGGGAGGGGGAGAAAGGGGGGTCCTCCCTTCGTCCTCCCCTCCCTTCCCCTGCCTTCCTCCGGGCTTCGATCTCCTCCCCACCCAGCCGCACGCCATGCGCCCAGGCTTGGGAAGAGCCAAGAGGAGAGGCGCCGTCTGGTGGCCGGCCAGGCTTGGCCATCCGCTGCCAACCAAGGAGGATGATCCGAGAGATGATGATTTCCTTTGTTGTTCAGTGGCACAGTCGATTCCGACCCTTTGCGACCCCATGGACCATTGTCCTCCACGCACCTCTGTCCACCATCCTCCTCAGCATGCCCAGCTCTGTGCCCATTGCGTCTACAATACCATCTCATCGTTGGACGCCCCCTTCTTCTCTTGCCCTCCACCTTTCCCAGCATCAAAGCCTTCTCAAGTGAGTCCTCCCTTCTCATTTGATGTCCAAAGTACTTTAGCTTCATCTTCACTATTTGCCCCTCCAATGAACAGTCAGGGTCGATTTCTTCTAATATTGACCTGTTTGTTCTCCTCACTGTCCAGGGGACTCTCAAAACTCCTCCAACACCACATCTCAAAGGCGTCTATTCTGCGTTCAGCTTTCCTAATGGTCCAGCTCTCACACCCATACATTACCACCGGGAATACCATTGCTTTGATTATGCGAATTTTTGTTTTCAAGGCGATGTCTCTGCTTTTCACTATGTTCCCCAGGTTTCTCATGGCTTGTCTCCCCATAATCAGTTGTCTTTTTATTTCATGGCTACAGTCGCCATCTGTAGTGATCTTAGATCTCCCTCTTTCGTCTCCCGAGAATATACAGATAGAAATACAGTATCAGAGAGTAAACAAAACAAATAAAAAAAAGACAAAAGATAAAGGCAAAAAGTTTTTATTGTTGTTTTGACTGTATGAGTGATTTTTTTTATATCTTGTATTTTTGATGACTTTTGTATGAATTATGTTATTGATATGTATTACTTTGCTTATGTAAACCGCTTTGAGTCACCCATTGTGGTCGAAAAAAGCGGTATATAAATTAAACTTCGATTCGATTCGATACCCTCAAGATTGTTTCTTTTTCTTCTTCCATATCTAGGCGAGAGGCGACACTGCCAGAACGAAGGCACCTTTGGGTGAGTTCATTCTGCAGTTCCCTTGCCTCACCTAGTGTGAGAAAGATTGGCTGGCCGTTAAGGGACGGAATCAGATTATTACTTTTCTGAAGTGGGGGGGGGGGGGCAAAAAACAGATTTGCATTTCTAGGCATTGCGTGCAGCAAAGGAGGGTGCCTAAGCAGACCCACAGAAAGGTAAAAGGTAAAAGTTGCCCTTGCTCGAAAGCCAGTCATATCCAACTCTAGGGTTCAGTGCTCATCTCTGTTTATAGCCAAAGAGCCAGCGCTGTCTGCATTTGCAGACGTTTCCGTGGACATGTGGCAGGCATGCCTCAACACCGGAGTGCACAGAATGCTATTTTAACCTTCCCACCTATTTAGCTACTTGCAATTTTCTGCTTTCTAACTGGTAGGTTGGCAGGAGCTGGGACAGATGACGGGAGCTCACTCCGTTGTGCAGCACTCGGGTCTCAAACTGCTGACCTTTCAGTCATCACTTCGGCATCTTAACCACTAAAAGCCACCACAGTCAAACAAAAGTTCAAATCCTGCTTTCTCAAGGTTTAAACACCCTCTCCTGAAAGAGCAACGAACACCAGCAAAGTTATAAAGGAAACCTAGCTATATTCTCTCCCACAAAACCATCAGGCTGTGTCGGCCAACAAACTCCATCATCTCCAGCCAAGTTGGGTTTGGGGTAGAGAATACCAGACTAAATGGACCGATGCTCTGATTTAACCAGAAGCTGCCTTTCTCCGTGAAGTCTAGCAGATAATTCAATTTAATCAGCAGCTACCAAAGCAAACTAAAGAAGAGATTCCAATTTCCGTGATAAGGAACTGCTTGGAGAGGGTTTGAAGTGGAAATTGCAGACAACTTTGGATCGAAAATCAAAGTACCGAGTGTTTAACCTTTGGCATTCCTCGTCGCCGTGTTTTGGACATCGGCGGAAACAACAGCCCAGAATATATCAGCAGACAATCCTTTTATGATGACTGGCAAAAATTCTACCACGGTACGAGAGCGTCCGGGTTCTGCAGAACGCTTCGTCGCCCGAGGCAGTGTGTGCAAAGTAAGCTTTGCAAAGTACCCGACGAAACATTTTGGAGAACCCCAAAGTCTGCACACTGTCGGGGCTTTTAAAAAACAATCCCCCCCCTCCTGCCTGGGTTTGGTGAAGAATCCTGTAGAAATCCCCAAGCTAGCTCACTACTGATCCATGACGGCAAAATATATATTTGGTCACACGCCGTCCAGTGGGAGAATATCCCAAATGGGTGGGATATAATAATATAATAAATATAATATAATAATAAAATAAAATAATCAGGTGTCTTTTTTCACTCCAGATCATATCTCCACATGTTTACTTTTTTTAAAAAAAAAATCTGTATACATTAATGGCTACTAATTGCAAACAGGGCCTGTTTTCGCCTGTGCTGAAGTTGTTAGCGAGGTTCCCCCTTCCAAATTTTTTTCTTTACATCTGGCAATTATTAGAACCCAAAACAGCCCCCCCCCCAAAAAAAGAACAACCCCATTTTGCCAATTTGTCAAATTATTGGCAGATGATGATGATGACGGTTTCAACCCACGGGGCTTTCAAGCCGATTCATTGCCCAAGAACTACATTTTAGTTCCTGCTCAAAAAGTTTCGGCATCCTCCCTAACCTTTCCCCTACTTAAATCTAGCTTCTTTCCAAAGCTTTTTTGTTTTAATTTGCAAGCTACCAGTTGTGCAGATGTTTGGAAAGGAAACCGGAGCAAAAGCAAAACTTTCTACACCCCTTTTTCGGTCCTTTCCCTCCCTATTTCCGAAATTAAAAAAAATTATGGGAAACATTCCTTTCTTCAAAAGAAAGGGGGGTGCCAATCCAACCGGCAAACATGCACAGAAAAAAACCGGATTACAAACCCACAATTGTTCATCCCCGGGTGGAAAAATCAAGATGTGATTGTGAAAATCAGAATTAATCAAGTTGTCTAATTATATAGAAATGAAGTCTTTTGATTACACTTATCCAAACACTACAAGCACCGTATCGCTAAAGCCAGTTACGTTTCTAATTTATGTTCATTTTAAATCACATAGCGCATTAATTGCTTTGTTATGGCTTGTGCATGAAATCATGTAAAAGAAAGTGGCATTTAACCTTTTTATAGCCAGTCAAAAGCTACCATAGAAGTTACATTTTAAGTAGTGATCACCTTGTAAGATTGTATTTTCTTTCTAAAACATTTTAAGGGTAAATGTGCATTGCTCATTAATATGCAGTTCACTATATCTTTTGTTCACTATATCATGGCCTGACGCCATAGTATTTAATTATCCATAACTACTTTTAGTAGTTGATTGTTCAGTTAATTGCTGATTTAAGCTACGAACGAGTCTACGACGCCTTATTATCCACTCATTATTTTCATTTTGCAAAAGTCGTCCCGTTTTTACGACTCTCTGGATTGTTTCTATTCTTGCTGTGGAGCTTCACTCTCAATGGCGGCTTGTTTAATCTCCGTTTAGTTTTGTCAACCCGAAATGTTTGAACGGGCCTATTGTTTCTTAAGGACCGTTTATTTAAACAGCATTGATGTGTCCTGTAATTGTTAATGAATTGCAGTAGAATCCCACATAACGAAAATACTTCGTTCTGCGAGTTGCATCGCTACGCGAGTCCCCCCCCCCCCGTTATGCGAAGCGAATGGGAGATGCCCAAAAAATGTTCGTTATCTGGGATTCCCATAGACCGGGTATACCCCAGGTACCAAAAACCCCGCATAACGAACAAATTTTTCCCTTATGCGGGGTATCGCCCTTGCATAACGAACGCTTCGTTATGCGAATTTTCATTATGCAAAGCATTCGTTATGCGGGGTATTACTGTATCTTAAAGCGTCTCTGTATTATGTAAACTTCTTTGGGTGCCTGTGAAGGGCCAGTTTTCCTTCTAGAGGGGTGGACAAAAAAATACTTTTCTTTATTTTTACTTCTCTTTTTGCCTTTTCTCCTACTTCCAAATTTCATTCTCAATTGACTGCTTCCAATTTTATGGCAATTGTACGAATCAAGGACTGCCGAAATATCACCGTCAACAAGCTTAAATCTTAAAAGGCAAAGTTTTCCCCTGCTCAAAGGTCAGACGAGTCTGACTCTAGGGTACAATGTTCATCTCTGTGGTCATGTGGCAGATACCAAAGTGCATGAAACACTATTACCTTTACCACCAAAGTGGTACAAATTCATCTACTTACAATTTCTTGCTTCCAATCGGCTAGGTTGACGAGCGCACTCCGTCGTGCAGCACTCGAGTCTCAAACTGACCTGACGACCTTCCAGTCATCAAGTTCAGTGTCTTAACCACTAAGTCACTTAAATCTTAAACTTAAATCTTACGTCTTCCTTAAACCCCTTTCTCGTAATATTATTTTTATCTTACATCTGTCTAATCCTGATCTTCTAAATCCTTTCTTTTTCCCTTTCCGCGCAAGGCGGTTGCAAGAGCTCAGACCAAACTCCACTAATGACCAGCAGACAAGTTAGAAGACACCTAAGAAAGCAAAGCGTCTTTTGACTAGCCGAAAAGTATCAGAAATTAAAATAATAATAATAATAAACTGGGCTTACCGCTTGCCGAAAAAACCTCCATCTGCCATTAGAAAAAGTCCCCTTTCGCTGGTTCCCCTGCATGAATTTTAGTCCGACCCCTTAACCCAGTGCAAAAAAAATGAGAGAGAAGCCAGGTAGCTTGTACAAAAAGGTGTTGCCAGGTATTTTTATTATTATTATTGTCTCTTTTAAAAATCATTTAAAAATGATAATCTCTTGTCGGGATAAATCAGGGGAATTAAAAATATAACTAGCCATTTCATTGTGTCCACCTGTCGCCCTTCTTCCGAAACCCTCCCCAACGCCCAGAAGCTCTTCCGAGAGGTTGTTGGACTGAAGATGCTCTCTGGAGCAGGACCTCTTGGGCATCTGTTGTGTGTATGATTTTTTTATGGGAACAGGGGGCAGATGTGGGAATATGGGGAGGAGAATCCTTCTCAGCCAGGGCTACGTTTGCTGTGCGAGGAGTGTGTGAGAAAGTGGTAGTAAATCAAGCCTCCCAGGAGAGGAAAATGGGAGTGCTTGAGATGTGACCAGTGCCCAAAATGCTCTCCTCGAAGGGAATGAAAACAGCTAAAAATCTCCCCCCTTTGGCATCGAAAAATCAGAGCAAAGTGGGACAAATTTTGATAAATTTGGAAATGGATTCGTACGGCCCACAGTGGGGATGGCTGGAAAGGGCAACCCCCCCATCTCTGGAAAATCCCCTGTCCCTATGGCACAATCCTCAACCCAACCCAACAGCTCTCTGGGCAGAAGCACCGGCGGAAGGAACGTTGCAGTTCACACAATTTATTTACATTTCCGAGGAGAGAAGAGTCAGGGTCATTTCCGAGTCAGGGTGGTTGGGTGGTCTGGTACAGTCCTCTTGGAGCCTGGCCGCCTCTTGGGGACACTTAAGGCAGGGCTTGTAAAGGGGGTTAAGATGTTGGAAATCTGCAGGTGAAAGGCGGAAGGTGGAAGGGCCGAGGAGAGGAAAGTGCCCCGATTGGAGAGTGGATTGTGCATGGAGAGAGTGAAGACGGAGGCCTAAATGGTTTGGCTGCTTAAGAGGGGAAGAAAAGGGTTATATCAGAACATCCGAGTCCCAATGATGTCTTGTTAGTCTTGAACGTCGCCTTAGCAGCCAACGTCGACGTCTAAGCCACTCTCAGTCCAGCCTCTTGACTTGCTGTCCCCTTCGTTTGCGGCGTGAACAAGCCCATCGGTGTGGCGGGAAAGGGCACCGTGAGCTTCGGACAGCTCGACCTCCCACCCCGTCCCCTGGTGTGTTTTCTCCACCCCTCAGTCACTGTCGGAGCCGATGGCTGAGGATCCTTTCCGCTTCCGTTTTGTCGGTTTGGGTTTGGTGTCTTCTTCCTCCTAAAGGCAGAGAAAGAGATCATTGATCAGCGTTTGCTGAGGGATTTCCAACTGCTGTATGACGAAACTTTCAGAACGAGGGTAGACGATAAAACTGCTTGTGAATATGTCAGTGACAGGAGCCTGGAAGAGGACGGTAGGGAGGAAATAAAGATCACCTTTGCTCGAAAGCCAGTCGTGTCTGACTCTACGGTGCGGTGCTCATCTGTTTATAGCAGGGGTTCCCAACCTTTTCAAGCTGAGGGCCGGGTCATGCTCTCTGTCAGCTATGAGGGCCAGACAGCCATTTTGCCCTACCAGCACAATGGGGGTGGCCATTTTGTCCCAACAATTTCAAAGGGGTGGCCATTTTGTTTCTTGAATGCCCTTGGAGGGGTGGGGGGCCACATGAGATGGTGCAGTGGGACAGATCCAGCCTACGAGTCTTAGGTTGGGAACCCCATATTTATAGCCAAAGAGCTAATGCTGTCTACATCTGGAACGCACGGAACACTGTTACCTTTCCTGTCAAAGCAGTACCTATTTATCTACTTGTAATTTTCTTGCTTTTGAACTGCTTAGCATGAGCTGGGACAGACGACGTCAGCTCACTCCATCGTGCAGCACTCGAGTCTCGAACTGCTGACCTGTCGACCTTCCGGTCATCAAGCTCAGCATCTCAACCATGAAGGGAGAAAATAGGAAGGAAGACACCAAAAGAACTGGTGGATGGATGGGGGGAACCTGAACCCACAAACCCAACAAAACTTTGTTGAACCTCTTAGGCTGGCAGCAAAGGTGCATTCCACACATCGAGCAAAACCGATGACGGCACAAAGATGCCGTAATCTGAAGCACATGGCTGTCCCAACCCATTTCCCTCCAACTCACCGAGGCGCTGCTGGAGCCCGAATCCTCCTCGTTGTTCGCCGGCTGGGCCATGTTCTTCCGGCTGCGGGGGCTGGAGATGGGGGCTTTCCGGCGGCTTTTGGGGGGCTTGCTAGAGTCCTCATACTCCTCAGCCAGCGAGAAGAGGTCACTGAACCTGGGGCGGGGTGTGAGAGAGGAAAAGTTGTTGGTACTGGGTGGGAGGTGAAGATGGCGCCAGCACATAAGTCCGATCCGCGCCGCATAGCGTGATAATTCCACCCTGTTTCCTCTGGACCCAATCTACCACAAAACCAGAGAGCAAAATCATGCAGGGTGACAGTTCTTGTTCTTGGGAGGCCTCTTTCTCTTGGGGTTGTTCTATCACTACACACACACCCCAAGACACCTTTTCCAATATGACACCCCAATGTATGCCGATTTCATCTCCACCCTCTGTGTGATCTGCTTTGATTGGGATTCCTGCATTGAGCAGGGAGGTGGTTAGATTGGATGTCCTCACGGGACCCCTTCCAACTCAGTGATTCAATCATTCTATATATGCTTTGATTCGGGTTCCTTCATTGAGCAGGGGCTTGGACTGGATGGCCTAAAACAGGAGTTCCCAACCTTTTCAAGCCAGGGGCCGGACGGCCATTTCTCCCTGCCTGCACAATAGGGGCAGCCATTTTGTCCCAACAGCTTCAATAGGGTAGCCATTTTGTTTCTCAAATACCCTTGGAAGAGTGGGGTTGCATGAAATGGCGCTGTAGGCAGGAACCGGCTTACAGGACTTAGGTTGAGAACCCCTGGCCTAAAAGGCACTTTCCAACTCAATGATTCTATATCTGCTTTGATTGGGATTCCTGTATTGAGCAGGGGGGTTGGACTAAATGGACTCATGGGACCCCTTCCAACTCAGGGATTCTATGATTCCCTGTTTTCTGAGCCAGACTTTATTCCACTACAGATCTCGGGTCGAGGCTTCTCAGCCAAGGGACCTTCCTTACAATGGCATTCACGGACCTCGAAGCGACCCGGGCACCCTCTCCACAAACAATTCAGCAACTGACGGCACTTACTTCATTTTGTGGGCTTCGTCGCAGCTGGCTTGGACGTGTTGTAGAGCCTGGAGGATTGGCGTTTGGCTGAAAACTGTGGATTTGAATGGGAAGATTGGTTTAAAGAGAGATTGACTACAGCAACAAAATGATAGATTGAGGTGAAATAGAAAATATTGCATGTTCTCTTCAGCGGTCAATGATATGCCACAATAAGAGATTACTAGACAGAATCAAAAACCAGGACCCTAATAAGAGATTTCCCTCCTTCCTTCAGAACACAAATAAATATGTAAACAGTATATTAGAACTGTCAAGGTTATAGTGGGGCTATTCAAAAGCTGCTTTATCGACCAGATAGGGGTTGCATACAAAGGTGATGAATTTTATTGATAATTATATCGAGCAAATTTTATATCTCCTTTTATCAATATTGCATCATTGTACTTTTAACCTGTTCTCACGCCGTGTGATCATATTTTATCTAAGGTATTTTAACCTGATATGGGTCAGAGAACTAGTAAATCAACATACGCATGGAAATGGGCCTTTTCCACGATTCTGTTTGAAGTGAACAGATCTGAGGTCTTAGAACTAAAATTCCCACGACACCAAGACAAAACCACCCATTTTCACCTGGGCAATTCTAAGCATCGTAAAAGGCACAAACCCCACAAATCAGTACGTTTTGCTACCTAAACCCTAGACTTTTTAATGCACAAAAGCCTCACGTACAGTTCTGTTTTGTGTTGGTGAGGTTCACCCGCAAGTTATCCAGATGTTCAAGGATCTGCTCCAAAGTTAACTGGGCCAGTTTGCTACAGGAACTGCGTAGGCTGTAATGGAGAATCACAGAGAGAATGTGAAGAAACCACAGCTGATAAAGACATTTTGTTCTTTTGGAGAAGGTTCAAAAGACATCCTTCTGGGAATCTTTGCTGGCTTCCCCCACATTCCTTAAAAATCACACGTCTGGTCCTCATGAGGGCACGCAGGTTGGGAGGCAAGCGGTTGAGAAAGGAGTAGGGTAAAAAATGGTCCAATCCTAACTGGGGTTGGATAAGACGAAAGGTAAAAGTGGATAAAGGCGAAGTAGAAATTGAATATAACATAAAGCAACGCAAAAGTAAAGCAGTCACATTTATATACCACCCCACAATGCTTAGTAGCTCACAAGTTAATTAGCATTTTTAGCCCCCAAAATGAGGTCCAAAAATGGGACTTGACTTATACTTGGGTCAACGTACTCAAAAACAAACCCACACAAATGTCTAAACTAATTAATTTTGCCATATTTTCATGTATTTTAATTATTGAAACTCATTTGCAGCTGTTGCATTTTCCACTCCTACTTATACTCGGGTCAATCTATTTTCATAGTTTTATTGGTCCAAATTAGGTACCTCGACTTATATTCGGGACGACTTATACTCGAGTATATGCAGGCATATTCACAGGACAGTCTTCATGGCTCATCGCCATGAGGATTGCCAATATTCGGACTCGGATATGGCAGAACAAGAGGGAGAAGGCTTTTTAAAATCACTCCCAGCCACTCCCACAGGAAAAGCAATACGAAGCTGCCACTAGATGTCCCCCTTGTTGCGCGAATGTGGGCAGGATCAACCCTCCCGTTTGCCGATGGCTAAGAGCAGGCGGAGGGAGAGAGAATCTGCCAAGTCCTGCCACTCCATTCAAAAAATTTAAATAAAATATCTTGGCTTCTCTGGATGTATCTCACCTCCTACCCCTTGGCACAGACAGTTCCGGCAAAATCAGCTAGGCTGATTTCGCTTCAAATCTGACAGCCCCTTGATCCTGAGTTTTAATGGCAGATCAGATACAATAGCTACAGAATGGCGAGATTCGGCTGATGAAAACACCTTCAGTTAAGAATTAGGGAAGCCAGGATCTTCTAAAGTTCTCTTCCCCCCCCCAACCCCAATTTTCTCAGATTTACTTTAATTGGGTTTCGGTGCCTGACTGGCTTGCCTGTCAATCACTCTCCCCGGGCCCTAATGAGGGCGAAACCGTCTTGGATAAATTACCTGGGGTTTAGAAAGCAAAGGTTGTCAAGTATCTCTGACATAAGGTGTTATTAAATAGAAAGGAAAGAGACACCTTCTTTTACTGCCAAAAATAGGGGGCGGGGGGAAGTGAAGGAAGTAAAAAGCAATTGATTAAAGGAAGTGTGATTTTTTTTCTGCAGATCATCTTCAAAGTTCCCACCAGGTAATGAAGGCTATTAGGTCTTCTTTTCACTGCTTAGGTGTTATTTCTTTCATTCTAAAGCAGGGGTTCTCAACCTACGGCCTGTGGGCCGGAACTGGCCCAAAGCACCCTTTTCATGTGGCCCATGCCGCTGCCGCCGCTGCCAGAAGTGGACGCATTTATGACAGCCGTAAATGCACCCGTGGTTATCATAAATGCATTTACAACAGCTGCATACGTGTTTTACGACAGCGTTTACGGCAGGGGAACCACCAGTCCGGTCGGTTCAGCTGTGTGAGGGGGCGTTGCCCGGCCTACGGCTTGAAGCGTTTGAGAACCCCTGTTCTAAAGACTGTAATATTAATAACAAAAAGGGCAAAAAAAGACATTGCTAACACACACACACAAGGAGCAAAATAAAGCCTCTATGGAAGGGAAAGACAGTTGAAAAAGAAATCCAAACGACAAACCATAAACTGTAAAAAATTTGGAAAGACCCTTCCTTTCCCCTCTTCCCTTTATTAACTTGGCTGCCGTATGCAAAGTAAAACAAAACCAATTTATACCACGCAACAAAACCAAGGGAGGACACCATTCTCCGCAGAAGAGGTGGCTCAAGGAACGACCCCCTGTTTCTTTCACTGGGGAACCTTTGCCTGTAGAAATCTAGCCTCTCAGGCTTGTCAAATCCCTGGCGTACAAAGAGGTACATTTGCCTGAAAGATGTAAAACCCAAATCTGTAGCTTGGCAGTTATATGGATTAAAAGCGGAAATAAAAACAAAACTAAATTGTACTTGTCAGTAATTTCTGATTATCTCCAAAAATGAAAAAGAGATTAACTTTGACTGATTTGAACTGAAAGTTCACCCACCTTACCACATTCTGAGACCTACTGCAGATACCTGAAACCGCAGATAACAGCAAACCCTATATTTACATTTCAGACAGTGGCCTCTAGTGGCCAGCTCTAATAATGCACCATAAACACACATGCATATGATGTATTTCAGGTTTTTTTTAACTGGATATGTTGAGACCTTTGGACAATTAAAACCGCAGATAACAGAAATCTCAAAGGACTTACCTTTGCCGTTTCCGGGGCAGGCTGTTGTTCTTGATCAGCAGCGACTTGATGTGCTCAGCCAAGAGGTCGTCGTGCTTGATGCACCAGTGACGAAGAATGCTGGTGGTGAACTGGTCGTCCAGGTGGCATGGCCGGCTTAACACCATCTTCACCATCTCTTCGCTAGGCCTGGGGCAGGGTGAGATGGAAGGCACAGAATCCAGTCCTTGTCAGACTCTGAGGGTGGCCTGGATCAGGGGGCACTCCCTATGCCCAGCCCAGTTCTGCCTACACCTGAAGCTGAGGATGTCCTGAGCCATGGATCTCAACCTGCACCTGGCTCAAGTCTGTTTCCCCTGGCAGCTGATTTGTCAGATCAGGGGTTTAGCTCTGACAGTGATCAACCCTCAGTCAGGGAAAGAGCCAGAAAGGAGCTACACCTGAGATGCAGGCAGGCTAGAGCGAAGTACCAAAGAAGGCTCCCAGCTCCCGATTAGCTGGGAGGCTTATAAGCAAACTTGTTGCAGCCTGCCAGCGTCGGTACAACTGTTGTGTGAAGACCGACACCAGACTGACTGCTTAGACCGACCTGCCTGCTGTGACCCTGACTCCTCTGCCAACCCTGATTACACCCCTGGACACCTTTTGGATTAGACGCTTGCTCGGTAAACAGACCTCGGCTTGCCTTTTGGACTTTGGTATCTGGACTCTCTTTGAATAGACTCTATGTGTAGCACCGCCATGCGGCGACCGTGCCCACTCGGGAGGGTCAGCACAGAAATCTATAACTGGCCCAATTCCATTGGAAATGTTTTTTCCCCCCTGACCACCCCTTTCTTTCGCATCAGGTCAGACTGACGGGTAACTTTCTAAATACGCTGAATAATATATTTAAAAGGCATTCCGGGAACTTTTCCTTCAACTTTTTCTCAACCCTGCTCCATCTCTTAGTTCTCCCGGGGAGGATTAGCAGCTTCCCCCCCACACACCCGGAGCTATTTGGCAACTTTAACGCCAACCATCAATTAAGGTGAAAAGTGCAGGAAAATTCATAAATACATACTTCTCCCTCCTGAGCTGGAGCAATAAGCAGGAAAGCGCTTCAGGGTGTTCTGCAATGAAAAACAAGGGCTGAACGAATATATTTTTAAATCTATCTAACTATCTTGATAGTTTGTCCATCTTTCTTGCCTGTCTGTCTGTCTAGTTTGATTGCCTATCTATCTATCTACCTACCTAGATTGCCAGTCTGTCTATCTATATTTTGATTGCTAGCCAGTCAGTCAGTCACTGTCTATTCATCTATCTATCTCAAGGGGTGCCCAAACTTTTCAGGCCACGGGCCGGTCACATGGTTCAGCGGGCCAGTCACATGGCTCCTCCCACTGGAAGCAGAAATAAAACGCGCCTTGTAATCTGTTTCGCAACAGATATGTTTTGCAACAGGATGAGATAAGATTTTAGGCTGCCATTTTCTGTGCTTAAACCAGGGGTGCCCAAACTGTGGCCCATGGGCTGGATCCAGTCCCCGAAGCCAATTAATTTGCCCTTGTCGCTCCCGGAAGTGGAATTTAAACATGCTCGTGTGGGCGCATTTTACTTCTGCTTTTGGGAGCGTTGAGGGCAGCGTGAGCCAGATGAATTGGCATCATTGGCTGGATCCAGCCCATGGGCCATAGTTTGGGTATCCCTGATCTATCTTGATTGCCTGTCTGTCTGTCTGTCTGTCTATATTTTGATTGCCAGTCTACCTACCTACCTCAGGAAGACTTGCTCAGGACCAGTCGGGTACCAAATTAATAAACAAATATTCTTGTCCTCCTGTGAGCATCCCGCTTCTTCCTCTCATACCCCAGATGCTGTCAAACCAACCCCCAGAAGGCTCTCACCTTTATACTTGAGATGTTGAAGGATGGGGATGATGGCTTCCAGTGGTATATTATGGGCCAGAAAAAGCTGCCAGGTGCAATACTGCTCGAACGTCTCCCACTCCAAGCTCTCAACTGAAAGGTGAAAGAAAAAAGAGGCAGCAGGTCATCAAATACTCCCGAAAAGAAGCACGGCAGAGTAAGGTGGTCCAGATATGGCCCACCTGTTAAGTACAGCCTCAGAGAGGATAGACCAGTGATGGCCAACCTTGGCACTCCAGGTGTTCTTGGACTTCAATTCCCAGAAGCCTTGATCAGCCGGAGTGCTGACTTGGGCTTCTGGGAATTGAAGTCCATGAACACCTGGAGTGCCAAGGTTCACCATCACTGGGGTTAAACCAATCACAACACCCACCCCGAAGTAGCTTCAATTCTCCCAAGGGTTGGGTTGGAAAGCATTCCAAAACTTTGTCTTTTTGTATGTAGACTTTTTCTGGACCTGAAGAAAGCAGACTGTATGCAGTTCATAAGCCACCACCACTCTGACCCATGAATTAGGTACATTCCCCATGAAAACCCATCACCAAAAATGTTCATGCTTGATCCAGCAAGATGAAACAAAGAGCAGAAAAGTATTCAAGTGGCCCACAGAAGAGCACCCATGCCACCTTGATGGCCTAGCTCTTGCCCACCAGACCCCCAACTCACTCAAAATGCGCAGAACCGAATCCTTCCTAAACATCACCAAGTTGCCCATCATGACGTGGCAGACCAACTCCTGGAGCTGTGAACAAAGAGCGGGGATCTGTGAGGACCCAAGCTGTTGGACGGCAGGATCTACCATGTTTTGATTTGCTTTGTGACTTGTCAACCAGAGTCCATCGACAGAAGTAGTTCTTGGAGACCCCACTAAAGGCCACATCTTCCCCTGCTCACCAAACAAATCCTGTGCGTTTGGCTTTTTCTGAAGTCTTCTGCCGCCATCTAAAACCTTTAATTTAAGGACATCCTAGGATCCAAGTCTCCTCTTAGTTTCAGAGCTGGTCCAACACTGTATCTGCTACACTCTAGTTTTTATAACCAACCAACCAACACAACACAACACAACCAACCATCCAACACAACACAACACAACCAACCCCAACCCAACACAACCTGATCACTGGTAGCTTGTTAGGAGCTAGGACAGAGACAGGTGCTCACTCCATCATGCAGCATTTTGGGTCTCGAACTGCCAACCTGCTAACCTTCCACTAGTCAAGTTCAGCATCTTAACCACAAAGCCGCCATTATAACCCCATCCCAATGTCATCCCTCACCCAAAATAGCATCTGCAATAACCTTTCCCAGCGGTGATACCATCAGAGACAGCCTTTGCCCTGCTCAGGGAAAACTAGCCAAAGAGAGCAATGGGGAGCATGGGAAAAATGAGACATTTTTATGGCCGAAGCTGTTAAAAGATATATAGGAGGAAACAGGGAGGAATTAGCCCATGTAATAAACTCAGCTGCCACTACTTTCTGTTGCTATCAAGACTGCCGATCTCTACACTTTACCTATTTTTGGGTCACTCTACATGGGTGCCATAGAAACACATTGGCGTTGGCACCGTAGGCCAGGTTGTGTTCCCAAGAGACTCTTTCCTCCGGGCTCTTGTTCCCAAAATAAAACAGGACCACAGAGCACCTGTCAGATCCGGCCCTTTGGCCTGGAAATCAATTATCCCAATTTAGAAACCGGCTCAGCCTAGCCTCCAAATTAGGCTTTCAAATGCACTGTAATCACGAAGCTAAAAAGCTAAAAAGGGGTAACCCAAGGGTTGTCTTCTTTCTGTCACCATCTCATAGACAGGTGGAGTTTACCTGAGCCGAGTCGATGACAGCCACAATCATGTTCAACAGCTCCCCACTCCGCAGGGTTTCATCCGGAAACTGTGATGGAGAAAGCAGGCATTTGGGGAAAGGCTTTGGAACAAAGCGAGTCCCTCGTTGGAGGGATTATTCGCCAAGACTGAAAATGCTTCTTAGAGTATTTCTGCGGCTTAAGCCCGGCATACACGGAAGCAACAAAATCAGGTAGCAGCAATGTTCTGCAACACCATACCTATCCAGTCAGGAATCTTTTCTTTGATTATTTCAACCACAGGTGGTTGTTCATCTGTCCATCTACTCATATCTACCAAATTTCATCCATCCATCTACTCATATCTAGACAGTTTCATCCATCCATCCAGTTAGTCTCTTCATATCTATCCATTTACATACATACATACATACATACATACATACATACATACATACAGCCCGTCTGTCCATCTACCCATTTTCATCCATCCATCCATCTCGTCTGTCCATCTACACATATCTGGCCATTTTCACCCATCCATCCAGTTCATCTGTCTATCTAATATCTACCCATTTTCATCCATCCAGTTCGTCTGTCTATCTACTCATATCTACCCATTTCCATCCACCCTTCCAGTTTGTCTGTCCATCTACTCATCTCTACCCATTTCCATCCACCCTTCCATCCAGTTTGTCTGTCTATCTATTCATATCTGCCCATTTTCACCAATCCATCCATCCATCCAGTTCGTCCGTCCATCTACTCATATCTACCCATTTCCATCCACCCTTCCTTCCATCCATCCAGTTTGTCTGTCCATTTACTCATATCTACCCATTTCCATCCACCCTTCCATCCAGTTTGTCTGTCTATCTATTCATATCTGCCCATTTTCACCAATCCATCCATCCTGTTCGTCTGTCCATCTACTCATATCTACCCATTTCCATCCACCCTTCCTTCCATCCATTCGGTTTGTCTGTCCATTTACTCATATCTACCCATTTCCATCTGTCCACCCACCCACCCCCTCTCCCACTGAGTCCCCACTGCCAAGCCTCCATGGCTCTCCTCCCTCCAGGCCTCACCTCGGTGTATATGGAAGGAGTGAGGTAGCAAAGGAGCCGGACGTCATCCTCCTGGCAGGCTTTCATGTCCATCATCAGGCAGGTGTGGAGGTCGCCCAGCTGGGTGGCTTGGGCAAAGGACTCGTACAGGCTCATCTTCCCGGCTGCCGCTTTGCTTAAGAGGAGTATGAGGGAAGGTGAGCGGAAGAGCAAGAAAGAGGGAGAAAGCAAACACAACAGATGGGACCAAAGGGACCATCCATCTAATTTATATCACATTATTTTCCTAAAAAGACTCAAGTTGGCTTATAGAATCGCTCGATCCTTCCATCCAGTTCGTCTGTCCATCTAGTCATATCTACCCATTTCCAAACATCCATCCAGTTTGTCTGTTTGTTCCCAACCTTTCCAAGCCGAAGGCCAGGTCACGCTCTCTCAGTCACCTTCGAGGGCCGAATGGCCATTTTGCCCTGCCTGCACAAAAGGGGCAGCCATTTTGTCCCAACAGCTTCAAAGGGGTGGCCATTTTGTTTCTCAAATGCCCTTGGAGGGGTGGGGGTGGGGTCTGTGTGATCTGGCCTGTGGGCCTTTGGTTGGGAACCCCGATCTAGTCATATCTACCCCTTTCCGTCCATCCATCCGATTTATATCCTTTTGTCCTAAAAAGGACAGAAGGTGGCTTACAAAATCAGAACAACAAACTGCGTTCCAAGCCAAAAGCATAGATAAACCCTTTACAGTGTGGATAAAGAATTAAAAGCCACATTCTGTCGCCTGAGCTCACCTGGCTTTTAAGTAATAGAGGAGGTGGTAGCCGATCTTCGGCTGCTTCTGATAGAGTTCCGACAAGAGCTCCAGTAACACGGAGAAGCTGCTGTTGTCTTCCTGCATCTGGCAGAGGTTCCTGGGAGGGGATGGAGGCAGAGAAAGAGAGAAAGAGAGAGAGAGAAGAAGCAAACAAACATAAAAAGGAGATATGAAAAACAGGCACACGGCATTTGTGCCCAGATTCTTTCCTCTTCGCCATCACGCCCCGGCTGGTTTTGCACCCGCACCTTTCTACCCACAGTTATGCCCTCGCCAGGAGGAAATCTGGGGGAGGAAGCCTCGAGAGCTGGAGACAGAACAGGAGCAGGTGGATAGAAAGCAGGGCACCTACCTAAATATTAGGTAAGGCGGCTTCCCCACGGATTCCTCTAAAGACCTGCATGGGGAGGGAGAGAAGATGACAAATAATCAGCTTGAGGCCCAAGTGTCGTGTGACGGAGTGAGTTCCCGTAGTCTGTCCGAACTCCTGCCAACCTAAGCAGTTCGAAAGCAAGAAAATGTGCAAGTAGATAGGTGCCACTTCAGCGGGAAAGGTTACGGCGTTCCGTGTTGAGGCATGCCTGCCACGGAAACGCTCACAGACTTTGGGAAAGCTTGGCCTTCACCCTAAACAAGCGCATGTGGAGGGGCACCACATGAAATGGCATCAGGGGCTAGATCCGGTCCACAGTCCTTAGGTTGGAAACCCCTATTCTAAGGAATAAAGTTGGAACATATCCTTCAAAACATCGTGGGAGCAAGAAATGCCCAGAGTTAAAGATGGTTAAAGACAGCATGAAAGAGGACCGAGAAAACGCCATGGCTCCCTTTCTCCGACCAATACTCACTCTTCATTGATTTCCTCTGGCAAAATCTCCCCACGGAAGTGAGGCTTGAAAAGTTCCTGCAGGCACGAGGCGAGGATAGACAGCTGCTCCTGGTCAAAATCATCCTGCGGAAGAGACAAGAAATGGGAAAATGTTGAATTTTTCACCAAGAACTAGGGCAGGGATGGGCAACCTTGGCATTCCAGGTGTTCTTGGACTTCAATTCCCAGAAGTCCTGATCAGCAGGAGTGCTGACTTGGGCTTCTGGGAATTGAAATCCAAGAACACCCAGAGTATCAAGATTAGCCATCACTGGCCGAAGAAAAGAAACTGGCTTTACACTACAAATCCCAGACTCCCCCCACCCCAAACAGCTGCAGTTCACACGAGCTGAGCTTCCCAGATCTGGGATGCGATTAGGAGGCTACGACATCCCATTCAGGAGCCGGAACCCAGCCCACAACGCGCCAAGCATCTGTGCCCGGATCCGGGTGTCGAGATTTTCCGGGAATGGGCTGCATTACCTCCAAGACTTGGTCGACAATTTCCTGCATGACTTCACACTGCGCTTCTGTATCGCTGCAGCCCCAGAAGGGAAAGGGGGGGGGGACAAAACAAGAGGAAATCCAAATTAAGAAAGCAAGATATACAGAGATAAAGGAGAGAGACGGAGGGAGATCATAAGACAGAGACACTGGCCCTTTGTAGAGCCAAGCTAGTTTGGAGAAAGTTTGGCATTCAAGTTCGAGTTTAGCAAAGGTTATCAGCCAGAGCGGTGGTTACGTCGCTCCGGCACGGCAGCCTTCGACGGCACTGCACAACAACAATTTTGCTACTGGGAATGACACATGTGATTTACATGATATCGAATGTGCTGCTTTCAAATCTGAACTCAGAATTTGCCTATCACATACAGATTTTAAGTTATAGGCGTGCTATAGCTGCTCCAATGGTCGGTCAATGGGTAATGAATTTTTACATGGGAACATTATAATTATTGCAGCTACCACTAGGTCTGCTGCCACCTCACTGAATTACGTCCCATGGTGGCATGCACGTTCCAGCAGCGGCCGGCGGGCACGTCTGGGCAAGTCAGTGAGCTGACGTCAGAAATAGGTATATAAGGTGAGATGGACCAAGGGCTTGTCTCTAGTGCAAAACCATCTTTTTGGATAGTACAGCTAGGCCATAGTGAGTCTGTTTTGAGCTGAAGATGAATAGGCGCAGCTGTGTTAATAAACCAGACAATCACATCTATATGCGTAATTAACTTAAGATCCTGACATCCTAGGCAGAATCGGACTTCAGATTTGGATTCAGTGCACTTGGTTTAGTATAGGACACATGGATTAGACCAAGTAGCAGACAACATCTACTTTTTTGTGACGCAGTGATTCGATTTCCCCCCTTGTCCAAGAGAGCTTTTCCCACCCAAAAAAAGCTAATTGACGCAGTTGATGTTCCTATTTTTGTTACTAATAGCAGGGGCTGCAAATCCCATCGTCCTCTCCCATGGGCTGGGCTAGGCTAGCTAGGAATGACTGCCCACTTTAGAAGGATGTTAGCCAACGCAACTGCCAAGGCTCCATACCAACCTCCCTTTCTGTAGTTGTACGACTTTGTCCTTCAAAGACTCGTCCAACTGTTCGAGGAAGGGTGTGATGTCCACCGGCTCTTCAACAATCGCTTCTTTGATGGGGTGGAACCGGAATTCCCGCTTTTTCCCTGTAGCGACCAAAGGGAAACTCACAAAGACACGTTCGCACCACCTTGATGGCAAACCTAACCCACTTTTTGAGCAGAGAAGCAGCTGGCTAGGAATGCACCAAGCCTGGAAATAACACATTAGATGGGATCTGCAAATGTTCAAATCTTTATTTTTGCATTCCCAGGAGGGAACTAACCGTGGTTAGGTCTAAGAGCTCCGTTCTGAAGGTTTTTCTCATGTGTAAGCTTTCTACACCCCAAAAAGTAGCTAGGTACAGGAAGCTTGTAATCCCCCCAAATAAATTCCCTATCTGACACCAGAATGTGACTGCAAGTTTGGGGGTAAACCATGGTTACAACTAGCCATGGTTAAGTATCACTAGCAGGTAGGGGTGATGGCTCGCCATCCAAGCGTGAATGTCATGGAACAGAGTTCTTAGAACTAACTATGGTTAGAACTAACCACGGTTAAGCGTGATTAACTGGCAGGGATGATGGCTTGGTATTCAAGCACCCCGTTCCATACAAATGGACCTTATTTCACAGCTCGTGAGCGTCAGTGTGAGGGAGCTCACAAGAACTGAGCTCTTAGAACTAACCATGGTTAGAACTAACCACGGTTAAGCATCACTAACAGGCAGGGATGACGGCTTGCCAACCAACCAAGCACCCTGTTTTGTCCGAGTAAACCTTATTACACAGCTCGTGAGCATCAGTGTCAGGGAGCCCAGAAGAACTAAGCTCTCTTTTGGCGACCTGGCAGTAAACGCTCTTACCTTTGCTGTTGACATCCTCTTCGTCATCGCTGAAGGCCGCCTCCGCGTTGTCGTAGCAACTGTCCTCTTTGTCAGACATGTGATTGTCCATCTCCATGGAAACAGGCTCCTCAATTTTGACTGCAATGAACAAAGCAGAGAGATGTGGGAAAGCATTCTCCCGAGTGCCAATTATGACACTCTAACCACTATACCGCACAGCCTCGGATGCTCTTCCAAACTTCTCCAGCAAAGACTTTCCCCGCCAGGAGGCTAGGTTTTGGAAGGCTCAGAAGCAAACTACAGTGGAACCGCGAGTTATGAATTTAATGCGTTCCCAGGGGGATGTTTCGTGTTACGGAAAATTCGTAACTCGCATTTCCCGTAGGAATGCATGGAAATCAATTTCCCACAGGAATGCATTGAGAACCAAAATTCGTAACTCAAATTTCCCAAAGGAATGCATAGAATGCAGTTTCCCATAGGAGCACATTGAAAACCAAAATTCGTAACTCAAAACGCGGTCTCCCATAGGAATGCATTGAAAATCAATTAATCCATTCCCGGGGGGGGGGGGGATTCATAACTTGAGTGATTATTTTCTATGGATTTTCAATCCTAACTCGAACATTTTGTAACTCGAACCGTTCATAACTTGAGATTCCACTGTAAAACCATCTTGTGGTTAGGACTGACCACCTTTCCTTGTAAGACTCAGTCCCCTTTCTTTTTTTTTTACCTTCTATGGGGGGCGAAGGAGAACTGCAGAACTCTGGGAATTTCTCTCTTAGCATGGCCCGGAGCTCTTTGTCCAGCTTGGGGTTGTCAAAGAGAGGAGCTAGATGCCTGGAAGGAAGGAAAAGGACAAAAATATGCAGAAGACGTAGCATCTCTAGGCATCGAATGCACTCATTTCTAGCCCAAATGTCTGCGGTGGCTTAGTGGTTAACATGCTGATCTTGACGACCAGAAGGTCAGCAGTTTGAGACCCGTGTGAAGAATAACGGAGTGAGCGCCCGTCATTTTGTCCCAAATCCTGCCAACCTAGCGGCTCGAAAGCAAGAAACGGCAAGTAGATAAATAGGTAGCGTTTCAGTGGGGAAGGTAACAGCGTTCCGTGCACTTTGGTGTCTAGTCATGCCTGCCACATGACTACGGAAATGTCTGCAGATGCAGAGAGCGCTGGCTCTTTGGCTGTAAACGGAGATTAGCACCAACTCCTCGAGCCGTATACAACTGGATTCCAGGCAAGCTAAGGATTTAGCAGAGCTGGTGGTACAGAATATTTCTTTTTAAGCAGGGCGGAGGTAATTTTAGAAGTGAGGACGAGAGCCTGAACTTGGCCCAGCATATCTTGAGAAGTCTTAAGAGACAAGCAGCCATCTTTGTTTGTTAGAAAAGATGTCTTCCAGCACAACGCCTGGCTGAAAGCAGGAGTGTCTCTTTATGAGACTTCATAGGAATGGGTGGACCAAGGAAATGAAGGAAAAACAGGGCTTGCTTTCTCTGTCAAATATTAAAACAGGGATTCTCAACCTGTGGCCCATGGGCCGGATGTGGCCCACAGTGCCATTTCACGTAGGCCCCCACCGCCTCCACCACACCTGGAAGTGCCATGTGGTGGAGGAAGGGCAAAATGGCCATCCGGCCCCCGAAGCTGTCTGAGGGAGTATGACCCGGCCCCCAGGCTTAAAAAGTTTGAGAACTCCTTCATTAAAAAGTCCATCAAGTGCCTTACGCTAAGACTCGCTTCTCCACAATGTGAGTGAGGGAGTTGAAGACGCCTTGCCGCACGTGAGTCTCAAGAGCAGGATAAAAGTTGGGTACGATCTGTAAAGAAGAAAGTGGACGAGAGAGACAGTAAGAGAGGAGAGCCAGCGTTCTGTACATTTCAGTTTGTTTGTTCGGAGCCGGGGAGTTACAGCTCCGGGGATCTGGAAATACGAGTCAAAAAAACACAGATCACGCAACCGTCTGCCAAGACGATATCGAGGAATTCTTTATTCCCCCTTAGAGGGCTTACCCGACACATGAAGTCCAGCAGGGTGGCAGTGATGGCAGGGTGGGATTTCATGGAATGATGCATGACCAAGATGGCAGGTTCTACAATAGGAAAGAAGAGACCCCCCGGTTACGGTTAACCAAGCGAACGAACGAACGAATGAACAAAAGAAAGAAAGGTAGGAAGGTTGGTAGGTAGGTAGGTAGGAAGGTAGGAAAGAAAGAAAGATGGAAGGAGGTAAGGAAGGAAGGAAGGATGGATGAGAAGGAAGGAAGGAAGACAGGTAGGGAGGTAAGAAAGGAAGATAGGGAAGGAAGGAAGGAAGGAAAGGAAGGAGAAAGGGAGGGAAAGAAGGAAGAGAAACAGAGAAGGAAGGATGGGAGGCTGCCATACCAATATTCATAATACTGTCCTTCTCCGGGTTGAAGAAAAGCCAGTCATAAAACAAGGCAAGCTTGGCGTTCGACGCAGCTACGTTGGACTGGAAAAGACAGTGAGAAGATAACCTCAAACACAGCCGCAGCTGTCAACATTTCCGATTGTGGTCCTTTGCCCTCCCCCGCCCCCCCAAATTTAGCTAACTCCACTGCAGCGGCGGGTCTGTGCTTTAAGTGCAGCACAGTGGAGTGAGCTCCCATCGCCCGTCCCAGCTCCTGCTAACCTAGCATTCAATAGCAAGCATGTGCAAGGAGATAAAGAGGTACCACTTTGGCGGGGAAGGTAACAGCGTGCCGACATCTAGTCATGCCTGCCACGTGACTACGGAAACGTTTCCAGACACAGACAGTGCTGGCTCTTTGGCCGTAAGCAAGGATGAGCACCATACCCTAGAGTCGGATATGACTGGCTTTCGAGCACGGGAAATCTTTACCTTTAGGACTTCAAGGAGTTTAGTTTAATGTTCCCTGGGGAAGCTCGCTCACTAACTGCAAAAATGACTAAGAAACTGGATGAAAACCAGCTTGTTCCGGGTGGAGAGGTGTGGATAGGATGCATGTCAGCTGGTTTACGATAAGGCTCGAATTTTACTTTGCAAGCGTAGGTGTCATATGTGAAAATCCAGGAATTAAGCTACGAAATCCGCTGGATGTAGAAAGCTCCGGCGTTGCTCAAAGGCCTCCCAATCTTCTTTTCTTAGAAATCTATTCTTATTTCTCTGCTCTGTTATGCTTGGCTCTGGGTTCGCTCTCCTGCTTCGTCCCTTTTCTTTATTTTGGAAAGGAAAGCTGGATAAGCAAACCAGGGGCCCGAAATAATCAGACGGACGAACCGTTTGGAGCGAATAATCCGAGGAAATGCCATAGTGGGGGTCTCAAAGGGTTTCTAGCAGCCTCAACCAGTGCTAATTGATGTCCCCATAATGGTTTTTTTATGTTATCTCTCCACCTTCCTCTGGGTCTGACTGGTGGTTTTTGTCCTTCTCCTCTTTCCACATATGCCTTGTAAGGTACGTACTTCCAAGATATTCTCTCCAGATGGGCAAACCGCTTGATTTGTTGTCACTGGATGTAGTTCAAAATTGGTTCTATTTCTATTTATTGCCTTGTGTTGTACACACTGTCCCAATGTTGGGTTTCCCTTACCACACCATAGGTGAATCCAAGGATTCTCAACCTGTGGCCCGCGAGCCAAATGCGGCTCACAGCACCATTTCATGTGCCCACCCCCGCCCCCTCCACCACACTAGGAAGTGCCATGTGGTGGAGGAAGGGCAAAATGTCCAGGGCGGCCGCGTTACCGTGCAGGTGGTGAGCAGCCAGCCGATGATGGCCCAACGGGGCAGGATGTCTGAGCTGAGGACCTCGTTGCACGGGTGGACCACCCCGCAGATGTAGCGGATGAGGTCGCAGCGTAGGGACTGGCTGTCCGGGGTGGAGAGGTACTGGCGCTGGAACCAGTCTTGGTAGCGCTTCTGCTGGCCAAAACGTACCTGCGGAGAAAAGTCCGAAGCCATCAGCCCACCTGAACACTCCCCTCGGCTGTCTCGGTTAGAGGAAAGGCCTTTCTCACAACCGGCCCCTTGTCCTTTATTATTGTTGCTGTTATGGTTTTAAATCTTTGGAATTGCTACAGAGTGGGACTTTTGGATGGCAAAGCAGCGGGCCCCAATGCTGAGTCCTGGGGATTCAAGACCTTCCAAACCTAGACGGAGCCTCGACAGTCTTTGGGTATGGATCTAGCCTGCCCAGAGACATCCGTCCCCTCTTGTGGTCTTCACCAGAAAGGAAGGAAGGAAGAGAGAAAGGGAGGGAGAGGGAGAGAGAGGCAGAGAGATAAAAGGAAGGAAGGAAGATAGGTCGGAAAGAAGGAAGAAAAGGAAGAGAAGAGAAAAGAAGGAAGGGAGGAAGAGAAGAAAGAAAAAGAAGGAAGAGAAAGGAAGGAAGGAAGAAAAGAAAGAAAAGGAAGAGTAGGAAGGAAGGAAGAGAAGAAAGAAAGAAAAAAGGAAGGGAGAGAAAGGAAGGAAGGAAGGAAGGAAAAGAAGACAGAAAAGGAAGAGACAAGAAGAAAGAAAAAGAGGTGGAATATAAATTAGATAGATAGATAGATAGATAGATAGATAGATAGAATTACATTGAGGTGAGCAGAGATAGATAGATAGATAGATAGATAGATAGATAGATAGATAGATAGATAGATAGATAGATAGATAGATAGATAGATAGATAGATAGATAGATAGATAGATAGATAGATAGATAGATAGATAGATAGATAGATAGATAGAGCTACTGCTCCTATGACATTGTCACTTAAGATGTGTGCACACAGGGCTCCCACTTAACCACCCACCCGGCTCTAGGGCACTTGAAATTCCTCTCCAGTGAGTTACTGGTGGGGAGAAATTTCCTCTAGGATTTCTAGTCCCTCCCATTGGAGTCAGAGAACCCAAAAGGTGCTTTAGAAAACATGAGTAAATCCACTTGCCCGAGAGGTCATGAAGAGCAGCTTGGTCTCCATGTCGGGGGTGAGGCGGCAAGCCAGAAACTTGCGCGACGTCCGAGACTGCAAAAGTTGCAACACGCCTGGGAACGAGGGAAGAGGAGGTGGAGGAGAGGAGAGGAGAG
Source organism: Bradypodion pumilum (assembly GCA_035047305.1). NCBI lineage: Eukaryota > Metazoa > Chordata > Lepidosauria > Squamata > Chamaeleonidae > Bradypodion > Bradypodion pumilum. The sequence continues at coordinate 6,350,478 of JAWDJD010000018.1, forward strand.
AGATAACAAACACACACAGACACAAACAGAAGTGCGTAGAATTGGATAGGAGCAGCACCTTTGGCAACATGGCCGCAGGATTCTGGAATGGTCTCTGCAGGAATAAGCAGTAACTCACGAGTCAACCAGAGGCACATTGATCAAGTAGGGATGGGATTTTCCAATTTCATAAACTTCAAATCCCATAATTCTCCCTTTTGGGAGCTCTCCCAGACAAATACACACCTAAATATGTTCCATTTTTAAATTAATCTTTGAAGTACAGGTCGTTCCCCCCTCCCATTACCTGTGCATTCAGTATCCAAAGTTTTAGTTATCCACGGGTCTAAAAGTATTCAATTTTTTAAATCCTGAAATGCATAATATATCCATGATGGCGAGCCTTGGCACTCCAGGTGTTCTTGGACTTCAATTCCCAGAAGCCCAAGTCTCTGTGAATCCACACGAATGGTTTTACTGTACGTACGCAGGTGTTCTTGGACTTCAATTCCCAAAAGCCCAAGTCTCTGCGTACACACAGTAAACCCATTCGTGTGGATTCACAGAGACTTGGGCTTCTGGGAATTGAAGTCCAAGAACAGCTGGAGTGCCAAGGTTCACCATCACTGATGTACAGTGATATACACTGATCTACAAAGACTGAGAGCCCAAACGGCAACCCCAAATGCACTTATTTATTGCAAGGTGCCAACATGGCGGGGTGAACTCTGTGCTGGGGGAGGGAGGAAGTGCTCCCACTGGACTGTTGGGCAGAGGGACGGGGTGAACCCTGTGCTGGGGCAACGGCGTGTGTGCCCACAGAGAGGGCTCTGAGTGCCACCTCTGGCATGTGTGCCATAGATTCACCACCACTGGTATTTCTATGGTGCATTAACAAAACTGGCCATTAGAGGTCACTGTCTACAATGTAATGTTTCTAGCCTGGACAGATCATTCTTCCCATAATGCAGAAGTTCTCAACCTTCTAAAGCCAGGTGCCAGGGGTCATGCTCCCTCAGACAGCTTCAGGGGCCGGACGACCATTTTGCCCTTCCTTCACCACAGCACTTCCTGGTGTAGTGGAGGCGGTGGGGGGGCCACATGAAATGGTGCCATCCAGCCCACAGGCTGCAGGTTGAGAATCCCTGCCATAACGGGTCAGAGAGAAAGAGAGAGAGAGAGATTTCCAGCCTCCCCAGAGGAAGCCAAGATGTGGTGCAGCTGCCGGGATCTGGAACAGGGACTTTTGAGCTCGAAATAATTAGAAACAAATTGTTGTTTTAGAGTGAAAGGAAGGCAACGGCCTGCCACGTGGACATGGCGAGATTGCTCGAATTTTTTTGGAGGCTTTGTCACTTGAGGGGCCTCGTGCGGCAGAGAGGTTTGAGCCTGCGATACGGACCAAGACTCCAACACTGGAACAAATCTGGGCCTCGGACGTCAGCCAAAGAGACCGACATGGAAGAGGTTTTTGCAAGAAGATCCAATTCTACCTGCCATCCGTTACAGTGGGACGGTAGACATGTGCTGTTTTTAATAATTTTTAAGCAACAGTCCTCGGAAGTCAGGAGAAAATCCCCTCCGCCCCAGTCAGACTTCTGTTTTCAAAAAATGAAACCCACTCCTTTCAGGTGTCTGTAATCACTTTCAGCTAAGAAATAATATGCAGTAGAACCGGATACAACAAATACCTCTTACAGCGAAAAAACCGTGGGTTTTCTTTTGTTTTTCAAAATGGCGGCTGCAACTATTATCAGCTGTTGCAGCCAGAACGCTGTGAGTTCGATCCTGACCAGGGATCAAGGTTGACTCAGCTTCTTCCATCCTTCCAAGGTCAGTAAAATGTGTACCCATCATGTTGGGGCAAAATGCTAATTACTTTGCAAACCATCCAGATAATGCACTAAGCACCATGGGGCAGTATAAAGCTTGGCTTTAATTACCCCAAAATCTGCTCAACTAGGAATGAGTGGATTTCCAAATGTTGGCAAGGAAAGGCCATCATCTTTTACCCCTGGGAATGACTGAAAGGAATCCATTTCCCCAAAACCAGCCAACTCAAAGGGCTTCGTTTCCAGAAGAAAGTAATTTTAACTAAAGTAATGGCACTAGTCCACAAAGCCTCACGGTCTTTCGTCCGCCGGCCTAATTCCGCCTACCTGTAAACTGGGCATTCAAGACCTGTGGGTTGTGGATAATGTCTTTCCAGAGCTGCTCGAATTCGGGTATCCTGGCCACATTTTGCAGCAGCCGAACCAGGTCTCGGCCGATCATCAAGCAATCCATAAACTTCAGGAAAGAGGGAGGAAGATGACAAAATGAGTAGATGGTGACAACACCGTACACACAAATGCACAAAGGGAGAACATTGCGTTCTTGTTCCCTAGAGACCCTTGCAGTTGCCCAAAAAAGTCAAAAGGTCTCCCCTGGAGTAGACAACCCTTTGAAGACGGTGGCTTCTAAAGAAACTGGTGTGACAAGGGAGAAGGTCAACTGTTAGGTTTTGTAAAAAATGGGGTCCCCCATGGGCAAACAAATAAACAACCAAGGCCATAAATTTTGTGGCTCTCCCTCTCCCGGCCAAAAGGTAGACGTTGAAAGTTCAGCAGTCAAGGATCGAACTCTGCCTTTCGCCTCCTGGTCAGGGAGAAGGATTTCTTTAGAATCCGCCTTCCTGGTTGATCCTCAAGGCTGTTTTTAATGTTACAGTTTGGGTCCTCTTTGCCCCGCAGTTTTTTTAAAAATGGGTAATCGTCAGCTGTTATTGTTTTGTTTACTCTATGATAGGCTTGCACAGACTAACACAGCTACCACTTCAAAAAAAAATGTTAATTTTTTTTTTCAAAACCCAGAGGTGGATTTTGTGCGAACTTAAATTTCCCACCCACGCCCAATTTTCAAATTCAGTAGAGACAGTGGAAGGTAAAAAGGCCTCCCTTGCTCAAAAGCCAGTCATGTCCGGCTCAACTCATCGCCAGCATCTAGTCACGCCTGCCATGTGACCACAGAAACGCCTGCAGACACAGAAAGTGCCGGCTCTTTGGCTGTAAACAGAGATGTGCAGCAAACCCTAGAGTTGGATACAACTGGCTTTCAAGCAGGGGTGACCTTAACCCCCTTACCTTATTATTGCCAATAAAAATGAATTTTTTAAAAATGAAAGTAACTCCTCCCAGCTGTGATTCAAAGATCTCTCACTTCACTCACCTTGTCTCGGAGCAGAGAGATGCAAAAGTCGACCTCCTTTTGCCGCAAAGTTTGGAGCGGAGGGGAGCCGTGGTGATCCACGATGAGACGCAGGTAGGTGTAAACTGACATGGCAATCAGCAAGGAGCTCTTCAACACCCATTCCCTGTTAAGGAAAAACACCCGTTAGCACTGGTTCTTTGGCAACAAACTGAGATGAACACCGAACCCTAGAGTCGGCTACAACTGGCTTTCAAGCAAGGGCAGCGTTGACCTAATTATACACAGGATCACTTGTCAAGAGACTGAGATTGGATAAAGATCAGACATGATTTAGTTCAGTGCGCCGGTTGTTCCACAATACGTGGATGACATAATACCGCTATGCCACAAAACCGGCTCACAACCGCCAGATGAACGTGACCCACCTCTGCTCCGTAAGCATGTCAAGAATGTTTTCCGCCAGCCAGAGATTCTTCGCTGTCACATCTCCACCTGCAACGAGATAACGGGGGGAAATGAAAGGCAGACCGGGATGGGGGAGTGATGACATCTTCCACCAGATCAAGTGGAAGACTTCCACCCATCAACGTCAATCGTGGCTCCTCTCTACTCAATATGATGGCCTAAGCAGCACTGCCTGGATACCAAAGGCAAAGTTAGCATAAAGAACATCATCATCAGGAAACTCACAAACTATAAACGGGGAACTCAACCATCCATACTGAGCACATCAGCTTTGGCCCTGAGCATCTCCGCATTTCTGCTTTTGTATCCCGATCAAACCCTGGACTGACAAAATGAAGCCACTTTCTTGGCCAACCTTAAGTCTTTACCAAGACATGTTTCTGGTAGTAATTGGCAGACCAGTAAATGAGTTGGATTCTGTATCTCTCCACATTCACACAGTGTGTTGTTGTCTGCCAACAGCCCCCACTTGAGCGTGTTGGTCTTGCATTTAGGAAATCCAACCCTTAGCCTATTCAGGGTCCTCCAAGTGACGTAGGGGAGATTGAGTTCCTCAGTCATCTCCTCCTTTAATGTTGTTCCTTTCCCGGTGAGCCCCTTCATCCATCTTCTAATTTGGCATTGCTCTTGCGTACCCTCAAGGATGTGTGTTCTTGCCATAAAGCTCTTCCTAGTTTTCCTGATATTCAGCCTACGTCTGGCATCCTGTAGTTTCAGCCCATTATTACGCGTCGTGCACTCTGGGACGACAGAGAACCCCAAGAGGACTTGACTCACCTGCGATCTGTTTCATGAAGGTCATGCAGATGCCGTCGGTGCCAAGGACCCCGCTCTTTACCAACTCGCGAAGGAGCCACACCATCTGAAAAATTCAGGATCAAATGCCGGGGTGGGGTGCGGGGGTTAGGATCAGTTCAAGATGCGGAGACGAAAACCCTGCTCCTTAGCCTGAAACCCAACACACGCCCCTTCACCAGCAATGTGCTTTCGTGAGACAGAAGCAAGCACAAGAGAAAAATCACTGCAGTCCCTCCAAAATCCCCAAGAGATCCCCCTCAAATCACTCACTGAATTTTCCTCAATCCAGCTGGTGGTGGGCTAAGACTTTTGCACAAAATCCCCCCCCCCAAGGATTGTGCAAAAGTCTTAGCCCACCACCAGCTGGTTTGGGGAAAATTCAGTGAGTGATTTGAGGGAGGGGGGGCATAACTCGGACACCCTAACTCCAAACTCCACCATACTTGGAGAGAGTTGAGAGGCGAAATCAGTAGAAGACAAAATATAGTAAGGATTGTAATAGTCACCCTTGCTCAAAAGCCAGTCGTATATAACTCTAGGGTTTCAATGCTCATTTCAATTTACAGACAAAAAGCCAGCACTGTCTGCAGATGTTTCCATGGTCATGTGAGAGGCACGACTAGATACATGGAATGCTGTTACTACCGCTGAAGCGGTATCTGTTGATCTATTTGCAATTTCTTGCTTTCGAACTGCTAGGTTGGCAGGAGCTGGGAAAGACGAGGGGGAGTTCATTCTGTCGTCTAGCACTTGGGTCTCGAACAACTGACCTGCCGACCTTCGGGTTGTCAGATCAGCGTCTTAACCGCTTAGCCACTAGCCCTTTTCCAAAAATGGCTGGAGAAACCAATGACATTGGCCAAGAAAGGGAACTTAAGAGATCTACAGCCCTCACTTTGATCGCGGAATCGGGGGGGGGGGAGGCTGGTTGCAGAATTATTGATTCCACAAAAAATCAGCAAAGGGGGCAACTCAATAGATTAAAGCCTCACAGCCAGGAATGACTTCACATCCTGCTTCCTTCGCCTAGACTTTTATTTCCCCCCTTTAAGCACTCCAACTCCCTTAAGCGCCTTCACGCACAAAGGCACGCCTCTTACCTGAGTCCGACAGGTATCCTGTAACTTCAGGTATTTCTCCATCAGAATCTGGTTCATCTTGTTCAATACTGTGTTCATCCCGTCCCGGCTAACGAGGGCCAAATCCCGATAACACTGTGGTGATAAAGCAAGTCCAGTAGAACCCCGGATAACGACAAAACTTGGTTCCACAAGTTGTGTTGTTACCCGGTTTTTGACGTTATGCGATCCCTATGGGAGATGCCCCGGATAACAACAAAAAATCGCCTAAAAACGGCATTATCCAGTGCATCGCTACCAAATGCCCACATAATGACATTTTGGGGAATTTTTTCGAACCCCTGCTATAAAAGGTATCGCCTCCGTTTCTGCATTTGTTTGTTTGATTTTTATGGACGGGTCCACACTGCTAGGTTTTGCTAACTAATATCCTTCTGTGTATTTCAGCCTGCAATTCCTCAACCAGCCAGCATAGCCAATCAATCAATCAATCAACCAGACAGTCAGTCAGTCTATCTATCTACCGTACCTATCCTTCTGGGTGGGTGGGTAGATGTATAAATGGATGTACAGACGGACAGGATGGGTGGATGGACAGGATGGATAGGACGGATGAATGGACAGATTTTGGAGAATTTGAGATGAAAGCTATTCAAAAAAAGAGAGAGAGAGAAAGAAAAAGTAACTTTTCCTACTGGATACTGAAGAATTGTGCATTTTCTGGCTAATGCACCAAAAGCAGAACCTGCAAATGTCTAAAACCTGAATGGGGAAGTGACATCTGTTGGCTTGTTGAAAAGGGGTGGGGTGGGGGGCAAGAATCTACGTAATTTCTCGATTAGGCTAAGTACTTTGTCCACTAATGATCATTAGGTCTCATTAAATGTCACACCGCTTCTGAGAGAGGAAGCGACGTGCATTCTCTGCCCCTTCCACGGAGAGATTTAATGAGGTCCCGGAAGCAGACTCTGATTAAGCCCGCACGGCTACGGCGCCCTTTTCACTTGGCCTTTTCTCCGGGCGCTTTCAAATGTTAAATGGTGCCCTCGGCCGTGGGACGGAAATGGGGAGCGAACTAAAACTGAGGCCTTTGGCCCTGCCAACCTACGGCCTCTGATGCAGCTTCAACAGAAAGGGTCTGAAATGGAAGGAGGCGGAAATGAGGTGACGCCGAGAAGATACAGATTTGTCCCTTCTGGGGCAAAGGAAAGCACTCTGCACACGGTCAAGGGCACTCTTCTCATTTTGGCAGGGATGGAGTGCTCACAAAGAGAATGAAAAATTGTCCTTTTGGATTTCTCTGCCCGGGAACCATGAGGTTTAAGTCCTCGACTGCAATAGCAGGTTAAAATTTACAAAAACACAAAACGTTCAGAAAGGAGACTCCCACTTTGGCTCTTGGTGCATTAGCATTGGGGCAGGATCAGGACGCTTTGGCCAAGCTAGGCCTAGCTCGGCCTGCCAGGCTAGGCCTTTCTCCAGGTGAGCCACAGTGAGGTGTCTGTACAGTGTCTGCCAGGTAGGACCCCCCAGAACATAGAAGCAAGGGGTTTATTATCCAAAAATAAAATCCCATCACTAGCACGATTTCCCTGTCTCGCCAGGTTATCCTGCTATAGTGAGAGAGTAGACCAGTGGTTCCCAATGTGAGGTAGACCAGTGGTTCCCAATGTGAGGTCCAGGCCCCATCCAAGGGGACTTCAATTCCCAGAAGCCTCAGTCAGTACATTGGCTGATCAGTGCTTTGGGGAGTTGACTTACGACCTCTGGGAAATTGAAGTCCAAGTACCAAATGTTGGGAAACATTGGAGTAGACCCTACTGCCAGTGACTCAACGCCGATCGTCAGGCAGCGGTTAACTAACTTGACCACCCTGAGGACTTTGCGTGCCAAAAGGACTCAGGATCGGAAAGCGACACGTGGAACTGGATCAGTGGTACGGATGTCAGGCTGCGATGCAAAAGGCAGAATAACAGCCTTCTTCTTCAGATATTGGCTATCATCACGGCGACAGTCTTCCTGTCCTTAACTCCTTGGAACAGTTCTTCCGAAGACATGCCACACCAGTCTATCAGGTTCTTCAGCCATGAAGTCCGTCTACGTCCAGGGCTTCCTCTCTTTCCTTGCAGAGCAAGTTGGAGGATTCTATACTTTATGTTGTTCCTCATGATATGGCCAAGGTATTGGAGCTTTCTTTGTTTAATGGTCTTAAACATTTCTTGTTCTTTATCCATCCGGCACAACACCTCTACATTAGTCACATGATGAACCCATTACTGTATATCCTTAGCAGCCGTCTATAGATCCACATTTCAAAAGTTTCAATTATCTTTTCAGATGCTTTAGTCCAGGGGATCCCAACCTTTTCAAGCCGGGGGCCGAGTCACACTCCCTCAGTCAGGTTTGAAGGCCGAACGGCCATTTTGCCCTGCCTGCACGATGGGGTCTGCCATTTTATCCCAAGAGCTTCAAAGGGGTAGCCATTTTGTTTCTTGAATGACCTTGGAGGGGTGGGGGTGAGGACACATGAAATGGCACCACTGGCCTCAGGTTGTTTAGTTTATTTGTCACAAAGATTTTAACAATGTGTTTCATGTACGGTTTTTTAATAATACGTTGGGTGTTTTTATACAGGGGTCATGTGCAATTGGATTGTAAGCCGGCCGGAGTCACTTTGGTGATTGGGTGGCTATACAAATCTAAATAGATAGATAGATAGATAGATAGATAGATAGATAGATGGATGGATAGATAGATAGATAGATAGATAGACAGACAGACAGATAAACCCCTGAATTAGTCAATGTCCAAGCTTCAACTCCATATAGCAACACTGGGAATACGTAACATCTCACTATTCGGATCTTTGTAGCAAGAGTTAGATGAATGGCCACTGCATTATATTCTCAGGACAGTCTTCATGGCTGATCCCCATCAGGATAACCAATATTTGGAATCAGATACAGCACAAGAAGAAGCAGCACTATCTACAATCCCAAAGAGAAAGGTGGCGTAAACACTTCCACAAAGGAGAAAGAGAGGATCTTTACCTTCTGAGACTGAGCAGGTTCAGTGAGGATCAGGGTGAACAATCCTAGGCATATCTCGTCGTGCTGCAAAGATCCTTTGCACACCTGGAGAGCGAAGGAGGGAAACCATCAAGCCAGATATCTGAGAAATGGATAAAGCCAAGCAAAAACTTCCCATTTCCCCAGGAGACATCAAGTCATCATTCACTCCAGCCATGCGATGGCCCAATCAAATAAAAAGCACAAAATCAAACCATGAAGAGCAAGACTATCCAATTTATCCTATTCTGGTATAACATACATATTTCAGCAAACACTTTAAGGTAAAGCTCACCCCTGCTCAAAAGCCAATCACATCCGACTCTAGGGTCCAGTGTAAATCTCCATTTATAGCCAAAGAATCAGTGCTATGTTTGGAGACGTTTTCGTGGTCATGTGGCAGCTGTTATCTTTCCTACTGAAATGGCACCTGTTTATCTACTTGCACTTTTTTTTTTTTTTTTTTTTGCTTTCTGTTAGGTTGGCAAGAGCTGGGACGGACGACAGGAGCTTACTCCGTCCCATAGCAATCGGGTCTCAAACTGCTGACCTGCCGACCTTCTGGTCGTCAAGTTCAGTGTCTTAACCACTAAGCCACCGCAGTCCTACAAAAACACTTAGGAGCTTTAATGATTTCTCAGGAACAAGCTTGCTGCTGAAAAATGGAAGCAGAGATACTCACGTGGGCATTGAGGGCGTCGTTGGCTTCCCTCTCTGAAATGCCACCGGTTAGCGACGTGACAGTGCTCATGCATCTTTCCAGCCTCTGAAACAAATAAAGCAAACCCATTACCCACAAGGAAGGAAAAGAATTAGGTGAAGCTCCCCACTAGCTGGTTGCCTGTGGCGAGCAGAAATTCCCCCCAAGCGACCAATTAGGAACATTTAGCTAAAACTGCATTTTGACATTTTCAGGATACAGAGGCTGAAATCAAGTCTTATGAGGCAGTTGAGTGATGGCCAACCTTGGCACTCCAGGTGTTCATGGACTTCAATTCCCAGAAGCCCTGATCAGCAGGAGTGCTGACTTGGGCTTCTGGGAATTGAAGTCCAAGAATATCTGGAGTGCTGAGGTTCTCCATCAATGAGGTTGGTGATCAGGTCGGCTTTTGCGTGCATCCCTATTTATTTATTTGTTGGTTGGTTGCATTTCTATACATTTGCATTTCAATACCGCCCATTTGGGTGGTATCCCGCCTTTTTTAAATAGTCACTTAAATATGGTGTTCAAATCTTCTCATAATACTAATACATAAAACACCCTAGTGCACTAACCTTATGTCCTTGAGTCTACCAGTTGTGGTATGCCACTTTTTAAAGCATTCTCTACCTTGAAAACCCCTGGAAAGCGTCGCCATAAGTCAGAACGGACTTGATGATAGACAATTATGAATTAGAAAATGCATGGCAATAAGGCCTAATATTCCCCATCGGGCACAGGGGGTGGGTGGGGATCTGCAATCCATGATCAGAAGGTCTTAATGCTCCGTTGGCAGGCCCCTCAACTCCATAAGCCATCTGTTGACATGATGAATGAAGGCCTAGATGAGGCCCTTCATTCTAGAGTCATTCCATTGAATCAGCAATTCTTGAGCTAGAGTTACTGCCAGAACAGCTGTCTGAGTAGACACACAATTGTTGGGTTGCCTTCACTGGTCTTAGGAAGCCCACCAAACCCTCTCTACTTGCCACGCACTTTTAGCTGTCTTTCGCCTCCTGAGCTTAAAGTACAAAGCTCGAAGAACGAGAAAAGGCTTCGTTTGATTCAATATATTCAATTATGTTGTCAACGTTTTTATCTATATTCAGTCCTGGTCTTTGACTGTAATAATAAATCGAATTGTAAAAGAATGGTTAGGTCCACATCCAATTATGGATTCAAGTCTACTGCTATCCGTTCCTATACATGTGCAGCTTAGTACAGGTCCGGGCATCCAACGCTTTGGGGTCTTCCCCGCTTGGGTAGCATGTCAAAGTTGCGCCTCCCTCGGAAGATCTAAGAGCACTGATGGAAACACAAGCCAATGGCCAAGATCTCTCTCCCCTTCCCAAGAGAAGAGCCCAGGGCTGAAACCCCGTCTGCTGGTATGGAAAGTTACAATGGTGGTTTGGAGACAAGATGATGAATCCCAGGTCAAGGCCAGGAGAATCTCAGGGGCAAAGAGGAAAAAAAATCCCCTCCCTCTTCTTTCTTTCTAATGTTGCTTGGGTTATTAACCATGGAATTTCCCCCTCTATATTAACACGGTGGGATGAAAGGAATCCGACGGCTATTTCAGGGTCACCATTTCAAGGATGTCACGTTTCATGATGGGCATTTATCTCCAAAGTCTCAGAGGTTAGGAAGGAAAAAAAGGGGCTCTTTTGTATATGATCATCCAACAATAAGATCAGGAGAGAAGTCAGTAAAACCAAAAACAATCACGCTTCTATACCTTTTTGAGACTGCAAAGAGATCATTCCTGAAAGAAATCAACCCTGACTGCTCATTAGAAGGACACGTAGTGAAGTTGAAGCTCAAGTACTTTGGGCCCCCCAAATGTGAAGAGAGGACTCGCTGGAGGAGGTCTTGACGCTGGGAAAGATCGAGGGCAAAAGGAGAAGGGGGCGGCAGAGGATGAGGTGGCTAGATGGCATTGTCAACGCAATGGACGTAGATCTGAGCGGGCTGAGAAGGAAGGTGGAGAACAGAGGAGCCTGGTGGTCCATGGGGTCGCAAAGGGTTGGCTGAACAACAACCATGCCCTATTTGCGCTCAGACCCCAAGTTAATCAGCATTTTGCCCCAACATGCAGAATCCAATTTTGACCAACCTTGTAAAGAGGGGAGGCTTTGAGTCAGGATCTAGTCAGGATCGAACCCACAACCTTTTGGTTGGAGTACAGCAGTTTTAACCACTGCGCTACCAGGGCTCCTGTGCAGCGGACATTGAGAGAACGAAGCAAGAAGACATGACCCTCAAGTCCGCCGGCTCTGATCAAGGAAGGCCAACGGCAAAGCCAAGAAAGTGGCTTCATTTTGGCAGGTCCAAGGTTTGGAAGACGATCATTCAATGATGCTGAGATGTAATTTTAGGCAGCCTTTGGGGACATTAGTAGCCGAGGGACGGTGTAATTAAATGTTAAATGTCTATTGTATAATTAATTTACTGTATTGTATTATTTTCTTTTTTCCCTATTGTATTTTCATGCTGTTATGTTGTGTCTATATTTGGTTTGTTATGATTATATTGTATTTTTGGATTCATACCATGTATTATTTTGTATGATTGATTAGTTGTATTTTTATACTGTTATAATTGTATGTTTATTAATTGTATGTATATTAATTTTTTTGTTGCAATTGTACTTATATTATTGTGTTGTAAGCCACTCTGAGACGGCCTTTTGGTTTGAGTAGAGCGGGGTATAAATCCAATAAACATAAACAGCCTCAGATCCATAAAACAGATTTGCAAAGCTCCTTCTGAAAGACCCTAACCCTGTCGCTATTTGGGCCACGCTTACTTCTGGGTTTTTTTCCTTGGTGTTAAACCTCACAAGTCCCAGAGGACCAAGACAAACGCAACTCCTGATCACACCATCCACGTAGTACTTATTTCATCTGCCTCACTTCAAAAGCTAGGCAGGGCCGGTCCTAACACTGGGCAAAAGGAGGCGGCCGTTCCAGGATGCAGATCTGAAATCTCAAGAAACAGCAGCAAAAGGTGAGCTCATAAGAACATGAGAACATAAGAACAGCCTTGCCGGAACAGGCCACAGCCCATCCAGTCGAGCATTCTGTCTCACACAGTGGCTAACCATTGACTTCAGGGTAATATTCCCAAGCCGATGCCTTCACCTGCTTAGGATTCCCTGGAAATGGCGTTGAGAGATATCCTGCCTATCTCTCAAACCCAGAGGTTGTCCTTAGGTATCCATAATTAATAAGAACATAAGAACAGCCTTGCTGGAAGAGGCCACAGGAGCCCATCCAGTCCAGCATTCTGTCCCCATTTGCTTCAGGGTATTCTTCCCAAGTAGATGCCTTCACCTGCTTAGGATTCCCTGGAAATGGCATTTATTGAGAGATATCCTGCCTATCTCTCCAATCCGGAGGTTGTCCTTAGGTATCCAAAATTAATAAGAACATAAGAGCAGCCTGGCTGGAAGAGGCCACAGGAGCCCATCCAGTCCAGCATTCTGTCTCACCCAGTGGCTCACCATGTGTTTCAAGGTATTTATTCCCAAGGAGATACCTTCACCTGCTTAGGATTCCTTGGAAATGGCATTTATTGAGAGATATCCTGCCTATCTCTACAACCCGGAGGTTGTCCTTAGGTATCCATAATTATAGACATTGATACCCTTGTCCTCCATGAACTTGTCCTCCATGAACTTGTCAGATCCAGCTCACCAGATTTGTCAGGCAACAAACCATAGTTAATCAAAACCATAGTTTAGTGTTACCTGCGAATGTGGCCATTTGAGCCGTACAAGCATCAAAACCATTCACATGAAAACCTGACTCTGCCAGAAACCACTAATTCTACCGTTCTTCTTCTTCCATGCCCAGATTTTAAAAATTAATGATCATGCGTGAGAATGATTAGCCAGCAAAACAAGGCCGCCAATACCAGGATGCATCCCCGATTGCAGTTCGAAAATGTACCCCGCAATATTCGAGGAGGGTCTTTCTGTGTACCCCAATTCTACAATAAGCAAAACATATGTGACCCTGACCAACTGGAAGGTGTTGCTATGACTATAAATGTGCTTTACAAATATAATAGAGCTGGTAAAGGCCGAGATTCTGGCAAATCAAGTGGCTTTGAATTACATCATTTTCCTTTTAAAAAATGATTTTGTAGCTATTTTAGGAAGAAAACATGTTGCACTGGAGAGAATGTTTTCTTTTTGTTTCATAATCTGCGACTCGCCAAACTTTCCTGCTACAAACACCCTTACAATTGCAAGGAAAAACCTCCTTGCAACAATATACATTTTGTATATACTTATAAGAACAACACTACTAGAAGAAACAGTCCTAGAAAGTAACTATTTAACAAATTAAAAGGTTTCCCTTGCTCAAAAGCCAGTCGTATCCGACTCTAGGGTGCAGTGCTCATCTCTGTTCCAAAGCCGAAGAGCCAGCGTTGTCTGCTTCTGCAGACGTTTCCGTGGTCGTGTGGCAGGCATGACTAGACACCGGAGCGCACGGAACGCTGTTTACCTTTCCCACCGAAGTGGTCCCTATTTATCTACTTGCAATTTCTTGCTTTCAAACTGCTAGGTTGGCAGGAGGTATTAAGCCCCACTGAAATTTAACGAACCCACGTGACTGCCAGCAGAAATCTACATTTTGGCTTCGTTTTGGCAGTCCAGGGTTTTGATTCGGGACACGAAAGAAGATGAATTAATTTTACAGGTGACACTCGGAAAATCAGAATATCGTGCAAATGTTCATTCAGTCCAGTAATGCAACTTAAAAGGTGAAACAAATCTATGAGATGGACTCACTGCACGCAACGCGAGAAAGTTCAAGCCTTACTTTGTTATAACATTGATGCTTATGGCTTACGGCTTATGAAAACCTCAACCCCCCAATCTCATGTACCCCATAATCATCACATAATCTCATGTACACTGTACATGGCAATTATAAGGGATTGAGGCATGACATCTCTCGCTTCGCATGGAGTGAGTCTATCCCATAGATTTGTTTCAGCTTTTAAGTGAAATGAATGAACATTTGCACGCTATTCTAATTTTCCGAGTTTCACCTGTACATCCGTTGCTCCTACTTTTGGCTGGAAAAGCAAAACATGTTTACATTTGCTCGAAAATCCTCTTATCTGAGAAGTGGGCAAAGCAATAATTGGGCCGGGCCACCCCATGATATCTTGCTGCCCGAGGCAGAGAACAAAATAACAAAGAGAGGGAAGTCTACATTTCAGGATCCCAATCCATTGATGAGTGAATCTTACTCTAATTAGCACTTCCGATCACTCACAGGGGCCATGGGATAATTCAGGACAATAATACCCAGCCTCCAACATCTGGAATTTCCTTGCTTTCGTTAATTGTTTAGATAGTCGGATCTGACAGCTGGATATCAGCACGGACTCCGAATGCGTATTCTCATGTGCAAAGGGTGGTATCACACCCCTGTTCCTGAGGGAAAGCACACTGAGATTGGGAGCGAAAAGATACAGAGATTTGGAAAGCAGCTCCTTCTTCTAGGCTTTTCGGACTACAGTTCCCATCGCCAGCCATGTTGTCTGGGGCAAATGGAAACGGTAGTCCAGAGTATCTAGGACAGAGGTTCCCAATCTAAGGCTGGCAGGCTGGATCCGGCCCATGGTGCCATTTCATGTGGCCCACACACACCCCTCCAAGGGCGTCCAAGAAACAAAATGGCCAGCCCTTTGAAGCTGTTGGGACAAAATGGCCGTCCAGCCTGCAAAGCTGACTGAGAGAGCATAACACAGCCCCTAGCTTGAAAAGGTTGGGAGGTAAGGTGGACAAGATTTAAGCCCAGCCTTAGTTTTACTCTTTTGAAGACGGGCCATTCTATGGCCTCATCCTTCCCAGCTTTGAAATGGGCATCCTATCCACCGCTTTTGCTGAGAATCCACAAGACTCCAACGCCACCTCTGGCACTGTCGATTTTGGGATTTATCCAGGATTATGAAATCGAGGCAAACGGGAAAAAAGAGCCGCAAAGCTTGGCCAAAGCGTCAGCCATAAACCACAGCAATCTCACCCACACACAGGGAAACAAACACAACATTTCCAGGTTGCTGATGTCGTCCGAGTTCCCCTCTTGACACCCGGGGTGGGCAAAGGTAACGCTTGCTCGAAAGCCAGCGGTATCCAGCTCTAGGGTTCGGTGCTCATCCTCGTTCACAGCCAAGGAGCCACTAGACGTTTCCACGGTCATGTGGCAGGCATGACTAGACGCATGGAACCACTGCTACTTTTCCTGCCGAAGTGGTACCTCTTTATCTAGTTGCAATCTTTTTGCTTTCAAACTGCTCGGGGTCCAGTTGTCAAGTTCAGCGATGAACATCGCCGCCCTAGAGTGGTGGTGAGCAGAGGTGAGCACCGCTGCCCTGGAGTCAGATACAGCTGGCTTTTGATCAAGGGAGACTTTTACCTATTGCGGTGATTCAAAAGCCCTCCTTGTGACTCTATGCCCCCACCCTCCCCATTGCCCCCTGGAGTCGGTACCCCTCCCCACTTGACCTGTCCCCTTCCAACCTACCTCCTCTAACTCATCCTTGGCATCCAGGCTGGTGTAGATCAGCAACTTCCCTCCTCCTCCTCCTCCTCCTCCACCTGTAGCTGCTGCCCCTGCTTTCCCCTTCTGCATCTCCATAGCAGGGGCTGTATGGGGTGGGATGTGAGTTCAAGACCCACTTGGCGCTTTTTCTTTCTCCCTCCAAAAAAAAAATATGGAGTGTTGGGATGCAAGGGGGGGTGAGATCAATGGGGAAAGACACCCCCCTCACTCACCCCCCCCTGAACTTTCTTCCCTGTGGGAAGAAGGGGAAATATGGAAATGGAGAGAAATTGGGGGCAAATAGGGCTGATGCTTTTTTTTGGGGGGGGACCCCCTTTGTTTAACACACACAACACCCTTTGAATGGAAATATGTGCCTCCCCCAAAATGGGGAGCCCTTTTGCAAATTAAAACAAAAGGAGGGGGAGATCTTAAATCTTAAGAGAACTGGGGAGTGGAAGGAGAAATCCTTGTTTTTATCCCCCTGCAAAAATAATATTTAAAATTAAAAAAAACCCTCACTTCTCTTTTGGGGGTAGACTGTGCTGAGCCAAGGGAGCCCTTCAAGGGAGGCTCTAGTCTAGTGGGATCACGTGGGCAAAGGGTGGGGGCTGGCTCTCAGTGTTCTAAAGGGGCGGGGCGTCAAGAACTGGGGGCCTCTAGGGGCGGGGCTTGGAACCCCAAAGTGGGAGGAGCTTCAGGGGAGCTTAAAGGGGGGCGATCCCCCCTTTTTTTTAGGCGTCTCTCTCTCTGTCTCTTCGGAGCTGAGTCCAAAAAAAATGGGGGGGCTCCAAATATATTGGGGGGCTAAAAGGGGGGGAGGGGAGGAGAGGGGGAGGGGAGGAGCGCGCGCCACCTCCTCGCCCCCCACCGCCACCACCAGCAGCGCCCCAGCCAGCCTCACAAAACCGGAAGTCAGGGCTGGGCTGGCTGGGGAGACGAGCGAGTCGAGTGTGCGAGGGGAGGGAACGGGCGCCGGACGTCGGCCCGCGCCGGCCGGAAAGACCCGCCTCCCGCGTCTCCGCCTCTCCCTCCGCGTCCAATCAGAAGGCGCGGACCGGGCTTTGAGTGGCAGGCGGCGGCCCGGCGGGGCCAATGATTGGGCGTTCGGGACGGAGGGAGGAGCGCGTCCCCCTCGGCCGCAGGCATACAGCTATGAAAAAGATGTAGACGAACGAGTCCTTGATATGTTTTTAGGAGTGAGATGCGGGTTCCTTTCGCTATCTCCACCCCCCCCCGCTTATAACGGGGCATCCAGTTAATTATATTATTTTATGATTATTGTTTATTTTAACTAAATCATTTCAATTTAATTGTTTTATTATATATGCATATTGCAAATGTTCTTTTATACGGAAATGAAATAAAAGCTCTTGCTGCTATTATTACTATTACTATTTATTATTTTACAATTGCATTGCATTGCATTGCATTGCATTGCATTGCATTATATTATATTATATTATATTATATTATATTATATTATATTATATTATATTATTATGGGGTGCAGGTGGAAGGGTTGGTTTAGTGGAAAACCTCCCCCTTCGGTCCCTGCACCCTTTTTTTAGGGGGTGGGTGGTTTTAATTAGTTTTTAACTATGTCATTTTTATATATGATTGTAAACCGCCTTGAGTCGGCCTCGGCTGAGTGGGCGGTGAAGAAATCTAACTAATAAATAAATATGATATAATATATTTTATTTAACCTAGAGGAGTGTGCACACAAACATTGCCACCTTACCTAAACTCTCTCCAACTTTGATGAAGACATAAAGAATGATGGGGTGGGTAAATACATTGATTGATTGATTGATTGATTGATTGATTGACAGTGTGTCGGACTACATCTTTACCCACGTCCAGCTTTCTTGCATCTTCCACCTTTCCTTGCTGGGGTTTTCTCCGGGGTCATATTTTCCAAAACTAAGAAAGGATGAAAGAAAAAGGAGGAGAGAAAGAAGGAAACTTTTCCAACTTTTACTTCTTGCGCAAAAGTTGCAGAGGAAACAGCATTCCAAAAAAAAAATATAATAATCGTGTGAACAGCTACCCCGAAGTACGTCCTTTGAGTATCCTTCTGTTTTTATTAAGTCTGTGGCGAAAGGAGGAAAGGAGCGGGCGCGCGGGAACGAGCGCGTCCCCGCACCTACCTTGCGCGCGCCCCTTGCACATGCGCAGAGCGCACTTACGCCTTTCCCGCCTCTGCGTCCCTGAGAGACCCTCAAATGGCGGCTGGCCGGGCTCCCCTCATGTACGCGTTCACGCGTCTTTCGTTGATGAGCACTGAACTTTAGAGTCGGATACGACTGGCTTTCGAACAAGGGAAACCTTTACCTTTATAATAATTATTAATATTAAATTTTAGCAATATTAATATTATTTTATCTATATTCTGTATCAGGGGTACAGAATTTCTCTGGCTTTTGTGAGAAATAAAATTTGGGGAGGCACAAAAATTAAATAAACAATTGTATTTGTGTGTGTGTGTATACACACACACACATAATACTGTAGTATATTACATATTGTTATGTGTATATTATGATGTATATAGAAAAGGGGTGCCCAAACTTTTTGGGCCGTGGGCTGGATCTGGGTCCTGATGCCACACGAAGCCCTCTTTGCTCCCATAAGTAAAACGTGCCTATATGGCTGAAGAAAATAGGGAAACAAATAGATATGATCTAGACAACATACTCAAGGAATACACGGTGGAGGTGAGGAACAGATTCAATGGTCTGGACCCGATAGACAGAGTACCAGAAGAATTATGGACAGAGATGTGAGACATGCAGGAGGCAGCAAGGAAAACCATGCCAAAAGAAAAGCGCAAAAAAAGCAAAGTGGTTGTCGGATGAGGCTCTTAAAATAGCAGAGGAAAGAAGGAATGCAAAAGTCAAAGGAGAAAGAAAAAAATACAACCACTTAAAGAATTTCAAAGAAAAGCATGGAGAGATAAGGAAACCTACCTAAATGAACAGTGCAAAGAAATAGAGGAAAACAACTCAAGAGGAAGGACTAGAGATCTCTTTTTAAAAATTGGGGAAATCAAGGGAACGTTCAAAGCAAAAATGACCACGATAAAAGACAAAGATGGCAAGGAGTTAGCAGATGCAGAAGAGCTCAAGGAAAGATGGAAAGAGTACACAGAGGAACTCTACAAAAAAGACCTCAACACCCCGGATAATAACAATGACGGGGGAATTTGAACTTGAACCAGACATCCTAGAGAGTGAAGTCAGAAAAGCCCTAAAAAGCAATCCAAACAACAAAGCCAGGGGAGATAATGGTATCCCTGTTGAGTTTTTCTAAGCCCTAAAAGTTGATGGAATCAAACTACTGTATTGCATGCTATATGCCAGCAGATTTGGAAAACGAAACAGTGGCCACAGGATTGGAAAAGATCGGTATATGTCCCAATCTCAAAAAAGGGCAATGCCAAAGAATGTTTAAATTATTGAACAATTGCGCTCATCCCACAAGCTAGCAAAGTGATGCTCAAGATAGACTGCAGGAGCATGTAGAGAGAGAACTACCAGAGGTGCAGGCTGGTTTCAGAAGAGGTAGGGGGACCAGAGAGCACATTGCCAACATTCGTTGGATCATGGAGAAAACAAAGGAATATCAGAAACAAGTTTACTTCTGCTTCATTGACTACACCAAGGCCTTTGACTGTGTTGACCACAACAAAATGTGGCAAGTAATTAAAGAGATGGGAATACCAGAACAGCTTATATGCCTCATGAGAAATCTGTACATGAGTCAAGAAGCAACAGTTAGGGTAGAACACGTAATGACGGAGTGGTTTAGAATAGGAAAAGGAATAAGACAAGGCTGCATCTTGTCACCCTGCTTATTCAACTTATACACAGAGCACATAATATGCAAAGCAGGGATGGAGGAATCACAAGTTGGGATCAAAATTGCTGGGAGAAACATCAACAATTTGAGATATGCAGACGATACCACCCTAATGGCAAAAAGTGAGGAAGACCTAAAGAAACTCTTGCTTAGGTTGAAGGAAGAGAGTGCAAAAGCTGGCTTGAGACTCAATATCAAGAAAACCAAGATAATGGCAACAGACCCTATCACTCCCTGGAAAATAGATGGGGAAGAAGTAGAAGCAGTGACAAATTTTACTTTCTTAGGATCAAAGATCACTGCAGATGGAGATTGCAGCCATGGAATAAAAAGGTGACTTATTCTCGGGAGACAAGCAATGAAAAACCTGGGGAACATAGTGAAAAGTAGAGGCATCTCACTGCAAACAAAGGTCGGTATAGTCAAAGCAATGGTATTTCCGGTGGTAATGTACGGTTGTGAGAGCTGGACCATTAGGAAGGCTGAGTGAAGAAAAATAGATGCCTTTGAGATGTGGTGCTGGAGGAGGGTTTTGAGAGTACCCTGGACAGCAATGAGAACAAATAGGTCAATATTAGATTAGCCCTGAGTGCTCATTAGAAGGTCATTTGAATTTTACTTCTCACAAAAGCCAGATTTTGAAACCATAAACTTCAACCTTTTTTGTAAAATATGTACATTTTATAGCAGACGTCCCTAGTCTAATCTTGCAATGAATGGATTTTCTGGAGGGGAGAGGATTATGTTCTTGATTTGATTGATTTGATTTGATTTCTTGGATTTTCCCCCCTTCGTTTTCCTTGTGTTTTCATCTTCTGTGGATTTTTTTTGTCCAACTTGAGACCGACAGACCGATGCAATCACTGTTTCCCCCTTTCCCAGGTCAAATCAGTATCCTTTCTATTTATTATTATTATTATTATTATTATTATTATTATTATTATTATTATTATTATTATTATTATTATTATTATTATTATTATTATTATTTAATAAATAATTGATCAAATCCCTGGAAAGGGGGAGCAGAACAGATAGAATCAAAAATTAGCAGGGTATTGATTAGAAATGCACCCATTTATCTTTGGCTGTTTTTTTTTAAGAATGCAAAACTGCTTTAAAAATGAAAACTCATGGGGCTCTCTTAATACAGTATATTGAATATTCCCATTTTCCAAGTGGGTAATGGAATCTGCAACTTTGCTTATGATTAATTCTGCAAAGATCCCAGTGAGAGTTGTGTGTGTGTGTGCATGCGTGTTGTATTTTTTTCTCCTTCTACAAAGATGATAAATAAATTTGACGCAAGGAGCTAAGTAATATGATTGTCAGTGGCCCAAAGGAAATGAAAGGCTGGGCTATTAATTACCCTATTCTTGTAACACAAGGAACTGTATCCGGCTTTCAGGAAGAAAACAAGCCAGAGATTAAAAGGGAGAAAATATAATTCTAGCCACCCTGTGAACAATTTGTACGAACCAGCTGCTGACATAAAAAAAGGTGCCTTTTCGGGAATTCATCGGCTTTGAACAAAAGTATCCCTTACGTATAGGGGGTGAGGGGCACCCTGTACAACATTTTGATCATCCTCCTCTGGACATGTTCTAACATCTCTTAAATCTGGACATGTTCCAACATCTCTTAAATCATGGCATCCAGAGCCAAACACGGAGCTCCATGCAAGTTTGGACTAAAAACCTGGTTTTAGACATTAGACAAGGAGCCCTGGTGGCGCAGTGGTTAACCTATTGTCCTACAACCAAAAGGTTATGAGTTCGATCCTGACCAGAGCTAAAAGTTAACTCATCCTTCCAAGGTGAAGCACAGTTATCACCTCCCGTGATCCGTTTTTTGGAGAAGAATGCCCATTTCCCCCAGCCATCGTGCCCCAAAGATCATGGCGTTAGGGGCAACAGACGCTGTAACCCAGTACATCTGGAAAGTGTTGGGTTGAGGAACAGGGGCTTAAACTCTAACACGACAGCGGCACATACACAACAACTCACACAGACACAAGACCTTTCAGTCCACAGATCAATGCTGTATTGTATTTTTTTTTCTCGATCGCGGGCGAGTGAGGTAGCCGCAGCAAGGTAGTAGAGTAGACCCTACTGCCAGTGATTCAATGCCAAGTGTCAGGCGGTGGCTAACTAACTTGACAACCTTCAGGACTAACAGCTTGGGTGCCGACGTCCACAGGGAAGGGTGATGGTCTTGATGGAGGGCAGCAGCTTCATCAACACTGGCCTGGGGCAGGTGAGGACTTTGCATGCCCAAAGGGCTCAGGACCCGAAAGTGACTCGTGGAAAGTGGATCAGTGGTACTATGGGTGTCACACTGCGATGCAGAAGGCAGATGAAAGGCCACTGCATTATATTCTTAGGACAGTTCATGGCTGATTGCCATGAGGATCGCCAAGATTTGGATTTGGATACAACAGAACAGCAAGAAGAAGAGTTTCAAAGGTAGTGTCTACTACTTTGGGTGGACATAGAGGGCAACAACTTATTTTTAATTGCAAAATCTAGAGTTTTAATGGAACAACTGAGGCCAGGAGTTAGAGAGATGGCCGTATCTCTCTGCTTTCTTTAGCGGTCATCCTCTGCTATCAAGTTCAGTTTCTTCCCAGCCTCTGAGGGAAAGAGGTCCAGAAAATGTTCCAGGATGGGACTCTTGAAGGACCAACTACTCATGGTCAGAACAAGCCACATAGTCTTGAGATGCCAGAGGAAAACACCAAAGGAGAAGAAACCAGCCACGGATCTGTTTTCCTCCAGTAGGCCGGTTGTGTGTCTTTGCAGCCCAATGTAAGATGGTGGCCAAGCTCCACAGACATCACACAGGGCTTATGGCCCACAAGGATGGTGGCCGAGGAGATAGGAGCCTGGAGAACTCAGTCCAGCTTCACCATGAACCTCAAGCCTGATGGAAGAGTCTTTGGTGATGCGGCTGAGATGACGTTCCTCAGCCTTCAGGAAAGTCAAGGAGATACACCGGTGAGATTCCAGGAAAATCACCATCACCTCCTCAGCCTCGGGTGCTGCTCACACGTTCCCCCAATAACCAATACGTCCGGAGTTTTCCCTTGCCCTGAGGAAAGGGAGGAAAGAAAGAAAGGCCATGTCAAATTGAGGCAGAAACAACCAAAAACTAAAGCCATCTCAACCATCTACCCCCAACCAAATACAAAAAGAACAGAAACATAGAACGTTCTTCTGGGCCAGCCCTACCGTTGGGCAAAGATCAGGGTGTAAAGAACTGGGAGGCAGGCAGAGAGGCAGATTCAGGCACCAGCTGCTAAGAGAGCTGAGGTCCATGCAAACAATTGGGGTCCGTTTCCACCCAAGCATGGCCAATGGGTGCAACCCTATGTTACTCAATCAGCACACTATGGTGGTCCTGCACCGGTCTCATGAGGAAACGAAAATCTGTCCCAAATGCCAGTCTCCAAAATTTAATATGTTGCTCAGAGCAGAGCTCGGAGGTGTTTCACCAGGTCCAGGTGGAAAGTTTGTGAAGGAAGTGTCACCCTTTAGAACAAGGGTTTCCAACCTAAAGCCCATGGGCCAGATGCAGCCCACGGTGCCATTTCATGTGGCTCCCACCCTCTCCAAGGGCATTTGAGAAACAAAATGGCCTCTCCTTTGAAGCTGTTGGGACAAAATGGCTACCCTCATTGTGCAAGCAGGGCAAGATGGCCGCCCGGCCCTTGAAGCTGACTGAGAGAGTGTGACCCGGCCTCCGGCTTGAAAAAGTTGCGAACCCCTGCTTTAGAAGATCGGGTGGGGCGTTTTGGACAAAGATGGCAGGGAGTCCTCAAAGGATGTCTCTAAGAAGATGGGTGAGTTTCCATAAGAGTCACAGTTTCTTTACATGCTTGAGGCCCTTCTAGTATTTGGAAATAAGGACCACAAACATCCACCAATCTTTGTGTATTTCGTGACTGTCATTGCAAGCTGCCTGCTCACCTTCATCTCTACATCTCCACGGAGCTCCAGCTCAAAGCAACCAAATTCCTCCAGGATAGATTTGGTGGCTGCTGAGAGGTGGATCTTCAGAGCTGTAAATGGTCCAGAAGGTAAAAGTGTTTTTAGCACACACAATCAAGATAAAAAATCTTCCCCAGCTGACAAAAACTAGCAGCAACAACTCAAGGCAGCAACCCAGAAGACTTTGGACACTTGTGGTCAATTATAATCAACTCTGCATAGCCCTTGAGTAGATGTACGTAACCAGGATAAAATAAAGATGGAAATAATATGCTGAAGAACTACAAAAAGAGAAGCAAAGATCTTAGGTTCCTTTGAAAAAGTTTTAGAAAGTGAAGGGAAAGCTGCACCCAAATTACTTGAAATAAATAAATCACTAGGAATAACTGGTATACCAATAAACCGATTAAAATATATAGCTTACAACCATTTCTGCATCATCATCGTGTTATGCGTTCTTGACTCTGAAATCTGATCCAGTAGAACAGGAGGCACCTCAAAGCAGTAGCAAAGCATAAAGAATATGGGATCATCAACCTCCTTTCCTTGGTTATGTCATTTCATGTTCCCCAAGCATTTGACCATATGACCCCTAAACTGTTCAATTTGTGGGGGACATCGTAGCCGACTTCTGCCTTTGACAACATACCAACTATAATTGCCTTTATGAGCCTACCCCAAAAGACGGGCAACTCACCTTCACCGTTGGACTCCATCCGTGAAGCTGTGTTGACTGTGTCCCCGAAGAGGCAGTAGCGTGGCATTTTCAGGCCCACAACACCTGCACAGACTGGACCTTAAGGGTGGTAAACATAGTTGTGTGAAGAGAAACATAGGTCAGGGTACATAATTTCTCCAAACCATGATTTGCAAAAACAGCCCCAATCTATAGCTCAGTCATCTTCTTGAGCAATTTCATCAAACCATAGGGTCAGTTTGGGCATCAATAGGAACTATGGTTCAGTTCCGCATCCAAACCAGCTCATTATTAAACAAACATACCTCTGAAATCACAGTTTGTCAAATTGAGACACGATAAACCGTGGTTTGGTGTTACATTCTGAACATTAAGCAAGCATGACTTTCAAATTGAGATACAATAAACCATGGCTTGGTGTTACATTGTAAATGTCAAACAAGCATGGCTTTCAAACCATGGCTTGTCAAATCGAGCCACAATAAACCATGGTTTGGTGTTACTTTCTGAACATCAAACAAGCATGACCTTCAAATCCAGGTTTGTCAACTTGACGTTGGGCAAACAAGGCTCCAAGAATCTCTTCTCCTCCCTCTCACACATCTGCACATCACCCCGCTTTCTCACCACTGTGGATCCCGATCCGCAGCTTGAGCTGCTGGTCTGGCCGGTGGTGGATCTTGAAGTTGCGGACAGCTTCAAGAAGAGCCAGAGACATGCGGGAGACCTCACGGGCATGCAGCCGGCCGTTGCGCACGGGCAAACCCGAGACTACCATGTACGCATCGCCAATGGTCTCCACCTGCACAGGAGCAAGAGATTGATTCTCACTCCACAACTTCACCCACCACATCATCCAGGCCCTTCACCTGCAAGCTGACCAGAGCAACAATCTCTCACCTTGTAGACATCAAAATTGTCTATGATTGCGTCGAAGCAGGTGTACAAGTCATTCAGCAGAGCCACCACCTACGGAGGGTCAACAAGAAATAAATCCAGGAATCTTGCTCACTTACAGGGTCTAAATCTAATGTACAGTGGTACCTCGTATAACAAAAATAATTCATTCTGCGAGGTTTTTCATTATGTGATTTTTTTCATTATATGAAGCATGCTTTGTATAACGAAATTTCCTATGGGAAAATTTGTATAACAAAAATCTCCATAGGAATGCATTGAAAACCTCAGGAAAAAACCCTGGGAGAAACGTTGCTTTGCATAACGAAAATTTTCGCTATACGAGGCAACATTTTTCTTCAAATTTCCTTTCTTTATATGAGTTTTTTGTTATAAAAGCCCTTCCTTATAAGGGGTTTTACTGTATACAATACTAAGATTCTGTGAACAGATGGTTCTGGATTCTGCAGTGTGCGTGCATTATTCAAACTAAGCATGCTGGCCTAGGTTAGGTAAAAGTAAAGGTTTCCCTTGCTCGAAAGCCAGTTGTATCCGACTATAGGGTTCAGTGCTCATCTCTGTTCCAAAGCCGAAGAGCCAACACTGTCTGCTTCTACACATGTTTCTGTAGTCATGTGGCAGACATGACTAGACATTGGAGCACACAGAGCACTGTTTAACAGGTGGGAAACATACTGCTCTGTTATTCCTGTTACCTCGGTTTTGTTAATCGCTAAGATCCTGGCGGAATCCAAACAATCAACCTGGAGAAAAATCTTAATCCAAGCCACATTGAAATCCTATCTTCCAAGCAACCTCTTTAGGGCTTACCCCATAGACACAGGACATCTTCCAAGAATCAAGTTTTTTCAGAGAATGTCTAGTTTGCCCCTTTGAGGTTCTGAGTTCGAGATCTCAGGTTCTCAGCCAGAGAAGAAGACCAGTTCCTCCCATCTTGGCCGCCCTGTTTACCTGCATGGGGGTGCTCTCTGCTGACAGGGCCGTGAAACCCACAATGTCACTGAAGTAGATGGTGACGCTGTCAAAGGCCTCTGCTTGGACCGTCTCGCCACGCTTCAGCTGTTCGGCCACCGAGCTGAACAGGGAGGTAAGCACAACTCTTCAAAGCTTGGGAAATACTTTCTTTTGTAAACTGGGTTCATGGAATGTGGGAAATCAAACATGCTTTAGAGCATAAATCATATTCCTGATTGGCTGGCCTTAATTTCCTTCACCTTTCTCACCAAGAGAATCTGCACGGGTCTGGTGCATCATGTGGAGGGCGTAGCCAGGCAACAGACACCACCGGTTGGCTAGACTGTATGTTAAGCAAGCAGCAGAGATGGGCTGGCTTGTGCATCCCTAATTGGTTATGCAGGAGATAGAGCCAAATGATGCATGGGGCTCAAAGATTGGACCATTACATTAAACAAGAGACAGAGCTAGACTGTGCATAGGGCTGATAGCTTGGGCCTTTACATTAGATAAGTGGCAGAGCTAAACCTCGCATAGGACTGATAGGTCGGGCCCTTACATTAGACAAGAGGTAGAGCTAGACTGTGCACATAGGGCTGATAGGTTGAGCCCTTACATTAGACAAATGGCAGAGCTAAACCTCACATAGGGCTGATAGGTTGGGCCCTTACATTAGACAAGAGGCAGACTTAGACTGTACATAGGACTGATAGGTTGGGCCCTTACGTTAAACAAGTGGCAGAGCTAAACTTCTCATAGGACTGTAGGTTGGGCCCTTACATTAGACAAGAGCCAGAGCTAGACTGTGCATAGGGCTGATAGCTTGGGCTCTTACAGAGGCAGAGCTAGACCATGCTAGACCTTTCTGTGAAGCCTGAGACAACCCATTTATGCTCAGCACTGATTGGCTAACATTTGCATAGAGCAGGGGTTCCCAACCTAAGGCCCGCCATAGGCCAGATCTGGCCCACAATGCCATTTCATGTGTCCCCACCCCTCCAAGGACATTTGAGAAACCAATTGACCACCCCTTTGAAGCTGTTGGAACAAAACGGTTACCCCCATTGTGCAGGCAGGGCAGAATGGCTGTCTGGCCCTCAAAGCTGACTGAGAAAGTGTGACCCGGCCCCCGGCTTGAAAAGGTTGGCAACCCCTGGCATAGAGGAACAGGGAACAGACTCACTGGGGCAGAATCTGGTAGAGCAGTGCTTCAGCCTTGCGCTTCTCCTCCAGGTAAGCCTGCGTGCGCTCCTCCACCAGCTCCTCCAGGTTGTTGGCATACTGCTCCATGCGCGACAGCAACGTATCCAAGAGGTTGCAGCCGTTCTCCCTGTCAGGAAGGCGCACAACAGAAGAAAAAAACCAGGTACTAATTCAGTGGGTCAAAGCCACTCCACTTCCCAATATTTCTCGGCTCTCCGTCCATTTTTAAGTGATACCCAAACACCAAAGGGAGGGAGGTTCAAACAGACAGATACCGCGGCCGGGTCTCTCTACCTGTTGAACTTCCTCAGCATGCCTTTAATGTGGTGGAAATCAGGGCGTTCGGCAGGGTCTTCAGCCCAGCATCTCTGCATGAGGAGTACCACATCCTCCAGGTTGGGGGGCAGGTTCACTGAGGGGCGGAAAGGGGGACGCTCGCCCTGCTTGACCCGGTCAATAATTTCTGAAAGCCAAAAGAAGGTGGAAAATATCTTCGGAAGTCTGTGAGAGACAGAATCCACTCTGGGTTTTAGCTCAAACTTTATAGAAGCTTAGAGGCTGAGTTCTCTACCCACAAAATTAGAGCCCTTGCTATTAGATGCAACCTATTTATCAACGGAACAGAGAGAAATAAGCATTTATTCACCCTGCCACCAAACCCTCACCTTTAGGGCTCAGGTCCATGTTGTCCACATAGAAAACACTGTTACGGAGAGCAATCTCCTGAAGGATGATTCCAAAGCTGTAGACATCACCTTTCTGGGTGCCAGATGAGGGCGCCAACTCCATACGCAGGAGTTCGGGGGCTGTCCACAGTTTCTCTGGTGGAAAAGCAGTGGGACATGTTTGGGTCAAATTATACATTACAGAAATCCCTCAAAGGCTGAAGGACAGTGATTGTCACTGCTGGAGCTGTTCACACCTCCTGCTTCCTTTACCTTCTGATTGGCTATCAGGCTCTAAACTCAGATTTCATTGGCCGTCCTGATTTCTCAGGCTGCCCAAATTGTGTCCCTAGCCTGGCAGTTTCAGCTCTAATCACTGGTCATCTATAATGTATAATTTGACCTGTACTTGGTGGCAATAAAATAAAAGTCACTTGCTTTGGGAATTCAATCAGCTCCTCTGCTCGTTACTGCCTTCCCAACCTCGTACCAGTTTATAGACTCACTGGCAAACTGGGTATACGAGTCGTCTGTCTCAGGCGCCTGGCGGAAGCTCGACAGCCCGTAGTCCGTGATCTTCAGCACGAAGCGGCTGTCCACCACGCAGTTGGAGGATTTGAGGTTGCCGTGAGAGACGATTGCACTATTGTGAAGGAAGACCATCCCCTGGTTGGAAGAGGGGTGGGGGGAGATCAAACAAAAGAGAAAGAAAGAACCAAAGCATTGTAGAACGTGTATTTCTTGGGCAATTACAACTCCCATTATCCACCACTGCTAGCTACGTTGGCTGGGGCAGATGGGGGCTGCTACAGCCAGATAAAGGAACATATAGTTAGGTAAAGGCCACCCTTGTTCAAAAGCCAGTCGTTCCCTATTTTTTGTTACAACTGTCTTGCAAGGAAGGCCATATTGGGGTGAGGTGGGGAGAGAATGCAAGGAGGGGGCAGAGGTTTCCCCATGAGTTGTATAGCTCAGTATAAGTAAATTAAAGCCAGTCGCATCCGACTCTAGGGTTCAGTGCTCATCTCTGCTTATAGCTGAAGAGCCAGCGCTGTCTGCGTTTTGCATAAATTTCTGTGGACATGTGGCAGGCAATGCCTAGACACCAAAGTGCATGGAACGTTGTTTACCTTCCCACCGATGTGGTCCCTTATTTATCTACTTGCAGTTTCTTGCTTTCGAATTGCTAGCTTGGCAAGAACTGTACGAAACCCCTGATTCCCAGTCCAATACTTTTAACCCACTTCCATTGCCTTGTTTATGACCTTAAGACTTCGTTTCCCAATTCTTCGCTCCTCCGTTTGGAGCACAAACCATCTATTTCACAAACGCATTCCATCCATTCCACAAATGTCTTCTAAATAAGGGACATCTGAGACCCATCTGCGCAAAGCAACCTAGATGCTAGGTTTCACTCAGCAATCTGGCCGGACACAGTGCAAAATAATTCCTGGACCAGATGGGGCCACGGGTCTGTTAGATCGAAGCCTTTCCTCTGTCATTAATTACCTTAACGATGTCAGTGGTGAGGGAGTAGCGAAACATCCAGTCCAAAGTAATGCTGTCGTTCTCTAAGATGTCCTTTGGAAAGAAAGAATTCAACATGAGCTCCAAAGGAACATTTCCAAATTAGGAGAGCTCTTCCGCTTCACTTCCACTGCTTTCTGCCCTAGGGGTCTCAACCTGCATCACTAGGCTTTCAAACCAAGCTCGGAAAAGTGAGTTCAGTTCCTTTTCTTTGGACACATCGCCAGACTGTAACAGCCATCAAAAGCCAGTCATCTCTGACTCTAGGGTCCAGTCCTCATCTCGGTTTACAGCCCAAGAGCCAGGACTGTCTGCACGTGCAGATGTTTCTGTGGTCACGTGCCAGGTATGACTAGACACCGGAGTGCATGGAATGCTGTTACCTTTCCCAACAACATGGTACCTATTTATCCACTTGCAATTCCTTGCTTTTCAAACTGCTAGGTGGGCAGGAGCTGAGATGAATTAACGGGAGCTCACTGTTGCGCAGCACTCGGGTCTCAAACTGCTGAGCTGTCGACCTTCTAGTCATCAGGTTCAGCATCTTAACCACTAAGCCACCGCAGGGAGAGGCCATATCTAACCTAACATTGTTACAGTAAAACCCCTACATACGGGGGAAAATCCGTTCTGTAGGCTTTTGCTTAAATTGGTTTTTTATGTAACTCAAAACAAACCCATAGGAAAAAATATTTTTTTACATAACTTGAAGCAAACCCACAGGAAAAAAATGAAAATTTTATGTAAATTGAAGTAAACCCATAGGAAAATGATTTTTTAGGTAAATCGAAGCAAACCCATAGAAGAAAGGAATCTTTATGTAACTCGAACCAAACCCATAGGAAAACATGTAAATCGGGGACATGGTTTTAGCACAGAATCATTATGTAAGTCGAATTTTATGTAACTCAGGGCATATGTAAGTCGGGGTTTTACTGTATTGTATTTGAAAGGCATGACCTTGAGAACAGCTTAGAATACCTGCTCTAACCACTACACCGCCGCTGCCTTCCCACCCACAGAAATGCAACTCTCCATTCCCACCTTCGCCACCACCTCCCCAGGTCTGCTTTCCCTTGTTTGTAAGTTGTTGTTGTTCGGTCGCACAGTCGATTCCAACCCTTCGCAACCCCATGGACCGTTGCCCGCCAGGCACCTCTGTCCTCCACCATCCTCCTCAGCCCGCCCAGCTCTGTGCCCGTTGCATCTACAATACCATCTAGCCATCTCATCTTTCACCGCCCCCCTTCTTTTAAATGCTTACAGTATCTCCTAGAGAAGCAGCCAGGAATTTCCTCTCTGCCCTCTCAATCCCCACCCCAGGCCCTCCGCGCTGATCCTTCCTGCTCATCTCTGGTCCCATAAATCATCCTCTTGGAATTAAGCTCGCCTCTTTCTCTCTCCCCACTGAGACCAATGGCAAACCGCCCACCACCACCCCTGTAACAGCTGGCTTCTTTTTTAATTAAAATCCCTCTCCGGCCCCCGCTGCCTGCACAGACACCGTTCAGACAGCAGGTCTTGATTTGCAGAAAATGCACCGCTATGCATATTTTATTTCCCGTGCCCCATGTAGGCTAGGTGTGGGGCACGGGCAAAGGGACATCTGGATAGCCATGAGTTGGGTAGGTAAAGGTCGCCCTTGCTCGAAAGCCAGTCGTATCTGACTCGAGGATTCAGTGCTCATCTCTATTTCATAGCTGACGAGCCAGCACTGTCTGCTTCTGCAGATGTTTCCATGGTCATATGGTAGGCATGACTAGACACCGGAGCGCACAGAGCACTGTTTGCCTTCTCACCGAAGTGGTCCCTATTTATCTACTTGCAATTTCTTGCTTTTGAACTGCTAGCTTGGCAGGAGCTGGGACAAATGACGGGAGCTCACTCCGTCGTGCAGCACTCAGGTCTCGACCTGCCGACCTTCCAGTCGTCAAGTTCAGCATCTTAACCACTAAGCCACTGCAGTCCCATGAGTTGGGTAAGGGTACGCTTTACTTGTCCCCCACTGCCCCAGGGTTACCTGGAGACTTCCACGGGTGCAGTACTCGCTCACGATGCAGATGTTCGGGGGATCGATGCAGGCGCCGATGAAGCGAGTCAAGTGCTTGTTTTGGACATCTCGCATCTGGAAAGAAAGTGACGGTCAACAGAGATGGGGGCAGGGTGGCCCAATCTTCTTCTTGGCCCAATTTTCTTCTTCCATATCCAAATCCAAATATATGCAATCCTCATGGTGATCAGCCATAAAGACTGTCCTGAGAATATAATGCAGTGGCCTTTCATCTGCCTTCCGCATCGCAGCGTGACACCCATAGTACCACGGATCCAGTTGCATGAGTCACTTTCTGGTCCTGAGGCCTTTTGGCATGCAAAGTCCTCCTCAGCCCCAGGTGAGGATCGATGAAGCTGCTGCCCTCCATCAAGATGGATCCAAGTGGATCCAACCTTCCAGTTGTCACGTTCAGCATCTTAACCACTAAACCACAGCAGGATTACAGAGCCCATAATCCATTCATTAACACAGATGTGGATTTTGGACATTGTTGTGTTGTTGGATTTTTAAATAAACTCACTCAAATTGTATTCACCCCATCCAGCAAATGATCTCTACACTCGTTCAGGTAGTTGTTATGTCATTTCAGGCCCTTGTTTATCATCTTGCCAGCTCTCTCTCTCTCTCTCTCTCTCTCTCACACACACACACACGCGCACACACACACACACACACACACACACACACACACACACACACACAAAGAGAGCCTGAAGCACTCTGGCTGCTAATTAAAAGGAGAACAGATGGTCATCTCCCTGCTGCTTCCGCGCTAATGAGTCATTAGCCTTTGCGCTGCACAGTGCAGTGCGAGCCAACCCTTTTACTTGCTCGTTTCCTCTCTGTTAACGAGCCTTTCTGAGCAAACACCCCAGTGGGGCAACTGCCCCATGCTGGTGCCCCATTAAAACCCCGGGAAAAGGGACACAAAGATCCGAAAGGGACAAAGTTTGGATAGTAACCTGGAGATCAGGGGGTATTGGTGGGTTTTGTTTGTTTGTTTGCTTGCTTGCTTTTAACACCAGGTAAAGGTCACCCTTACTCAAAAGCTAGTCGTATCCGACTCTAGGGTTCAGTGCTCATCTCTGTTTATAGCCAAAGAGCCAGTGCTGTCTGTGCCTGCATACGTTTCCATGGACATGTGGCATGCATGACTAGAAACCGAATTGCACGGAACGCTGTCTACCTTCCCACCAAAGTGGTGCCTATTGATCTACTTGCAATTTCTTGCTTTCGAACTGCTAGGTTGGCAGGAGCTGGGACAGACTCCGGGAGCTCACTCCGGCACGCAGTACTTGGGTCTCGAACTGCTAACGGATATTCAAAAAAAGCTTAGATGACTGGAGAAGGCTGCCGGTGTTTCCTTGGGATATCCACCCATGTTGTGTATGTGCACCCCAGTGTAAACCATGTTTAGCCCCTACATGTACCTACATGTTTCAGCTCGAACAGCACATTCCGGGTCAGGTCGATGCGTTTTCGGGTCAAGTGCTTGATGGCTACCAAATTGCCCTGGAAATAGAGAATTGGCAAAGGAGGAATGAGGAATTTGGGACTGACTCACTTTCACACACATGGCAAAGTCTAAGAACAGTTGTGGGGGCAGTGAATCCCCTCTGAACTTGACGGGGCTGAGCTGTATCCGTAGCACAGGTCTCACGCCCTGGGGAGTGCCTTTACAGTTCGGACAGGAATAGGGTTGCCATATGTCCCAGAAAACCGGGATTGTCCCGGATTCAAGGTTGGAAAAATTGTCCCGGACAGTTCAATAAAAATCATGTTTAAGTCCCAGATTTTTGAAATTTGCCGATTGTGTATTAGAACACATCATTAAAATAAATTTGAACTCTCGCTGTCAAACGAGCGATTTCCTACCACATTGGAGTTGGAGTATACCTGTGGACAAATCTAAACGTCCTCGCCTCACACACAATGCCTGATAAGTGTGAACAGTGTGTTTCTTGGAACTGAGGACGTTAAGAGTTGACCACAATGCGACTTCTTAGAAGTACAACAGATCATCTTGCAGTCAGAATTAACTGTTGTAAATAAATTAATGTATTGATATATTTAATACTAAAGTGTTTTATAGCTGTCATTCTACTATGTTTTTTAAAAAGGCTATTTTGTAGATAACTCACCCATTTTTGTCAAGTATACTTCTGTCCCAGTTTTGTGCGAGAGAATTATGGCAACTCTAGGTGACAGAATCCAAGTAAACCCACAAGTTTATCGGGGGGATGAAAGGGTATCCAGAACAAGAAAGGAGACCCCGAGAACATTTTTATATGGAAACAGGTTCAGCATGCAAACCCCAAATCCTGAGTAAAAAACGAAGGCGTTTCCAGAGCCTTACTTTGTAATAAGCGGTCTTGGCATAAACCTGGAAATGTCCCTCTGTGGTCAACGAGCCGTAGTTTGAACCTCTCTAGGCAAAAGGGGAACAATGAAGAAGCCACTGGGTGGAGAAATAAATTCTGCCCTATCCACAACCCCATTTTTGACCCAAACACCATTTCCAGCACACCAAGGTCATAAAAGGAACATCAGCCCTTACACCCTGCTTAAATCTGTAAAACAACCCTCCAAACGCAATCCTTGCTGCCCTTTGAAACTAAGAACCGATGTGCTCCATTTGCTTTCTTTCCTCATCCCTCCCTGCCCCTTCTTCCTCTCATGCCACAACTCCCTGCCCAAAGGAACTGTTTTGTTTTTCATATTATAAAGTTATCCCAGAAGCCTTCCTGGACAAGAAGAAAGGCTTTTAAAAAGGGGGTTGACTCAAGACATAAATTTGTGTGATACGCAAATGGCCAGAGCCCACAGTTATTGGGCCGATCCTGGTTCGAATCTCGTCTCCTCCATAAATGAATTAAATAGGCGTTGAGACTACGCTTTCTTGTTCTGTGACAGACTCAACCCCCCCCCCCCAAAAAATGGGTTTCCCAATCTGGGATCCACAGGAGACCAGTAAAGAGAGGACTCACCAGTGAGAGGGTCAGCTTGCTGCCCATACTGCGTAGGTTTTTCTCCAAATTGCTCGAGTGGACGTCCTCCCAGTGGACACGCCACAGCTCGGCTGCCAGTTCCTTCTCCAGTCTCATTTTCCTGGGGTGGGGGGAGATAGAGGACAGCATAAATGCTGCTGTTGTGCTTTTTTCCCCCTTCCATGCTTTCCTGGTTTCCAGTAATAAGACCAACCCCTTTAGAAATCCACTGCTGAGACTGTATTTTTCCTCCTCCCTCCTCTTTCCTTATGTCTCATGTCCTTTTAGAACAGAGGTTCTCCTTCGTATAGTTTGTGAATCCCCACTATTGGGTTATGCGCCTGCACCGAACATCGATTAGAGGCTTTAAAGCTGATTGGTTAAAAGTTTTGGCGGTAAGACCGCCCACCGCACCGCCCACCCTTAGGCTCCAGTTCGCCATTTTACCCCAGTTCTCTTCTTTCTGCCTCAGCAGCAGGACGATCGTTGAGAGCTTGCTCAATTTTTTGGTCGATTCTTCGGAAAAGACATCGCTGATATATTCAAATTTTGCCAGCAATCTTGTCCTCCGGGCAGGATTGCCACCCCGGTGCTGTTTCTACTTTGAGGACTCAGTTACCTTTGCTCAGGTCACCATTCCCCCCCTCAAGGGGGTGGCAGCTAGCCAGCCCTTCGGGGTTCTTCGCCTTCTCGAACGTTCGACGTTCTCTCCGCCTTCCCTCGGAAGAATTTTTCATGGCTGCGGCCTTCAAACAGTGCTCTTCTTGCCTGAAGAGGTTTCCTGCTTCCGACGGACACAGTCAGTGCCTTTTCTGTCTTGGGGAGTCGCGCCAGAGTCAATCCTGTGTGCACTGTAGAAACTTTACTCGTCTCGCGGTCCAAAACCAGAGCAATCGGCTGAATTCGCACCTAACGGAGCTCGCCCTCGCTACTACCGTTGCTCCTTCCACTTCAACCGCCATGAGTGCTCCTCCGCCTGTACAGGCTCTTCTGTCCTCTTCTTCTTCACTTCTTGTCCAGAAGAAGAAAAAGGACAAAAACGATGAGAAAAAGAAGAAACAGATCGGAAGGGCATCGGTCTTTGCCGCCAACTCCTGCTGTCGCTCCGCCGTCCTCTCGAGGGTTGAGCAGTTGCTCTGCTGGCCTGGCCATATCATCTTGACACGGTCCAGACGTCGATGCGATGAGCGCCCAGCTCATCGACCCACCCAGGCCATACTGGCACGGTCCCGATGTGGCTTCAAGGGTCCCCCCTCATCCTTCGATGATTCCAGCTCATCTTCGGAGGAGGAGGAGGGGGATGTGGATGCAGAAAAGACGCCCGACCAAGCGATTGGTGCAGTCAATCCACCGCGTGGAGAGGATCAGAGATCCCTCACGGCAATGCTCACCCGTTTGGACACCGCCTTGAATCTGAAGGTTGACCAGCCACCACTGGAGGGTGAGGGCCGGATGACGGCTAAATTGGACAAAAAGGCCATCCATCCGGTCCACATCACCATGCTCCCGTCCATGTCGACGTCAGCGAAGGCAACATGAAAGAAGCCTGTTTCAGCTCACTCCATTTCATCCAGGCTCGACGGGATGTACCGTGTCTTGGACGAAGACGTCAAGTTCCTCCAGGCCCACCCACTACCCAACTCCTTGGTCGTAAAGCCATTCCAGCACACGACAGCCGTTAGTGGGTTTCCGGTACCTTCAACTCTGGAGGGGAAGAAGCTGGATGTGGTGGGCCGTAAGTTTTACGCCACTGGGTCCCTCTTCCTTAGGGCAACAAATTATTCCACCGCCATGGGCCTGTACCAATCCCATCTCTGGGAGCGAGCAAAGACCCTGGCCGCCAAGTTACCAGCTGATCTTCAGAGGGAACTTGAGTCGCTCAGCGAAGAAGGTGACTTTTTGGCCGAGCAACAAATGAGGACTCCGAGGCATATTAATGACTACACAGCCAAAGACATGTCCTTCGCCATTCTGTTGCGGCGTCACGCCTGGCTAAGAGGGACCACTCTCAATGACGAAGCTCATCGAAGAGTTTCCATTCGATGGACAGGGTCTCTTTGGCCAAGATACGGATAATGTGCTGAACGAGTTGCGTCAAACCAACTCCACCGCAAAGTTCCTGGGTCTTGCTACACCTTCGCAGCCGGCGAAACCCAGGTTCCATCCGTTCACCCACCATTATCGTGGCAACCCTCAACAGCAAGGACATCCAACGAACAATCTAGGGCTGGTTTTTATCGCCTGAGGCGTCAGCACACCAAACAGCGCTTTCATCCCTATACCCAGGGTAAGCGCGCGGATAGCAAGTCCAAGTTGCGAGTTTGAAATCTTTCAGACCAAGGCTCTCTCGCTCCACCTAATGTATCTCCCCCTCCGGAACTTCCTCCAGGTGTGGTCCGACGTAATGAATGACCGGTGGGTCTTGAAGATCTTGTCTGCTGGTTACACCATCAAGTTCGACCAGATGCCTCGGGTAGGAAAACATTGTTTCACCACCTCGTCTCTCCATTTGGAAGAAGTGTCAACCCTTCTGTCCAAGGGAGCCATCGAGCGGGTACCACCAACCGATTGGGACAACGGTTTCTACTCGAAGTACTTCGTTGTCCAGAAGAAGGACGGAGGACTCTGCCCAATTCTGGACTTGCGTCGCCTCAACAAGTGCATCCACACCAGGAAGTTCCAGATGGTGACCCTCCAGACCGTCCTCCCTCTCATCAACAAACGGAACTGGTTTACGGTGATAGACCTCAAGGATGCTTACTTTCACATCAGCACCCTCAAGGACCACAGACGGTTCCTTCGTTTCAAGATAGGGAGCTCTGTGTACCAATACTGTTGCCTACCGTTCGGTCTGGCCACAGCACCGAGGGTCTTCACCAAATGTATGGCTCTGGTGGCTGCCTTCCTCCGCCAGAAGGGGATCAGGGTCTTCCCTTACATCGACAACTGGTTGATAGTCTCTCCCACCAGATTGTCTGCCATTCAGGACACGGAATTTACCGTACACCTCATAGAGAGTCTCGGCCTCAGGATCAACTTTACCAAATCAAAGTTGGAACCTTCACAGCGAGTAGCGTACATTGGAGCGGTACTGGACTCGCTAGCGACCAGGGCCTTTGCCCCTCAGAAATGCCTCCTGGACATTGCAAAGGTAGTAAGCGACTTCAGGAACAAGCCCTTCATCAGAGCAAAGAAGGCTCAGAGACTGCTGGGCTTGATGGCCTCAACCACGGCAGTGATTCCTCACGCCAAATTGAAG
This sequence comes from Bradypodion pumilum, assembly GCA_035047305.1. Classification (NCBI taxonomy): domain Eukaryota; kingdom Metazoa; phylum Chordata; class Lepidosauria; order Squamata; family Chamaeleonidae; genus Bradypodion; species Bradypodion pumilum. The sequence goes on from JAWDJD010000018.1 coordinate 6,388,435, forward strand.
TTCCGGTCCCTGCAATCGTGGCTTCTCCACAAGTTCGATCTCCTCACAGAGAGCCAGCCCAAACGTTTGTTTTCCTCTCAGGAATTGGTGGACCAGCTGGTGTGGTGGACAACACCACTCAACGTGGCTACGGGAAAGAACTTTTATCCGCTGCAGCCATCTCTTCAAGTTCTGACTGACGCAAGCAACCTCGGCTGGGGAGCTGCTTGCGGGACTCTTGACGGTCAACAACACTTGGTCTCCTCAGGAGATGGTGCACAATATCAACTACCTGGAGTTGCTGGCCATATGGAAGGCCTTACGCTCCTTCGAGACACTGCTCTGCGGCAGCGTGGTCCAGATTGCATCCGACAACACCACAGCGGTTGTGTATCTCAACAAGCAAGGAGGGATAAGGTCCACAACGTTGCTCTATCTGTCAGTGCAACTTTGGGAATGGTGCCTGGAGAGACATATCTTCCCAATTGGAGTCCACATCCAGGGCAAGCTGAATGTGCTGGCCGACCACCTCAGCCGCCTCACCTCGGCAACCCACGAGTGGGAGCTGGACTACGTGGTTTTTCAGTCCCTTTGCAGGTCATGGGGGACCCCAAGCATCGATCCCTTTGCGTCGGAGTCCAACAAAAAGTTCTCAGATACTGTTCCAGGGCGGGCATCGGTCTAAACTCCGAGGGCGATGCCTTCATGAAACGGTGGGACCAGGACTATCTCTACGCCTTTCCCCGTTTCCTCTGGTTCAAAAGGCCCTCACTAGGATGTACCAACAGCGGGCGACCGGGATTCTCATCGCTCCAGCATGGCCACGTCAACCCTGGTATCCACTTCTGTTGCACATGTCATCGCAGTCTCGCACAATGCCAGAATCGCCGACTCTCCTGCAAATGGAGCACGGTCAACTCCACCACTGGGACTTGCCCAGCCTTCACCTCACCGCGTGGAGGATAATCCCAGACTGTCCAGGATCTTGGAATTAGCAAGGCGCCCCTCTATGAGGAAGTCTTATGCCTCCAAGTACAGGCGGTTTCATGCCTTCCTTGATACCCAGCTACGGTCTTCACCCAATGTTGGTCTGCAAGACATCATGGCATACCTCCTCCATTTGGCAGAGTCGGGTCTCAGCATCACCTCCATACGGGTCCATTTGGAAGCAGTAGTAGCCCACTCTCCAGCTGGATCACCTGCATCTGGTGCCTTCTGTGACCAAACGGTGAAGCGTTTTCTCAAAGGACTACAAAATGCTTTTCCTCCGGTTAAGACTCCGACCGCATAGTGGTCTTTATCCACTGTTCTGAATGCCCTCACTAGGACTCTTTTTGAGCCGATGGCTACTGCGGACGTTCATCTCCTCACTTGGAAGACTGTGTTTCTTGTGGCCATCACGTTTGCTAGACGAGCTGGTGAGCTGGTAGCTCTGCAGGCGGATGCCCCATTTCTCAAATTTTACGACGACCGCATGGTGCTCCACACAGACATCACCTTCTTACCAAAGGTAGTCTCCCAATTTCACATGGCTCAGACTATTTCCTTACCAACCTTCTTTCAGAACCCCAGCAACGCGCAACAAAGGACTTGGCACACGCTGGATGTGAAGCGAGCTTTATTGTTTTACACCAGCAGGACGCGTGAATTCCGGAAATCACAGCGTCTGTTTGTTGCCTACAGGGGAAAGTCAAAAGGTGAACCCATCTCTTCTCAGAGGTTCTCCAAATGGATTACATCAACTATCTACCTTGCCTATGAGTCTGCCTCGTTGCCACATGTCAGGGCACATTCCACAAGAACAGTTACCACCTCCACTGCCTTTTTGGAGGGCGCCCTGCTTGAGGACATCTGTAAGGCTGCCACCTGGTCCAGACCTTCTACATTTGTCCAACACTACAGGATGGACACCAGAGCCACTGCGGACGCCAGACTTGGTCGTGTCGTCCTTGCCAGAGGGTTCCAGGCGCCTCATCCTTGAGGACCCATCCTGCCTGACTGACATCTTCTTCATGGACTCATCTCATCCGACTGCCCACCGACCAAGTAAGTGTGAGCTTGCTAATCTCCCAATAGTGGGGATTCACAAACTATACGAAGGAGAAAGTTCGGTTTCACTTACCAGTGATAACTTTTGTTCTTCGAGTATATAGTTTGTGAATACACACTACCCACCTTGCCTTCCCTATTGAGCAGCATGGATGAGATCAATTGGTTTATCCTGTGCTTGGCTTAAGTATGGAACTGAGGTAAAATGTGAACTGGCGCCTAAGGGTGGGCGGTGTGGTGGGCGGTCTTGCCGCCAAAACTTTTAACCAATCAGCTTTAAAGCCTCCGATTGATGTTCTGCGCAGGCACATAACCCAATAGTGTGTATTCACAAACTACTCGAAGGAAGAAAGTTATTACTGGTAAGTGAAACCCAACTTTCGCAACCTTTTCAAGCCGGGGACCAGGTCACGCTCTCTCAGTCAGCTTCGAGGTCCGGACGGCCATTTTGCTCTGCCTGCATGGTGGGGGGTGGCCATTTTGTCCCAACAGCTTCAAAGGAGTGGCCATTTTGTTTCTCAAATGCCGTTGGGGGCTGGGGGCCACATGAAATGGTGCCATGGGCCAAATCCAGCCCATGGGCCTTAAGCTGGGAACTCTTGATTTAAATATTTTTTAGCTACAAGGAATAATTTGCAGAAATACTGGCCCCGTGTGCTTCAACGGATCTTCTCCTCTCAGATGTTCTGATTCTGTCCTTCCCATGGAGGGGTGGGGGGCCACATGAAATGCACCATGGGCCGGATCCAGCTCATGGGCCTTAGGTTGGGAACCCTTGTCTTAAAACATTAACCACAATTGAAGGAGCCATTTTGCCATTGGAGTTTTAATAGCTTTTCCGCTGCGCTGTCAGTTCTCAGCTGTGTTGCTGCATGAAACATTCCCGTTGACAACAACCCAATCCAGTCAACTGTGCTCTTTGGTAACATACATTACTTCCTCCCCCTTTGCTGCTCCAAATGAGATCTGAGAAAATTGAGCGCTAACCAATTTAGCACTAAATGGGATCCTTTCGGCTCCAGTACAAAAACCAGTAGACAAGGCTACACCCACCCACAAAACTCACCTGTAAACAAAGAAGGCTGCAATGATAACCACAGAGAGGATCAAAGTCATCGCAAGAGACAAGATCTCCAGCAAGGAGAAGGAAGCTGTGGCATGAAAAGAAACCAATGATGATGGAAAGAATAAGGCACACAATTCCTCTTTCTCAACAATTTAGGATTTAAACGGCTTAGCACAGAAATCTCAGGCGCCAACAGAGTCCTCGTCTTCGACACAAAAGTTTGCTAAGAAGCTCTCTTTCTTTTTTCCTCTTAAAATGCCCCACAATTTGCATTAAACGCCTCTGCATAAATCTAGCACCCCGTTGAGAAGTCCAACGCTCACACAGTAAACACAATAGATCCTGGAAAAGATGTCAACAACCTATCCTATGCTTTTAAAGCTTCCAAGTCTACTTCTGATGTGGCTCTCTTGGTTCTGGGCAATTTTGCAGTGTCAGTGTTTTTATATATCTTGATATACTTTTTGACAAACTACACACACGTGTTCTCAGCCCACGGGGGGCCAAAGGGTGGAAGGGGTTTCATAATTTATCTTGGCATTATATACTTCTCAAAATGTTCAGAACTGCACAAGTCTGCTCCACTTAGATAAATGACACAAGACATTTTGTGTGACCGTCTTTTCATAAAAATGGCTTTCTCCAGACCACACTATAGGTAAAGGTTACCCTTGCTTGCTTAAAAGCCAGTCGTATCTGACTCTATTGTCAGTACTCATCTCTGTTTATAGCCAAAGAGCCAGCGCTGTCTGCATTTGCAGATGTTTCTGTGGACATGTGGTACCTATTTATCTACTTGCAATTTCTTGCTTTCGAACTGCTAGGTTGGCAGGAGCTGGAACAGAGACGGGAGCTCATTCCGTCATGCAGTACTCGGGTTTTGAACTGCTGACCTTTCACCTCCCAGTCAGCGCCTTAATCAACTGAGCCACACTATAAATTAGCACAAATAAATGATCTTAAAATTATTGTACATGATTCATTAACTGCATGCTTATTCCAATAAGGGAAAAAGAGAATTCCCATTGTAGTCTGAAGTGGTGTAACTATGTCACTGAGCTGTGAAGGGACAATTATAGAATTAAAAAAAATGCACAGCACCAGCGCTCAGGCCCCTTACTGTCCAATACCTTTCTGGCAAAGCGGGTTGTCATTCTCAAAGCCACAGATCGGCACATCTCGGGGGATGGCGTTTCCCGGCCAGTGGATCTCCTTCCCAGGGACCATCTCAATCTTCTTGGTGGTCCCGTTGTAATTAGCCACAATCTGGACAGAAAAGGGGGTTCGGGCGAAGGAGAAGGGCAAAAGAGACAAAGAGCTATTTCCTTGCAAAGCTAGTAATGCATGGATGGAACTCCCTGCCACTAGGTTCTTGCAGAAGTTATTGGCTTCGAAGCCTCTGGAGCAGTGGTGGCGAACCTATGGAACACTGTAGGCATGCATGCCATCGCCCTAGGAGAGTTCGCTTCGCCCCTCTGCCCAGCAACCCAATGGGAGCACTTCCTCCCTTCCCCCAGCACAAAAATCGCACCACCCCTCTACCCAGCAGCCCAGTGGGAACACTTCCTCTCTCCCCCCCAGCACAGAGTTTGCCCCGCCCCTCTGTTTGGGCACTCGGTCTCTAAAATGTTGGCCATCCCTGCTCTGGCGAAATAGGATGAAGTGGGTTCGTGGATGTGGAGCCAAGCAAAAGGTGGATTTGAACAAATGGAACCTCGATGTTCAAGAGCAGTCTATATTTGAATAACCCTTGATGGAGAAGAAAAGACACTTCCCAGTGGAACCTGGAAGCTGAGATTAGAAAGACCCCCTGAAACTGATCTTGTTGGGGAAGTTATATTTCTTACTTATTTCATCTGTCCACCGAAATCCTGCAAGCAATCCGTAGCTCTCGTCATAATCCCTATTTTATCTTCACAACCACTAGGATCTGTGAATGATCCTGGCCTTCTAGCCCTAGTTCCTGGCAGTAACTAACCTCAAAATCCCCTGTACCAGGGTCCATATCCCAAAGCGAATAATCTGTTTCTCTGTCACCGTTCTGGTCGATCCTCATGGCGCCCGTAACCCCTGAAGGAAGAAACCTTCGTATTATCCATACCGATTGTCAAAGAGAACATAGCTTTCACAAAAATCCTCACACATATCCCGGAAGCATGATCTCTCTAGAGCAGGGGTTCCCAACCTAAGACCCATGGGGCAGATCTAGCCCCTAGCGCCATTTCATCTGCCCCCCCAAGGGCATTCGAGAAACAAAATGGCCACCCATTTGACGCTGCAGGGACAAATTGGCCATCCGGCCATCAAAGCTGACTGAGAGATTGTGACCTGGCCTCCAGCTTGAAAAGGTTGGAAACCTCTACTCTAAAACTAAAAGACCAACATCTTATCTATTCACACAGCCAGTATAAACCAGTTTGAAACTTGTTTCCAGCTCTTATGGCTTCCCCAAGGAAGCAGGAGAAAATTCAGTGTTTGGAGCGATAGCTAAATTTCCCCCAGAATTGTTGGTTAATACTCTCCTATTTTTCCTTTTTAAAAAAACCCAGGCCTACAATTCCGATTTCACACCTAGTCTGACAGCAACATTACAATATCCCCAATCAATGTCCAGGGGTTAATTGAGCGGCAGCCAGTGACTCCAATTTCAGGGGTGCTGTGAATCCACTCCTGGTTTTACTCATTGCTTTACTGAAGTGATCCAGCTTATGGATAACCTCAGTAAACATCCAAGTAGGTTCAAGCTGTTGGAAAACTACAACAAAAAGCTAAAACCTGGAGCGGATTCACAGTGCCAGCAGCTGGTAGGTTCAATCCCTTGTTCATCTTCTAACGTGGCACATGGCACCCTCTGCCAGTTGGGTCCCTCTATGATCTAGGTAGGGCAAACGGGACAATCTCTTAACACAAAAGAATAGTAAAGGTAAAGGTCACCCTTGCTCGAAAGCCAGTCGTATCCGACTCTAGGGTTCAGTGCTCATCTCTGTCTCATAGCCAAAGAGCCAGGGTTGTCTGCTTCTGCAGATGGTCCCGTGGCCATGAGGCAGGCATGACTAGACACCGGATTGCCCGCCCCACTGCCCAGCAGACCAATGGGAGTGCTTCCTCCCTTCCCCCAGCACAGAGTTCGCCCCGCCCCACCCCTCTGTTTGGGCACTCGGTCTCTCAAAGGTTTGCCATCACAGGGCTAGATGCTTAAACAAAGACCATGGTAAATTCCTAAGCTGATTTTCAACAGAGACTGCAATGCCAAAAAGTTGCTTTCTTTCTTACTGTTTGCAACTCACTGGCAACCACTAAATGTATGACCCACCCAGAATTTTAAGATTTGGTGGGCGACGTTTTCCCAGGCGTACGGACCAAAGATCAAGAGACACCGACCGTAAAATGTCCGGTTCCTCATATGGCGAGTGATGGTCGTCGCATTGGAGATGGAACCCCCCCGCTCTAAGGTCTCGTTTACAGCTTGGGCGTAGAGCAAAACCCCATCATGGAAAGCGGCGGCGATATAATTCGTCTGCAAAGCAAGACCAAGGCTGGGTCAGTACAGAAAAAGTACCAAGGATCCAGAGTTAGAAGTCTAAGTGAAGTCCTGCACGATATTAAAACCCGTTATCCCTTGGAACCGGTGGACAACAATTTGAAAGTTGTTTCCAGAGTTTATATTTTACCTGCAAGAGTTTATAATATTTTACTTGCAAGTTTGAGACAAAATAGCGGTCCAAGGGGCGGAGTCAATTGCATTCCGGTTCCGGCAGAAATCTCTGCCGCTGTTTTTCTGCCTTTAATGCAGGGGTTCCCAACCTAAGGCCCGTGGACAGGATCTAGCCTATAGCATTTCATATGGCCCCCCACCCCTTCAAGGGCATTTGAGAATAAAAATGGCCACCCCTGTGGTAGGATTCAGTTTTTTTACTGCCTATTCTGTGGGTGTGGTATGGTGCATGTGGCCAGGGGAAAGCCCTATGTTGCACCTAAATTAGGACTACTGTATCTACTCAAGTATAAGTCTAGGTTGTTAGCCCCCAAAATGAGGTACAAAAAGGAGACTCGACTAATACTCGGGTAAATGACCACAAGGGTCCCAAAACCATGGTGGTGCAAATTAAAACATACAGGTTTAAAAAAGGACTAACACTACCATAAAAACTCAAAAACATACCCACACAAATGTCTAAATTAATTAATGTAACCGTATTTTCATGTATTTTAATTATTGAAACTCACTAGCAGCTGCTGCATTTTTCACCCCCAACTTATTTTCCTAGTTTTAAAGGTCCAAATTAGGTACTTTAACATATAGTCAGGACGACTTATAGTCAAGTATCTACGGTACTTTATTTCAAAATTTGGATGGGCGGGGCCAGCCAGAATTTCTGATACCGGTTCTGGCGAACTGCTGCAAACCTGCTGAATCCCACCACTGGGCCACCCCTTTGAAACTGTTGGAACAAAATGGCTCCCCCCCCATCGTGCAGGCAGGGCAAAATGGCCATCCAGCCCTCAAAGCTGACTGAGAGAGCGTGACCCCGCCCCCGGCTTGAAAAGGTTGGGAATCCCTGCTTTCAAGGGTCACAGGTGGTGCCCTACAGACCAGAAGGCATCGTAGACAACTTCCTTACCAGTCCGTCTTCCATGGTGAAGTTGAACTGGGCTTGGGCTTCCCGCTTGATCTCCTGCAGAAACGGGCGATATTCGGGGTTCGTGGGCTCGGAGTACGTGATGATCATCACAGCCTGTGTAGGGATGATGGCAGATAATAATAAAAGGAAAAAGAGCACCAACTACCAACTCTACCATGGCCTCCGAACTGGCCAATGTTTTCCACGGACAGCATCGAACGATTTTAAAATAGCATCCTCACACCTTATGGAATACCTCTATAATTTGCCCTTATGGGACGGGAAGGGTTGATGTTATGTATAATTTGCAATTTTTTCACAATTTTGCAAAAGAAGAAGCATTGGTAAGAAAAAATAACTATTTGCTGGCGTATAAGACCCACTCCCCCCCTTAAAATACACTGGAAAAATTGAGTGCGTCTTATACAGTATATAGCGGCTGATAGTGGGCTATTTTGGTAATAACAGGGTGCGTCTTATACTTCAATGCGTCTTATACCTAGGCAAATACGGTAATAACTTCTCAGAAGTATTTTCCTATTATGCAGTGAAAACAGAGGGATCATAATTCTGTAATGTGACTCGGGTAAACTCATTTTTAAGCTATCTAAGCGGGCAACGGGGACTGCAGTGGCTCAAGTGGTTAAGATGATAAACTTGACTGGATGGTTGGCAGGTCAGGAGTTTGAGAACTGAGTACTGCATGACGGAATGAGCTCTGTCTTTGCCCCAGCCACATGTCCATGGAAACGTCTGTAGACACAGACAGTGTTGGTCTTAGGCTATAAACAGATATGAGCACTGAACCTTAGGGTCAGATATGACTGGCTTTCAAGCAAGAGTGACCTTTACCAAAGCGGGCACATGGGATGCATTCCCAGGTGTGTCTATACACCTCCCCACTTATTAATTCTGGATTTCAGCTTTTTGGGTTTATTAATAGCCCCTACCCAGCAGGCTTTCTTATCCGGGGAATTATCTCACTTCCTTCCTCTTCTTCTGAAGAAGACAAAGGAAAGCCAAACCTAATGGTTTCAATTCACACCATTTCCCCTCTATCCATCCTGAAATCCCCTTTTCTCCACCCGCCCTCCTTGGGATCTAACTGCTCGATCCAAATAGGGTGGGATTCGCATTCCCCCCCTCATCTTCTGATGACTCCAGTTCGTCGTCCGAGGAGGATGAGGACGCGGAGAAGACACCCGACCAAGCGATTGGTGCTGTCGATCTGCCAAGAGGAGAAGACCAAAGATCCCTCACGGCAATGCTCACCCATTTGGGGACTGCCCTTAATTTACGGGTTGACCAGCCGCCACTGGAAGGTGAGGACCAGATGACGGCCAAGTTGGACAAGAAGGCTATCCCATCACGATGCTCCCTTCCATGTTAACATCTGCAAAGACCACTTGGAAGAAGCCCATTTCGGTCCACTCCGTTTTGTCCAGGCTCGATGGGATGTACCGAGTCCTGGACGAGGACTTTGAGTTTCTTCAGGCACACCCTTTACCAAATTCTGTGGTGGTGAAGGCTTTCCAGCACAAGACGGCCGTTAGTGGGTTTTCCGGTATCATCAACTCCGGAGGGAAAGAAACTCGATGCGGTGGGCCACAAGTTTTATGCAACTGGTTCTCTTTTCCTCAGGGCAGCGAACTACTCAGCCACCACGGGTCTTTACCAATCGCATCTACGGGAGCGAGCCAAGACTCTTGCCGCCAAGCTCCCAGCTGACCTCCAGAAGGAACTCGACTCCCTGAGCGAGGAGGGTGATTTTCTGGCCGAACAGCAAATGCGGACTGCATGCCACATAAATGATTATGCGGCCAAGGACATGTCTTCTGCCATCCTTCTATGACGACATGCTTGGCTTAGGGTAACCACTCTTAACAACTCCATGAAGAAGTTGATCGAGGAGTTTCCTTTCGATGGGCAGGGCCTTTTCGGACAAGATACCAACAAGGTCCTGAACGAGATGAGACAGACTAATTCAACAGTGAAGTTCCTCGGCCTCACCACCTCAACTCACCTCAACTCAGCTGCCAAGCCACGGTACCAACCTTTCACGAGCCAGTACCGGGAAATCCCCAGCAGCAACCACAAAATCGCGGGAATGTTGATCAGGTCAAGTCCGGTTTCTACTGCACCAGACGGCAGCACGGGAGGCAGCGTTTCCAGCCCTACAGCCAAGGCAAGCGTAATGAGGGAAAGTCAAAGTCTCGAGTTTGACTTCCCTCTGGCCAAGACTCTCTCACTCCATCTCCCATACCTCTCCCTTCGGAACTTCCTCACGGTGTGGTCCGACGTCACGAACGACCGGTGGGTTTTGAAGATCTTGTCCACTGGTTACACCATCGAGTTCAACTGGATGCCTCGGGTAGGAAAACACCGTTTCACCACCCCATCTCTCCAGCTGGAGGAAGAAGTTCAAACCCTTCTCTCCAAAGGGGCCATTGAGCTGGTACCACCAACCAATTGGAACAATGGTTTCTACTGGAGGTACTTCGTTGTCCAGAAGAAGGACGGAGGCCTCCGCCTGATTCTGGACTTGCGTCGCCTCAACAAGTTCATCCACACCAGGAAGTTCCGGATGGTGACACTCCAAACCAACCTTCCCCTCATCAACAAACGGGACTGGTTTACGGTGATAGACCTCAAGGATGCCTACTTTCACGTCAGCATCCTCAAGGAGCACAGACGTTTTCTCCGTTTCTGGATAGGGAACTCTGTGTACCAGTACTGTTGCCTGCCGTTTGGTATGGCCACAGCACCACGAGTCTTCACCAAGTGCATGGCTCTGGTTGCTGCCTTCCTCCACCAGAAGGGGATCAGGGTCTTCCCGTACATCGACGACTGGCTAATAGTCTCACCCACCAGATCGTCCGCCATTCAGGATATGGAGTACACCATGCATTTCATGGAGAGTCTTGGCCTCTGGATCAACTTCACCAAATCAAAGTTGGATCCGTCGCAGCGAATAGAGTACATTGGAGAGGTTCTGGTCTCGCTGGCAGTCAGGGCTTTTGCCCCACAAAAATGCTTACTGGACATTGCGCAGGTAGTAAGCGACTTCCGCACCAAACCCTTTGTCAGAGCGAAGGCGGCTCAACGGTTCCTGGGCTTGATGGCTTCCACGACGGCAGTGATCCCTCATGCCAAACTGAAGTTCCGGTCTCTTCAGTCATGGCTTCTCCACGAGTTCGACCCACTCACGGAGAGTCAGTCCAAATGGTTGTTTCCGTCACGGGAACTGGTGGACCAGCTGGTGTGGAGGACCACACCTCTCAATGTGGCTACGGGCAAGAACTTTTACCCTCCGCAGCCATCTCTTCAAATTTTGACCGACGCAAGCAACCTCGGCTGCGGAGCAGCTTGCGGGACTCTTACGGTCAACAACATCTGGTCTCTGCACAAAACTGTCCACCACATCAACTACCTGGAGTTGCTTGCCATATGGAAGGCCATGCGGTCCTTCGAGATATTGGTGTGTGGCAAGGTGATACAGATCGCTTCGGACAACACCACCACGATTGCGTATCTGAACAAGCAAGGAGGGACGAGGTCCACTACGTTGCTTTATCTGGCAGTGCAACTTTGGGAATGGTGTCTCGAACGACACATCTTCCCAATCGGAGTCCCCATCCAGGGCAAGCTGAATGTGCTGGCCGACCACCTCAGTCGCCTCACCTCAACAACTCACAAGTGGGAGCTGGACGATACGGTCTTTCACTCCCTTTGCAGGTTGTGGGGGACCCCGAGCATCGACCTCTTTGCATTACTTCCATCTGGATCCATCTGGCAGCAGTAGTAGCCCACTCTCCAGCTGGATCACCTGCTTCTGGTGCCTTCCATGACCAAACAGTGAAGCGTTTTCTCAAAGGTCTACGAAACACTTTCCCTCCGGTTAAGACTCGGACCGCGCAATTGTCTTTATCTACCATCTTGAATGCCCTCACTAGGGCTCCTTTCGAGCCGATGGCTACTGCAGGCGCATAACCCAATAGTGTGTATTTACAAACTATATACTCCAAGACCAAAAGTTATCACTGGTAAGTGAAACCCAACTTTTCATCTGCACAAGGAGTGGGTCTTTTATAAACCTAACAGCCCTGAATGGCCCGTTCAGACCCAAGGCACTCAAGACTGCATTAAAATGGGGCCAGAGAGATTGAGACACAAGGATGCTTTCTGGGTTGCTTACCTTGTATGCCTCCCGGGCAGCAGCTGGGTCACTTCCATTGTCTCGGCGGCGCCAGGGCAGCTGCCGGTCGGGGAAGCGAGAACTTTGCAGGCTGGAACCAAAGAGGTCGACGTAGATGAAGGCATAGTCGCCCGTGGTGAGCCCTTCACGGTGGGCATGAATCATGAGCTCGTAGAAGATGTCCGGGGCGCAACAGATGTACACGACTGGAAGGCAGACACAGGGTAGCAGTCAGAAACGATTTACAAATCTGACGAAGGTAAAGGTCTCCCATTCTCGAAAGCCAGTCATATCCGACTCTAGGGTTCAGTGCTCATCTCTGTTTATAGCCAAAGAGCCAGCGTTTCCGTGGACATGTGGCAGGCATGACTAAACACTGTTTACCTTCCCTCCAAAGTGGTACCTCTTTCTCTACATGCAATTTCTTGTTTTCGAACTGCTGGGTTGGCAGGAGCTGGGCCAGATGATGGGAGCTCATTCCGTCCTGCAGTACTCGGGTCTTGTACTTCTGACTGCTGACCTGTCATCAAGTTCAGCATCTTAACCACTAAGCCACCGCAGACCCTAAATCTGACGAGACACGCCCAAATCGAGCCATTCGCCTTCAAAGGAACTCACATGCATTTCTTTTTATCTTAATTCTGTTCCTCGTACACACGGCGAAGACAGATAAAAAATCCCATCTTTTAATTTTACCAGAATTTCCCTAATGCCTTTCAGACCGGGATAGAAGTCTTAAGGCAGTTTGCGAGAAACTGAACGGCAAACGTTATTTTAAAAATAAAACAACAGACTGGCTTCCAAGCAGTTTAAGAGCAAGGAGTTGCAAGTCGATAAATAGGGACCACTTCGGTGGGAAGGTAAACAGCGTCCCGTGTGCTCCGGTGTCTAGGCATGCCTGCTACGTGTTGCACAAATAGAGATAAATCGTCCTCTAAATCTTCAAAATAAATGTATTTGCTTATATTCACCTTCCAAAAGGTTTGTATGGTCTTCTAATAACTCAAAATTGTATTTTTCCACATTTCATATACAGTGGTGGTGTACCCACCAGGAGGGATATAAATGCGCAAAATAAAATAAAATAAATAAATAATAAAATTAAAACAAATATATATATATATATTTTTTTCTCTTTGTGTTTTCTCTTGATTACCAAAGCTCTTTGGCTTTGAAACCGATATGAGCACTGAACCCTAGAGTCGGATACGACTGGCTTTCGAGCAAGGGGAACCTTTACATTTACCTTTAAAGTATATTGTTTTGCTGACTTCAGCCCCATCCCCTAAACTGTTGGCATTCGTAGAGTCTTTCCAGTCCACCCTGACGAGGGTGAGGCTACCCTTACGGACAAGAGGACAACCTTGGTGAGCCTCAGGAAACATTGAGAAGGAACATCTTGGTAGTAGCCAAGCATTGCCGAGAAATCTCCCTACAACCAACCTAAAAGGAACAAGAGGTGGAGTTGTCGCTATATGACACAACACACACACACATATATATATCCCAGGGGACAAGGCAGAGAAAACACACACGTAATCAACCGGGACGGGTGTCCTCGCCAGGAACATTCAGGGGTTTTCATCTCCAAGCGCAAATGACAGATCGGTGCGATGTCCTCTCTTTTGGCGGCGCCTGCCAGACCTTCTGCTTTACCTGGAAAGATGCCAACGCCTGCATCTCTCTCGGACACAAGTGTTCGTTCATCCCCACCCACTCGGCCTCCATCATTCCTCTCCCCAAGCTCGTGGGTCACATTGAGTATTTGTAATCTCCCTGTGTGGAAAACTTCAGTGGCTTAGTGGTGAAAGACTCCGAGCTTGATGCTTGGAAGGTCGGCGGTTCGAGACCCGAGTGCTGCATGACGGAGTGAGTGCCCATCATCTCCCAGCCTAGAAATTTGAAAGCAAAAACATGTGCAAGTAGATAAATAGGTTACCGCTTCGGCGGGAAAGGTAACAGCTTCTAGTCATGCCTGCCATATGGTCAGGGAAACGTCTACAGATGCAGACAGTGCTGGCTCTTTGGCTGTAAACAGAGATCAGCACCGCACCCTAGAGTCAGATATGACTGGCTTTCAAGCAAGGGAGAAATTAGCTCCAGGGAACAAACCACCCCACAACTCTCTTGGCTTCTTCGGTGTTCCAAATGTTGTTGGGGGGTTTTCCCCAGCGAGCTCCCATCTATGTCTCAGCTCCGAGCCAACCTAGCAGTTTGAAAGCAAGAAATTGCAAGTAGATAAATAGGTATATTGCATAATTATTTTGTATATTGTATTATTGTGTATAAAGTATAACTATTGTGTGAGCCACCCTGTCGGGTTCCTGATTGGAAAATTAAATTAAATTAGGTACCACTTTGGTGGGAAGGTAAACAGCGTTTAGTCATGCCTGCCACGTATCCACGGAAACGTCTGCAGAAGCAGACAGCGCTGGCTCTTTGGCTATAAACAGAAATGAGCACTGAACCTTAGAGTCAGATATGACTGGCTTTCAAGCAAGGGTGACCTAGGATAGTGGTGGCGAACCTATGGCATGCGTGCCAGAGGTGGCACTCGGAACCATCTCTGTGGGCACCCGTGCAGTCACTCCAGCACAGAGTTCGCCCTGCCCCTCTGCCCAGCACCCCAATGGGAGTGCTTCCTCCCTTCCCCCAGCACAGTTTGTCCCACCCCTCTGCCCAGCAGCCCAATGGGAGAATTTCCTTCCTCCCCTGTTGATGTGTTGGCACTTTGCGATGAATAAGTGTTTATTTGGGTTGCAGTTTGGGCACTCGGTCTCTAAAAGGGTCGCCATCACTGACCTAGAAGCCAGAAAGGGAAGGAAAAAAGCTAGATGTACATAGATGATTTTGCCTGAATTCCCCTCCTCCTTATACCACTCCGTGGGTTCGAATTCCTCCCCGTTAGGGAGTTCGGAGTACACTTTCCCCTAAATTCCTGCCTTGCTGAGCTAGCAAAAGACAACAGTCCCCAAAACAAGGAAACTGGGCTCTGCACACCCCATCCATGGCCAAATTCACCCCCCGGGGGAACCGTTAGCATCGGCGGACGTTTTGCGCAACGGACGCCTGGATGTTTCCCTGTCCAGAGGCCAGCTCCAAAATTCCTCTTCTTTGGCAATTAGTCCCCGCAGCCTCTAATGAACCAGAAGCAAAGGTGGCCATGCGCGCGCACACACACACACACACAGCCAAAATAAATTGGTGAGGTTCGGAGCCAAGCCAGGAACCATCAGAAGCCTGGAGAATATTTTTGCTGCGGGGTCAGCCCTACCACGGGGTAGTGGGATAGAGCTGCCTCAGGCAGCAGATGCTGAGGGACAGTAACAGTGGCTGACTCCTCTCCTTGGCACTTCTGGGGCTGATGAGACCCATTTGCCCATTCCCTCAGGTGGCAAAAAGTGTTGAGCGGCAAAACTAAATCATACATACTGTTAATGTTATAATATTAAACTTTCCCCCCTCTTTTTTGTGGCAGTTGTTTGGAGCATCTCAAATTTGGCATCCCTTAAGCCTGGGGTGGGTCGTAATCTGAGTCTTGGGTGTGGGAAGTCGGGATGGTGACGTGGAACCTCCCCATTCAGGAACTGTCTATCTCGGAATATCAACTTTCGGCCAGCAGTGTCGGGGAAAAAATCCCAAGCCATAATAACAATAATTTTGTGTCAGAAATTATTCTGGGTTGAAAGGACTTTTGCAGGAGAAACTCCGCTCAAGGAGCGCACGAATGAGGCTCCTTTCATGCCCCCAAGAGCTGGGACAGAGACGGGCGCTCAATCTGTCATGCAGTACCCGGGTCTGCCGACTTGCCAACCTTCTAGCTAACAAGGTGAGCTTCTTAACCACCGAGCCACTGCAGCCAAAAGAGAAACTCCAGACCGTTTGGGTCACCTTCTTACGGGCCGGTCCTAATTCAGGCTCACGAGCGCAGCTCACGAGGAATCCCGTTCGCGTATATTCGGTTGCATTTTGAACAGCCGGGCTCCACGGTCAAAAGGCAGAGGAATGCAGCCGAAAGAAAAATGTGGTAACCCAGAGGTAAAAGGCAGAAGAGCAAAGATGAAGAAAACAGTAGCCACCTACGGTTAAAATGCAGAAGAGTGCAACCCAAAGAAAAAGGTGGCAACCCACCCACCCAGGCGGAAGCGTGGATCACACAGGGAGGCAGAGATGAAGTCTCCTTCACTAATCTGGCCTACGCCCGGCCTCCGGCCAAGGGATTTCCTGTTATTTTCCTGCTGGGTGTCCTTTCTCCCCCTCCACCGGCAGCCGAGGTCAAGGGGAGGCCCACGGACCATGGGGTGGAGTAGCCGTTGGCTTGGCCTTTCTGAGCCAGCATTTTCCTGTTTCGCTGACTCGCCACTTCCGTCTCCTCCAGGCGGAGTGACACTTTCAAGCTGGTGATTTCGGGACGGCCACCCATCCACGTAGGCTTTATCAGTGATAAAGCGTCGACCCTACGGCCTGTTTTGCACTTTGCCCATGGTCCTACGACCTCCAGTTTTGCAGCCCTTTCCTTGCAGAGAAATCAAGCTTCTAGTCCAGGGGTTCCCAACCTTTTCAAGCCGGGGGCCAGGTCACGCTCTCTCAGTCAGCTTCGAGGGCCGGATGGCCATTGTGCCATGCCTGCACGATGGGAGTGGGCCATTTTGTCCCAACAGCTTCTATTTGCTGTCCTATTGCTTGAATTTGTTTATCGAGATTTATTCTGCTTTTCATGTTTATCTGATATTTTGTGATACTTTGTGCATTTTATTGTATTGTTATATTTTTATTGTACTGTAATGTTTGATACGTTGCGATTTTTGTGAGCCGCCCTGAGTTGGCGTATGCTGAGTGGGCGGCATATAAATCAAATCAATCAAGGGGTGGCTGTTTTGTTTCTCAAATGCCCTTGGAAGGGGGGGCACATGAAATGGTGCCTCAGGCCGGATCCGGCCCACGGGTCTTAGTTTGGGAACCCCTGTTCTAGTCCTCATGATTCGAAATGAAGACTAACTATAAATAAGCTCATCAGAGTCATTATTGAGCGCAACGAAACTTCTACTTGCTTTTCCTGGCAACGGCAGTGTTGACCCCAAGCATTTTGCCGCCCGAGGCAAATTAGCAGGTGAAATGTTCCAGCCTAAATACATAACATTCAAAGCCACCCCGATTTATGTGGTACCCGAGGCAGGGAAAAAAAGCCCAAAAGCTGACTCTTTCCATCCCAACACAGTAAATAGGCAACAATACTGCAAATACTATTTGATTATAAGATGCTTTAATAAAAAAAACTCACTGGCTGAAACAGCTGGGCTTAACTGGTGGGGTTTTAAAAAAGGAAAAGAAAACCCTCTTCCAAACTTTACAATACTTGGCCTTTTAAAAGTGCTAAATAAATAAATAAATAAAGTTTATTGCGAAGATAAAATAAATATAAAGAAAAATGCAACATAAATATAATTTATTGCAAACGAATAAAGGAAATCTAAATTAAAAATGTGCCAAATGAATAAATATAGTTGATACTGCAAAAACTAAAATAAATATAAATAAAATGAATGTGCAAAATAAATAAATATAGTTTTTTGCCAAACTAGAATAAATATAAATAAAGGAAACGTGCCAAATAAATAAATGTAGTTTTTATTGCAAAACTAGAATAAATGCAAATTTAAAAATGTGTTAAATAAATAAATTATAGTTTATTGCAAAACTAGAATAAATGCAAATAAAAGAAATGTGCAAAATAAATATAGGAAGGGAAAATGCCATGTTATGCAAGGGGAGGGTGAAATGCCTGCAGTCACGTTTAATATACAATGCATTTACAACCTGTTGTTTGTTTTCCTTGATAAAAAGTTACATATTAATTCACGAGGTTAACAATACACTAGGAGACGAGAGGGGAAACCTATGGATCGCCCAGCCTCTGAGACCTCAACACTCAGAAGCTGAAGTCTAAGGATGATGGGAACTGGAGTACAAAATCCCCAGAGGACCCAGCTTGGCAGCTTCAGCACTGGCGTGCATGCCTGTATATAAAAGCCCTCATCCTAGAACGGCAGGCAGGCATGAGCAAACCCACAGCTAGGGTTAGGTCCTTGAACCGTCTTTCTGAGCTGGGGGCCATAAACGTAAGGCTGCCCTTTGGCCACCCCACTAGAAAAGCAACCTCGACAACCAGTGTTAAGACAGGGCCAGCCCAGTAAAAATAATAAATGAGCCCCGTTTGGGTCCAGCACGTTGAAAAACATTGGGCCACATTCCTGGCAAAACACGGAGCGGACCCAGAAATAGCAGCTGCTCAGACAACAACAAAACCTAATTGGGAAAGCAATCCCAAGCCAAATTTACAAGAGGGGGACGTGGGAAATACAGATGTCTCCCAAATCCCACCCTTCCTCGATAAAGGAACAGCAGAAACCCCCCCCCCCCAAAGATTTACAGGCTCATTTATTACCTATGGGATCTTTCCACCAACAAAATCCCATAGGCTTCCTGCCATTTTACCTTCCTTACACCCCTGTGTGGGAGGACAGGCGGAAATACAGCGTCTGATTTCGCCAAGGCTCAGTGCTGGTCGGGGATTCAAACTTGACATTTCCAGATTGGGTTCAGCTCTTTAAAGACAACCTGCGGACTGCGGTTTAGCGGTTAAGATGCTAAACTTGATGACTAGAAGGTGGGCAGGTCAGCAGTTTGAGATCCAAGTTCTTCACGACAGAGTGAGCTCCCGTCGTCTGTCCCAGCTCCTGCCTACCTAGCAGTTCAAAAAGCAAGAAATTGCAAGTAGATAAGCAGGTACCGCTTCAGCGGGAAGGGGAACAGCATTCTGTGTCTAATCATGCCTGCCGCATGACCACGGAGGTGTCTGCAAATGCAGATAACGATGGCTTTTTGACGATCAACGGAGGTGAGCATCAGCCCCTAAAATTAGATATAACTGCTTTTGAGCATGGGAGGCATTTCACTTTACCTTTTAAAGACTACCGTAGTTCCGTAGGCTTTTGCTTAAATCATTTTTTTTTTAAGTAACACAAAGCAAACCCATAGGAAAAATTATTATTTTCACATAACTCGAAGGAAACCCATAAGGAAAATGAATTTTTACGTAACTCGAAGCAAACCCATAGGAAAAAGAATCTTTATGTAACTCAAAGCAAACCTATAGGAAATCGTGTAAACCGGGACATGGTTTTAGCGCAAAATCATTATGTAAGTCAAATTTTATGTAACTCGAGGCATTTGTACATCGGGGCTTTACTGTAGTTCCTTCAAAACACGGGGCAGAGGTCAGGAACCTTCCCCCCCACGAAGTCCGAGTCTAGTTTATCAGATCCCTTCAAACTTTTTCCTAGCAACGTCCACCCACGAAAAGGCTCGCCTCCGCCCGGCCAACCTGGACCAAAGCCGGGGGTTATCGTAACCAAGTTGACCTCTAACCGGTTCCAAACCCCACACCCTGCCCCAAGAAGACATCCTTGGTATTTCTCTCCTGGCCGCTATCAGGACAGCTGCAGTGAACACCCATCCAGGGGTCAAGACCTCTTGCTATTAAAACTCAGCCAGAGAAGGAGAAGAGGGGGGCCTCTGCCCCACGGAGCATGCAGCGTGCCAATCCCCAAAGGCTCAAAGATCTACCCCAAGTCTTGGCCGTATAATTCATCCCATACCGAATTAACACCATGCTAGAGTGGCTATGTGTAGAAACGTCTCCAAAAGAAGACAGTGCTGGCCCTTTGGCTATAAACAGAGGTGAGCACTGAACCCTAGAGGTGGATACCACTGGCTTTTGAGCAAGGGTACCCTTGGTCTTGACCTATTGCTGTCACCAAACTACAAACCCCATTGTTCACCGACAGCAGTCACAGGCCATGGGAGATGTGCACTTGCAGACATCTAGGAAATGGTGCATGTCTTCATCCCCACACCTTTACCTAGTATGGATTAAGTGATTAAGACACTGAACTCGCTGACTGGAAGGTCGGAGTTCAATTCCTGTGTACTGCATGACAGAGTGAGCGCCCGTCTCTGCCCCAGCTCCTGCCAAGCTAGCAGTTCGAAAGCAAGAAATTGCAAGGAGATAAAATAGGGACCACTTTGGTTGGAAGGTCAGCAGCGTTCCTTCAAGGCATGCCTGCCACGTGTCCGCAGAAATGTCTGCAGACACAGACAGCCATGGCTCTTCAGCTATAAACAGGGATGAGCACTGAACCCTAGAGTCAGATACGGCTGGCTTCTGAACAAGGATGACCTTTACCTTACCTAGTGTCTAACAAAGGCAGGAATCCCACTCCTGGAAGCCTTGGAGTCGAAACAGGTCTCAAAGTAAGATTAAGACAAACACTATCATCTGAGCATGTACAGAGGGCCCAACCGTCAACAAACCTTCTGAGATGGGGTTTTTCCTGACTGTTTTGGGGCATCTCCAGTCATGTTTTTAATCTCAAACATTGGGGTGAAGAAATCCACAGTCTTCTAGACTCTAGATGTTCGCAGAAGCACAACTCCCATTGTCTGTGACTGACGTCAAGGGGGGGGGGGGATAATGGGGCTTGTCATCCGGTGACAGTTCGAGGGCCGCACTCTCCGGCTGTAAATCAAAGCTAAAATGAACAAGAGACGGACTATGTCCTGTCCTCCACCCACGCAGCCAAAGGCGTCAGCCAACACCGTGCCTCTGTCGCTGGATTTATGGCTGATCTCAACACCCCAGTGTTATTTTTCGGCTCCAACTGGCCCCAAAGATATCCTGGTGCGGGAAAGTCCTGAGGACTGAAAGGTTGGCAAGGTCAACCATTTGAGACCCGAGTGCTGCATGATGGAGTGAGCTTCTGTCTCTGTCCCAGATCCCGCCAACCTAGCAGTTTTGAAAGCAAAAAATTGCAAAGAGATAAATAGGTACCGCTTCGGTACGACTGTTGGATACGATGGGAGATCGTGGAAAATGTGTAAACCCCACTCTAAGCCTTGAAGCTACACAGGTCTCTGTAAAGGTAAAGGTTTCCCTTGCTCGAAAGCCAGCCGTATCTGACTCTAGGGTTCAGTGCTCATCTCTGTAGAAGCAGGTATTTTAGGACTATCTACATTTTTTAAAAAAACACATCACATTTTAGCCAATCTGGTTTTCCTGGAACACAATCGGTAGAAATAGGACAGGCAATCCTGAAATCAAGGCGGGCAGCCTTCAAATTAAATCAGTGGCCAATTCGTCTACGTTTTTAACCCTCTCCGTTAGGCTGCGGTGGCTCAAGTGGTGGAGACACTGAACTTGAAGGCTGGAAGGTTGGAGTTCGAGACCTGAGCGCTGCACGACGAAGCGAGGTCACGGCTCATGCCAACCTAGCAGTTGGAAAGCAAGAAACTGCAAGAAGATGAATCAGGGACCATCTCGTTTGGATAGGCAAACAGCGTTCCGTGCACTCCGGGGTCTAGCCATGCCTGCCACATGTCCACGGGAATGTCTGCAAACGCAGACAGCGCTGGGGCTTTGGCTATAAACAGATATGATGAGCACTGGAGCCTAGAGTCGGATATGACTGGTTTTCAAGCAAGGGCAGCCTTTTACCTTTAGCTAAGGTTGTTCTCCAATGTGACATGAGGGGTAAATCCGTATGGATGTGAGGATGGGGAATTAAGAAGAAGAAAGAGAGTTTTGGAACCAGAATCGGTTGCGTTTCAAGCCCAGCGGAAACTTCGTCCACTTTCTGCGTCTCCAAAAAGATCGCCCCAGATGTGAATTAGCGGGGGAGAAAACCCACCAAAATAAAGCATTTTCTTTCCACACATACTGACTCTTTTGACTCGGTTAGGGTTTCCTTTTCTCACACCGGCCAACTAGGTTGAACGTCCTAGCTCAAATTCAGATAGGTGAAAAGGTCAGCCGGGGTTTTCATTCCTGGAAAGCACAACCTCGGTCCCGGGGAGGGTACCTCTAGGCATGAGACGAGTGCATTCCTTCGCCAGACATATGAGATGAGGAGAAAGCAACCAAATCATGGCAGACCCTTGGGGGTATTTTGTGGGAAAATGAAAATTAACACGTACAACAAAACATAAGCAAAAAGTCGGTCACCACGGAAAGGAGATGTCTGAGGAAGGCTCAGACTAGAAGGGATAAAATCAGGAATGAGGTTCTAAGGGAAAGAGTGGAAACAGAACCCATCTTGCACTACAACCAGAGGCAACAAATAAAGTGATTTGCCCATCTGGAGAGAACGTCTCGGTATTCTATACTTTACGAGGCATACGTGGAAAGAGTAGAAAGACAAAGACCACGAGACAGACCCAGGGAAAGGTGGAGAAGAACACCAATTAACGCTTGTGGAGGCTGCTAGAAGTGACAGAACAAGAAACTTACATCTCCTTCAACACCCAATGGGGTAAAAGAGTTAGCAAAGAAGAAGAAGAAGAATGGCAATTAAACCCAGGATGTGGAGAAAAGCTTCCGGACTTACTCCGAGTCTTGAGTTTGATGTCCCAGATCAGGGCGGTATAATTCTTCTTCCAGAACGGGATGGGCACCACTGACATGTTGAGAGACGGCAATTTCATGTACAGCCCCTCGACGGCGAAGAAACACGGGTTGTCGTCCTTCATGTTGTCCCAGTAAAGCAACATGATGTGGTTGGTCCAGTTGAAGAGCCTGTTGAGGCCTATCCCGAATTCGCCCAGTTTGCCGTGGCTGGGGCCGGTCCGAGTGGTCAAGGCAAACTCGTCTCCCCCCTCCCGGAAGGCCACGGCCTCGGCCGCGGCTGTCACCAAGGGGAGTTTCCAGTGCCCGGTGTAGCGGGCCACGGGGGCTGAGGTGTAGACACACCCGGGCCCCACGAAGACGTCCGGCTTGCAGGTCATCTTCAAGTCCACGGCCGAGAGTGGAGCCATGAAGTCGGAGCAGACCCCGTTGGCGTCTTCACTGTTTCCAAAGACCAACTGCACGGTGTATCCATCCAGCAGGTCCGGCTGTGCATGGATCTTCCGGAGAGCCAGTTGGAGAGCGGGTCCTACCCGGGGCCAAGCCCACGGATACGTGGTGTTATGCCTCGGGAGCACCACGGCGAGAGTCAAGTTGGCCCCGGTCGCCTTGTCCAGCTTGGAGAGGCCAAGCAAGAGACACCACACAACGGGTCCAACCCATTGTCCTTTCGGCGGTCTCTCTGGGCTGTGATGTGCCCGTCCGGGGCCCCCAACCTGGCCGGACCCTTGAAGACCCCAGGATCTCATTCCCCTAGAGATGTCCAGTGTCCCTAAAGCCTATTTTTGGAGATGCCCCCCCCCCAAAAAAAACCCAACCTGATCCTAAACTCAGTTCAGTGCAACCAAAGGTCCCCAAAAGGAACCAGGGTCGAAATGCCTCATCGTAGTGTAATATTGAGACACGCTGCACTGGAGGGTGCTGAGACCCTCTAACCAATGCGTTCCATTTTTCCTCTTGGATCTGCCTGGCTAGACCCCTTGAATTTTGCAAAAAGAGACACACACTCCCAAATTCTCTCCCTTGAGTGTCTTTTTCAGCCTCTCCAACCCACTCCAAGCAATATGTCCAAACCCATCTTGAACCTCCTCGGTTTCTTCCTCCAGATCTTGCAACTCCCCAAGTTTTCCCGAGGTCTGGTCCGGTCCGGTCCACCTCTTTTGCCGGCGGCCAAGATTTCTCCAACCTCTGGCCTCTCCTTTCCTTCCTCGGTGAGCAGCCCAGCCAGAAGGAGCCAGGAGTGAATAGAGGAACCAGAGGGGAAGGTTTATCTATCCCAGGGCTGGAGTTGCTTTCCCTTCACATTCAATGACAAAAGGGTTTCTATCACCAACAGGCAAGACTCGATTAACTCCTTCCTTCCCTTTCCTTCTGATCAGGGCAGAAAGAAAAAAAAAGACAAGGTCCGGCTCAGTCCCCCAAAAAACAATCACCCCAAACCAGATTTAAGCTGATCAATAAGCCAGGCAGAGAAAGGCACGGATACATTACCTCTTGGAAATATTATTGACTTAACTTCTCCTTCTTTGCTTCTTCTTTTACCCCTTTGGGTGTCAAGGGAACTGATTTAACCAAGGGCTTAATTGCAAACCAGGCGGGTCTACCCTAATGCTATCTAGGTTACCGTGCTAGGTGTTGTACTTAAAAAGAGTCCAAACTGATTTTAAACATCCAAGATTCAAAATACTGCATACTTTTAAATGTATTGTTTATGTAAGTGTCCACAGGAGCTGAAATCTGCAGGAATGGCTGCTCTTCTGAGATTTTATTTTTCCGCCCTGCACAACAGTCCTGAGAGGTGGGCCAAGAGGCATCCTAGCTGGATCTGTTCAACAATGCAATTCTGTAAAATATGCCAAAAAAAATTTGCATGAAGAAAACCTGGCAAAACAGCACAGCTGGATGGAAATTATTTGGATCTGTGTCTTCCACCCTTCTAGCCTTGACATGCTCGAGGAAACGAAAGAAAGAAAGAAAATGTTGGATAGAAAAGGAGACATAAAAATTAAAAATATTGTAGTGGCTTGCTAGATAGCGTTAACATGTTGGACTCTGAGATCCAAGTTCAGCTCCTCACTGAATCATAAAAGCCAGGGGTTCCCAACCTTTCCAAGCTGGGGGCCGGGTCATGCTCTCTCATTCAGCTTCAAGGGCCGGATGGCCATTTTGCCCTGCCTGCATGATCATACCTGTCAAGCGCGGCTCCGGACAATACGGGACCTGCGCAGAACGGTTCTGTGCAGGTCCCTTTTATGCATACGTAAAAGCCGTTTACGCATGCGTACAACGGACATGCGCAGAACCGTTCTGCACAAGTCCATTCTACGCATGCATAGAAGGCTTTTACGCATGCGTACAACAGATCTGTGCGAAACCGTTCTGCGCTGGTCAGTTCTACGCACGCGTAGAAGGGTTCTAAGCATACCCTTCTGCACAGAACCCTTCTACGCATGCATAGAAAAGTTCTACGCATGCGTAGAAAGGATCTGCGTAGAAGTGGTGCGCAGTAACTCCTTTCCCCCTGCTGCCAAGATCCGGGATAGCGGCAGCTCCGGGTGGGAAAGGACGAAAATCGGCACCGAAATACGGGAAATCCCGGCCAATCCGGGATACTTGACAGGTATGCGCATGATGGGGGTAGCCATTTTGTTTCTCAAATGCCCTTGGAGGGGTGGGGGTGGGTCACATAAAATGGTGCCATGGGCCAGATCTGGCCCACAGGCCTTAGGTTAGAAACCCCTAATATAAGCATTCAAGTTTCTAGTCCTCAGTGAGTCTTATGAGACACTCAAGGGGAGGCTCGGGGCCAGTGCTGAGCTTGCACAATGGAGAAGAGAGGTAAAGTCCAGTAATTAACAATATTAATTAATAAATCTATGTGTAATATGTTGAAAGAAGAGAAATATAGTGGGGAGAAAGGACAGAGAATTTTGTTCAAACATCCTGAAATGGGCATCAAATTATGCTTGCAACTTTGTACAGCAGCCCATATCCCATTTGACAGTGCCCAGATATATCAGATTACTGTTCCCATTGTCTCCTAACCAGGCTGGGGTGGGGTGGGGGGGATGATGGAAGATGTAGTCCAATACATCTGAGCAAAGACGGATGTGTGAAAAGCTGCTGTTGGGAGAGGAAGATAAATGGGTTAAAAACAATGAAAGGCCCAGAGAAGAAGATTTATTCCAAGGAAGGCGTGTGAAGGAAGAGGAAGAAAAGGGCACTCAAGAGATGTCCAGAGTCCAGGGAAAAACGTCAACAGACAGATATTGTTAAGGCATTGTCGGCCCAGACTGCTTTTTGACAATAAAACCCACCTCTGCTGGCCCAAGGTTAACAAGCTGGTTTTCTGCTGCTCGACAATCACTCTGAACTGGAGATAAAGTCTGCCCAAATCTCCCTGAGACCAATTTATACTTCGTTTAATCTTAAAGCGCATGCCTGTGTGACCAGGTTATCCTGCTATGGTAATGGAGTTGACCCTACCGCCAGCGACTCAACGCCGAGTGTCAGGCGGTGGCGAACTAACCTGACCACCCTGAGGACTAATGGCCTTGGATGCCAAAGTCCACAGGGAAGGGTGAGGGTCCCCAAGTGGATTAAACCCCACTTGAACCCCTCTTGATGTAGGGCAGCAGCTTCATCCTTTCTCCTGGGGATGATGATTGAGGACTTTGCGTGCCAAAAGGGCTCAGCGACCAGAAAGTGACTCGCGGAACTGGATCAGTGGTATGAGAGTCATGCTGCAATCCAGTCTCCATAATACGGGAACACGGAAAGAGCCTCCTCAAAGGTTGTGTTAATTTCGAACCACAATCGGGCGTACCCTGGTAACGGTAACCTTGCGTTGCCGGCGAATCTTTCTCACACTAGGTCAGGCCATAGGAACTGCAGAATGGACTCATCAGAAGGTGGCTTCATTTTTGGCAGTTTCACGTCTGGACTAGACACGGAAGTAGAAGGAAAAGTTAAAGTGCCTTACCTGGTTGCCAGGTAAAATTTCTTAGAGGCGAGCAATGCGGGACTGAGCACTTTTACTTTTTCCTGCTCTTCTGCTTGAAATAAGGCAATTATTATTGACAGTGAGAGTCTGGCATTTCAGACTAAGCAGTGGTCACTAGGAGATCGTCTGTCTAAGGTGTTCTCAACCTTTTAAAGCCGGGGGCCAGGTCACTCTCCCTCAGACAGCTTCAGGGGACGGACGGTCATTTTGCCCTTCCTCCACCACATGGCACTTCTGGGTGTGGTGGAGGCGGTGGAGGGTCATGAAATGGTGCCTTGGGCCACATCCAGCCCACAGGCCACAGGTTGAGAATCCCTGACCCAACCCCATGGCTGAGCAGTAGGCTCAGCTTGCAATGGCCCAGTCTCTGTCGAGCTCCCTCCATCAAAGGCAAGCTGGTTCTGGTGGGATCCAATAGATTTTATCTTTAGGAAATGTCGTCCCGATCGGAGTTTGGGCATCCATCACAGTTTGATTTCTAGAGATTGGAAATCTGGATTTTTTTCCCCAGGGAAAGATCTGACCCTGCCGGGTCGTCCATCACTTTCAGGGTTTGCAGAATCAGGTCTTCATCTCAAAGACAATAGTAGGGTGTGCAATAAGTAAAGGTCGCCCTTGCTCCAAAGCCAGTCGTATCCAACTCTAGGGTTCAGTGCTCCTCTCTGTTTCAAAGCTGAAGAGCCAGCACTGTCTGCTTCTGCAGATGTTTCCGTGGTCATGTGGCAGGCATAACTAGACACCGGAGCGCACGGAACACTGTTCCCTTCCTACTGAAGTGGTCCCTACTTGCAATTTCTTGCTTTTGAACTGCTAGGTTGGCAGGAGCTGGGACAGTTTATTATTGAAGTGTTTTTGTTCTCCTTCGTATAGTTTGTGAATCCACACTCATGGGTTATGCGCCTGCGCAGAACAGCCGATCGGAGGCTTGAAAAGCTATTGGTCAAAAGTTTTGGCGGTAAGACCGCCCACCGTACCGCCCACCCTGAGGCGCCCGCGCGCCATTTTACCTCAGTTCTCTTCTTTCCGCCGTAGCAGCAGGACGATCGTTGAGAGCTTCCTCAATTTTTTCGCCCTTCTGAGGGAAAGTCTTTTTGGCAAATCTCAATTTTTCTCGGTGATCTTGTCCTCCGGGCAGGATCGCCACCCCGGCTCTGTCTCTTCTCGTGAGTGGATTCAGTAGCCAATTTTTCGCATCGATCACCGTCTCCCCCCTCAAGGGGGTGGCGGCTGGTCGGCCCTTCGGGGTACTCGTCTCCAGAAACTTCCACTGGAAGAATTTTTTCCGCGGTTGATGGCTGCAGCGTTTAAACAGTGCACGGCTTGCCTTAAGAAGTTTCCGGCTTCCGACGGACACAGCCTGTGCCTCTTTTGTTTGGGAGAGTCGCATCAGAGCCAGTCTTGCCCGCATTGCAAAAAGTTTACGCGCCTCGCGGTGCAGAACCGAAGCAATCGCCTCAAGGCTCACCTGATGGAGCTCGCTCTGGCTCCCGCCGCGTCCGCCTCCACGGCCGCCGCTGCCGCTCAACCACCGCCGGCCTCTTCCTCCGTGCTTCCGATGAGGAAGAAGAAGAAGAAGGACAAGAACGGTGAGAAGAAGCGCAAGCGTGGGTCGGAGAAGAGACGGTCGCTTCCCCCCACTCCGCGCACACCCGCCTCTCCCGGGCCTTCTCCGCCGTTCTCGACTGCCCGATGTCCTTCTCCGGGATCCTCCATCTGGGGAGGACGGTCGTCTTCCGGGTCACCTGAGAAAGGACGCAGGGCTGGGGCTCCAGCTCGCCCACCTCAGGTGCTCTCCTCTCCGCCTCGGGGCAGAAACTCCTCGCCGAGGCAGGCCTCCGTCTCTCCACGGCCCAGAACACCGACGGACGAGGCGGTCGTCACCGTTTCGACGACCGTTTCGCCGACACCGACGCCGGCCACCGTTTCGGCTCCCACCGTTTCGTGGGCCACCATCCCGCCGGCCACCGGAGCTCCACCGCCAGCGGACTCGGACGCGTCTCAGATGGCCCTCGTCCGAGAGATGTTTCAGGTCATGGCGTCGTTTGCGACCAGGTTCCAGACCTCCACGCCTGCGGTCTCTGCGGCTCCGGTTCCGACCACCGCAAGCCCCGGGCATCCCGGCTCTGCCGCGGCCCCACCGACCTCCCGTGGGTCGAGTACCCGCTCCGCCGGCCCACCCAACCCGTCATGGTGTGGTCCGGACGTTGATGCGGTGGACGCCCATCCCGCCGGCCCGCCCAGGCCGTACTGGCGCGGTCCGGACGTGGACGAAAGACTGCCTCCCTCGTCCTCCGATGAGTCCAGCTCGTCGTCGGAGGAGGACGAGGGAGACGTCGACGCCGAGCGCACGCCGGAACAAGCCATCGGCTCGGTGGACCCACCGCGTGGTGAGGACCAGCGCTCACTGACCGCCATGCTCACGAGGCTCGGCACCGCCCTCAACCTGAAGGTCGACCAGCCGCCGTTGGAGGGTGAGGATCAGATGACCGCGAAGCTCGACAGGCGTGCCGTGCGACCGGTCCACATAACCATGCTCCCCTCCATGATGACCACGGCGAGGGCGACGTGGAAGAAACCTTTGGCGGCACACTCCGTTTCGTCCAGGCTCGACAGCATGTACCGGGTCCTGGACGAGAACGTCGAGTTCTTGCAGGCGCACCCCCTGCCGAATTCCCTGGTGGTCAAGGCCTTCCAGCATAGGACGGCCACCAGCGGATTCCCGGTCCCGTCGACGCCGGAGGGAAAGAAATTGGACGCGGTGGGGCGTAAGTTTTACGCCACCGGTTCCCTATTCTTTCGGGCCGCAAACTATTCGGCCGCCATGGGCCTGTACCAATCTCACCTCTGGGAGCAGGTGAAGGTTGAGACGGCTAAACTGCCCGCAGATGCCCAGAAGAGGATTGACGCGCTGGCCGCCGAGGGGGACTTCGTCGCCGAGCAGCTGATGCGCACTGCCCGGCATATCAACGATTATGCGGCAAAAGACATGGCCTCCGCAATCTACCTCCGTCGCCATGCTTGGCTCAGGGACACCTCCCTCGATGACGCTATGAAAAAGCTCATCGAGGAGTTTCCCTTCGACGGGCAGGGCCTCTTCGGTCAGGACACCGATAAGGTCCTGAATGAGATGCGCCAGACCAGTTCCACGGCGAAGTTCCTGGGGCTCACCACGCCGGCAACTTCCACCAGGCCGAGGTTCCAGCCCTTCACACGGCGGTTCCAGGGCAACCCACAGCAGCAGGGACCGGCGGAGCAGCCTAGATCCAGCTCCTATAAACAGCGGCGACAACACAAACCCCGCTACCGGCCCTACGGACAGGACAAGCGTTCGACCGCGAGGCCCAAGCCCCGCGTTTGAAGCTGCGACGGCCGAGTCTCTCTCGCTCCACATCCCGTACCTCCCCCTCCGGAACTTCCTCCAGGCATGGTCGGGCATCACGGACGACCAGTGGGTCTTAAAGATCTTGTCCTCTGGCTACGCCATCGAGTTCGTGCGGGTGCCTCGAGTAGGAAGACATCGTCTCACCACCTCGTCCCCCCATTTGGAGGAAGAAATATCAACCCTTCTCTCCAAGGGAGCCATCGAGCGGGTAGCACCGTCCGACTGGGACAACGGCTTCTACTCGAGGTACTTCGTGGTCCAGAAGAAGGACGGAGGCCTTCGCCCTATCCTGGACCTACGCCGCCTGAACAAATGCATCCACACCAGGAAGTTCCGGATGGTGACCCTACAGACCGTCCTCCCCCTCATCAACAAAGGGGACTGGTTCACAGTCATAGACCTCAAGGATGCCTACTTCCACGTTTCCATCCTCGAGGAACACAGACGGTTTCTCCGCTTCCGTATCGACCATTCCGTGTACCAGTACCGATGCCTACCGTTCGGTCTGGCCACGGCACCGCGGGTCTTCACCAAATGCATGGCTCCGGTGGCTGCATTCCTCCGCCAACGGGGCATCAGGGTCTTCCCATACATCGACGATTGGTTGATCGTCTCCCCCACCGAATCGTCGGCCGTTCGGGACACACAATACACGGTTCACCTCATGGAGAGTCTCGGCCTCAGGATCAACTTCACCAAGTCGAAGTTGACTCCCTCCCAGCGCGTCGAGTACATTGGAGCGGTACTCGACTCGCTCATTACGAGAGCCTACGCCCCCCAGAAACGCTTACGGGACATTGCGCAGGGGGTGAGCGAACTGCGCACGAAACCGTGCATCCGGGCGAAGAAGGCTCGGAGACTTCTAGGCCTGATGGCCTCAACGACGGCAGTGATCCCCCATGCCAAGTTGAAATTCAGGTCCCTGCAGTCGTGGCTCCTTCACGAGTTCGACGCACTTCGGGAGAGCCAATGCAAACGGTTGACCCCATCTCCAGAACTGAGGGACCAACTGCTGTGGTGGTCTACACCACTCAACGTGGCCACGGGGAAGAGTTTCTACCCCCCGCAACCTTCACTGCAGATACTGACCGACGCGAGCAACCTCGGCTGGGGCGCTGCTTGCGGGACTCTCACGGTCAACGACACATGGGCACCGCACGAAACGGTGCACCACATAAATTACTTGGAGCTGCTGGCCATTTGGAAGGCCCTGCGCTCCTTCGAGACTCTGCTCACCGGCAAGGCGGTTCAAGTGGCCTCGGACAATACCACGGCGGTGGCGTACCTCAACAAGCAGGGAGGAACACGGTCCACCACCCTCTTGTACCTTGCAGTGCAGTTGTGGGAATGGTGCCTGGAGAGGCACATTTTCCCAATTGGAGTGCACATTCAGGGCACACTGAATGTCTTGGCAGACCACCTGAGCCGTCTCACCTCGACGACCCACGAATGGGAGCTGGACGACGGAGTGTTCCAGTCCCTGTGCCAGGTCTGGGGGACGCCGAGCATCGACCTCTTTGCATCGGAGTCCAACAAGAAACTCAGCAGGTACTGCTCCAGAGCAGGCATCGGACCGAACTCCGAGGGCGATGCCTTCATGAAACGGTGGGATCAGGACTATCTCTATGCCTTTCCTCCGTTTCCTCTGGTCCAGAAGGTACTCATCAGGATGCACCAACACAGAGCCAATGCAATTCTGGTGGCACCGGCGTGGCCGCGCCAACCCTGGTTTCCGCTACTGTTGCGCATGTCGTCACAGTATCGCACACTGCCGGAATCACCGACACTCCTCCAAATGGAGCAGGGCCAGCTGCACCATTCGGACCTGCCCAGCCTCCACCTCACCGCGTGGAGGATAACCCCAGACTGGCCAGGATCCTTGAACTAGCGCGGCGCCCTTCCACAAGGAAGTCCTACGCTTCCAAATACAGGCGTTTTTGTGCTTTCCTGGCCGCCCGGCAAACGCCCCCCACCCAGGTGGGACTGCAGGACATTTTAACCTACCTCCTCCAGCTGGCGGAGTCTGGCCTCAGCATCACCTCCATCCGAGTGCATCTCGCAGCAGTGGTAGCGCACTCTCCTGCTGGCTCGCCCGCTTCCGGGGCCTTCCGCGACCAAACGGTAAAGCGCTTCCTCAAGGGACTAAAGAACGCTTTTCCGCCGGCCCGGACACCGACGGCTCAATGGTCACTGTCCACCGTTCTCAACGCGCTCACCAGGACCCCCTTCGAGCCCTTGGCTACCGCCGATGTTCGTCTCCTCACATGGAAGACAGCATTCCTGGTGGCCATCACGTCTGCACGACGAGCTGGTGAGCTGGTTGCCCTGCGAGCAGACGCACCTTTTCTCCAGTTCTTCAACGACCGCGTCGTCCTCCAAGCGGACATCACCTTTCTACCCAAGGTGGTCTCCAAATTTCACATGGCACAAACTATCTCCTTGCCAACCTTCTTCCAGAACCCCACTAACGCCCAAGAAAGGACTTGGCACACCCTGGATGTGAAACGAGCTTTATTGTTTTACACCAGCAGGACTAGAGAGTTCAGGAAGTCACAACGCCTCTTTGTGGCTTATGGGGGAAAGTCCAAGGGTGAACCCATCTCTGCTCAAAGGTTCTCCAAATGGATCACCTCTACCATCTACCTGGCCTACGAGTCAGCTTCACTGCCACCTCCACCGCATGTCAGGGCGCATTCCACCAGGGCGGTTGCCACATCCACTGCCTTTCTGGAGGGCACACCGCTTGAGGACATATGTAAGGCTGCCACCTGGTCCAGACCTTCCACATTTGTCCAGCACTACAGGGTGGACACCAGAGCCACTGCGGACGCCAGGCTTGGCCGTGTCGTCCTCACCAGAGGGCTCCGGACTCAACGCCCCTGACGGGTCCACCTACGGGTTCTTCAGCTCATCGTGGGATCATCTCATCCGACTGCCCACCGACCAAGTAAGTGTGAGCTTGCTAATCTCCCATGAGTGTGGATTCACAAACTATACGAAGGAGAAAGTTCGGTTTCACTTACCAGTGATAACTTTCGTTCTTCGAGTATATAGTTTGTGAATACACACTACCCACCCTACCTCCCCTCTTGAGCTGCACGGATGAGATCAGTTGGTTTATCCTGTGCTTGGCTTAAGTATGGAACTGAGGTAAAATGGCGCGCGGGCGCCTCAGGGTGGGCGGTACGGTGGGCGGTCTTACCGCCAAAACTTTTGACCAATAGCTTTTCAAGCCTCCGATCGGCTGTTCTGCGCAGGCGCATAACCCATGAGTGTGGATTCACAAACTATATACTCGAAGAACGAAAGTTATCACTGGTAAGTGAAACCGAACTTACTGTGACGGTTTGCTATTTTGTAATTGTAATTGCAATATTTGGTTTTTTGAAATGTTTCTGAAATGTTCTTGATATTATGTAATTGCAATTGTTTTTGATACCATGTAATTGTGATATTCTGTTTCTTTGTTAGCTGCTCAGAGTGGCTCTGCAAGTGGGCAGCATACAAATTGAACATTTAAATTAAATTAAAATTAAATCTCTGTTTACAGCTGAAGAGCTGGTGATGTCTGCATCTGCAGATGTTTCCGTGGACAAGTGGCAGGCATGACTAAACACCAGAGTGCAAGGAATGCTGTTTACCTGCCCACCATAACGGTCCCTATTTATCTACTTGCAATTTCTTACTTTCAAACTGCTAGGTTGGCCAGAGACAGGAGCTCACTCATCATGCAGTACTTTGGTCTTTCAAACTGCTAGGTTAGCCAGAGACAGGAGCTCACTCATCATGCAGTACTTTGGTCTCGAACTGCCGACCTGCCAACCTTCCAGTCATCAAATTCAGCATCTTAACCACTAAGCCACCTCAATCCCGGGGTGTGCAATGTGTCCCCCAAAAAAGTAAGATTCACTCAACCAAAACACTGACATCTTTTCCAAAGGGCAAATGTGCCATCTACAGGTCGGATCTTGCACCACACTATTTCTGGCTCCCGCCTTAACTTTGGGAATGTTTTTCTTTTTTTAATGAATTAACTTAACATCTTGACCCATAAAGACTATGAGCAGTTTGCTCGAGTATCCAGCCATAGACAGAGCAAAATTCCAAATCTGTTGGAATTTTTTGAGAGTGTCAACAAGCATGTGGATAAGGGGGATCCAGTTGACATTGTTTATCTGGACTTTCAGAAGGCTTTTGACAAGGTCCCACACCAAAGGCTCTTGAATAAACTTACCAGTCATGGAATAAAGGGACAGGTCTTGTCCTGGATCAGCAACTGGCTAAGGGACAGGAAACAGAGGGGAGCACTAAATGGACACTTCTCCAAGTGGAGGGAAGTAAAGAGTGGGGTCCCCCAAGGTTCAGTACTGGGACCCCTGCTTTTCAACCTCTTCATAAATGATCTAGAGGTAGGAGTAAAAAGCAAGGTAGCCAAATTTGCTGACGATACTAAATTATACAGGGTAGTGAAAACTGTGAGAGATTGTGAAGAGCTCCAGAGGGATCTCTTGACACTGGGGGAGTGGGCAAAACAGTGGCAAATGAGCTTCAACATCAGTAAGTGCAGAGTGATGCATGTTGGGGCAAAAAACCCCAATTACATTTATAAACTGATGGGGTCTGAACTCTCTGCGACAAACCAGGAAAGGGACCTTGGTGTCCTGGTGGACAGCTCAATGAAGGTGTCAACCCAGTGTGCCTCAGCAGTGAAAAAAGCAAACTCAATGTTAGGGATCATTAGGAAGGGTATAGAAAATAAGTCAGCAAGTGTCATTTTGCCTCTTTATAAATCTATGGTGAGGCCCCATCTGGAATACTGTGTACAGTTCTGGTCGCCATACCTCCAGAAGGATATTATGGAGTTGGAGAAAGTACAGAGGAGGGCAACCAGAATGATGAGGGGACTGGAACACCTTCCTTACCATCTGAGGCTGCAACGGTTGGGCCTTTTCACTCTTGAACGACGGCGTCTAAGAGGTGACCTGATTGAAGGTTATAAAATCATGCACGGTGTGGACAAAGTGGATAAGGAAAAACTGTTTTCCCTATCGCACAACACTAGAACTAGGGGACACTCCATGAAACTTTTGGGTACTAGTTCTCAAACAAATAAGAGAAAGTACTTTTTCACCCAGAGGATTACTGGTCTATGGAACTCCCTGCCAGAAGAAGTGGTGACAGCTGTCAGTCTTGACAGCTTTAAGAAAGGATTAGACAAGTTCATGGAGGACAAGGCTATCAATGGCTATAATTATGGCTACCTAAGGACAACCTCCGGGTTGGAGAGATAGGCAGGATATCTCTCAATGCCATTTCCAGGGAATCCTAAGCAGGTGAAGGCATCTCCTTGGGAATACCCTGAAGGAAATGGTGAGCCACTGTGTGAGACAGAATGCTGGACTGGATGGGCTGTGGCCTGTTCCAGCAAGGCTGTTCTTATGTTCTTATGTTCTAAAACCATCTGATTCCTCCATCGGCTCATTTCCAAAATGTTCCATATTTGCATTTATTTATGGAGTAGCATAAAGTGTTTTATCAACAAAACTTGCAAGTTTCTTTTTCCAGCACTTAAGTCAATAAACTTCATTTTTGCAAAACGCAGAGGCGGCGTTCGGAGTTGAAGGGCTATTTTCTGTTGGCCTTGCTGGATAGCAAACTATATTTTCATTTCATTCTTTATTAGTTGATTGTTCTGTTGACCACATACATAAAGTTAAAATATGACAAGATAGACTGAATAAAATACAATTGTTGAGTTGAATAAATTGCACTAAGTTGGAATGAATGAAATACTATTGCATAAAAAGGTTTAATAATAGATTAAATATGAGGTGGTGTAATATCAATAAGATAAGACGCGTAACAATAGCCAAACTATAGATACTGCAGGGGGGAAAGGATAGAACAAAAATGTGCAGGTAGCAATGGCATTTTGAAGCTCAACATTTTAAAAAAAGCACAATACTACTAAATTTTGTAGAGGGTTTAAAAATGAGAGGGTTAGATCTGGAAGTTGCAATCTGTAAGTACTATACTGCATTTAGGAATCAAAACCTTGGGTTTATGAAAATGGGAGTTATTCGTTACAATAATTAATTAATCAATGCATGCCTTGGGGACATGAAAGGAGCCTCACCTGGGCATTACCTGAGCGAAGTTTCTTCCACAAAAATCCTTTCAACTCAGAATAATTTCTGACACGAAATTATTATTATTAATTAATGCAAATGTTACAATCCACTCTACCTGTTCACTTAGGAGTAGGGTTTTGAATTTTGCGGCCAAGGAGTTTCTGCTAAATGATCTGTTGTGTGTTTTTTTAATTAATCCAGTCAATGAAAATGGATTTTTCCCCCATGGGGCTAATCTAATCACTGATCCTGCCATATTGAAAAGATGGAGGCCAAACACTAATCCAGGGGTTCTCAACTGACGGCCCTGGGGCAGGATGCGACCCATGACTAGAGGGGGACTAGAGACCACATTGGCAACATATGTTGGATCATGGAAAAAACAAAGGAATACCAGAAACAAGTTTACTTTTGTTTTATTGACTACACCAAGGCTTTTGACTGTGTGGACCGCAACAAGATGTGGCAAGTAATTAAAGAGATGGGAATAGCAGAGCATCTCATAGGCCTTTTGAGAAATCTGTAAATGAATCAAGAAGCAACAGTTAGGACAGAATACAGAATGATGGAGTGGTTTGGAATAGGAAAAGGAGTCAGACAAGGGTGCATTTTATCACCCTGCTTATTCAATCTATACACAGAGCACATAACACGCAATGCAGGGACGGAGGAATCACAATATGGGATCAAAATTGCTGGGAGAAACATCAACAATTTGAGATATACAGATGATACCATCCTAATGGCAGAAAGTGAGGAAGACCTAAATATGTTCCTGCTTAGGTTGAAAGAAGAGAGTGCAAAAGCTGGCTTGAGACTTAATATCAAGAAAACCAAGATAATGGCAACAGGATCCCATCAGTCCCTGGAAAATAGATGGGGAAGAAGGAGAAGCAGTGACAGATTTTACATTCTTAGGATCCAAGATCTCTGCAGATGGAGATTGCAGCCATGAAATAAAAGGACAACTAATTCTTAGGAAGCAAGCTATGAGAAACCTGGGGAACATAGTGAAAAGCAGAGACATCACATTGCAAACAAACATTTGAATAGTCAAAACAGTTGTATTCCCGGTGGTGATGTATGGTTGTGAGAGCTGGACCATTAGGAAAGCTGAGCGCAGAAGAATAGATGCCTTTGAGATGTGGCGTTGGAGGAGAATTTTGAAAGTTCCCTGGACAGCGAGAAGAACAAATAGGTCGATCTTAGAAGAAATCAACCCAGACTGCTCATTAGAAGGTCGAATAGTAAAGATGAAGCTGAAGTACTTTGGACATCAAATGAGAAGGGAGGAATCACTTGAGAAGGCCTTGATGCTGGGAAAGGTGGAGGGCAAAAGAAGAAGAGGCAGGCCAAAGATGAGATGGATAGATGGTATTGTAGACGCAATGGGCACAGAGCTGGACGAGTTGAGGAGGATGCTGGAGGACAGAGGGGCCTGGAGGACAATGGTCCATGGGGTTGCGAAGGGTCGGAATCGACTGTGCGACTGAACAACAACAACCCCACTGCCTCCACCACACCTGGAAGTGCCATGTGGTCGAGGAAAGGCAAAATGGCTGTCTGGCCCGCAAAGCTGTCTGAAGGAGCATGACCCAGCCTCCGGCTTTAAAAGGTTGAGAACTCCTGCTCTAATCAATCGGGTTGATTAGACTGAAGACTTGAGATGAGAAGGTTTTTTTTTTTTTTCAGAGGGAGAAATTGCAGATGGATAATTGTTTCAGCTCTTGGCCATCTTTCTGGTTACATTGTTCTCTATGGGATGGCATGGCGATGCTCTTTTTTATTCTTTGAAATGCACTTTAAAGACGAACTGTTTTATTTCAATGTGAGCTTTCGTGGATCAAGTCCACTTTCCACTTCTGATGGAGTGGGCTTGATCCAACGACATCTCACGTTGAAATATAACAGTTTTTAAAGTGCTACAGCATTTTTGTTTTGTTTTCTTTTATTTATTCTCTGACATGCCTCACACTCACACACACATAAAGAGCACTGATAAATAACACTTTTTACTCATATAATTTTTTTTCTTTTCTGCACTCACTGCATCTGGATTTATTTTTCTCGTTTGTTAACTTCGTGATCCTTTAATGCAAAACTGCACATAGTACATCAGCTCTCAAGGGCACGTTATAAAATGCTATTAATTTTATATTCTAGTCTGAGTTAAAAGGAAAAGGATAAAAAAAAAATCAAATTAGCAGAGGATGGTTTCGATCCATCGACCTCTGGGTTATGGGCCCAGCACGCTTCCGCTGCGCCACTCTGCTTCTTGCAGAGCAGAGCGTTTCAAAGCTGGTATATAAGGGATATTAGCATATGGGCATGCGCAACTGTCTCCTTTCCCGCCAGGCGCATGCGCCTTCTCCTTTGTTTCTAGCACCGGCCTTTTTCTCCCTCTCTCATTGGTGGGCCTTTCCTCCCCCCACTCAACGCTACCCAATCCTGACGGGGCGACGAGCGCGTGGCCCGCCTGACAGACAGGCTCCACAACCAGTAAAAAAAAAAACCGCTTGTGCCCGGGAAGGCGGAGCAAGAGAGGGCAATAGACGAACGTGATTGGACGGAAAAGCCAAACCAATCAGGATGGCGCTTGCTTTCTCCGGCGGCCCAATCGCAGCGGCGCTTGTTGCGAGGCCGGGCAGAGCACTAGTCTAGGTGTAGCGCGGCTTTTATTCTCTCTTCAGCGCCGTTTTGTAAGAGACGAACGTTTCTTTTTGCTCTTCCTTCAGGGCGGCGACGGCTGTGGTTCAACCATGAGGTAAATAATGTGTGTATGAGGGAGAAGACAAGCGACCGTTATTAAGGGGGGGGAGCGGAAAATATTTGAAATCACAGGGGTGGGGGAGGGGCGTTACTGGCCACTGAGGGGGGGGGAATAGGCACCCTAATAACTAGCAATTTTAATTTTAAAATGCTAATATTATCACTCTTTAACTCTGAGCCTAGATGCAGTTCGACCAGCCTCCTGCCAACCCTAGCAGTTCGAAAAGCAGGAAATTGCAAGTAGATAAATAGGGACCACTTCCGTGGGGAAGGTAAACAGCGTCCCTGTGCGCTCTTCGGTGTCTAGTCATGACCACGGAATACGTCTGCAGAAAGCAGACAAACGCTGGCTCTTCGGCTTTGAAACATGAGCACTGAACCCTAGGGTCGGATACGACTGGCTTTCGAGCAAGGGAAAACCTTTACAGTGAAGGTAAAGGTTTCCCTTGCTTGAAAGCCAGCCGTATCCGACCCTAGGGTTCGGTGCTCATCTCTGTGGTTCAACCATCAGGCAAATGGTGTTGAACCAAAGAGCCAGCGCTGGCTGCCTTCTGCAGACGTTTTCCGTGGTCATGTGGCAGGCATGCCTAGACACCGGAGAGAGCACAGGGACGCTGTTTTATCTTCCCTACCGAAGTGGTCCCTGTTTATCTACTTGCAATGTCTTGCTTTCGAACTGCTAGGGTGGCAAGAACTGGGGACACACACACAGTTAATTCTAACCTATGGCTATTTCCCCTCTTTAGTAGGGAATGGGGCTTATATGCTCCTCTTAACATTTATTTTAAGTGCCCTCATTCTAACTTCTATCTTTTGCTGTATTATGCTGGCCTAGGACGGTAATAAAGAACTAGTTTGGATCAAGTCTATTTTCTCAGACTTTTGCATGTAGTGTATCTATATACACACACAAATAATCTTGTGCCATCAAGTCAATTCTCATCTATGGCTATCCTCCCCCCACCCAATGGGTTTTAATAAGGAGAGAATTCATAGACATGATTTTTAAATACACATGTTCAAATATACTTTGTATATGTGTAAACACACTAAGGAAGGGGGAAAAGAGGGAAAGAATACCAATGCTACCCCATAGGCACAGTAATCATTGTAGCAATATTAATTTAAAATTCTATTTTTATCACTCTTGCAACTCTGAGTATGTATGCTCCTCTTAAAATTTATTTTAAGTGATCCTAACTTATATTTTGCTGTACTGTGCTGGCCTAGGACTGTAATAAAGAATTGATTTGGATCAATCCTATTTTCTCAGACTTGTGTGTGTGTTTGTGTACACACACGATATAATCGTGTGCCATCAAGTCAATTCTCACTTATGGCTAACCCCTGCCCTGCGCCCCCCCCCCCCCCCCGGGCTTTAGTAGAGAGAGAATTCATAGACATGATTTTTACATACACACACATGTTCAAATATACTTTGTGTATGTGTGAATACACTGAGGAAGAGGGAAAGAACATGGGGAAGAGAGGGAAGAAATACCAACACTATACCATAGGCACAGTAATAATTGTAGCAATATTAACTTAAAATACTAATTTTATCACTCTTAACTCTTGAACCTATATGCTCCTCATAAAATATTTTAAGCACCCTAATCCTAACTTCTATCTTGCTGTACTATGCTGGCCTAGGACCGTAATGAACTGATTTGGATCAAGTCTATTTTCTGAGACTTTTGCGTATAGTGTATCTATACACACACTCAAATAATAATTGTGTGCCATCAAGTTAATTCTCACTTATGGCTACTCCCTCCACCTTGCTTTAGCAGGTAGAGAATTCACAGACATGATTTTTTACATACACATGTATGAATACACTGAGGAAGGGGGAAGAGAGTGCAACTATGCTCCTCTCAAAATTTATTTTAAGTAATCCTAACTAGTATCTTTTGCTGTACTATACTGGCCTAGGACCGTAATAAAGAATTGATTTGGATCAAGCCTGTTTTCTCAGACTTTTTAATATTGTGTGTGTATGTATGTGTGTGTCCTGTACTTATAAACACATACAATAATCATGTGCCATCAAGTCAGTTCTCACTTATGGCTACTTTATCTACTTTAGTAGGTAGAGAATTCATAGACATGATTTTTTCACACACATGTTCAAGTATACTTTGTGTATGTGTCCATGGTGACTTTTACATGCAGAGAGATGGCCCCCTGCTTAAGCTAACCCTTTTCCTCCTTGGCTTCTTTCAGAGGCGACAGAGGTCGTGGCCGTGGCGGGCGCTTTGGCTCTCGGGGAGGTCCTGGTGGCGGCGGGTAAGTCTCCCTGAAAAGCTGGGAGCTAGTGGGTTCCTCCTGGCCCCATGAGACCCCTAGACTACAGCCCTTGGAAAGGCTGAAAGGGAGGGTCCCTCTCCCACTTTTATGCCTCTGTCTCGCCTTTTTGGGGTGCTTTGCCGCAGTGGGAGTTTAATTCTGCATACTTTTTAAGCTGTCAAACCTACCATTGGGTCTCTTTGTGACTGTCTTCTGTTCTGCCACTGTTGAGCTCACTCGTGAGGGCTTTGCTGGAAATGGGGATCGAATACTGCTTCCCTTACTTGGTATTTATTCAGCCCCACCAATGGTGCTTAGGCAGGACATGTTCTCTTCTTTGGACTGCTCAATTTATACTGCCCTGCCTTCCTTTTGCTAACTGGCTTGACTCCCAGCTGTGCTTCTGAGGTTTCCACAGAAACCAGGGGCTGGGCCCTTAGTGGAATGGGTGCAGGGTCTGATCCTGGTAATACTTAGCTGCTTCTCTGGAATCCTTTACATTTTTTAGCCAGCTATTCAGTTTTAACATTCTTGAGGGTACACTAGAGCAAAACCAAATTAGATGATGAAGGAGCTCACCGGACAAGGAACAACATTAAAGGAGGATATGGCTGAGGAAATCAACCTCCCCTACATCACTTGGAGGACACTGAATAGGCTGAGGGATTGGAATCCCTAAATGGACGACCAACATGCTTAGGTGGGGCCTACTGGCAGACAACAACACGCAGTGGGAATGTGGAGAGATACAGAATCCAGCTCATTTACTGGTCTGTTGATTCCTTCCAGAAGCATGCACCAGTGAGGACTTAAGTTTGGCCAATGACAAAGCCAAGAAAGTGGCTTCGTTTTGGCAGCCCAGGATTTGACCCAGACACGAAAGAAGTACCCCCTCATTCCCCGCCTTATGGAGACAACACATTGCCAGAGGATTTAGGAGGAAAGTAAATCTTCCAGACTTTTCACAACTCCCAAAAATTGTTGTTGTTTATTTTAAAATGTCACCTTGATTTTCCTAGTCCTGCTTTATTCCCACATCCAGACAGAAAAAATTGATCAGGCACATTTGTCTGATGTGCTATAACCTAAAGATGCATTTGACAGGTGTGAAAGTCCCAAGATGTGGTCCTTCAGTTCTGGGAACTGGGAAAGCAGTGCTTTCAAGAAAACAGGAGAGAATACAGAAGCATTTCTAGGAGCAACTCTAACCATTAGCTTGTCTGGCTAGGGTTAGTTGAATTTTTAAACCAGGAGTTCTCAACCTTTTAAAGACGGGAGCCAGGTCATGCTCAGACAGCTTCGGTGGCCAGATGGCCATTTTGCCCTTCGTCCACCACATGGCACTTCCTGGTGTGGTGGTGAGCCACATGAAATGGTGTCGTGTGAGAGAAGCCAAGTACATGTGTAAAAATGTAGCCTCCGTTTTCGTGGGATTCAAACCTAAAAGGGCTCATTCTTTTTTCAGGTTCCGTCCCTTTGTGCCTCATATTCCCTTCGACTTCTATGTGGTAAGTGCATCTTGACAGGTGGTTTGAACCTGGAGGATATTTTTTGGCAGGAGGCATGGGGTTTCCTTGGGTATTTACAAGACAGGAAAAGTAGGAAATTGGACAACTGGGAAGGGGTTTGAATTCATTCAGAGATGATGTTCCACTGTGATAATTTTGTTCCCTTTGGGAAGCCCTGATCTTGTTTAGAGTTGTTTTCTGATGGTTTTATGAAATATAGAGTACATTGAGGTACCCCAGGCCAGGAAACCCTCATATTTCAAGTCATGCATCAGCTAGTTTGAAGAGATTAAGAAAAGCCAATGTGCAGCCAATTAAAGAGACCTATTCAATTTACATTGTCTTATCAGTTATGGCTGTTCCATGTGCATTTTTTGCCATTGCTAAATGATAATCATCAACATATACTCATTCCGTAAACCATTGTACATTAGATGTGAATGTAATAGGTGGTGTTTTAAATGGAATACAAGTTAGTAAGAGTTTTCTTCTGTCCCTTCAGTGTGAAATGGCTTTCCCCCGTGTGAAGCCAGCACCAGATGAGACCTCCTTTAGTGAAGCTTTGCTGAAGAGAAATCAAGACCTCGCCCCGACTTCTTCTGAACAGGTAGGTACCTCCTGGAGTACTTTTAATGCTGCACCCAGGGGCATGGGAGGACCATTTATTTTTGATTCACACTCGCAACCTGAAACCAGAGCATCTTACACTGCAAACTGAGAATAGCTGACGGTTGCTTCTGAAACAAAAGTGTGTTTTATTTGACGCGCACGAGTACAAGTTTTAGCATTGTGAAATATTAAGTGGGAGTAAAGTTGAGCAGTCTATTCCAGGGGTTCCCAATCTTTTCAAGCCGGGGGCTGGGTCACACTCAGCTTCAAGGGCCAGATGGCTATTTTGCCCTGCCTGCACAATGTGGGTGGCCATTTTGTCCCAACAGCATCAAAGGGGGTGGTCATTTTGTTTCTTGAATGCCCTTGGATGGGTGGGGGCCACATAAAATGGCATCATGGGCCAGATGCAGCCTATGGTCCTTAGGTTGGGAACCTCTGCTCTAATCCTAAGCCTGTTATGATATGGAAGACCTAGCCTTTTCATACTCCCTTTTCCTCCCTGGTGCTAGGCTTCGATTCTCTCCCTGGTGACCAAGATCAACAATGTGATTGATAACTTGATTGTGGCACCTGGAACGTTTGAAGTGGTGAGTTTCCTGCTTCTTCTTTTCTGAGAAATCAATGGGGACGGACTCATGTTTGTTCAAGAGCTCTGCCTGTTTTGGTCTGAGCAAATGTTTCTCCCTTGAATGCACAAACTTAGTGTTTTTGGATGGGAAGGGCCCAGTCTGACTCCTAGACAGCATTTCCTACGCATCATCCTCTCCCAATCAGTGCTAAACAGAGAAATAATGAGATGAATAAGCTGCAGATGATGTTCTGGAGCAAACTAGTCCAGGCTACACAATTTGTTGGTGGCAAGGTCTCAAAATCCCACAATCATTCATGTTTATAATAATTGTGTGCTGTCAAGTGAGTTCTGACTTATGGCAACCCTTTCCAGGGTTTTCTAGGTGCGGAATACACAGAAAGTTTCCCCTGGGGACTGTGCA
Organism: Bradypodion pumilum; assembly: GCA_035047305.1. Classification (NCBI taxonomy): domain Eukaryota; kingdom Metazoa; phylum Chordata; class Lepidosauria; order Squamata; family Chamaeleonidae; genus Bradypodion; species Bradypodion pumilum. The sequence continues at coordinate 6,432,491 of JAWDJD010000018.1, forward strand.
GTTTGTCCAAGGTTTCACAGGTTGGCTTCCTCCTAGGACAGCGATGGCGAACCTTGGCACTCTAGGTGTTCTTTGACTTCAATTCCCAGAAGCCCAAGTCAGTACTGGCTTCTGGGAATTGAAGTTCAAGAACACCTGGAGTGCTGAGGTTTGCCATCATTGTCCTTTGAGATCCAGTGGGGGAATCAAATGCGGCAGCCAGATGCTTACGCTACTGAGATATCCAGCTATCGCTACACTCCTGTTTTTTTCTTTCTCTCATCCTTTACCAGCAAATCGAGGAAGTCCGCCAGGTGGGATCCTACAAGAAAGGCACCATGATGACCGGTCACAACGTGGCTGACTTGGTTGTGATCCTGAAAATCTTGCCTACCCGTAGGTATCCGCGGCAAAGGAAGATGGGGCAGAGGGGCCGCCAGGCAAACCTTCTGCGTTAGCAAGGCTTTGACTCTTGGTTTTTCTTCTGCAGTGGAAGCCGTCGCGGCCTTGGGGAACAAAGTGGTGGAGAGTTTGAGGACGCAGGACCCGGCTGAAGGTTAGTCCCACGGCCTCTCCTTGGAGCCCTGGGGAACGTGTGGTTAAACTGCTGTCCTGCAACCAAAAAGGTTGTGAGTTCGATCCTGACCAGTGATCAAGGTTGATTCAGCCTTCCATCCTTACGAGGTTGGTGAAATGGGTCCCCAGCATGTTGGGGGCAAAATTGCTAATGAACTTGTGAACTGCCCAGAGAGTGCTCTAAGCACTATGGGGTACTATAGAAGTGTGATTGCTTTGCTATTTCCCCTCCTCCAGAGATGGGGCTGCTTAGTGCAGGGATTCTCAACCTGCAGCCCACAGCACCATTTCATGTACCCGCTACCGCCTCCACCACACCGGGAAGTGCCATGTGATGGAGGAAGGACAAAAGGGCCATCTGGCCCCTAGCTTTAAAAGGTTGAGAACTCGTGGCTTAGTGTTTGATCCAGACAAAACAGGCTCGGACTGAAGGCAAATTCATGACATAGTCCAGAATCTCCCAGAAGGAGAAGTCAAATTTTCTTTCCCACAAACAACTGGGATGGTTTGAAGTAAAAACTAAAGCCTGGAGACTTGATTTAGACCCCAGGGTCTAAATTTGCTTCCCATGTGTTTCTCGAAGGATCTTTTCTTTTTGCTGTTACTCCCCCCTTCTTGCCAACCTAGCAGTTCGAAAGCAAGAAATTGCAAGTAGATAAATAGGTACCACTTCAGTGGCAGGTAAACAGCGTTCCGTGCACTTTGGTGTCTAGGCATGCCTGCCACATGTCCATAGAAACGTCTGCAAACGCAGACAGAACTGGCTCTGTGACTATAAACACAGATGAGCAGTGAACCCTAGAGTTGGATACGACTGGCTTTTGAGCAAGGGTGACTTTCACCCCCTTCTAACGTTTCTCTTCCAGTGCTAACCATGCTGACCAATGAGACCGGCTTTGAAATCAGCTCCGCTGACGCAACCGTGAAAATCCTTATCACCACTGTGCCGCCCAACCTCCGCAAGCTGGATCCGGAGCTGCACCGTAAGGATTTCAGATTTTGTGTGTGGTGGTGGTGGTGGTGGTGAATTAGGGGCAGGAAGGGTGAGATTTGGAGCAAGGCTGTGGAGTAGGAAACATCAGCCTTGCAAAAGGACACTTTCAGACAAATTGAGTTATTTGTAGCAGCCGGCAGGAATATTTCCCTTCTGTCGTACTAACTTTCCTTTCCCCCCTATTTCATTTTCCTCCTTTGTCAGTGGATATTAAAGTTCTCCAGAGCGCCCTGGCAGCTATACGCCATGCCCGCTGGTTTGAAGAAAATGCTTCTCAGTCCACGTAAGTTTTCCTATTAGTTTTGGAGATGGCTTTAGCCCAGTCTATACAGCTTCCCCTATAGCAGTGGTGGCACTGAGACCCCTCTCGATCGGCAAACACGCACATCTCACACCAGCACAGAGTTCACCCCACTCCTCTGCCCAGCAGCCCAATGGGAGTGCTTCCTCCCTCCCCCCAGCACAGAGTTTGCCTCATCCCTCTGTTTCGGCACTCGGTCTGTAAAAGGTTTGCCATCCCTGTCTACCTCTTTCTTAACTTCATCTAGTTAGTCAGGTACCGTTGACCAATTTTGTATGGGCCAGTTCCACAAGCTTAATTTTGTGCTATGCAAACCGGTTTTGCCAGTCCAGTTTCTTTTCTATGTGTCTGTTCAAGGCATAGTCTAGTACTGTGACAGCAAACTTTGGCACTCTAGGTGTTCTTGAACTTCAATTCCCAGGAGCCCAAGTCTCTGAATCCACATGAATGGGTTTACTGCGAGACTTGGGCTTTTGGGAATTGAAGTCCAAGAACACCTAGAGTGCCAAAGTTCACCATCACAGGTGTAGAATTTATAGAATGACTTTCCCAACTTTCTTTCAGGGTTAAAGTCTTGATCCGCCTGTTAAAGGACCTGAGGATGCGTTTCCCTGGCTTTGAACCCCTCACACCCTGGATCCTTGATCTGCTGGTACGTGAAAGGAACATGGGAGTGGGGGTGGATGGGCCTCTAGTTTGAACTAAGCCTAATAGGATTACCCTGTTTATGTAGTTCATATTGCTTAACAGTGATAGTGAACCTTGGCACTCCTGGTGTTCTTGGACTTCAATTACAAGAAACTCAAGTCAGCCCACCTGCTAATCAGGGCTTCTGAGAATTGAAGTTAAAGGAAGTCTGGAGTGCCAAGGTTCGCCATCACTGGCTTAAGTGATAGCTCAGTGCCTGGTTGCAATCTCTTTCCATGTATCAGTAGGCTTTTAAATGGGGCTTTCTCAGGAGAAAGGTGGGATACGATTATTTAAAACAAACAGCCTTCTACATCAGGAATTTTAGGGAAGTTGTTTTGTTAAAATTTTAACGATTTAAAAGTTCCATCGGGACGTTGAGAGGCTTAAGGAAGCCAGCAAAGATAAAGCAACAGAGGAGAGGTATAGAACTCTGGTGACATTCGAGGCTAAAGGTAAAGGTCAGTTTTGCTCGAAAGAGCCAGTGCTGTTTGCATTGGCAGGCATGACTAGACACCAGGGGACACAGAACACTGTTACCTTTCCCACCCAATCAGTACTTCACATTTCTCTACTTGCAATTTCTTGCTTTTGAACTGCTCGGTTGGCAGGAGCTGGGAGAGATGACAGGCACTCACTCGGGTCTCGAACGGCTGACCTGCCAACCTTCTAGTTGCCAAATTCACCGCCTTAACCACTAAGCCACCGCAGTCCCTCATTCAAGATTACAGATTGACAAATTTAATGTTACTCGCTTGGAAGAGCCGTTTCACAATGCAGGTTCTTTCTTCCGTATCCATTGTTTGGAGCTAAAATGTTCATCCCTTTCTGGGGACTGCATGGGACTTACCCAGAGAAAATGACACACATTGGGCATTAGAGGACAAGAAGGGAGGAAAAACAGGCACTAAAAATCTACATTCCTCCTTCGCAAACCCCAATCTCGTCTTTTCTAGGCTCACTATGCTGTGATGAACAACCCGACGCGTCAGCCGTTGGCCCTCAATGTTGCATACAGGTATGGCTAGGAAGGTTATTGTTTCTCTGAAAATTTGAGAAGGAAGCCATCTCTTTCCTTGTGGCTTTTCAGAAGTTATTTTAAAAATTCAACTTTCTCTCTCTGCTACTACTACTTGAGGGAGGTTAAGGATGGTTCCCCCGTTGCGTTCAAACCAAATCCGGAGGTCTTCTTGCCTTGCAGCCGCACTGCGTTCTGGCTTCCCCACATTTCAAACACTAGCACAACACTTCTATACCGCCCTGTAGCATTTAGTGCACTCTGAGCGGTTCACAAGTTAATTAGCTTTTACGCGCACACTCCACGTGCTGGGGACCTCGGAAGGACAGAAGGACGAGTCAACCTTGGTCCCAGCCAGGATCGAACTCGCCACCCCACAGCAGACATTGTGATGGCTTTCCTTTAGCTACTGTTTGATGGCTCAGGCATGCCAGCCTTAGGATAATCTCACTCACCCACCTTTGAATCTTTTAGTTAGGTGGAAAACGAGAGTTTGTTGCAAAAATAAGCCACACATGTTAAACGCAGAGTTTCTTCTGGGGGGAAAAATATTGTGGAGTCGTGCCAGATTCATCCACATGGCTAATCTTCCAGTCACATTGTTTCATTAGAGCAGTGTTTCTCGATGTGGGACCCAGACCCCACAGGGGAACTTCAATTCCCCGAAGCCTCAGTCAGTCCCATCGGCTAATCAGTGCTTTGGGGAATTGACTTAGGCTTCTGGGAATTGAAGTCCAAAAGCCAAAGGTTGGGAATGCACTGCATTTGAGCTCTGCCTATACACAAGCCACAGCACACCTGCTTGTTGGATTGTAGAGCCTGAATTGACACACAGAGAAGCTCCAATGTTCAAAAGCTCCCTGAGATCCTAACTTTGCTGGTTTCTTCCAGGCGTTGCCTCCAGATTCTGGCAGCTGGGCTTTTCCTTCCTGGTTCGGTCGGTATCACCGATCCCTGCGAGAGTGGGAATTTCAGAGTCCACACCGTCATGACCTTGGAGCAGCAGGTAAGGCCAGTCTCCTGTTTAGGCCAAGTTAGCCCTCGCTCAAAAGCCAGTCGTACCTGACTAGGGTTCAGTGCTCAAAGAGCCAGGGCTGTCTGCATATGCAGAAGTATCCATGGACATGTGGCAGGCATGACTAGACACTGGAGCACACGGAACGCTGTTTACCTTCCCACCAAAGTGGTACCTATTTAGGTAAATGTTTCCCTTGCTCGAAAGCCGGTCGTATCCAACTCTAGGGTGCAGTGCTCATCTCTGTTTCTAAGCCAAAGAGCCAGCGCTATCTGCACCTGCAGACTTTTCCATGGACATGTGGCAGGCATGCCTCGACACCGGAGTGCATGGAATGCTGTTTACCTTCCCACCGAAGTGGTCCCTATTTATCTACTTGCAATTTCTTGCTTTCAAACTGCTAGGTTGGCATGAGCTCACTCTGTCGTGCAGCACTCGGGTCTTCAACTGCTGTCCTGCCGACTGTTCAGTTGTCAGCGTCTTGACCACTAAGCCACCGCTTGGTTGCAATCTTTGTGGATTAAGCCTGGCTACCAATTAATCAGCGTTGTGGCAATATAGGTTTTATTTTAGATCCTGGCTTTGGCAATACTTCAAGCACAAAATGCAAGTAGTTTATACCAGCCCCCACCCCAATATAATATGAAGAGTGATTTTGTCTCTGCATGCAGTTAAGAGAGAAATAATAGTCAAAAGGAAAGACTTTGATCACTTTTCTGATCAAAGTACCATTGGTGTGTTGAGCAGAAAAAAACTTCTGGAAGTGGAAAAAAAACAAAACATGCTGATCTTCGTTCCCCCTCTTTTCTACCCCTGCTAGGACATGGTTTGCTACACCGCCCAAACCCTCGTCCGCATCATGTCTCACGGAGGCTACCGGAAGATCTTGGGTCAGGAAGGAGACGCTAGCTGTAAGTTGGAACGCCTTGAAATGAGACGGGATGGGGGGGTTTGTGTGCGGCCTCAATGGATGGTGTATTGGGTTCCATTCCTTCGTTAAGATGCCAAGCTAACCCAATACCTGCTTAAGCTGAACCTTGGAGAGACCTCACAAAAGATGAGAGGTTTGTGCTGCAAATTTACGCTGGCCTTTGGCCTTCAACCTGAAGGTTTTTGTGCCTCATTCTACAGATCTGGCTACGGAAATGTCTACCTGGGATGGGGTGATAGTGACCCCGTCGGAGAGGGCGTACGAAAAGCCGCCCGAGAAGAAGGAAGGAGAGGAGGAGGAGGAGAACCAGGAAGAGCCGGCTCCTGTGGGGGCCGAGGAGGAAGAGAATATGGAAACCCAGGAGTGACCTTCACTGGTAAGAAGCTTCCATCAAATGGTTAGAACAGGGGTTCCCAACCTAAGGCACATGCCCCACATTGGGAAGCAAAGGGCTAGAGTCCAGGTTTCCTCTTGATCCACGTGACAGCTAGGAGGAGCCTGTGGGTGGCTTCTTTCCAATGATCAAAGCTAAGATTACTTGGGAACACATTCTAGTTTTCTCTAAATTCTTCTTCCTCTGTGTCACTGCCAAAATGAAGGCATCTTTTGTTGGCAAGTCCATTCTGCAGTTCCTCTCGCCTGACCTCGTGTGAGAAATATTAGCTGGCAACACAAGTTTGCCCTTACCAGGGTGCGTGCCCGATTGTGGTTCAAAAAACACCATAACCTTTGAGGAGGCTCTTTCTGTGTATCCCTCTCTCTAGGTCTGTGATGGTGAACCTTGGCACTCCAGGTGTTCTTGGACTTCAATTCCCAGAAGCCCAAGTCAGCACTCTTTCTGGGATTAAAGGAATTGAAGTTCAAGAACTGTGGTGCCAAGGTTCAACATCACTGGATGAGGAGGGGGGGGAATGGACATTTAAAGCCTCTTTCTCTCTTCCAGGGGAGCATTCTCTGCTTCTAGTATTCTCGCCAGGTGAACCCAACTGTGATGAAGTTGACGTACAGGACTCCATCCGGGGGTCTCTTTTGCCATTTCTATTGTCTTGTTTTTTTAAATCCTTGTTGCCATTAAAATGGTGTTGTCCTTTTGAAAGCGGCCGATGGCTTTGTCACCCGTTTTGTACATACTGGAGTTTAGCCGCCCTCCAGATGTGTCATGAAAAGGCTCGGCGTTTTCCAGCTGGTCTCTGCCATTCAAGTATAGATTCATCTCTTAGGGCAGTGGTGGGGAACCTATGGCATGCGTGCCACAGGGAGGCACAAAGAGCCCTCTTGGTGGGCACACAACGCCATTGTCTATCACAGAGTCTGCCTAGCAGCCCAATGGGAGTGCTTCCTCCCCCCCAACACGGACAGCAGGCTGGTGAGTTTGTGCACTCTTTGTTTAAATTTGTGTGCGTTGCCTTATGAGCTAAAACTAACGTAGCCTCTGGAGGAAATAATGAAAAATGCCAATCTTGAACCTAAACCCATTCTGCCAGAAAATGGAAGAGAAACTGGTTTTAAATCCTTAAAGCTGTTGTGTTCTGTCAAGTCTGCCCTAAACCCTTTCCCAGCAATTCCTTCATAGTTATAATTACTAACAGTGTGCTGTCTGGCCGGACATCCAGCTACGGTAATGAAGTAGACCATACAGCCAGCAGCTCAGCGCCGAGTGTTGGGCGGCAGTAAATAACCTGACTCCCTAGGGCCAATGGCTATGGGCAGATGAACCCCTTTAGGTGGGGTGATGGTCCCCCTCAGTAGAGGAAATGCCACTGGAAACCATCCTATTGGGCCGGATGGCAAACTGAGCGGAGGAGGAACTCTGATTCCCAACGGCCATGGAGGCGGAAGAGGCCACACGCCAGATGGACTGGCTGTGAAGGTGCACCTTGATAACGTCTTCAAGGCTGCGGCAGTCCCGGTGTTAAATCCTGCCTGTCTCATTTCATACATGCCGCAGGAGATGGCTCCGTGATTATAGCGTGTTCGTCACTTCATGGCAAGACGGGATCCACCTTAAATTCACGCCAATGGCATTTTTCCAGAAGCATGGGGGGGGGAGGGAAATGCGTTCTCAAATAAGTTGCAGCCAACAACATTTACTAACAGTTTGCGACTTGACCATCTTATTAGAATCAGCTTTCGGAAATGAAACTAAAAGAAATCCCGATTTGGCTAGAAACTAATTTTATTGCACAGCAAAAAGCAATATTTCGGTTCTGTTACAGAGCCTTTGGGCGGCTCAAGTGCACCGACTCCGTTCATGCTGAGAACCTTTGTTAAGGAAGCATTTTTAGGAATATTTCAGTACCCAAAACCCTCCCTGCGAGGTTTCTGTGCATCGTTCCTCCAGGCAAAGCGCCTCGTACCTTGGCTATGAAGTCCAGCTTGATCCCGATTGCACATCTCAGCAGTGTGACCTGCACAGGAAAGGGCCCTGAAGCTCCGGGGGAATAGCCGTATGTTGTGCTCACGCCGTCCACGGCTCCAGCCATGCGCCTCACTTGCTGGGAGAGCCCTGTGGGTAGCTGCCACTGGCTTCTAGCATCGCCTTCCGGCGGGCCGTTTCCTTGCCCACGTTGTGGTTGAGCCGTCTCAAGCGTTCCTACAGCCATAATGTCACAAACAAGGCTTATATTAGTCCTTTCCAATTCACCTCTTTGTCTAAGATTCTAGGTCAAGGTCTCAGTGGCTTGCAAAGCCAGTCATGTCCGACTCTAGGGGTCGGTGCTCATCTCCCATTTACAGCCAAAGAATTCCAAGTCTGGGCTTCCCGAGGAACTTTTTTTCAAATTAGAGGCTTTGCTTCCACCACTTTCTGCCCTAGGGGACTCAACCCACACCATGCTTGGAAAAGCGGCTTCAGATGCTCAACTTTGGACACATCACTGGACTGCAACAGCCATCATCCTCTAACTCACCAAGGCCAAAATTGCCCTTGCTTGAAAACCAATCGTGCTTCACTAGTAGACGCTGCTGACCTGTTTACAGCCCACTGTCTGCGTATGCAGACGTTTCTGTGGCCACGCAGCAGGCACGACTAAACGCCAAAGGGCATGGGACGCTGTTACCTTTCCTGCCGAAGAGCTACTTATTCATCTACTTTCAATCTCTTGCTAGGAAAGACTAAAAAAACTCATTTACAGACCTGTGCGTTCTGCAAAATATTGTTCACCAAGACCACCCGGCGCCGGGCGTTGAGGAGTTTCTTCACATACGGGTCAAGGTCAAGAGTGACCTTTTGGTCTTCGTTGATGCGGCAGAGCTCTGGTAGGAGACGAAACAAAAGAGGAAAAGGTATCTCATGCTAAGTTCATGCACGCACTTTGCCTTTAGGCTGCTCTGAGCAATTGACGTCTACATCCAAGGTGGTACCACAAGGTAAAGCTCTCTTGAAAGCCAACCGTATCTGACTCTAGGGTTCAGTGCTCATCTCCGTTTATAGCCAAAGGCTAGTGAGATGTATTTCTTAACCATAATTTTTTCTCCATAATTGCTATTAGTAAATAAGACAATTCAATTACTAACAACGAGTTGGATGGGTTGGTACCAATTCTCTACAAAGCAACGGAGAAGCAGCAAGATGCTGTTTGCGTGCCCGGAGAAAAAAGATCTTGCAACTTCCTAATTAGGAGTTCGAAGCCACCATCTGAAAGTAACGGTTCCCATTTCCCTCTGGGGGGGTTTCCCATCCACCCAGACCCCCCTTCCTGGCCCTGATCCGCTTACCTGTGGCCAAGCTGTCAATGTGTTCCCGTAGCTCCACCTGGCTTTCTCTGGCGGCGCGGAAAACAGGAAGGGCAAGAAAAGAGAGGCAGGAATGAAAGACAAAGAAACCAACGGAAAATAAGAGTTTCCCCTCTCCGTGGGGCTTAAAATCTTCAAGAAGGATAAGAGGCCGAGTCTTCATTCAAGGCTAAAAACTCACAAGCTTATTTACACCACAAAAGCCCTTTCAGAAAAGAGGATGAAGCATCTGTTCCGGACGGACTTCTGCCTGCGCCCCACACATTAAAAAACACCCACTATTGCTAAGAAAGCAAGCATCAAACCAACCTGGGCTGTAGGAAGAGAGCAGGATTTAAGGGAAAGGAGAGCTTATGGGGGGGGAGGGAGGGAGGGAGGGAAAGACAGCAGCTGCACCTGACGGGCTTCTGCCTGCATCCTATACATTTTACAAACCCACTGTAGCTAAGGTGTTTAACCACAGACCGAAGCCAACCCAGAGCTTATCGCTGCGTTACTAACAAATGGGTGGGGGGGGGGGCCGACCAGCAGCTGCCCCGGACGGACTTCTGCCTACATGTAAATTTAAGAAATAAAACGAAGTTGCCTACCTGACGGCGTGGACGTGGGAGTCCAGCTGCCTGACGGCCGGGCGCAGGAACTCCAGCAGGCCTTCGGCGAAGAGGTCCCGGGCGGAGGGGCCTGTCGGGCTCGCCGGACCCGAAGGAGGACGAGGAGCTGCCGCCGCCGCTCCGGAAGCCGCCATAAGCCGCCTGACTTGGAGCAAGGCCTGCCGGGAAGACGCTGGGGCGCGCAAAGGCTCACGGGGTGGAAGCCAAGAGGGCGGCCGCGCCCTTCCCACGGCTTCATATTTATAAAGGGGGAAGTCTCGCGAGATCTCCCGCAGAGGAAGGGCGGGGAACCCTCGCGCAGGCCGCTGGGAAATGTAGTTTTATTTTGCCTAGGGGCCCCTTTGCTACACATTTGAGTCAGGAAAACACAGAAAAAGAAAGAAAATACATAATACAAAGCATTAATTTTATCTAAACCTTGTTTGCTTCCAGTTCCATTGCACCTTCTTTGTATCTGCTAGAGAAGGGGGGGGGGGGTCTGGACAGGTTATGGGACAACGAGAGTGACTTGAGGACTGGAAACTTGAAGAGGCAGCTGGATTCCTTTGAGGTGACACCCCTCAACTTGAGGGTGGTGGCCCCTCCCAATTAAGTGCCTTTGGGAAATTAGGTACGTGGAGGGGGGGGTGGCCGTCTGTCAAACTACACTTCCCAGAATCCCCCCTCATGAGTTAGGCTTCCTCTAGACTCCTGGGAAGTGTAGTCCGTGCTGTTGGAGGCACACCTGGAAGGACTTTCAAGCCCCCACCCCATCTTTTCCCCAAATGTCTTTCACTTCCGAGGCTCCTTCACGTCGCTTCCTTTTGCTGCAGTTACGGGACTTCCGGGTAGTTTGTTTATTTATTGGTACGTTTCCATCCTTATTTTAATTTCATCCTTATTTAAATGTGTGTGTGTGGAGTGGGGGGAGCAGCTTGGGCTGGTTTGGGAGGCGCGGGGAAACGGAGAGAGACTCGTTGGGACTACAGACTCCATCTCCCCACCAAACCTACTACCCCACCCCAATTCTCCAAGGCTAACTTGGTCGCTGGGGGATGCTGGGATTTGTGGTCCCCAAGAAGGAACTTCCCCCAGCTGTGCTAAGAGCACACTTTCCCCTCCCCAAAGGGTCTTTACCCTTGGAAGATCCATTGTCCCAGTTTGGAGAAGGAGAGATTCCCTGCCTCCCCCCAATAAACATTTTGAAGCCTTTGCATGTCCAAGTTCTCTCTTGGGGAGGTTATTAGGGGGCCAGAGCCCCCCTCCTCTTGGCTCATGGGGACCCCCATCTCCTCCCAGCCCAGGGTCCTTCCCCTGTTTCTAATATATCCTCCCCATCCCTGTATAAGGAAAAACCAAGTCCCTTGTCTTTCTTTGGGTCCAAAGGGGAGATCTTGGAGGGGGAGTTTATGGGGGTCCAGGTTGGAAAGAGGGGGGGGGGGTGTCTGGTGTAACTGGAAGGGAGGGGTCTTTTCCTCTGGAAATCTGGCTCTGGGTGGCTGAAGGAGGAGGGCAGATCTGGGCATTGGGCCCTGGGCCCCCCATCTGGAGCCCTCCTCTGGCTCCACGCAGTGGCGGTGAGTCTCTGTTGAGGTTGCGATGGCCAAAACAAAATCACTCTTAAGACTTGATGTTCAGAGTCAATCGTTTATTTTCCTTTTCTTCCATAACACGTCGTATATCATTTGTCTCTTCCAGAAACTTCATCGTAGAGAAAAGCAAGCGAGACGAGGGACAACTGGACTGACTGAAGGTAAGCGCCTTTTGTCACTTATGGGAAGGACTATGATGATAGCGTTGCATTGTGATACATGTAGTATATAATACGGTTTGATAGTCTATCTTGACAGTCCCTGGAGCAGTGGCTGGTGAACCTTGGCACGCCATCTGTTCTTGGACTTCAATTCCCAGAATTCAGGAGTGCTGACTTGGGCTTCTGGGAATTGAAGTCCAAGGACAGCTGGATGTGCCAAGGTTGCTTCCACATGGAAAAAGAGAATTTTATCGAAGAAAGGCAATCATAACATAACACAATAGCACATGGTACATCCATCTGGAGAGGAGCCTCAGGCGGCAGAGAGGTTGTAAAGGTCCACTCCCCCCTCCCCCATCCAGAAAAGGCACTGGAAGAACCCCCCCTCCCAATTAGGTAAAGGTTAAAGGTCACCTTTGCTCAAAAGCCAGTCCTTTCTGTGGTCATGTGGCAGTCATGACTAGATGCCAGAGTGCAAGGAATGCTGTTACCTTTCCCTACCACCACCTGGCTCAGCATCTTCTTTCTCATCTATCCATCCATCCTCTTCCTTCCTTCCTTCCTTCCTTCCTATCTCAGCTATCCATCTTCTTTCTTTATTTCTCTCACTCTCTTTCTTTCTATCTTTCCCATCTATCCATCTTCTTTCTTTCTTTCTCATTTACCTATCCTCTTTCTTTTTTCTCTCTTTCATTCTTTCTCTTTCTATCTTTCTTTCTCATGTATCCATCCATTCTTTCTTTCCTTCTTTCTTACTCTCTTTCGCTCTCTCTCATTCTCTATCTTTTTCTTTTTCTCACTCTTTTCTTCCTTTCTTTTCTTCCTTTGTTCCTTCCACCGTTTCTTTTTCTTTACTTTTCCTCCCTCTCTTTTTCCTTTCCCACCTTTCCTTCTTTCCCTCCCTCTTTCCTTTATTTATCCCTTCCTTCTTTCCTCCCTTCGCTTCTCATCTATCCATCTTCTTTCTTCCTTTCCTTCTGTTGTTTTCTTTGCTCCCAACCAACCTTGGGAGCTTTTAGGGACACAAGAAGGCTTAGTGGTTAAGGCGCCGAGTTTGAAGGTTACAAGGTGTGGGTTCGATCCCCGAGGGCCGCACTTGGGGACTTGAGAGGAGCCTCATCCGGGCGCCCCCTGCGCTGAGCTTCCCCAGGAAAAATCCTTTCAGCCCAGAGTAATTTTGGCCATGGCCTTTATTAGGACGATGGGCTTCAGTGTCCCTGCGTGGCGACCAGAGACTAGAGGCTCTTCTAGCTGGCTGGCTTGGCTCCCTGGGCGCTTCTTCCATGGACACACAAGGCCTTCGGCTGCAATGCCCACGCGCGGCCACTGGAGGGCACTCGCAACACACGGAACGAGAACCAAGCAGGCGGCTGGCAGGAGAAGAGCAGCAGCAGCTCATTCATGTCGACCCTTGGCGGGCAATTAATGACTGGGGCGCGAATTATTGTTGCGATTCCGACGCCCCACTAGTGGGAGGAGGGGGGAGATCGAGGGCCACTTCTGCCCCCTCGGTTACTCCAGCGGCAAATGATCTTTGGGTTGCAAAATAAAGAATCAGCAAATAAACTCTGGCAAACTCAATATTTTTGTTCTATTTCTCTCTTTCACTCTCTCATCATCCATCCATCCTCTTTCTCATCTGTGCATCTTCTTTCTTTCCTTCTCATCTATCTATCTATCCCATTTCTTACTCTCTCTTCCCTTCTTTCTCTCTCATCTATTTATCCATCCTATTTATTTATTTCTCATCTATCCATCTTCATTCTTTCTTACTTTCTTTCGAATCTCTGTCTTTCTTTCTCACTCTCTCTTTTAGTTTCTTTCATTCTGATCTATACATCCATCATTTCTTTCTTTCTCATCTATCCATCTTCTTTCTCATCTGTAAATCCATTCTTTTTTTCTCATTATCCTTCAATCTTTCTTTCTCTCTTTCTTATCTATACATCTTTTTTCTTACTTTCTTTCTTTCTTTCTCCCTCTCTCTCTCTCTTTTGTTCTCATCTACATCCATTCTCTTTCTCACACACTCCCTTTCTTTCTTAATTTCTTTCTATCTTTCATGTAACCATTTTCTTTCTCTCTCTCTCTTTTACTTTCTCACTTTTTCTCTTTCTTTCTTTTTCTTTCTTTGTCTTCTATCCACCCATTCTCTTTGTATCTTTCTTTCCCATCCATCTTCTTTCGTTCTTTCTCATCTATCCATCTATCCTATTTCTCTCTCTCTTTCTCTGTCTCTTTCTCACTCTCTTCCCTTTTTTCTTTCTCATCTATCCTATTTCTTTCTCTCTCTTCTCTTCTTTCTTTCTTTCTTTCTCATCTATTTATGTTTGTTATGTTTATGTTTATGTTTATGTATATTGGATTTATACCCCACTCCACTCTGCCCAAAAGACCAACTCAGAGCAGCTTACAACACAATAATATAAGTACAATTGCAACAAAAAATTAATATACATATTATAACAGTATAATAATACAAATAATCAATAATACAAAAAATACAAGATATGGATCCAAAAATACAATATAATCATAACAAATCAAATATAGACACAATATAACAGCATGAAAATACAATAGGAAAACAATAATACAATACAGTAAATTACACAATGAATTATATAATAAACATTTAATTACCCAGTTCCTCGGCTACTGATGTCCCCAATCTATGAGGGAGCTTCTGTATAGAGTTTAGAGTTAGAGTTTTTAAGTTTTAGTTTTCAAGTATTAGTTTTTAGGGTTTTAGTTTTTAGAGTTTTAGTTTTTAAGTATTCAGAGTTTGAGTTTTTAAGTTTTAGTTTTCAAGTATTCAGAGTTTTAGTTTTTAGAGTTTGAGTTTTTAGTTTCAGGTTTTAGAGTTTTAGTTTTTAAGTTTTAGTTTTCAAGTATTCAGAGTTTTAGTTTTTAGAGTTTGAGTTTTTAGAGTTTGAGTTCTTAAGTTTTTAGTTTTAAGTTTTTAGAGTTTTAGTCTTTAGAGTTTGAGTTTTTAAGCTTTTTGTTTTAGGTTTTAGATTTTAGTTTTAGAGTTTGAGTTTTTAGAGTTTTAGTTTTTAGAGTTTGAGTTTTTAGTTTTAGGTTTTAGAGTTTTAGTTTAAGTTTTAGTTTTCAAGTATTCAGAGTTTTAGTTTTTAGAGTTTGAGTTTTTAGAGTTTGAGTTCTTAAGTTTTTAGTTTTAAGTTTTTAGAGTTTGAGTGTTTAAGTTTTTAGAGTTTTAGTCTTTAGAGTTTTAGTCTTTAGAGTTTTAGAGCTTTTTAGGGGTTAAATGTGTATATGTGGGGTGGGAGTACGTTGATAATTTTGTATAGTTTTATTTTGTTTAGGTTTTGTTGTGTTGATAAATCCCCCCCCCCATCTTGTTGTTCTGTGCAGGACAATGACAATAAAGAGCTATCTATCTATCTAAAAATGTGTCAAACAACCCTGATTTTAGGAGACAAATGCCAACATGTCCCATCATGCAGCACAGCATTAGTCATCCAAACAGCAGCAAACCCCAAACAATTGCCCATCCCCCCAAACAGTGCTCCCCCAAAGGAGACCAACATAAGAACAATTACGGAGCACACAATCCGTTTTTAAAAACCACAGCAGCAAACCCCAAACAATTGCCCATCCCCCCAAACAGTGCTCCCCCAAAGGAGACCAACATAAGAACAATTACGGAGCACACAATCCGTTTTTAAAAACCACAGCAGCAAACCCCAAACAATTGCCCATCCCCCCAAACAGTGCTCCCCCAAAGGAGACCAACATAAGAACAATTACGGAGCACACAATCCGTTTTTAAAAACCACAGCAGCAAACCCCAAACAATTGCCCATCCCCCCAAACAGTGCTTCCCCAAAGGAGACCAACATAAGAACAATTACGGAGCACACAATCCGTTTTTAAAAACCACAGCAGCAAACCCCAAACAATTGCCCACCCCACCAAACAGTGCTTCCCCAAAGGAGACCAACATAAGAACAATTACGGAGCACACAATCCGTTTTTAAAAACCACAGCAGCAAACCCCAAACAATTGCCCACCCCACCAAACAGTGCTCCCCCAAAGGAGAACAACATAAGAACAATTACGGAGCACACAATCCGTTTTTAAAAACCACAGCAGCAAACTCCAAACAATTGCCCACCCCACAGTATAATAATACAAATAATCAATAATACAAAAAATACAAGATATGGATCCAAAAATACAATATAATCATAACAAATCAAATATAGACACAATATAACAGCATGAAAATACAATAGGAAAACAATAATACAATACAGTAAATTACACAATGAATTATACAATAAACATTTAATTACCCAGTCCCTTGGCTACTGATGTCCCCAATCTATGAGGGAGCTTCTGTATAGAGTTTAGAGTTAGAGTTTTTAAGTTTTAGTTTTCAAGTATTAGTTTTTAGGGTTTTAGTTTTTAGAGTTTTAGTTTTTAAGTATTCAGTGTTTTAGTTTTTAAGTTTTAGTTTTCAAGTATTCAGAGTTTTAGTTTTTAGAGTTTGAGTTTAAGTTTTTAGTTTTAGGTTTTAGAGTTTGAGTTTTTAAGTTTTAGTTTTCAAGTATTCAGAGTTTTAGTTTTTAGAGTTTGAGTTTTTAGAGTTTTAGTTTTTAGTTTTTAGAGTTTTAGTTTTTAGAGTTTGAGTTTTTACGTTTTTAGTTTTAGGTTTTAGAGTTTTAGTTTTCAAGTATTTAGAGTTTTAGTTTTTAGAGTTTGAGTTTAAGTTTTTAGAGTTTGAGTTTTTAGTTTTAGGTTTTCGAGTTTGAGTTTTTAGAGTTTTAGTTTTTAAGTTTTAGTTTTCAAGTATTCAGAGTTTTAGTTTTTAGAGTTTGAGTTTTTAGTTTCAGGTTTTAGAGTTTTAGTTTTTAAGTTTTAGTTTTCAAGTATTCAGAGTTTTAGTTTTTAGAGTTTGAGTTTTTAGAGTTTGAGTTCTTAAGTTTTTAGTTTTAAGTTTTTAGAGTTTTAGTCTTTAGAGTTTTAGAGCTTTTTAAGGGTTAAATGTGTATATGTGGGGTGGGAGTAAGTTGCTAATTTTGTATAGTTGTATTTTGTTTAGGTTTTGTTGTGTTGATAAATCTCCCCCCCCCCCCCCCCATCTTGTTGTTCTGTGCAGGACAATGACAATAAAGAGCTATCTATCTATCTAAAAATGTGTCAAACAACCCTGATTTTAGGAGACAAATGCCAACATGTCCCATCATGCAGCACAGCATTAATCATCCAAACAGCAGTAAACCCCAAACAATTGCCCATCCCCCCAAACAGTGCTCCCCCAAAGGAGAACAACATAAAAACAATTACGGAGCACACAATCCGTTTTTAACAACCACAGCAGCAAACCCCAAACAATTGCCCACCCCACCAAACAGTGCTTCCCCAAAGGAGACCAACATAAGAACAATTACGGAGCACACAATCCGTTTTTAAAAACCACAGCAGCAAACCCCAAACAATTGCCCACCCCACCAAACAGTGCTCCCCCAAAGGAGAACAACATAAGAACAATTACGGAGCACACAATCCGTTTTTAAAAACCACAGCAGCAAACCCCAAACAATTGCCCACCCCACCAAACAGTGCTCCCCCAAAGGAGACCAACATAAGAACAATTACGGAGCACACAATCCGTTTTTAAAAACCACAGCAGCAAACCCCAAACAATTGCCCACCCCACCAAACAGTGCTCCCCCAAAGGAGAACAACATAAGAACAATTACGGAGCACACAATCCGTTTTTAAAAACCACAGCAGCAAACCCCAAACAATTGCCCACCCCACCAAACAGTGCTCCCCCAAAGGAGACCAACATAAGAACAATTACGGAGCACACAATCCGTTTTTAAAAACCACAGCAGCAAACCCCAAACAATTGCCCACCCCACCAAACAGTGCTCCCCCAAAGGAGACCAACATAAGAACAATTACGGAGCACACAATCCATTTTTAAAAACCACAGCAGCAAACCCCAAACAATTGCCCACCCCACCAAACAGTGCTCCCCCAAAGGAGAACAACATAAGAACAAATACGGAGCACACAATCCGTTTTTAAAAACCACAGCAGCAAACTCCAAACAATTGCCCACCCCACAGTATAATAATACAAATAATCAATAATACAAAAAATACAAGATATGGATCCAAAAATACAATATAATCATAACAAATCAAATATAGACACAATATAACAGCATGAAAATACAATAGGAAAACAATAATACAATACAGTAAATTACACAATGAATTATACAATAAACATTTAATTACCCAGTCCCTTGGCTACTGATGTCCCCAATCTATGAGGGAGCTTCTGTATAGAGTTTAGAGTTAGAGTTTTTAAGTTTTAGTTTTCAAGTATTAGTTTTTAGGGTTTTAGTTTTTAGAGTTTTAGTTTAAGTATTCAGAGTTTTAGTTTTTAAGTTTTAGTTTTCAAGTATTCAGAGTTTTAGTTTTTAGAGTTTGAGTTTTTAGTTTTTAGTTTTTAGAGTTTTAGTTTTTAGAGTTTGAGTTTTTACGTTTTTAGTTTTAGGTTTTAGAGTTTTAGTTTTCAAGTATTTAGAGTTTTAGTTTTTAGAGTTTGAGTTTTTAGTTTTTAGAGTTTTAGTTTTTAGTTTTTAGAGTTTTAGTTTTTAGAGTTTGAGTTTTTACGTTTTTAGTTTTAGGTTTTAGAGTTTTAGTTTTCAAGTATTTAGAGTTTTAGTTTTTAGAGTTTGAGTTTAAGTATTCAGAGTTTGAGTTTTTAGAGTTTGAGTTTTTAGTTTCAGGTTTTAGAGTTTTGGTTTTTAAGTTTTAGTTTTCAAGTATTCAGAGTTTTAGTTTTTAGAGTTTGAGTTTTTAGTTTCAGGTTTTAGAGTTTTAGTTTTTAAGTTTTAGTTTTCAAGTATTCAGAGTTTTAGTTTTTAGAGTTTGAGTTTTTAGAGTTTGAGTTTTTAGAGTTTGAGTTCTTAAGTTTTTAGTTTTAAGTTTTTAGAGTTTTAGTCTTTAGAGTTTTAGAGCTTTTTAAGGGTTAAATGTGTATATGTGGGGTGGGAGTAAGTTGCTAATTTTGTATAGTTGTATTTTGTTTAGGTTTTGTTGTGTTGATAAATCTCCCCCCCCCCATCTTGTTGTTCTGTGCAGGACAATGACAATAAAGAGCTATCTATCTATCTAAAAATGTGTCAAACAACCCTGATTTTAGGAGACAAATGCCAACATGTCCCATCATGCAGCACAGCATTAATCATCCAAACAGCAGTAAACCCCAAACAATTGCCCACCCCACCACACAGTGCTCCCCCAAAGGAGAACAACATAAAAACAATTACGGAGCACACAATCCGTTTTTAACAACCACAGCAGCAAACCCCAAACAATTGCCCACCCCACCAAACAGTGCTCCCCCAAAGGAGAACAACATAAAAACAATTACGGAGCACACAATCCATTTTTACCAACCACAGCAGCAAACCCCAAACAATTGCCCACCCCACCACACAGTGCTCCCCCAAAGGAGACCAACATAAGAACAATTACAGAGCACACAATCCGTTTTTAACAACCACAGCAGCAAACCCCAAACAATTGCCCACCCCACCACACAGTGCTCCCCCAAAGGAGACCAACATAAGAACAATTAGAGCACACAATCCGTTTTTAAAAACCACAGCAGCAAACCCCTAACAATTGCCCACCCCACCAAACAGAGCCCCCCACAAAGAAAACCAACATAAGAACAATTACGGAGCACATAATCTATTTTTAAAAACCACAGCAGCATACCCCAAACAATTGCCCACCCCACAATAAAATTGCCCTCCCCCATCCAACTGCCCACCCCAAGCCAACTGGAAATAGAAAATATTGTTCACCTACCTTTTCGCTGTGCCAACAAATGGTCCAAGAAGCTGAAGAATGCTGCATGAGCAATGCATGCAAGCGTCCTGCCTTTTATACTGCCCAAGCACAAGGCACCCTGGGAAAAACCCCAATGATTAGCTCTCCAGGTGTTCTTGGACTTCAATTCCCAGAAGGCCAAGTCAGAACACCTGCTGATCAGGGCTTCAGGGAATTGAAGTCCAAGAACACCTGGAGAGCCAGGTCTGCTGACCACTGGTTTACACCCAAGGTCCTCAAAATTGGCTCTCCAGGTGTTCCTGGACTTCAATTCCCAGAAGCCCTGATCAGCAGGTGTTCTGACTTGGCCTTCTGGGAATTGAAGTTCAAGAACACCTGGAGAGCTAATCATCCATCCTCTTTCTTTCTTTCTTTCTTTCTCATCTATCCTCTTTCTTTTTTTCTTTCTTATCTATCCATAGATCCTCTTTCTTTCTCTCTCTCTCTTTTCTTTCTCATCTATCCATCTTCTTTCTTTCTCTCATCTATCCATCCTCTTTCTTTCTTTCTTTATCTCACTCTCTCTCACTTTCTTTCTCATCTATCCATCCTCTTCCTTTTTCTCTTTCTATTTTTCTCATTTTCTTTCTATCTTTCTCATGTACGCATTTTCTTTCTTTCTATCTATCTCTTTCTTTCTCTCACTTTGTTTCTCTATTAATTTCTTTCATTCATTCTTTCTCATCTATCCATCTTCTTTCCTTCTTTTCTCATCTGTCCATCCACCCATCCTCTTTCTTTCTTTCTTTCTTTCTTTCTCATCTATCCATAGATCCTCTTTCTTTCTTTTTCTCTCTCTTTTTCTTTCTCAACTATCCATCTTCTTTCTTTCTTTCTTCTTTTTTTCTCATCTATCCATCCATCCTTTTTCTTTCTCTCACTTTTCTTTCCCTCTCTCTTTCTTTATTTCGTTCTTTTTCTCTCATCTATACATCCATCCTCTTTCTTTCTCTTTCTCACTTTCTTTCTTTCATTTCTTTCTTTCTCTCTCTTTCTTTCTTTCTCATCTATCCATCTTCTTTCTTTCTCTTTCTTTCTCTCTCTTTCTCTCACTCTTTCTCTTTCTTTCCTTTCATATCTATACACCCATCCTCTTTTTTATTTCTTTCTTTCCATTGATCCTCTTTCTTTTTCTCTCTCTCTCATCTATCCATCTTCTTTCTTTCTCTCATCTATCCATCTCTTTCTTTCTTTCTCTTTCTCTCTTTATATTTTTCTCACTTTCTTTCTATCTATCTTTCTTTCTCATCTGTCCATCCATCCTCTTTCTTTCTTTCTCTCATCTATCCATTCTCTTTCTTTCTCTCTCTCTCTCTCTTTCTTTCTCATCTATCCATCTTCTTTCCTTCTTTCTTTCTTTCTTTCTCTCTTTTTCTATCTTTCTCATCTATCCCTCCATCCTTTTTTCTTTCTTATCTATCCATCCATCCTCTTTCTTACTTACTTTCCATCTTCATTCTTTCTTTCTCATGTACCCATTTTCTTTCTTTCAATCTATCTCTTTCTTTCTCTCACTTTCTTTCTCTCTATTAATTTTTTTCATTCTTACTTTCTCATCTATCCATCTTCTTTCTTTCTTTTCTCATCTGTCCATCCATCCTCTTTCTTTCTTTCTTTCTTTCTTTCTCATTCTTTCTATTTCTCATCTATCCATCCATCCTCATTTTTCTTCTTTTTTCCTCATCTATCCATCCTTTTTCTTTCTCTCTCTTTTCTCTCTCTCTCTTTATTTTGTTCTTTTTCTCATCTATACATCCATCCTTTCTTTCTCTTTCTCACTTTCTTTCTATCTATCTTTCTTTCTCATCTATCCATCTTTCTTTCTATCTCTCTGTCTTCCTTTCTCTCACTCTCTTTTAATTTCTTTCATTCTTTCGTTCTGATCTATACATCCATCATTTTTCTTTCTTGCTTTCTCATCTATCCATCTTCTTTCTCTCTCACACACTCTTTCTCTATATTTCTTTCTATATCTCTTTTTTGCATCTCTCTTTCTCTTTCTTTCTCATCTATCCATCTTTCTTTCTTTCTCTCATCTATCCATCTTCTTTCTTTCCTTCTCATCTATCCATCTATCCTATTTCTTTCTCTCTCTTCCCTTCTTTCCAGCTTTCTCATCTATTTATCCATCCTGTTTCTTTCTTTCTCATCTATCCATCTTCTTTCTCTCTCTCTCTCTCTTTCTTTCATTCTCATCTTTACATTTATCCTCTTTTTCTTTCTTTCTCATCTATCCACATATCCTCTTTCTTTCTTTCTTTCTTTCTCTCTCTCTTTCTCATCTATCCATCCATCCTTTTTCTTATCTATCCATCCCTCTTTCTTTCTTTCTCATCTATCCATAGATCCTCTTTCTTTTTCTCTCTCTCTCTTTCTTTCTCATCTATCCATCTTCTTTTTCCTCACATCTATCCATCCTCTTTCTTTCTTTCTCTCTTTCTTTCATTCTTTCTTTCCCATCTATCCATCTATCATTTTTTCTTTTTCTCTCTCTTTCTTTCTTTCTCATCTATCCATCTTCTTTCTTTCTCCTCTATTCATCTTCTTTCTCTCTCTCTTTCTCTCTCTCTCTCTCTCTTTTCTTTCTCATCTATCCATCCTCTTTCTTTCTTACTTTCTTTCACATCTATCCATCTTTTCTCTCTCTCTTTCTTTCTTTTTCATCTATCCTTCCATCCTCAATTTTTCTTTCTACCTCTCTTCTTTCTTTTTTCTCATCTATCCATCCTCTTTCTTTCTTTCATTCTCATCTATCTATCCATCCTCTCTCTCTCTTTCTTTCCTTTTTTCTTCCTTCCTTCTTCCTTTCTTTCTATCTCTCTCAGTGTCTATCCATCTATCCATTCTCTTTCTCTCTTTCTTTCTTTCTCTTTCTTTTTTCTCACTTTCTTTCTGTCTATCTTTCCTTCTTTCTCATATATCGATCAATCCTCTTTCTCTCTCTCTCTTTCTTTCATTCTCATCTATCCATCCATCCTCTCTCTTTCCTTCTTTTTTCCTCTTTCCTTCTTCCTTTCTTTCTATCTCTATCTGTGTATCCATCGATCCATTCTCTTTCTCTCTCTCTTTCTCTCTTTCTTTTTGTCTCTCTTTCTATCTATCTATCTTTCTTTCTTTCTCATCTATCCATCCATCCTCTTTCTTTTTCATTCTCATCTATATCCATCCTCTTTCTTTCTTTCTTTCATTCTTATCCATCCATTCATCCTCTTTCTCTCTCTTTCTTTCATTCTCATATATCCATCTTTCTTTCTCTCTTTCTATCTCTCCTTCTTTCTCATCTCTCTCTCTTTCCGTTCTTTCATTCTGATCTATACATCCATCATTTTTCTTTCTTTCTCATCTATCCATCATTTTTCTGTCTCACACACTCTCTTTTTCTTTCTCTCTCTCTTTCTTTCTTTCTGTTTCTCTCTCTTTCCTTCTTATCTATCCATCTTCTTTCTTTCTTTCTCTCTCTCTCTCTTTCATTCTTTCTCATCTATCCCTCCATCCTTTTTTCTTTCTTATCTATACATCCATCCTCTTTCTTTCTTTCTTTCACATCTATCCATCTTCATTCTTTCTCATGTACCCATTTTCTTTCTTTCTATCTCTCTTTCTTTCTTTCTCTCTCTCTATTAATTTCTTTCATTCTTTCTTTCTCATCTATCAATCTTCTTTCTTTCTTTCTTATGGTGGTACAGGTTGG
Source organism: Bradypodion pumilum (assembly GCA_035047305.1). Classification (NCBI taxonomy): domain Eukaryota; kingdom Metazoa; phylum Chordata; class Lepidosauria; order Squamata; family Chamaeleonidae; genus Bradypodion; species Bradypodion pumilum. Next base: position 6,455,648 of record JAWDJD010000018.1, read on the forward strand.
AAAGAAGGGTGTGTGTGTCTGTTGTAACTGGAAGGGAGGGGTCTTTTCCTCTGGAAATCTGGCTCTGGGTGGCTGGAGGAGGAGGGCAGATCTGGGCCCTGGGCCCCCCATCTGTAGCCCTCGGCTGGCTCCACGCAGTGGCGGTGAGTCCCTGTTGAGGTTGCGAAGGTCAAAGCAAAATCACTCTTAAGACTTGATGTTTAGAGTCAATCGTTTATTTCCCTTTTCTTCCATAACACGTCGTATATCATTTGTCTCTTCCAGGAACTTCATCGTAGAGAAAAGCAAGCGAGACGAGGGACAACTGGACTGACTGAAGGTAAGCGCCTTTTGTCACTTATGGGAAGGACTATGATGATAGCGTTGCATTGTGGTACATGTAGTATATAATACACTTTGATAGTCTATCTTGACAGTCCCTGGAGCAGTGGCTGGTGAACCTTGGCACACCATCTGTTCTTGGACTTCAATTCCCAGAATTCAGGAGTGCTGACTTGGGCTTCTGGAAATTGAAATCCAAGGACAGCTGGATGTGCCAAGGTTGCCTCCACGCTCCAAGAAGTGAATAGCTTTCTAAGTCAATAAAGCAGCCAGAGAGGTTTGACATGGAAAAAGAGAATTTTATCGAAGAAAGGCAATCCTAACATAACACAATAGCACATGGCCATGGTACATCATAATGTATGCATACATGGTCTTGGATCCATTAGATCCATGGACCCCCATTAATGACTCAGGCAGCCTTTGATACTTTTCATGAAGCTCCGCCGCACACGTGTCTTCGGTCCAGATGGTCACCCATGGGCGGTAGACATTTCACCGATATCTTGATGTGACATATTCCAAGTCACGCATGCAATGGTGTACATTCTAACATGTACCGTGGTAAACATGTCTGCCTATTTCAGGTAAGACCCTTTTGGGTGCGTTCCTCTGCAAACTAGCTGGAAACGACTTTGAACTAGGGAGGCTTTCTTAATTCTACCAAGATGGCTCTGCTTATGTTACAACCTTATACCTCATACCATACTCACCGTATACATTGCTTTGTAAAGGAATGTGTTGTCAACACATATACAAATATGCTAACTCCTGACACTAGAGTGTCACCAAGGGTGGCCATGCTGGCCCTCAGGCAAAAGGGTTGCTTGACCTCAGGGGAATCTTGCGGGTCTTTTGTGGCCCATCTGGAAAGGAGCCTCAGGCGGCGGCAGGGAGGTTGTAAAGGTCCATCCCCCCCCATCCAGAAAAGGCACTGGAAGAACCCCCCCTCCCAATTAGGTAAAGGTTAAAGGTCACCTTTGCTCAAAAGCCAGTCCTATCCAACCTTAGGGCTCTTCTCCATTTACAGCCAAAGAGGCAGCATGGTCTGCCTCTGCAGACATTTCTGTGGTCAGGTGGCAGGCATGACTAGATGCCAGAGTGCACGCATGGAATGCTGTTACCTTTCCCTTCCACCACCTGGCTCAGCATCTTCTGGGTGCTGGAGATGAGGTTTAATTTATGCAAAGATTTTATTGGGAGGGGAGGGGGCGTTTTGCTCCCTCACTCCCCCCCCCCCTTGATGTCCCCTTCAGACTCTGACAAGGCTTTCAAAGGGAGGAGAATTTGGGGGGGGGGGCTGTTTGCTTTGGACTCGCCTCCTTAATTGTGTTTTATTTTGAAAATATAAAGCTGCCATCTCCATCCATCCATCCTTTTTCTTTCTCTCTCTCTTTCTTTCTTCCTTTCTTATCTATCCATCCATCCTTTCTTTCTATCTTCCTTTCTCATCTATCCATCCATCCTTTCTTTCTAATCTGCCCATCCTTTTTTCTTTCTGTCTTTCTCATCTATCCATCTATCCTTTCTTTGTTTCTTTCTCATCTATCCATCCTCTATTTTTCTTTTCTTTCTAATCCATCCATCCTCTATCCATCCATCCATCCTCTTTCTTTCTTTCTCATCTATCCATCCATCCATCCTTTCTTTCTATCTTTCTTATCTATCCAACTTTCTTTCTATCTCTTTCATTCTTTCTTTCTCATCTATACATCTTCTTTATCTCTCTTTCTCTCACTCTTTCTCTCTCTTTCTTTCTTTCGTACTATTGTTCTCATCTATCCATCCATCTTCTTTCTTTCTTTCTCATCTATCCACCCATCCTCTCTCCCTTTTCTCTTTATTTTTCTTTCTTTCTTTCTCTCATTCTTTCTCTCTCTTTCTTTCCCTTTTATCCATCTTCTTTCTTTCTTTTTCTCTTTTTTCTCATGTATCCATCCTTCTTTCTTTCTTTCTCATCCATCCATCCTTTCTCTCTCTTTCTTTCTTTCTCATCTATCCATCTTCTTTTTTGTCTTTTTCTTTCTCATCAATCCATCCATCCTTTCTTTCTTATCTAGCCATCCCTTTTTTCCTCATCTATCCATCTTTACTTTCTTTCTCTTTCTTTCATTCTCATCTATACATCCATCCTTTTTCTTTCTCTCTTTCTTATCTATCTATCCATCCTTTCTCTTTCTTTCTCTTTCTTTTTTCTTTCTCATCTATCCATCCTTTCTTTCTTTCTTTTTAAAATTATTTTTATTAATTTTACACAAAAACAAACAAAATAACAAGAAACATAGTAATAATAATATATAAAAATAATGTCCTCATCCCCTCCCCCCCCCCCCCCGCCTGTCTTGATTTGACAGGTCGCCTGAGCAGAGGAGGGGATGTTTTGTTTGAGGGGGTGGCATGAAAAGGAACCCCCCCCCCCTTGTTAATTTATTGTCGTGTTATTGTGTGTGTTGTGCGTGCCGGTCAGTACTTGGTCCTAAGAAGGGATTCTTATAACTTTGTTTTTTTAAAAAATTAATAAAAATTATTATTAAAAAAAGGGATTCTTTATTTATTCCTTCCTTTTGTTTGTTCTTTCCTTTCTTTTCCTTCCTTCCTCTTGTCTTATTTTCTTTCTTCTTTACTTTCCTTCCTCTTTCTTCCTTCCTTTTTTCTTACTTCCTTTCATTCTCTCCTTCCTTTCTATTTTTTCTTCCTTTCTATACCTTCATCTTTGTTTTCCTTCATTCTTTCCTTCCATTTCCATCTTTCCTTCCTTTCTTCCTTTTACTCTTTCTTTATTCCTTCCTTCCTTTTTCTTTTTCCTTCCTTTCCTTCAAATCCTTCTTTCTATTTTCCTCCTTCCTTCTCCTTCTTTTCCTTCCTACCTTCCCTTCTGTTGTTTTCATTCATTCATTCATTTGCTCTCTCTCTTTCTTTCTTTCTGCTTTTCTCTTTCTCTCACTCTTTTTCTCTCTTCCATTCTCTCTCTCTCTCTTTCATTCTTTCTCTCTTTCATTCATTCCCTTTCTCTCTGTCTCATTCTTTCTCTTTCAATCTCTCTCTCTTAATCTCTCTTTCTCACTTCTTTCTCTCTTTCTTTTTCATTCTCTCTTTCATTCTTTCTGTCTCTTTTATTATCTCTTTCATATTCTTTCTTTCATTCTTTATCTCTCTGTCTCTCATTCTTTCTCTTTCATTCTTTCTCTCTCCCCCTTTTCTTTCTCTCAATCTCTCTTTCATTCTTTCTCTTTCATTCTTTCTCTCTTTCATTATTTATCTTTTATTCTCTCTCATTCTTTCATTCTCCCTTTCTTTCTTTCTCTCTCTGTCTCTCTCTTTCATTCTTTCTCCCTCCTTGTCTCATTCTTTCTCTTTCTCTCTCCCTCTTAATCTCTCTTTCTCTCACTTCTTTCTCTCTTTCTCTTTCATTCTCTCTTTCACTTTCTCTCATTCTCTCTTATTTCTTTCTCTCTTTCTATCTCATTCTTTCTTTCTCTCTTTCTCTCATTCTTTCATTATCTCTTTCATATTCTTTCTTTCATTCTTTATCTCTCTGTCTCTCATTCTTTCTCTTTCATTCTTTCTCTCTCCCCTTTTCTTTCTCTCAATCTCTCTCTCATTCTTTCTCTTTCATTCTCTCTCATTCTTTCTCTTTCATTCTTTCTTTCTTTTTCTCTTTCTCTCTTTCATTCTCTCTTATTCTTTCTCTCCCCCTTTTTCTTTCTCTCAATCTCTCTGTCTTTTATTTTCTTTCATACTCTCTCATTCTCTTACTTCTTTCTCTTTCTATCTCATTCTTTCTTTCTCTCTTTCTCTCATTCTTTCCCTTTTTCTCTCAATCTCTCATTCTCTTTTATTTTCTCTTTCATTCTTTCTCTCTTTCGTTCTCTTCTTTCTCTCTCTTTCATTCTTTCTCTTTCATTCTTTCTCTTTCTCTCATTCTTTCTCTCTCTAACCTAAGCTATTCTTTCTTCCACAGATGCCTCGTCGTCACGGGTCCGAATTCCTTGGCGAGACCTTCTTCGGAGCGGCAAAAGCGTCTTCCCTGGATTAATTAATGTAATTTGCATAATAAAGACTCAGAAAATAAACTTCTGAATGCTTAATGTTTTATTTTATTAGAATAGAGGATTTCGGCGATCCACTTCCGGTTTCTGGGTGGGTGCACCGAAAAAAATGGTCCGGGTTGGAAACGAAACCATTGGCAGTTTGAGTTCCCGCGGAAGAAGGGGACGACTTTTGAGGTTACACGCCGGTCCCGCCTCTTCTGACGTCATTCCTGACGTCACTGGTCATATAGTCAAATATACCAAAAAGGCTGTTCCTCTCGTAGAGCCAGCGGTGGCGCAGTGGGTTCGACGGCTATAAGCCTTGCAGGTCTATAGAGGTCTGCGCGTTCGAATCCCGGCTGAAAAAGAAAAAGATATTATTGAATTTTTTTTTTGGTGGCGCCCGCCATTTTGTCAAAAATGGTTCTCTGTTCCTGGTGTTGGGCCCCGCTACCTATGCCTAACCTTGCGCATGTCACATAGCCCTAACACTAGCGGTCCTGCCAAGGTGGGGCTAGTGGAGGACTGTGCAACTTGCCCAAGGTTGACACAGGTGGCAGGACCCAAGCCCAGAGAACAGAGAACCGGCGTCAGGTCATCTGGCTCAGAAACCCTCGGGATTCGAACCCGCCAAGGGCAGGTTTTGACTACGCAGCATATGGCCGCAATAATTTCATTTACCAAGCGTTATCCCGCTGAGCCATCCCATCAGCCCGAAGGGAAAGAGGGTTTTGGTAAACTTGACATGGAGAACGCTGTGACGTCAGTAAAAAAAAAATAAACGCTGTAAATCAATGGAAATACATGGAATTGTTTTTACACGTAAACTATTTAGGCATTTTCTTTTTGTAAAACAATTTAACAATTTGTTTTCTCATTTACATTTGCAAAATAATTTTAAAAAATAGCCTTTTTGTCCCGGCCCCACCCCGGGGGCCAGGAAGGCGGCTTTTACTCTTTTTATTATTTTAAGCAAGTAAAATTAAATTTTTAAAATTAAAATTTTCCAATTAAAAAATACAAACAAATGCCTAAATTTACAGCCTTGGCAAATTTTTAAAAAGCCATTTCCTTGTTTACCTCACGAACTCTTGAGGCAACGAAGCGGGGTTTTTACTTTTAAGTTTCCCGCTCCGTTTCCAAAGGCAAAACAATTAAAAATTTTATTTTCTAATTAACATTTGCATAAATTAAAACGCTCCTTTTCTCCCCCCCCCGCCCCCCCCTCCGGCTACGCTGCGGCTTTATTGCCTTTGCAACTCATTCCCTCCTAGGTTCCCAATTAAAAAAATAAAATTAAATGCATGGCGCCTAAATTTGAAGTCTTTAATTTAATTTAATTTAATTTAATAACTTCTATGCCGCCCTTGCTAGGGAAAAGCCACAAAAAAGTAACTTCCACTGGGCTAATAATCCCACAGTTTAAACTGGTTATTTTTTAAAAAATTAATTTTATTGATACTACAACAAAAAATGACAATAATTACACATCACAATAAACAATAAAACAGCAGAACGAAGTAAAACCCCCACTATTACAATATACAAAAACACTTCATGCTCGTCACTTTAAAGGGCCAACTCCGTTTACAATTGATATATATATATATATATATACAGTAATATGAATTGAACCACCAGGAAATTGAATTTATTTTTTTAATAGCCATATCAGAAGTATCACAATGAAAATAAACGCTAAAATCTGAGATTCACTGCAAGCCATTTGGAGGCTCTTAGTCCGTTCCAAGGGCTGTGTGTGTTAAAGCCTCATTGAGGACTAGCCTCTTCTTGACTGTTAGCTAAGGGAGGAAAGAGCCCGTGAGACTGAGAGTCTCCACCTTTGGTGTCAAGCTAAGTAATGCTACAATAACAACCACAATAACAATACAATAACCTCCTCTACTCCACACACAACACATGCCTGGTGACACCTGGCCATAGATGCTCTGAAGGCCCCATGTGGTGCCAAGACATTGTGTACAAATTCACTGGTTGGCCTTTCAATGAAGTTTCCCCCTGTTCGCTTTTAATCAATATATATATATCCCTATTTTCCAGAACTGAAAGCATAGATAGATTTCCCTCTACATCTCCATTCATCTTGCTGGGTTAAATGGGGGGAATCCAATGGGTCCCAAGATGGAAGAGTGCAACTGAGAGTCAGAAAGTCAGATCTCTGGGGGAGATATTAGAGGCCGTCTTTGTGGATTAATGTTGGAGCATGCTTCTCAGCATTGTTATCAAATCAACTCTTTATTACGGCAAGAGACCACAAGGTAACAGAAGCATTTTAGATTGGTTACGTCAGGGATTATTCTTCATCTGTGGGCCATGGGCCAGATGCGGCCCACGGCACCATGTCATGTGGCCCCCCACGGCCTCCACCACCGCAGGAAGTGCCATGTGGTGGAGAAAGGGCAAAATAGCCGTCCGGCCCCCAAAGCTGTCTGAGGGAGCGTGACCCAATGGCCCCCGGCTTTAAATGGTCTTTTTAATAGTAATGCTAATGATTTAATCGACTGATCCGTCATAGAAAAATCCTTAATATTCTAGCATTCACAAATTATTTTTCTGTTCCTGTGGTGCAAACACTGGCTTTTCCTACACATTGATCCCGACTAATTAAGTGCATGTAAAAAATTAAATGTTGCCAAGAGCATCGAAATGAATTAAAATATAATTATTATAATACAGTAATGGTAATTCCCATTGCCTGCATTTCTTGCCTCCTGGAGACCTACTCAAAGCCTTCTGGACATTTCCTCTGAAAGAGGGTCAGAAGAGTGGAGCCATGCCTGGGGGACTGAGAGGAGTCGGGGGATCCGGCCCAGGCCTCTTCAACATGATGCTGTAAGGAATCTATGGGGCCAAAAAGGTGCCCAGGCTGGCAGGGGTGGGAGCGCAAGTACCACGCCAACCACGTGGCCTGAGGAACGAAACCAGACAGACGGGCAAAGACGGCACAAGCAAGGAAACCGTGTACAAGAACAGCCCACTCCAATGATACTGGAGTCACACAACAGGAGACGCATAAGGGGCTTTTGGGCAAGGGGGAGTTGCGTCTCTTGAAAGGACACTCACTACTCGGGACATGGAGACATGGAGGCCTTTGGGCCACACTCAGCTAAGTTTAGGGCCAAAAGAGTATGTGCCATTTTGGACTTAGCGTTTGAATCATTGGTGCATGTGAATCATTGTGGGTGAATGTATGCGTGGGGGTGTCTAAAATAAACAGATAGATAGATAGAGATAGACAGATAGACAGACACATAGATAGGTAGACATACAGATAGATAAACAGATAGACAGGCAGACAGATAGATAAAATTACATTAAGGAGGTGAGCCTAGATAGATAGAAGATAGATAGAGAGAGAGAAAGAAAGAAAGAAAGAAAGAAAGAGAGATGTAGAAAGATGGACCCATTTGTATGTAGTTGAGGGATCTCTCCTTGGCTGCACTTGTGGGTCATGAAGCCCCACCACAAAACCACCAGACCCTCCAATGGGACATGATCACTTGTGGGTCTCTGAGGACTTCCAAGGGAGGTTTTCATGCACAGCAATGGGAGGAGGAAGAAGAGGAAGAAGAAGAGAGACCCATTCATCCCTTTCTCCCAAGTGAGAAACCTGTTCCTTTGCTTTCTTGAGAAATTGACACGAACGAGGCGGACCAGAAGGGGAGCACCACTCCTACCTACCACGTCTCCGCAAAGCCACCAAATCCACCCAAAGCCAAATTCCACACAAACAACACCACCAAGGCCCAAAGCCATGGGGAATAAACTTCACAGCAGAGGAAAGCTGTGGGTGAGAAACTCACACACACACTCACACACACACGCGTGTCACGTCCAGACACGTAAAGGGAAAGAGACACGTGTGAACCCCCAAACCCTTCTGTCCTGGGGGAGGGGGGCGCTTCCACCCACCCACCCACCCCAAGAGTGCCATGGGAGGAGGAAGGGGGGGGGGACTGAGCCAAGGCCTCCATCCATTCAATGGAGCCAGAGAGAGAGACGCTGAGCCTCTCCAGGGGAGCCTCATGGGAGTTCTGCCTGCCTTCCCAAACACTCAACCTAGGCGGCAGAGAGACGTCGTGGTCGCTCCAAGGCCCGCCACTTAGCCGTACATAAAAAGAGCTCCAAGAACCCCCATTCATCCCTCCTACCTGCAAACCAGGACCTTCAGGCCAGGCCAGGAGGCAAAATGTCCGCCGCGCCAAAGCGTTTCTCGCTCGCTCGCTCTCCTGTCTACGGAGCCCGGGCGGCGGGGTGGGAGGCGGCGCTCGCGCTCCCTCTGGCGGCCGCGCCGCGGGTACTGCAGCGCTCTTGCCCCGCGCTAGGCGAAAGCGGGGAGGCGGCGGAGCGCCCGCTCTGATTGGACGCGAGCGGGAGCCGGAGTAGCCAATGGCAGCGCCGCTTCCGTATGGCCCGCTGCCCAATCAGGGCCTCTCCCAGACTCAAAGCGGCGTCCAATCGGAAGCGCCCTGCTTCGCCACTTGTTGGAGGGGGCGTGGCAAAGGCCGCCCTTGCTCCAAAGCCTGTCGTATCTGACTCTAGTGCTCATCTCTGTTTATAGCCAAAGAGCCAGCGCTGTCTGCATCTGCAGATCTTTCTTATATATAAAAAAGCCTAATTCCTGGGACTGGGGCGCCCCCTGGTGGCCGGTCATGCGGCAGGAGGAGCAAAAGAAACGCCACTCTCGGGAATCGAACCTGGGGAGAAGAGTCTCAAAGACGAGCGCCTTAACCGCTACGCTATCTCAGCCGCTTGATCCCAGCGCTTGGTTTTTATCCCTTTGGCTCCTCGCCTGATGAAGACATTTTTTTAAAAATGATCAGCGAAAAGGGGGTTTGTTTGGATGGGGAGTTTGGGGTCCCCAGTTCTTCCCCACATCAGGACCAGGATAAAGTGGGGGTGGGAATTGAAAGGGTCACACAAAGACCCCTGCCCCCCCCCAGGAGGCAAGGCAGGGAGATGAAGAGCCCAGTGGCACCTCCGAGGCTGGCACAGTTTCTAAAATAACAGCTTGGGGGGGCTGGGGACCCTATAGCAGTGCCCCCACCCCACCCCAAAGAAGACCCTTTTCATCCTTGGGAGGAAGAGGAGGATGAGGGCGGCCCACCTGCGAGGGCTGAGACTCCTTCAACTGTGCCATCTCCAAGGGTCCACAGGGCTCTTCAACAACTCCTCATGCTTGTGTCTGTGATGAAGTGGACTTGGTCCACGAAAGCTCGCAGTTAAATACAGGAATTAAATCTTTTAAACTGCCACAACTTACCAGGAGCGGGGGGGGGGGGGGCGGGGGATCCCAATACCTGCGACTGCACTTCCAATACCAGATCAATCAACAAGTAATCAGATAAAAGGGAAACATTTCTAAACAGTCTCACTTAACAGTCCTCATTGATCAAGCCAACATTTTAAAGCAAGGAAACCAGAGCCCCATGCATCGAACATTTGGAAACATTTCCGACGAGGTATAAGACGCAGCCCTTCCCGAAACAATTTAACAACGTCGTTATTCAGAACACTAATTGTTCTGTGATCTCTTTTTTTAAAAAAAATTCACTTACTTGATATTATTGACACGCCAATAAAGCCATTTTTTAAAGAAAACCGTGATCTTGTGTAAAAATAATCTGTCTTTATGAGCAGATCCGTGCGCTCCGGTGTCTAGTCATGCCTGCCACATGACCACGGGAATGTCTGCAGAAGCTTTGAAACAGATGAACAATGAATCCCTAGAGTCAGATACGACTGCCTTTCGAGCCAGGGAAACCTTTACCTTTAAAACGCATGGAGTACATTTCCAGTTCAGAGGAGCATGCCTAACACCCTCGCACTTGGGAAGAGCCATGCAACAACCTTGTTTTGGAGAAAATGTGGATTTTAGGGCTGCAACTTCACAGCCAACAAGGTCACTTTGGGCCAATTTTCCCCCCAAACCTTGGTTTTCAGGGTGGTCCGGATGTCCTGCGATGGCCATGATGCTGAAAGACATTTCCTCGAAGGTCATATCTTCACTTGCCCTCCAAACTTGTACTATTTATAAAACTCACTAAGCGTATTTTCTTTTTTAAAGATAAGGTGTTTAAAAAAAAACAAATAAGTTTATTGATTCGTCTTTGCACTCCGAGTTTTTTTTGGGATTGGAACGTGAAAGTTTAAGAATAAATTGCAACACGCGCTTCGCGGTTGTCAGTTCTTTCGCTCACCCGCAGCCAAAGAGACAAGGAAGTCCACATTTGCTCCGCCTTGAGGAGTCGGTGGCCAAAGGCATGGAATAAGGTGAGTCACGATGC